>JAJKFL010000005.1:13286134-13886134 GCA_021186555.1 Reticulitermes speratus | reverse complement strand
AGTATGTCATTCATATTCTGGAAGTATTGATGTTCTGACCTTTCTATCCAGTACCATGACTCTTTCCAGTAATTGGCGCATTCGAGGTGGGCGGCGTAAAGTTGTTTGTTGAGATGTGCTTTCTTCTTATAGAGATTTTTTTAATTCGGCATTTATTCTGAATTTTATGACTGCCTTTCTAGTGATATGGTTTCTTTCGTTGTTTCCGTTGATCTTAATTCCGATGTATTTTGGTTCCAGATGTTCGGACCGACATACCTTGTTAAACCATATGGATGCGTTTGACCTCTGCAGTTTTTTCTTGATGTTCCTATAGTTGTGTATACACTTTGCTTGTTTTGCATCAACGAACTTTATTTTAATATCACCGTGCATTTTTGAACATTAATACTGTTTTACCCCAACCAAATGCACTTATTTATTTAAAGAACACTAAAGTATTCTTTAAAATATTAGATTAGGGTTTTGTATCTAATATTTTAAAGAATATTTTAGTGTTCTTTAAATCAATAAGTGCATTTGGTTGGTGTAAAACAGTATTGACCATCATCACATGTTTCTCCCTTAATGTGAGAGGCCAATTTTGCAAAGTTATAGTTCTGTGTAACACATGTATTACCACCAACTTGTACATTATATTGAAGTACAATGTAAAAACTATAAAACTCCTGACATGTTTCGGTGTACGTCACACCATCCTCAGGGGACACACACACAACACTTAAAAATGCATTAAAAATACACAAGCCTAGTTGGTTTGGAGTTTGTTATAAAACTTCTTAAAATACCACATGGCGCCTTATGTTAAAATGTAATTGACAATTGCTGATGCGTTGTAAATTATTCAGCAACAAATTTTCCAAGAAATGTGGTGTAGCAGAGTACAAGTGTCAGGCATTGTGGGGGACAAGGAAGGAGCCTCCACACGTGCAATGATACTGTGACTCACTTGGAAAGTGCCATTGACGGCGTCCCCTGGAAACGTCTATTAATAGACGGCTAATCCTTCCAACACCGGACAGTAAAAATCGCGGAATAGCTTCCTCGGAACAGTGCAAGTTGAACCACCCGAAGACTTCCCCCTCACCCAGATTTGCCCTAGTAGCCACCTCCGTGATTTTAATACTTGGAAATCTCTTAATCGCATTAGAACAGGGGTGGCACCAGTAAAAACAAATATGGTGAAATGGGGCAAAACAGACGCTGGCGATCTATATTGTGGCTGTGGAGAGGTACAAGATATGGAGCATCTCCTGTCATGCAAGGACTGCCCCCACCAATGCACCCTCGAGGATTTATGGCTTGCAAATGAAAAAGGAATTGACGTAGCCCAATACTGGACAAAAGATCTTTAATTTAATGGTCCGGACACGATAAAGTAAAGTAAAGTAAGGCATTGTTTTTTAGCCTGGTGTTGGTCTTGTCCTATAAAAATCACAAAATAGCCCACTCTCAGAGACATAAATGTTATGTGCCAGACATGCAAAGATTTGAAAGATCGAGATATGTACCGGAATATTTGAATCTGTTGTTTGTGTGGTGGTGGTTATGGGTTGACTGCTGGCAAGCAAGTGAATTGCGGTACCTAACAAGATGCCTACCTATATAGTGTACGTACTGATTTTGAGATTCAGTAAGGGGTTGGGTTCATTGACCATTTGTTCCTTTATCAACAATCTGTACTGGTGGTAGAGTTGTATAAAGTAATTTTCCCAGCATGTCATGCTTTCCTTTTGTGCATGCCTTAACTAATTGTAAGATATCTTGTATATTTCCATATTCATGTTTATTATTTAGAATGTGCTGGGCATAAGCAGATTTAGGATTGTATCTAATGTAACGTATGTGTTCGTTAAATCTGATCTTTATCTGTCTTCTGGACAGCCCCACATACACCTTACTGCATGTGTAACAAGTTAGTTTGTAAATCCCACTTTTTGTGTAATTGTTTGGATACCCTCTTTGAGAGCATAGCGAGGCGGCAATTATGCTTTCGAAAAGAATACTAACAAATTCATTGACAATTTAATTATTGACACAGAAAACGCGATTAGACCGATACGTTGTCCCGAAACGTCGGTAAATAATTACCACACGACGCCGTGTAATTACCCAGAAGACCACAGATTTCATCATCATCGCGGCGGAAGCCTGAAATCTAGGCATATCACTTTCACTGTACCGATTTTCACAAAACTCACAACTACTTACCAGCATTGTGGTTAAATCTTCTATACTGAATTTCACCCAATTTGATCAAGAAATGGACAGTATAGGTAGAAATTTATTTACTGTCTTAGGTAAAGTACACACTGAGCCGATTTTCACGAAACTCGTATTTGCCTGGCACTTTTTTTTTGCATAGAACTCCCATATACAATTTCGCGAAAATCTTACAAATGGTTTAGTCCCCGATGCTCGATCACAGGCAGAAGGACAGATGGACATGGGGTCGACATAATTCGTTCTTTTTTACATCGTAAACAGCACCTAAAAGGGCGAATGAATTGGTGGCGTATGTACACTGCAATTATGCACACCTATGCATTTACCCTTTAAAACGCCTTAAATGACGAGATTAAAATGCGCTTAACAATAAGAGGTCATTTCTGAATACGCATTTATATTTTTACGTTCAGGTATAGGAACTTTAAATTGTTAGAAAGAATACATACCAACTTCAAAATATGCAAACTTGTGTTGGCGCTGTAGCAGATCAGTTGCGAAAGGCGACTATTAGCCTGGTCGTGACCGTCTGTCAGCACAGTACAGCGCGCCTCCCTCCAGACGTATTTTCGTGTCGTTTCATATTTGTTATTTTTACGAAAATGCCCCAACACATTCCAGTTTGTTTAAAGTCCGACAAAAATAGAAGACTTATGTTATTCATACCGTGCATATTCTTATAATTAATACATCAAACCACTTATGCACTTAATAAAATACATACAGAAGTAAGTGTAAAACTACGTTCTTCGGCACCGGGGTGCCATAATCAGGGGGTTATTCAGAACAAAGGAGTATAAGTACAAGTGTCGCTTCTTAAAATGGTTAAAATATCTAAATTCTTACATATACAAAGTTAATAATCATAAAAGTACAACGTTGAAAATTTAAAATTTGAAAGTGAGCCGTTCCAGGTAGAAGTTTCCAGTTGTTTACACTCTGTATGGAGCATGCATACAAACATCTGTATTGATGTTATACTACTGCTACCCAAAAGTTCGGGGAATTTGAAAGCCACGCGCGAACCGGTTGTGGTATGGCCTGCCGCCGCTAGAAGGGGCGAGCAGTACCCTTTGTGAATTAGTGTGCCAACAACCGTGAAGGTGAGAGGGTGCGTTCTTGAGTTTCGTGCGTTTTTGTAACGTTGTGTTTTAGTGGTTCGGCGATTTTTTAAACCTGCATAAATGGCAGATTTTAAGGAGCAAAGAATCTGCATCAAATTTTGCTTTAAGCTTAAGAGAACTGCTGTAGAAACCCATCGCATGCTTGTGGAAGCATTTGGAGACAATGCTATGAGTCAAAGTAAAACTTTTTTGTGGTACAAACGCTTTAAGGATGGACGAACGTCTGTCGACTACGATGAGCGTTCAGGACGACCATCGACAAGCACAACACCGGAAAACATCGCGAAAGTGCGAGAGGCCATTGTTGCAGATCGTAGACGAACAATCCATGATGTTTGTGCCGTCGTTTTGTGAAGTTTTGAAGCGGCTACGTGAGAGCGTTAGGCGCAAACGTCCGGAAAAGTGGGAGAACAACAGTTGGGTTCTCCACCACGACAACGTGCCCGCCCACACATCGCTCGTTGTTTGGCAGTTTTTGGCTTCCAAAAACACGACAGTGATTCCCCACCCAACCTATTCGCCTGACCTCGCCCCCTGCGACTTTTTCCTGTTCCCCAAAATGAAATTGCGATTGAAAGGCCGTCATTTTGACACAATTGAGGAGATCCAGGTAGAATCGCAGGAGGTGCTTAAAACACTCACACTTGAAGACTTCCAGGGATGCATGTAATCATGGAAAAAACGATGGGATCGCTGTATCCATGCCCAAGGGGACTACTTCGAAGGAGACGGTGGAAACTAGGAGTTATGATAAGCAATTTTTTTTATGGGCAAATTCCCTGAACTTTTGGGTAGCACCTCGTATGATCCGAAGAGATTTCGCCCTGATAGAGCGTGTGAAGTGTGTCGTGTCAGGCGGTGTGCCGAAACATGTAGGAGCGTTATACTTGCTTCGGAATATATTTTATTAAGTGCATACGTTGGTTGATGTATTAGTTACAAAAACAGAAGACATTTTACGTGAAGACATACGTACATTTATATCTCGCCGTTACTGGTCTATAGGGGAAAGGAACCGAATATGAGATACTTTTTTTTAACATTATACAGTACGTGAACCATTCAACATTGTTTACTGCAGAAAATGAGAGATATTTAAGAAAACATTCTACTTATTCTGTAATGTTTATAAATATATTTTGTAGGAGCATAGTACAAAAAGTATGTGAACATTTTACTTTTCTCTAAAATACAAATGGTGCCCTAATATGAGATAGTAGATTTTTCGTGATGTAACTTACAATTTAACACTTATTTCTGCACATGGGGCACATAAAGTAGTCTTTCTTAACCCCACAGTCTTCATGCGGCCAACGATAGCACCTCACACATTGAGCCCATTTCTCGCCATGCCTAACACGAGAGAAAAGTCCTGCGCAGAGTAAGCACTCTGCATCTCCATCGCTTATGTCGTCATCAGAGTCATCACTTTCAAATTCAATTTCCATCTCTGATTCACCAGATGACTTTTGTACGCCTACATTACTCTTCTTTGAAGAACGTTTACACTTTGTTCCAAACAGCTTCTTTACTGCTGGTTTCTTTGACCGCGATAAGGCTTTCTTTCCGTGACACTACCGCAACTGATTGTTTTATTTGACCCATGGGAGCAGATCATTTTGCTTTTGAGGAATGGGTCTGACGTCTTCTGGACTTATAAATTTCCCAGCACTGGCGTTGTGGAAAGAATCGTTTGATGTTGCCGGTCTTGAAATTTCACTGCCAGCTCCATTAATTAACACGTTTATCTTGAGATTCGTCCATTCCATGGCATGCGAATTCATGATCAATGAATATGTGTGTGTTATAGCGAAACAATCCAGTTTTTATAAATTAGTTTATTGAATCTTCCATTGTTGCTGCCCTTCAATAAGCAGCCCCAAACAACTTGCAAACTACGAAAGGAGTAAAAACACGACCAGGATTGCTGCCTAGCCACGTAACCAAATATGAGATACCGTCTCATATTAGACACTCGCCATCTTCAGATGTAAATAATTATTCAGGGTTAGGAACACCTTTTGAAAAGACAAATAACTAGCGTATAATATACCTAGCCGATCCCAGTGGCCGTGCGGTCTGCGGCCGTTCACTTACCGGGATTGTGGGTTCGAATCCCGCCGAGGGCATGGATGTCTGTCTCTTGTGAGTGTTGTGTGTTGTCAGGTAGTGAGGTCTCTGCGACGGTCTGGTGCCTCATCCAGAGGAGTTCTACCGAATGTGGTGTGTCAAAGTGTGATCGTGAAGCCTCGAACAAATGAGGCGGCCTAGGCCCCCAAGGGGCTGTCGAGCCATTGAAAGAAAAATACTATACCTAACTATGGGTGCAAATAAATTAAAGCTCTGGATTTACCTCCAATAGAAGAACGGATGTACACGGAGCTCTGTCAAAAACTCGAGAATTGAAAAGTATGATATTCTCTGCCGTGCACTCTCTCCTGTAGCACACTGCATCCTTTTGCTGACTGATAATGTTCGAGGTTCGAATGAAGCACTTCACATGTTTACCACCAGATTTCAACAGTTACTTTTGTCACAACCTTGGTGTCCCATGTTAGGAAACTATACCCTTATGCACTCTCTCCTGTAACCCGCAACTTCCTGTTGCACACTAGATGAGGGTCAAGGCCAGAATGAAGCAGTTCACGTGGTTACCACGAGATTTCAGCACTTACTTTGTCCACAACTGGGATGTTTTGTATTAGGAAACTATCTTATAATTGGTTAATTTACTCTATTATTTTATGTAATTTTATGGCGGCGTTGTTGCTAGGTCGAGAGACAAGGAAGTGAGCGTTCATTCATGGTTGAGTGATGTAAAATTTCTTTGGTCCATGTATTTTGTGGTATTTTAACTTGGACTGTATTCTAACAAATAAATTTTACATCACATAATCATCACTACCCACATCCTAGTCTCTCGGCCGAGCAACGAGAACATTTTTTTTTAAATATTAAGCTTTATTTCCTTTGTTGGTTTAATACATCGAGACTCTTCTTACAGGTATCAAGTTGTTGCTTACACCAACTTCCTTTGAATTAAAAAATGATACACTCAAGTGACTGTGATGTGTACAATACCTTGATGTGTAGCTGTAGTGAAAAGTAGGTTGTAGCACCCAAAAAAAACACTACCATCATAGTCGCTCTATTTAGAGCAGCATATGTTTAGGCCTTTTGTGTTTATAACGCCTATACTTGTCCATAAGGTCATGGAGAGAGTAGTTTCCTATGTCGCCAATCAATGGATTCGGATGATGCAGGCAGTGGGCATAAAACCTCGCTGCAAGATGATGGACACATGTTTGAAGAACGTCAACTCCTAGGTACTATGGAGGAGGGGGATGGGAGTGTTACGAGGAGAGTTCGAGATAACCCGTAAACATTTCACGTTGTATTCACCGTGCATCGTTATATAACTGATTATTATTCACCAACAAATGCACAAAGATAATTTTTTTTATTAATTACTTTATTAATAGGGGAAATCCTTTAATAAAAAAATTATCTTTGTGCATTTGTTGGTGAATAATAATCCGTAAACATTTGTTTTGTACTGTTTGAAGGGTGCGAAAGTTTGTAGCGCTGGTTGAACACCAGACTGGGGCCGCGTATGTTAGTGTAGATCTGATAGAAGCCCGGTACAGCTGAAGCTTTGTGTTCACTGTTAGCGTGGAATCCCTGGCTAGGGGGGGGAATATGTTTGCCAAGTAGCCTAGCGCAGTGTAAGCCGTTCTCCTGACGTGCGTTGTGAAGGTAAGAGTAGGAGTTAAATGTAGTCCCAAGTATTTGACTTCGGTCGACCATGGAATCTCCTGTTCATCTATACAGAGTCTTGCAGGGGGCAGCGGCCTTCTCTTGGTGAAAATGATAGCTTCCGTTTTGGTGGTATTTACCCGGAGCCGCCATCTCGTAAAGTACTTAATGATCCGGTCCACTGCTATGTTGAGCCTGCGAGCGATAGTATCCGTGCGCCAGGACTGCGTAAGTAGTGCTGTATCGTCTGCATAGAGAGCCAGTTGGACATGTGGGATGCGTGGAAAATCAGATATGTATAACGTAAAAAGAAGGGGAGATAGGACAGCTCCCTGCGGGAGCCCAGCTAGTTGTATTCTACAGGAAGAGGGTGCTCCGTCTACGACCACCACAAATGAGCGGTCTGTGAGGTATGAATGGAGAAAGGCGATTAGATATGCCGGGAAGTTGTATTTGATGAGTTTGCTGAGCAGACCCCTGGTCCATACTGTATCGTACGCCTTTTCTATATCCAGCATTACCATGCCCGTATGTTTTTTGATATTATACCCATGCGTGATGTGGTCAACAATTCGTGCCAGTTGCGCAGCGGTTGAATGACGTTTTCGGAAACCGAATTGCTCATTCGGAATAACTATTCCTACGTGCGTGTCCGTCCAGGCGTTGTAATATCACTCGTTCCAGTAGTTTGCTCAGTGCGCTAAGGAGGCTGATTGGTCTGTATGAGTCTGGGTTAGCTGGAGGCTTCTGATGCTTCCGGATGGCTATAACTTTGGCCAGTTTCCATGTCCTCGGGAAATGGCCGAGGGTCAATGCGGAGTTAAATAATAAGGCCAGATGACTTATTGTGGCTGTAGGAAAGTGACGCATCAAGCTGGGTGTTATTCCGTCCTCACCCGGGCTGTGCGGCGTTTAACGGATGAGATATATCTTCGTATTTCCGTGATGCTGACGTGAGGAAAGTCTGAGACGCCGAGCCTATGTCGTTTGATAAACGTATCAAGCACACGATCCACTCCTCTAGAGTGGGGCGTAGGTTCCATCGGTATTGTTTGACTGTGAATGCGCTCAAACCTGTCGGCGAGTATTTCTGCTTTGTCTGCAGCTGTGTATATCTGCACTCCGTTGTCGAACAAGGGCGGGATGGGGGCGGGTGGTTTTTGAAAGTATCTCGCTATTTTCCATAATGTCGCTTTTTGTGGATGTAGTAGTAGTATTGGTACGCGTTTGGCCGATGATTGAGCCGACAGGAAGCGAATGTAAACAAACCCCCTGCTCACAGGTCAATGACCTTGTAGGATGTAAACAAACCCCCACCCCACACGTCAACGACCTTGTAGGATGTAAACAAGCCCCCACCCCATCTATTAGTGATATTTCCAGATGTACACCTCTGGGTCAACGACTTTTTAGGCTGTAAATAAGCCCTACCTTAATTATTGGCTGTTACGATAAGCTCCCTATCCCACAGGTTATGACCTTTGTAGGACGTAAACAAACCCTCACCCTATAGATGAGTGATTTTTTTTATGTAAACAATCCCCCACCGTAATTAATTACTGTTTGAATAAATATTAGGTTAATTAAATAGTATATGAAATGATATTATTAAATATAATTAAAGGTTTTTTGCACAAAGTAGTTAAATAAATTATCAGTAACTAAACGTTTGAGCGTAAGCTACTATTTTTATTTTTTTTTTTTTATTTAGACATACGGTAGTTTTGCAAATGCGCTAATTTTAAATATTTGCAAATGCAAGTATTAAACTGTTTTTTTGCCGTTATTACGTAACTGAACTTGTATTTAACTTACTTATGTTGTGAACAGCGTTGGTTTACTAAGCGACTGATGAACTAGAGGGTATGGTTTTGGTGTTTCTCGGAATGAAAATGCCTAAGGTCATACGCTATTTTTAAAATTAGAAAGTAGGTTTCCAGACGCATAATACATTGAATATTAGAATTACTCTAAGCGGGTGGACAGAGCGTCGCCAGCATGCAGGTGGTAGTTGCAGGACTTTAACACAGTGTGGGATAAATGTTTTCAATAAATTATGTATTATTAATACACGTTTTAAAAATAAAATGTTACAATTTACGGGTATAATGTAGAGAGCTAAGAACGGAATATGAATGCATTGACATTAATTAGAGACCTTGAAAAATACAAGAAGCAAGAAAGGACAGTGGAAACTTATGTAGGCTACCTGCAAATTAATGGCCTGGACAGACCCTTAGGGTACCCAGACGTCTAGACAATTGGTACATGAAGGTGCGCCCATTACCTTTAACACCATCAGATATCCCTGGTATTCTGTTAGGGCTGAGACAACCCCACAACCATAGTGCGGTCAGAAGGATTTTGTTAATGAATCTCGACTTGTAGAGCAATGTCTAGCTAAATATGCCACCGCGTGCCTTTCACATGCTATGAGAATACGTACATTTTAAGGGTAGCGAAGTGATAAACAAGGTCACATTCCTTTGCTATTGGGTGAGTCAAAAGGAATGTGAACATGTCCAGACATGTTTTAGTAGGATGGCGTTCTCTATTACGTCCGCGCATTTTTTTGGTAATCGCGTTAATTTTAATGTAAGCTACTAATAAGTAAAAGTACTATTTCTTTTAACACAGTGAGGGAAAGGAATAATTGTTTCTGAATTTTTTCTTTTGCTTGGTAGGATAAAAGGATAGTAAATAAATACATACATCATTTAATTAAACATATTCACAATTTTTTTATTTACTAATGATTTACTTTATACAATCTTACTGCAACCGTTTAGTAATATATGTTGTTAGAGGGTTGCGCAAAACAATATAGAGTTTACTCTTAAAATACAAAAATAAGTTTCACATGTACACAATTTCTTTTTTCACATGTACACAATGGTATCTGTTACATTTTATTAATGGAATGTTTTATACATTATTTCGTCGTACAATGTTTCAAAGTCAATAGCATTTGTCTGTGGTGGTGTACAGAAGTTTTTAGCCTCCAGACATGTATTTCGCCATTCAATCATTTCGTCGTGCAGTTGATACAGTTTGTGTATTTGCCGGTCTATACAAGAACCAGCCAACTCCATGAGATATGACCACTCAGATTTACTCAAAAACACTTGAATGCCCTCAGACATTATGCGTATATACCGTCCACAGTACATAGATAGGGTATGACGTGTATCACCAAGTTCATGCACTTCATTTTTTGCAATAGCATCCTTGAATGTCACCAAAATAAACCACTGGATTTGATTTAACACCACATTACGCGAAGAACTTGTAATCTTCACTTGAGGCGTCAGGTTTTCATCCAGAAAGAGTGAGACGTACTTGGTCCTCTGCTTGTTCAGGAAATATACACGTTCAAGTAACGACCACATCTGGAAAAACATTAATGACAACCAGGTTGAATCGGGCATACTGCATACTGAAGACTTAGAACGTGGAAGTGCAGCCATTGAGCCATCGAATGCGCTGATCTCATTGCACAAACATTGTTTAACCCTTTATGGCACGGGAAGGTACAGCTTATGCCAGGAAAAGTAATGTCTGCAGTCCGCGGACATCCTAGTTGAGCAATATCGACTACTGTGCGATCGATAAGATTACTAATAAATGATGATTTTTTAGGTCCATAGCAATATATAGCTACAGCTAATGATGCCTCTCGATGCAAAACAGTCTCCAACTCAGAGTACAATATATCACCATCATTCCAATTACACCCGTGATTAATGTCCTGGTTAAGTCTTGCCGTAAACGCAGGCACTTCTTCCCAAGCGTATGGTCTCTTAAAGACATATGATGAGACCCTGTCACTGTGAGAATCGGCAGCTGCCAACTCTTTAACTACTATTTCACCATCCCTCCCTTGAAAGTAGGTGAAATCTATCACTAAGAGAGCCATTGCTAACTGATTAAGTAATGCTGTACGTACCTTTATTTATAGCTGTGATTTGCACGTCTGCTGCTCCTTTTCCTCCAGGCTACCGCAAGCAGGACAACTGCCGAAATGACGACGAAACATGCGCACTGCCTTTATATCGTTGCAGGTGTAGTGGGCAGGTGTGAACATGTTCACAAATGACGTCATTGAGTGTCCCTCAGCTCTGTGGAATGCATATAGACAGCAGAAATGTCCGCAGACATTCGAAGTCAATCCCTGTAGTCTGTGGCGGTTAAACTTCCATGAAACTGAGTGGCGTTGTAGATAGGCTATTATTTCATGTTTGAATGGCGGGAATCCATAAGAATCGAAATATTCTCCGTATCCAGAGTCAGAAAAGCAGAGAGCTACCAATGCGAACCGGGCATGTAATGTTTGTCAAGATTTATAATAATAATTGAAGGCTTTATAATTGTGGATGGTAATAGATCAATAGGATATACTCCTTGAAAATATTTAGCATGTTTAGTCAACACTTTGTTGATTTGAATAGTTTTCATTGTACTGTGACGTTTCTAGAATTATCAATTTCAATGTACCCAGGAAATTCAGCATACAGAATGCATGTTACAGGTTCCGGTAAAGGTTTTTTAAAGCGTGCCTCAATACGCACGTTTCCTTGACGAGGTAGACTAACGTGTTCTTCGTCAGCCTCTCTGTCAGGTGTTAGATCAAAACCCAATATGAAAAAACCTTTTGTGAACATTTCCATGGTAATCATGTGACCACGGTCGTCGTGATGAATACCGGTACTGGAGAAAAGTGTTTCGTAAGCCCTTGTGACTCCGAAGGCTGAAGAGCAGTCCATAGTTAATGACTCTGAAGGGTACTGAACCCCGTTAACGTATAGAACAAGATACGTCATATCATAATGTTGAAACTGGAATGGATTTGTACTTGCAGAACCAACAAATGCTGTATTTTTAACAATTGCAACAAGTAACCTTTCAGGAATTGGTCCAAGGAATGCATTATCGATAGAGATTTGTTGGGCCCCTGCACCCACTGTAAAAGTCTTAATTTGAGTATGTGTGATAGGGTAATGTGCATTTCGTTTCATGCTCAAAACATTAGCATGTGCTAAAAGCAAAGGGGGCTTCAATTCTATTTGATTGACAAAAAGAGTAGCGTCTAAAATTTTGATACGAACTTTGACGTCGTCTGAATTTCCCAAGAGGTAAAAGGCCTCAGGCGCACGTGTCAATTAATATTCATATCGACGCCGTTAAGTAGCATTTTATCTGAATTGAATAAGTCGGCGTGAAGTCTTCCATAGAGTTCAATTGTTTGACTCTCACTGAGATAATTTAATCTTGTGACGTAACCCTTGTTTTCCTTATCTGCCCCAACGAACCATTTGATGCTGGTGAATCGAGAAACCAAAAACTCGAGAGCAGATGTGTCCCTGAAGCGTCTGTTCCATAATTTAACAACTTTTCAATATAGGACTTATAATGATAGTTTGTCTCATGAATAGTTACTGGCTTTCCGTTTAATGACACACTTAGTGCACTAAACAATGAATGTAACAGGTTATTGACACACCCTACTGCATTTGGCTCAGTACTCGTGAAATCTGTTCCGTCAGTTTTTACAAGTTTAACGCGCAAAAGCAGGCGCACAGAATTCAAATCGATGTAGAAATCACTATGACCAGAGCAATGAAATTCTAACTGACAAGGATTATCTGCAGGGGCAATAGGCTTGTATGTAACGGTGTGACTGTTTAAGATGGACGTTTGGATGCTACGCTTCAGAAGATATCGAGACCCGATTTCAAACACTCCATAATTATGCTTTTGAAAATATATCCTTCACCTTTGGACGTTTACTTTGTAAATGAACCTTTTTCGACTTTCGCTTCCTTTTTAAACACAAGCCAGAACCAGTCATTTTCTTAATTTTGTCTTCAAGATTGTCCTTTGCTTCACCGAAACGTGATTTAAGAATATCACCAACTTGTTCCCCCTGTTGCTTATTAAGTAAATCAGTAAAGATATTTGAGCCCGTCTTTAATGCTTCCCTACCTACAGCCTTAGCTCCTGAAAAACAACAAAGGCTTAACAAAACGAAATAGCCCCCGGAAAATGACCCAATACCATTTCCCCTCTGCACTCTGAAACTTGCTCTATATACTGGACCTATATCACCACCACCACCGCTTTGATTAATGTAATACTGTGTATATTGATCCATGGTACCCTATGAACTGAGTATTATTGCGCTGAGGATTTGTATTTAAAGTGTAATGTTATTAAGCATGGAATATCACTATCGTCAAAAGTAACATCTTCTCCAGACTTTGTAACAAGACGGATGGCTATTGACTCTATGAATGATTGTTCCACTGGTCTGTACAATGGGAAATGGAACCTATGATAACCATCAGCAGATGGAAAGTGTAAAGGAGTCAGCATTCTGACGTAAGAATCGCCTACTAAATTCGGTTTAATAATATCGGTGTACACGTATATTGGCTCTGGCGCAGCAAAGTTTAAATTATCCGTTTCGGGTAGTGATACTTTGTTGGCACTACAATTAGCAGGAGCCATAATTGTCGCAGCCAAATCTCAAGACCGTTATACACACGAACTGGAAAGTGAGATATTATATTTTCCCCTACCTTTAGTGAATTTTGTCCATAGCAGACGCCTAGAGTGTTTGTAGTGTAGCCATCTAACGGTGCATGCTTATTTAGATACTCGTTAAATTTAATAACAAAATTTTCTTTATCTTCAGGCGATTTGAAATGTCGCTTTAGTGTTACAAACATTCATGCAGATTTTCGTAATTCTTTACTGGAAACTTGATATCCATCGTATCTAAACGTACGATATTGTGCAGGGGTTGCTTCTTATAACCTCTGGGATACGATATTTCGACTAAACCGACTTCCCACTTGTTGGGTTCGAGTTGAATAGGGTGGCTAGCTTTGTTCTAAAATTAGCTATCGTATTGAGAGGAAAATAACTTTCTGAACTGTCTGACGGTAACACCACGAAAAATGATTCCATTATATTCTTTTAATATCGGAAGCGTTTACCCAAGAGCTGAATTTCTCGTGGTACCCTCTCCACTTGACAAGATGCTGTTTAATACCGCCCTTTGTACGAGAACGCAGTATTTTATCTATTTGAAATTCTGTATCTGGAGACAATGTAACCTTGACGAGCTCATAGTTGTAAAACTGACCCTCAATAGGCTGACTGCGTAAGTCTTCAACTTCGTAAACAGGTTGAGGAATGCGGCGAATAACCTTGACAACCCTAAATATTTCTGTGGAATACGTCTGCTCATAGCCTTTGGCAAATTTTAACTTTTCTTTTGTTATACGTACAAAGTCACCAACTCTAAATTTAACACGCCTCGGGGGATATCTGCGCTTCGGCTACGCAGTCTCTGCCACACAGCGTAAATGTTGGAAGGGTTGACATTTCTTGGAGCCATTCCTATAGTTGAATGAATAGTATTATTGTATCCCTCTAAAAGCTTTTGTAGAATATTAATGTACCTATATGTGTTATGTTTTGTAAAATACTTATACATTTTACTTTTCAATGTCCTATTAAATCTTTCAATTACAGCAGCTTTAATGTCTGGATTATGTGTCGTATGAAAACTTATCCCTTGATTCTTCAGATACTTTTGAACTGTTGCATTTACAAACTCAGTTCCTTTATCTGACTGTAATGTAAGCGGTTGTCTATTTTTAAATAAAGTTTTCAATGCTGTTGTAACAGAAGCCCCTGTTTTGTCTTTTAACGGCAAACTCCACGCGTATCGTGAAAACACGTCAATAACTGTTAGAAGATATTTATGTCCACTGTTATATCGAGACAGACTGCTTAAGTCTGCTAGATCCATTTCCCATACATCATCAATATTTGTGACAGTGTATGGGTTGCGGGAAAATGTTTTCGCACCGGTTGTGAAGCGTATATGTATCCTGCGAACTTAACCACTTCTCAACGTCTTTTTTATTAATTTTACTAGCCTTTACCAACTTTGAAACAGACCCGAATCCTGCAGGATGTTTGGGATCAAAATAAAGTTTTCCTAAGGGGTTTACTCTACGGATTCCCATGCTATATTTTGTTTAGGTGAATCATTAAACAGTCGCGAAATAAAACGCGTATATTTTACGCCCTTATTTGCTCTGATCTTACCGGTAGGGCTGAAATTAACTCTATGCGCATTG
Source organism: Reticulitermes speratus (assembly GCA_021186555.1). Taxonomy (NCBI): domain Eukaryota; kingdom Metazoa; phylum Arthropoda; class Insecta; order Blattodea; family Rhinotermitidae; genus Reticulitermes; species Reticulitermes speratus. The sequence goes on along the minus strand of JAJKFL010000005.1, from coordinate 13,870,875 downwards.
GACTGCAACAATATCTGTTTATATGCATGTTTGTCTTGGAGAGTGACTGCATTCTTGTCGGGTCGCGACTTAGTTAGTAATTCCCACAGACCGCGTGTTGCTTTGTACCGCTTACTATCCACAAACACGTGTTTGTTACTAAATTTAAACTTTGAACTGCCAATCTTGAAAAAAACCATCATTATTATTATCCTGGTATACTCCGAACGTAGGGTCATGCGATACTTTACGTTTTAATACGCCTTGAATGTACTTTGTATGTACAGGTGAAGTACTTTCAGCATCAGTTTCAGATTCTGTATCTGCAGTTTCAGTGTTAAATACAGGCACTGAACCTATTATCCGTTTACGTTTAGTTTTTAAATATAGGTTTGCTATCAGGGGTACCACCTGTTTCTATTATTGGTATAGGGATAGGATCACGTTTTCGCTTTTCTATTTCAAGTAAGGGTCTTGATGCAGACGAACCTTTGTCCATTTATTAAAACTATGATCCTTACTCTTAAGTATCTTTTTAACCGGTGGTGGTGGTGGTGACGATGTGAAACGATTTTCCCAAAGTTCTGGAGGTATTAAAATCATACGTTTTAAAGCCATTTTTATTTAACTATTATTATTAGTAACTAGAGCCCCAATGACACTAGATAAAATACTGGTAAGCAAAGGAACAATAAACCACCTTTTTGAACTAATAATTTTCGTTTACGCTTGAAGCTAATTTTAGGGTTAACTAGCGTACGTAACTTGGTTTTAAATTTACCAAGTTTAGTTTTTTCGTCTGTAGATAATTTATGATTCCCGTTAAGTGTATTTATAGCGCATTCAATAATAACTTTTATCAACTCATCACTTGCAGAAGACAGTAGTGCACGTCTAGCTTGTGGTTTTGCGTCCTTAATTACGTGCAGGTAATGTAATTGCGATTTCAAACGGTTCATTACTTTCTAGAGGTGCAAACACCTCTGTTATTTCGTCAGGAAATATCTTTGTTCTAAATCTTAGCAGATCATTAATAGATTGTGTTAAATCAAGAAATAAATAAGAATGTGGGTCTTTACAAACTTCTAAATACGTTTTATGAAAACTAGAAATATTTTCAGGATAAACTTGTCGAGCAAGGTGCACGATTTGGGTCTTGTCTCGAGGGTTTTTAAACACAACTATATATTTACTATTGGGGGAAATGTCACGTGAAGAGGGCCTTGATGAAAAAGGTTTTGTGTAATTAACACCAGACTAATATTCCTATGATGTGATCCTTAGTAAATAATTCGCTGACTTTTGTAGAATAAGCAGAGTCCATCAAATCATCTAACACAATTAATGTGGGAACACGTTTAGGATTATCAAAATCAGGAACACCTTAACAAATGATACGTCTTTTAGGTGATGTGGTGCGTTGTTTTCACTGTGACACCAAAGAATGTTACTGTACACTGTGTCGCAAAGCTGCTCTCTGCACTGTATTAGTCTAATAACAAACGTTGACTTTCCGCATGAACTTGGACCGGCTACTATTAGAGTGAATGGATGTTGAAGCTTCAGCGTCATACTCTAAACTAAAGTTAAGTGCAAAATTACTCTGTATTTATACAATTACTAACACATGTAAATAACTTTAACGTCATACTCTATACTAAAGTTAAGTGCAAAATTAGTCTAAAATTTATACAATTACTAACACAAGTAAATAATTTATATTGCTGAGCCTAAAAACCTACATGTAACCGTAGGGTACAGAGGACAAGTTGGGCAAAAGACGGCGCTTCTTAAACACCAACTTGTACTCTTTACTTTCAGGTTCAGACACTACTGTTCCTACATGTTTTCTCTTAATTTTCCGTGGTTGTGGACATGCAACGGTTCACTGTTTTCCAGAATCATATGCCTAATGGAAGTAAAGTTTACTACCTTAGAATTTCTATAATTTAAGGTAATACCCTTTACTTTGCACTTGTACGATCTTATGTTAGAACCCGGTGTCAGGACTGAATATGCATAATTCTTGGGGCCACCAGATACAAATTCTTCAATGTACGAACCAGGACCATATTCCTCTAGTTCATTAGTGAGCTCCCCCAAAACAAAACCCTGTTTTGACCTTGGGCTGTTGACCTACTTGATGCACGTAGATAACAGAGTCAGTGTCACAATACAGTACAGACTCGCCCAGCTCTTCCAAATAACTGTACAACTTTAGCCTAGCTTGAGCGGTGACGTAGGCTGCAATAGCCACATTCACATTTCTACCTGTGGTCAGATTCTCCTCTGTGTATTTCCAGGAGACCCATACCACTTCAGCGTTCGGGAATATGAGGTTGGTGACCTCAATACCCGGACTTGTAATCAGCTCGTACAACTCTTGCGTGGAAGAGACTAATGTAGTCAAGGTTTTGTCTTGCTTTTGTGCCCATTTTCCCCACATTGAATTTAGTTTCAATTTTGCCAAAGTCCTTTGTCCTGCATTTTTCGAAATTGATGCTCTGTCTAGATCAATTCCTTCTGAGCGCCGGTAGCTCTCAATGTACTCTGATTTTTGTGCTTCACTTTGCACTTCTGATGGGTAGCCGGATGCTTCTTGTTTCAGTTTCAGAAACATGTTTATGTACCCTGCGAACAGACCGCCCTCATTGTCTTTCAACTGTGTGACGGCATATTCCCAGAATTCATAAACTTGGAGCAAAACATAACCCTTTTCAAGGGCTTTTTTCACTTCATCCACTACCCAAGTACCGACTATACACCTTTCTTCATCAGTGTGTGTACAATCGGCTTGATGCATTGTGTCAGCACATGCAGAACACAGAGAGAACATCAGTTTAGAATTGGTCCTATACGGAAGGACCGGGTGGTACAACTTCCTAGGGGAAGAACCTTACACTTGATTATTCCCTCCCTTCCCAACCAGTCGGCAGGGCAGTCATCACCCACATACACTTTAGGGTGGCCAATAGGAAATTTCCCATACTTACAGATGTAGGGGTAAAGACTAATTACATCAACATAATGTATTTCTTCGCCCTGCTTTACTTTATACCACATCTTAGTGGCCTCAGTTCGTCCCCCGTACAGAGCATCACGTGTGTTGATGGGTGAATTTCTAACTAAGGGGTGTGAGTTCAATTCCTTTTCTAGTTCCAAATTATCCTGCAGCAATTTCCTAAATTCACAACCCCAGGTAGAGACAACTTTATACCCTGCATCTTCAATCCTTTTCAGTCGGGCCATAGTCTCTTCATATCTGCTATGCAATGTGTCCTGTGTGGCGCCTATAGGTCTGTGTCTGTTAGGAAGACAGAGACATCCATGCCAAAAACAACCTAGGTACTCAAATACTTCATTGGTGTCTCTGCAGTACCCATCGACTTTTAGGTTAGATACCCCAGCCAAATGTACTTCGCGCCCATTACCTGCATGAACAATTTCCTTTTCGCGACCTATATATGCTAGCCATTTCAAGCCCTCTATTGACTGCTTGTCCCCCAATCGGTACCCTGCTCGGGGTATGATGCCTACTGTGTCTGCTTTTAGGAAAAATGTTCTGAAAACCTTGTTACATATAGAAGAAATAGTAATGGCTTGTCTGAAGGGGTCCATCTTAACTAATTTCAAAAACAAATTTCTAAATGAGCAGCAAGCCATACGTAAAACATTAACATCATCTAGACAGTATGCCAAAAGTTCCTTCTTATTATCAAAAATATTATCCTTTGCAGTGTCATACCATTCCAAAAATCGACCCCTTTCTTCCTTGGACATGAAATCCGCCCCATAGTACTTGGGTTCAGGAATGGGTCCTACATAGTTCAAATGTTCGTTAATATTGAAAAAATGGGGGTAATAGCCTTTTTTGCAGCTAAGATCGAATGCCTTGGACATTTCCCTGAGCCCTACAGGGACGTAGTTAATAGAGTCCCTGAAATTTAAGTGCTCCACTGTCATGGATAGGATTTTAGTCCCATCCATAATCAGCTTTGGTGTCCATTTAAGTTCCAAAAAGCGTCGCAGTAGAAACTGGTTATCATAACCCCGGGCATTGTGTGCTATTACAAAAATATTATCCAAAAATGGTCTGTCAATACGTAGATATTCGATAAATTTGCCTACAACATCCGGGCCCCAAAATACATGCTCTCTCTTCCCACACTGAACACAATCCTCATTAATATCATTATTAGCCTCACACTTTGGACACATTTGTTGGCAACATATCAGATTCGGTACATGTTCAAAACACCCATTTTCCCTTTCGAGATCCTGAGTGCTTTCAACATCGAAGAAGACAAACATAAATCGATCAGATAACTTGGCCTGCTTCAGAGGACTCATGTAGCATAAATGCCCTGTAGGTTGGTGTTTATTGCACACGGAGCAAAATGGCTTGAAACATTCATGCCGATTACTCCCTGTTACAATAGTACTACAAGTCCTACATACACGTTTCCACTGGCAGACCAATTTATTCTGAACCTTAAGTGTCACATGATTCTGGAAACAACTTTCACTTGCAAAAGTACGGTTGCATGTACTACAATATTTTTCAGTGCCTCTAGCACAAGGAGAAACAGCTGTGCACAGTGAACAGGCATTCTTGCAGTTATGTGATTTATCGTATAAACAGTCACACGCATTACAAAAAACCTTTTAGCCATAGCTGCTTTAATGTTTGTAATCACGTTATAGTGACCCGTTTCCGCATCATACAGTAGGTATAATTTCTTTTCCGAAACAGAATTTCCAGTAAAAATGAGTCTATCGGGACTCAGTCCGTCATAAACAAAAAATTTTGAAAAGACAAAATAGCGTATAAACTGCTGAAGTTGCCTCGGTCCCCGCACCATTGGTCGAATCCCCAGGGCCATGGATGTGTCCTTGGAGTGTCTGTGTTCAGGTTTGGTCCTGCGACGGTCGGTGTCTCCAGATTCTAGAATGTGTGTGTCAAAGTGTATTTAAGCCCGACAATAGCCAAGGCCCCAGTGGCTGTCGAGCCGAAAGAAAAATACTTGCCTAACTACCAAATACAATTAACTCTTTTACTCCATAGTATAAATCATGTACAGGGACGCCCTTGTCAAACCACCGAATTTGAAGTAGATATCCTGCGTGATCTCTTGTAGACACTTAAATCCTTGTCTGTAAATGCGAGTTGCAATGAACACTTGCACATTTTAAACCCCAAATCAACAGTATTTGTGTCACAAGGTTTCCTGTTGAAACTAATACCCTTATTCACTTATTTCGTAACCGAATTCTGTTGCCAACTAATACTTCAAGGGAATAGCTTTCACGAGGGTTACTCAGAATTTCAGCACTTACTTTTCCAAAATCGGATGTTTTTTGAACTATCTATAATTTTAATTACTTAATTATGAATTTAGCGGCGTTGTTTAGGTCAAAGACATAGAAGACGTCATCAATGGTTAGTGATGTAAATTTCTTTGGTCTGTCTTGCATGATTCTTAACTTGTGACTATTCTCAAAAACTCTGTTCATTCCTTACTAATCAACTACCCAATCCTAGTCTCTCGTGCCGACAAAAACAGTTTTTTTAAGATATTAAGCTTTATTCCTTTGATGATTTACACTTACATGATACTTGTTCGGACAATTGTGTTAACCATTCTTTAATTGAAAAAATGATACACTAAGTACTTGAGTGTAAATCCCATGTGTACTGTGTGCAAGAGTTGCACCCAAAAACATAACATCTATCGCCTATTTAGCGCAGCATAATGTTAGTTTGGATAACGCCTATTACTGTCCATACGTCTGGTAGGGGAGTAGTTTCTATTCGCATCAAATTCGATGATCACATGCATAAAACTGCGCAGAACGACAATTTGAAGAACCAACTCCTATACTATAGAGAGGGATGTTGGGAATGTTCGAGATACCTAAACATCACAGTTGTATCAACAGGCATCGTAATTGATTTATCACTCAACAAAGCCTAAATAATTTATTTATTCATTAGCTTATTAATACGGGGAAATTTTAACTAAAAATTCTCTGCAATGTCGGGAATAATAATCAAAATTTTTTGTCCCGCACTAAGGTGTGCGGTTTGTTCAGCCCTTGAACAGCAACTGGCCAGCGTATGTTGATGTAGATTATAGTAATGGGTCGCTGAACCTTGTGTTACCATGTTAGCGGGGGACCCTGCTAGGGTGTCGGCAATATGTTGCAAGTAGCCTACAGTGTAGCCTGTTCCCTTATCGTTGTAGTAATGTTAAATTTAGTCTCTATATTATGACTTCGGCATTCATAACCCTCCTTCAGCTATACAATCTTACACGCTTACTTGTGAAAATTTATTGTTTATGGTGTATTATAAGACCGAATTCGTAAATACTTTGATCCCACACTGTAGTTAGAGCCTGCAAGCGATAGTACCGTGCCCCAGGGACGCGTAAGTCATGCTAAGTATGTCTCATAAACCAAATTAATAGGGTGCTGGAAACCAATTTTAACGTTAAAAATATAGGACACTTGACCTAGCATTTTATTCACGAAGAAGTCTCCCAAAACCAATACTCTGTAGGTTCATAGAAAGCGATTAGATAACCAAGTTGTATTGAATTTCTGAAGTATGGTCAATACTAGTTCTAGTTTCTATATCAGCAGAACATGCCGATTTTATTGATTTTACCATTGATTTAAAATTTGCAGGCGCATTTGCAATGACTTTAACCGTAATTGTCAATAGAATAAGACAAAATTCAATACGTGCTTCCGTCCAGCGTTGTAATGATACTTTATTTATTTCTAGTGCCTAAGAAGCCTTTTGTTTATAGTTGGTTAAGATGAGGCATTCTATACTCCGATTTAATTTACCTATTTATTCAACAGGAAATGCCGGAGGGTCATTGGTTTAAAAAAACAATATCTTATTGGGTGAGGAAATGTGACGCATCAAGGGTTTATCCGTACCGTGGGATGTGGCTTAACGGCATGAATAATTAGGTATTTTATGTACAGCCTAAAAGTCGAGACCACTATGGTTGATAACATCTGGGACACATCACTCCTCTAGAGTGGGGCTATGGTCTCCATACGGTAGTTTGACTGTGTGCGACCTGTCGGGAGTTTTGTTTTCCTGCAGCGGTAATTGACCTCGTGTCGAAAAGGGGGTTTGGGTTTTTAATTCGCTTCCTGTCGCTTATTCTCCAAATCGCGCTATCATTATACTTGTAGTGTTCCCAGAAAAGTGGCCCACTTTTCATTTTGATACCTTTGAAGGAGGGCTACGACCAGCCGGTTGAGGATGGAGTGAAGTATAGCAAACACGTGTAGTCGAGATCTCTGAAATTGCCGTCGGATGTAGTTTCGGAACTTCACAATCGCTCCGATGGACGGTGGGAAACAGATATGCTGCCGTTTGATTTCTTTCCTCGGTATAGTTGCAGCCGCCGCCTGTAATACCGATGCCGTAAAGTAGTGTAATTTCCTGTCGAGATCTGTATCATCGCGGATTTGGGGGCGATGAGCGAGAAAGTGGTTTAACCGTGAGCGGTAAAGAGGCCAGTTTGCTTCTCCATAATCCAGGACCGTTCGATTCTCTTTTGTCCTAGGATGGGCACATAGTTTACACACCACCGGGTTGTGATCTGATGATAATGCCGGTATGGAGTGGGGTGAACGAGAACATATACAGTCAACCCTATGCGGCAAAGTAAAGTGAAAGTAAAGTAAAGTTTACCCTAGAACAGGCCGTGAAGGCCCAGAGGGGAGTAGAGGTATAGCTCTACTCTTTCTTTAACCTCGGCGCTAGATGTGGGTGGGTTGTCAGCCCCACCCCCCGGCCGCTTTACCCCCGGGAATAACCCGGTACCCATTGTACTACAGGAGGCTGGGTAGGCACCAGGGCCGGTCTGGACGGGTGCTGAAAATCTCGCCCCCACCGGGATGCGGCAAAGTATAGTTCAAAATAAGCAACATAAGCCCTCTGTCACCTCATTATTATTATTATTATTATTATTATTACAACACGATCCACTCCTCTAGAGTGGGGCGTAGGTTCCATCGGTATTGTTTGACTGTGAATGCGCTCAAACCTGTCGGCGAGTATTTCTGCTTTGTCTGCAGCTGTGTATATCTGCACTCCGTTGTCGAACAAGGGCGGGATGGGGGCGGGTGGTTTTTGAAAGTATCTCGCTATTTTCCATAATGTCGCTTTTTGTGGATGTAGTAGTAGTATTGGTACGCGTTTGGCCGATGATTGAGCCGACAGGAAGCGAATGTAAACAAACCCCCTGCTCACAGGTCAATGACCTTGTAGGATGTAAACAAACCCCCACCCCACACGTCAACGACCTTGTAGGATGTAAACAAGCCCCCACCCCATCTATTAGTGATATTTCCAGATGTACACCTCTGGGTCAACGACTTTTTAGGCTGTAAATAAGCCCTACCTTAATTATTGGCTGTTACGATAAGCTCCCTATCCCACAGGTTATGACCTTTGTAGGACGTAAACAAACCCTCACCCTATAGATGAGTGATTTTTTTTATGTAAACAATCCCCCACCGTAATTAATTACTGTTTGAATAAATATTAGGTTAATTAAATAGTATATGAAATGATATTATTAAATATAATTAAAGGTTTTTTGCACAAAGTAGTTAAATAAATTATCAGTAACTAAACGTTTGAGCGTAAGCTACTATTTTTATTTTTTTTTTTTTATTTAGACATACGGTAGTTTTGCAAATGCGCTAATTTTAAATATTTGCAAATGCAAGTATTAAACTGTTTTTTTGCCGTTATTACGTAACTGAACTTGTATTTAACTTACTTATGTTGTGAACAGCGTTGGTTTACTAAGCGACTGATGAACTAGAGGGTATGGTTTTGGTGTTTCTCGGAATGAAAATGCCTAAGGTCATACGCTATTTTTAAAATTAGAAAGTAGGTTTCCAGACGCATAATACATTGAATATTAGAATTACTCTAAGCGGGTGGACAGAGCGTCGCCAGCATGCAGGTGGTAGTTGCAGGACTTTAACACAGTGTGGGATAAATGTTTTCAATAAATTATGTATTATTAATACACGTTTTAAAAATAAAATGTTACAATTTACGGGTATAATGTAGAGAGCTAAGAACGGAATATGAATGCATTGACATTAATTAGAGACCTTGAAAAATACAAGAAGCAAGAAAGGACAGTGGAAACTTATGTAGGCTACCTGCAAATTAATGGCCTGGACAGACCCTTAGGGTACCCAGACGTCTAGACAATTGGTACATGAAGGTGCGCCCATTACCTTTAACACCATCAGATATCCCTGGTATTCTGTTAGGGCTGAGACAACCCCACAACCATAGTGCGGTCAGAAGGATTTTGTTAATGAATCTCGACTTGTAGAGCAATGTCTAGCTAAATATGCCACCGCGTGCCTTTCACATGCTATGAGAATACGTACATTTTAAGGGTAGCGAAGTGATAAACAAGGTCACATTCCTTTGCTATTGGGTGAGTCAAAAGGAATGTGAACATGTCCAGACATGTTTTAGTAGGATGGCGTTCTCTATTACGTCCGCGCATTTTTTTGGTAATCGCGTTAATTTTAATGTAAGCTACTAATAAGTAAAAGTACTATTTCTTTTAACACAGTGAGGGAAAGGAATAATTGTTTCTGAATTTTTTCTTTTGCTTGGTAGGATAAAAGGATAGTAAATAAATACATACATCATTTAATTAAACATATTCACAATTTTTTTATTTACTAATGATTTACTTTATACAATCTTACTGCAACCGTTTAGTAATATATGTTGTTAGAGGGTTGCGCAAAACAATATAGAGTTTACTCTTAAAATACAAAAATAAGTTTCACATGTACACAATTTCTTTTTTCACATGTACACAATGGTATCTGTTACATTTTATTAATGGAATGTTTTATACATTATTTCGTCGTACAATGTTTCAAAGTCAATAGCATTTGTCTGTGGTGGTGTACAGAAGTTTTTAGCCTCCAGACATGTATTTCGCCATTCAATCATTTCGTCGTGCAGTTGATACAGTTTGTGTATTTGCCGGTCTATACAAGAACCAGCCAACTCCATGAGATATGACCACTCAGATTTACTCAAAAACACTTGAATGCCCTCAGACATTATGCGTATATACCGTCCACAGTACATAGATAGGGTATGACGTGTATCACCAAGTTCATGCACTTCATTTTTTGCAATAGCATCCTTGAATGTCACCAAAATAAACCACTGGATTTGATTTAACACCACATTACGCGAAGAACTTGTAATCTTCACTTGAGGCGTCAGGTTTTCATCCAGAAAGAGTGAGACGTACTTGGTCCTCTGCTTGTTCAGGAAATATACACGTTCAAGTAACGACCACATCTGGAAAAACATTAATGACAACCAGGTTGAATCGGGCATACTGCATACTGAAGACTTAGAACGTGGAAGTGCAGCCATTGAGCCATCGAATGCGCTGATCTCATTGCACAAACATTGTTTAACCCTTTATGGCACGGGAAGGTACAGCTTATGCCAGGAAAAGTAATGTCTGCAGTCCGCGGACATCCTAGTTGAGCAATATCGACTACTGTGCGATCGATAAGATTACTAATAAATGATGATTTTTTAGGTCCATAGCAATATATAGCTACAGCTAATGATGCCTCTCGATGCAAAACAGTCTCCAACTCAGAGTACAATATATCACCATCATTCCAATTACACCCGTGATTAATGTCCTGGTTAAGTCTTGCCGTAAACGCAGGCACTTCTTCCCAAGCGTATGGTCTCTTAAAGACATATGATGAGACCCTGTCACTGTGAGAATCGGCAGCTGCCAACTCTTTAACTACTATTTCACCATCCCTCCCTTGAAAGTAGGTGAAATCTATCACTAAGAGAGCCATTGCTAACTGATTAAGTAATGCTGTACGTACCTTTATTTATAGCTGTGATTTGCACGTCTGCTGCTCCTTTTCCTCCAGGCTACCGCAAGCAGGACAACTGCCGAAATGACGACGAAACATGCGCACTGCCTTTATATCGTTGCAGGTGTAGTGGGCAGGTGTGAACATGTTCACAAATGACGTCATTGAGTGTCCCTCAGCTCTGTGGAATGCATATAGACAGCAGAAATGTCCGCAGACATTCGAAGTCAATCCCTGTAGTCTGTGGCGGTTAAACTTCCATGAAACTGAGTGGCGTTGTAGATAGGCTATTATTTCATGTTTGAATGGCGGGAATCCATAAGAATCGAAATATTCTCCGTATCCAGAGTCAGAAAAGCAGAGAGCTACCAATGCGAACCGGGCATGTAATGTTTGTCAAGATTTATAATAATAATTGAAGGCTTTATAATTGTGGATGGTAATAGATCAATAGGATATACTCCTTGAAAATATTTAGCATGTTTAGTCAACACTTTGTTGATTTGAATAGTTTTCATTGTACTGTGACGTTTCTAGAATTATCAATTTCAATGTACCCAGGAAATTCAGCATACAGAATGCATGTTACAGGTTCCGGTAAAGGTTTTTTAAAGCGTGCCTCAATACGCACGTTTCCTTGACGAGGTAGACTAACGTGTTCTTCGTCAGCCTCTCTGTCAGGTGTTAGATCAAAACCCAATATGAAAAAACCTTTTGTGAACATTTCCATGGTAATCATGTGACCACGGTCGTCGTGATGAATACCGGTACTGGAGAAAAGTGTTTCGTAAGCCCTTGTGACTCCGAAGGCTGAAGAGCAGTCCATAGTTAATGACTCTGAAGGGTACTGAACCCCGTTAACGTATAGAACAAGATACGTCATATCATAATGTTGAAACTGGAATGGATTTGTACTTGCAGAACCAACAAATGCTGTATTTTTAACAATTGCAACAAGTAACCTTTCAGGAATTGGTCCAAGGAATGCATTATCGATAGAGATTTGTTGGGCCCCTGCACCCACTGTAAAAGTCTTAATTTGAGTATGTGTGATAGGGTAATGTGCATTTCGTTTCATGCTCAAAACATTAGCATGTGCTAAAAGCAAAGGGGGCTTCAATTCTATTTGATTGACAAAAAGAGTAGCGTCTAAAATTTTGATACGAACTTTGACGTCGTCTGAATTTCCCAAGAGGTAAAAGGCCTCAGGCGCACGTGTCAATTAATATTCATATCGACGCCGTTAAGTAGCATTTTATCTGAATTGAATAAGTCGGCGTGAAGTCTTCCATAGAGTTCAATTGTTTGACTCTCACTGAGATAATTTAATCTTGTGACGTAACCCTTGTTTTCCTTATCTGCCCCAACGAACCATTTGATGCTGGTGAATCGAGAAACCAAAAACTCGAGAGCAGATGTGTCCCTGAAGCGTCTGTTCCATAATTTAACAACTTTTCAATATAGGACTTATAATGATAGTTTGTCTCATGAATAGTTACTGGCTTTCCGTTTAATGACACACTTAGTGCACTAAACAATGAATGTAACAGGTTATTGACACACCCTACTGCATTTGGCTCAGTACTCGTGAAATCTGTTCCGTCAGTTTTTACAAGTTTAACGCGCAAAAGCAGGCGCACAGAATTCAAATCGATGTAGAAATCACTATGACCAGAGCAATGAAATTCTAACTGACAAGGATTATCTGCAGGGGCAATAGGCTTGTATGTAACGGTGTGACTGTTTAAGATGGACGTTTGGATGCTACGCTTCAGAAGATATCGAGACCCGATTTCAAACACTCCATAATTATGCTTTTGAAAATATATCCTTCACCTTTGGACGTTTACTTTGTAAATGAACCTTTTTCGACTTTCGCTTCCTTTTTAAACACAAGCCAGAACCAGTCATTTTCTTAATTTTGTCTTCAAGATTGTCCTTTGCTTCACCGAAACGTGATTTAAGAATATCACCAACTTGTTCCCCCTGTTGCTTATTAAGTAAATCAGTAAAGATATTTGAGCCCGTCTTTAATGCTTCCCTACCTACAGCCTTAGCTCCTGAAAAACAACAAAGGCTTAACAAAACGAAATAGCCCCCGGAAAATGACCCAATACCATTTCCCCTCTGCACTCTGAAACTTGCTCTATATACTGGACCTATATCACCACCACCACCGCTTTGATTAATGTAATACTGTGTATATTGATCCATGGTACCCTATGAACTGAGTATTATTGCGCTGAGGATTTGTATTTAAAGTGTAATGTTATTAAGCATGGAATATCACTATCGTCAAAAGTAACATCTTCTCCAGACTTTGTAACAAGACGGATGGCTATTGACTCTATGAATGATTGTTCCACTGGTCTGTACAATGGGAAATGGAACCTATGATAACCATCAGCAGATGGAAAGTGTAAAGGAGTCAGCATTCTGACGTAAGAATCGCCTACTAAATTCGGTTTAATAATATCGGTGTACACGTATATTGGCTCTGGCGCAGCAAAGTTTAAATTATCCGTTTCGGGTAGTGATACTTTGTTGGCACTACAATTAGCAGGAGCCATAATTGTCGCAGCCAAATCTCAAGACCGTTATACACACGAACTGGAAAGTGAGATATTATATTTTCCCCTACCTTTAGTGAATTTTGTCCATAGCAGACGCCTAGAGTGTTTGTAGTGTAGCCATCTAACGGTGCATGCTTATTTAGATACTCGTTAAATTTAATAACAAAATTTTCTTTATCTTCAGGCGATTTGAAATGTCGCTTTAGTGTTACAAACATTCATGCAGATTTTCGTAATTCTTTACTGGAAACTTGATATCCATCGTATCTAAACGTACGATATTGTGCAGGGGTTGCTTCTTATAACCTCTGGGATACGATATTTCGACTAAACCGACTTCCCACTTGTTGGGTTCGAGTTGAATAGGGTGGCTAGCTTTGTTCTAAAATTAGCTATCGTATTGAGAGGAAAATAACTTTCTGAACTGTCTGACGGTAACACCACGAAAAATGATTCCATTATATTCTTTTAATATCGGAAGCGTTTACCCAAGAGCTGAATTTCTCGTGGTACCCTCTCCACTTGACAAGATGCTGTTTAATACCGCCCTTTGTACGAGAACGCAGTATTTTATCTATTTGAAATTCTGTATCTGGAGACAATGTAACCTTGACGAGCTCATAGTTGTAAAACTGACCCTCAATAGGCTGACTGCGTAAGTCTTCAACTTCGTAAACAGGTTGAGGAATGCGGCGAATAACCTTGACAACCCTAAATATTTCTGTGGAATACGTCTGCTCATAGCCTTTGGCAAATTTTAACTTTTCTTTTGTTATACGTACAAAGTCACCAACTCTAAATTTAACACGCCTCGGGGGATATCTGCGCTTCGGCTACGCAGTCTCTGCCACACAGCGTAAATGTTGGAAGGGTTGACATTTCTTGGAGCCATTCCTATAGTTGAATGAATAGTATTATTGTATCCCTCTAAAAGCTTTTGTAGAATATTAATGTACCTATATGTGTTATGTTTTGTAAAATACTTATACATTTTACTTTTCAATGTCCTATTAAATCTTTCAATTACAGCAGCTTTAATGTCTGGATTATGTGTCGTATGAAAACTTATCCCTTGATTCTTCAGATACTTTTGAACTGTTGCATTTACAAACTCAGTTCCTTTATCTGACTGTAATGTAAGCGGTTGTCTATTTTTAAATAAAGTTTTCAATGCTGTTGTAACAGAAGCCCCTGTTTTGTCTTTTAACGGCAAACTCCACGCGTATCGTGAAAACACGTCAATAACTGTTAGAAGATATTTATGTCCACTGTTATATCGAGACAGACTGCTTAAGTCTGCTAGATCCATTTCCCATACATCATCAATATTTGTGACAGTGTATGGGTTGCGGGAAAATGTTTTCGCACCGGTTGTGAAGCGTATATGTATCCTGCGAACTTAACCACTTCTCAACGTCTTTTTTATTAATTTTACTAGCCTTTACCAACTTTGAAACAGACCCGAATCCTGCAGGATGTTTGGGATCAAAATAAAGTTTTCCTAAGGGGTTTACTCTACGGATTCCCATGCTATATTTTGTTTAGGTGAATCATTAAACAGTCGCGAAATAAAACGCGTATATTTTACGCCCTTATTTGCTCTGATCTTACCGGTAGGGCTGAAATTAACTCTATGCGCATTGGACTGCAACAATATCTGTTTATATGCATGTTTGTCTTGGAGAGTGACTGCATTCTTGTCGGGTCGCGACTTAGTTAGTAATTCCCACAGACCGCGTGTTGCTTTGTACCGCTTACTATCCACAAACACGTGTTTGTTACTAAATTTAAACTTTGAACTGCCAATCTTGAAAAAAACCATCATTATTATTATCCTGGTATACTCCGAACGTAGGGTCATGCGATACTTTACGTTTTAATACGCCTTGAATGTACTTTGTATGTACAGGTGAAGTACTTTCAGCATCAGTTTCAGATTCTGTATCTGCAGTTTCAGTGTTAAATACAGGCACTGAACCTATTATCCGTTTACGTTTAGTTTTTAAATATAGGTTTGCTATCAGGGGTACCACCTGTTTCTATTATTGGTATAGGGATAGGATCACGTTTTCGCTTTTCTATTTCAAGTAAGGGTCTTGATGCAGACGAACCTTTGTCCATTTATTAAAACTATGATCCTTACTCTTAAGTATCTTTTTAACCGGTGGTGGTGGTGGTGACGATGTGAAACGATTTTCCCAAAGTTCTGGAGGTATTAAAATCATACGTTTTAAAGCCATTTTTATTTAACTATTATTATTAGTAACTAGAGCCCCAATGACACTAGATAAAATACTGGTAAGCAAAGGAACAATAAACCACCTTTTTGAACTAATAATTTTCGTTTACGCTTGAAGCTAATTTTAGGGTTAACTAGCGTACGTAACTTGGTTTTAAATTTACCAAGTTTAGTTTTTTCGTCTGTAGATAATTTATGATTCCCGTTAAGTGTATTTATAGCGCATTCAATAATAACTTTTATCAACTCATCACTTGCAGAAGACAGTAGTGCACGTCTAGCTTGTGGTTTTGCGTCCTTAATTACGTGCAGGTAATGTAATTGCGATTTCAAACGGTTCATTACTTTCTAGAGGTGCAAACACCTCTGTTATTTCGTCAGGAAATATCTTTGTTCTAAATCTTAGCAGATCATTAATAGATTGTGTTAAATCAAGAAATAAATAAGAATGTGGGTCTTTACAAACTTCTAAATACGTTTTATGAAAACTAGAAATATTTTCAGGATAAACTTGTCGAGCAAGGTGCACGATTTGGGTCTTGTCTCGAGGGTTTTTAAACACAACTATATATTTACTATTGGGGGAAATGTCACGTGAAGAGGGCCTTGATGAAAAAGGTTTTGTGTAATTAACACCAGACTAATATTCCTATGATGTGATCCTTAGTAAATAATTCGCTGACTTTTGTAGAATAAGCAGAGTCCATCAAATCATCTAACACAATTAATGTGGGAACACGTTTAGGATTATCAAAATCAGGAACACCTTAACAAATGATACGTCTTTTAGGTGATGTGGTGCGTTGTTTTCACTGTGACACCAAAGAATGTTACTGTACACTGTGTCGCAAAGCTGCTCTCTGCACTGTATTAGTCTAATAACAAACGTTGACTTTCCGCATGAACTTGGACCGGCTACTATTAGAGTGAATGGATGTTGAAGCTTCAGCGTCATACTCTAAACTAAAGTTAAGTGCAAAATTACTCTGTATTTATACAATTACTAACACATGTAAATAACTTTAACGTCATACTCTATACTAAAGTTAAGTGCAAAATTAGTCTAAAATTTATACAATTACTAACACAAGTAAATAATTTATATTGCTGAGCCTAAAAACCTACATGTAACCGTAGGGTACAGAGGACAAGTTGGGCAAAAGACGGCGCTTCTTAAACACCAACTTGTACTCTTTACTTTCAGGTTCAGACACTACTGTTCCTACATGTTTTCTCTTAATTTTCCGTGGTTGTGGACATGCAACGGTTCACTGTTTTCCAGAATCATATGCCTAATGGAAGTAAAGTTTACTACCTTAGAATTTCTATAATTTAAGGTAATACCCTTTACTTTGCACTTGTACGATCTTATGTTAGAACCCGGTGTCAGGACTGAATATGCATAATTCTTGGGGCCACCAGATACAAATTCTTCAATGTACGAACCAGGACCATATTCCTCTAGTTCATTAGTGAGCTCCCCCAAAACAAAACCCTGTTTTGACCTTGGGCTGTTGACCTACTTGATGCACGTAGATAACAGAGTCAGTGTCACAATACAGTACAGACTCGCCCAGCTCTTCCAAATAACTGTACAACTTTAGCCTAGCTTGAGCGGTGACGTAGGCTGCAATAGCCACATTCACATTTCTACCTGTGGTCAGATTCTCCTCTGTGTATTTCCAGGAGACCCATACCACTTCAGCGTTCGGGAATATGAGGTTGGTGACCTCAATACCCGGACTTGTAATCAGCTCGTACAACTCTTGCGTGGAAGAGACTAATGTAGTCAAGGTTTTGTCTTGCTTTTGTGCCCATTTTCCCCACATTGAATTTAGTTTCAATTTTGCCAAAGTCCTTTGTCCTGCATTTTTCGAAATTGATGCTCTGTCTAGATCAATTCCTTCTGAGCGCCGGTAGCTCTCAATGTACTCTGATTTTTGTGCTTCACTTTGCACTTCTGATGGGTAGCCGGATGCTTCTTGTTTCAGTTTCAGAAACATGTTTATGTACCCTGCGAACAGACCGCCCTCATTGTCTTTCAACTGTGTGACGGCATATTCCCAGAATTCATAAACTTGGAGCAAAACATAACCCTTTTCAAGGGCTTTTTTCACTTCATCCACTACCCAAGTACCGACTATACACCTTTCTTCATCAGTGTGTGTACAATCGGCTTGATGCATTGTGTCAGCACATGCAGAACACAGAGAGAACATCAGTTTAGAATTGGTCCTATACGGAAGGACCGGGTGGTACAACTTCCTAGGGGAAGAACCTTACACTTGATTATTCCCTCCCTTCCCAACCAGTCGGCAGGGCAGTCATCACCCACATACACTTTAGGGTGGCCAATAGGAAATTTCCCATACTTACAGATGTAGGGGTAAAGACTAATTACATCAACATAATGTATTTCTTCGCCCTGCTTTACTTTATACCACATCTTAGTGGCCTCAGTTCGTCCCCCGTACAGAGCATCACGTGTGTTGATGGGTGAATTTCTAACTAAGGGGTGTGAGTTCAATTCCTTTTCTAGTTCCAAATTATCCTGCAGCAATTTCCTAAATTCACAACCCCAGGTAGAGACAACTTTATACCCTGCATCTTCAATCCTTTTCAGTCGGGCCATAGTCTCTTCATATCTGCTATGCAATGTGTCCTGTGTGGCGCCTATAGGTCTGTGTCTGTTAGGAAGACAGAGACATCCATGCCAAAAACAACCTAGGTACTCAAATACTTCATTGGTGTCTCTGCAGTACCCATCGACTTTTAGGTTAGATACCCCAGCCAAATGTACTTCGCGCCCATTACCTGCATGAACAATTTCCTTTTCGCGACCTATATATGCTAGCCATTTCAAGCCCTCTATTGACTGCTTGTCCCCCAATCGGTACCCTGCTCGGGGTATGATGCCTACTGTGTCTGCTTTTAGGAAAAATGTTCTGAAAACCTTGTTACATATAGAAGAAATAGTAATGGCTTGTCTGAAGGGGTCCATCTTAACTAATTTCAAAAACAAATTTCTAAATGAGCAGCAAGCCATACGTAAAACATTAACATCATCTAGACAGTATGCCAAAAGTTCCTTCTTATTATCAAAAATATTATCCTTTGCAGTGTCATACCATTCCAAAAATCGACCCCTTTCTTCCTTGGACATGAAATCCGCCCCATAGTACTTGGGTTCAGGAATGGGTCCTACATAGTTCAAATGTTCGTTAATATTGAAAAAATGGGGGTAATAGCCTTTTTTGCAGCTAAGATCGAATGCCTTGGACATTTCCCTGAGCCCTACAGGGACGTAGTTAATAGAGTCCCTGAAATTTAAGTGCTCCACTGTCATGGATAGGATTTTAGTCCCATCCATAATCAGCTTTGGTGTCCATTTAAGTTCCAAAAAGCGTCGCAGTAGAAACTGGTTATCATAACCCCGGGCATTGTGTGCTATTACAAAAATATTATCCAAAAATGGTCTGTCAATACGTAGATATTCGATAAATTTGCCTACAACATCCGGGCCCCAAAATACATGCTCTCTCTTCCCACACTGAACACAATCCTCATTAATATCATTATTAGCCTCACACTTTGGACACATTTGTTGGCAACATATCAGATTCGGTACATGTTCAAAACACCCATTTTCCCTTTCGAGATCCTGAGTGCTTTCAACATCGAAGAAGACAAACATAAATCGATCAGATAACTTGGCCTGCTTCAGAGGACTCATGTAGCATAAATGCCCTGTAGGTTGGTGTTTATTGCACACGGAGCAAAATGGCTTGAAACATTCATGCCGATTACTCCCTGTTACAATAGTACTACAAGTCCTACATACACGTTTCCACTGGCAGACCAATTTATTCTGAACCTTAAGTGTCACATGATTCTGGAAACAACTTTCACTTGCAAAAGTACGGTTGCATGTACTACAATATTTTTCAGTGCCTCTAGCACAAGGAGAAACAGCTGTGCACAGTGAACAGGCATTCTTGCAGTTATGTGATTTATCGTATAAACAGTCACACGCATTACAAAAAACCTTTTAGCCATAGCTGCTTTAATGTTTGTAATCACGTTATAGTGACCCGTTTCCGCATCATACAGTAGGTATAATTTCTTTTCCGAAACAGAATTTCCAGTAAAAATGAGTCTATCGGGACTCAGTCCGTCATAAACAATAATTTTGTAGTCTGAAAGATGGTCTTGAAACTGCTGAAGTTCCTCAAGGCCCCCGCCATTGGTCAAATCAACACCTGAGGCCCTGAGGAGTTCTTCAACAGGTTTGTCCAATCGATTTCCATTCCTATATGATTTGTACATGGGTCACTATTAACCCCGGCCATAGCAATAATCAGTGCGTGAGCCAAACACAAAAACGTTGCCTTCACCACAACAATACTCTTTTGACTGCACTTATAATATCTACTGAGCGCCCCTTTGTTTTCACCCCACCACCATTTCCTGCAGGCATTCTGACATGGTCTAGGTGAACTTCAAGCTGGTCTGTTAAACCAAACCGTGCATTACTCTGCACAATCTTTCCTAAAATCCCCCAAACCACATCAGATTTGAGCTGATCACAGCGTCTGAAACTAATACCCACTACCTTATCACTTAAATTTTTCGGTATTCCGTATCTTAAGCCCAACAAAATCTCTACCGGGAATCTCTTTCACCAAGTAATCAGTCAATTTTGCAATGCATTCTTTCAGATATTCGGTAGGGTTTTGATCTTCACCAGGAGATTTAAACTTAATGAGGAGGCTACGCCCAGTCGCATTAAATTTTTCAAAAGACTTTACAGCCTCATCCAAAATTGTAAATGGTAGCTCATCTACTGTTTCTACCTCTGCACTGCTTCTGTCAGGTGACCTAGCCTCCAACTCCGTCTGTTCTTCCCTTACGGAAGGAACTTCCGAAGAAGGAAAAGCTTTCTGCCTGTTCAAAAACAGTTTCTTAGCCATGATATATAACAATTCTTATGAACTCACTTACTTGATACTTGTCGACAATTGTGATATTCAGTTATATTCAGCAGCCAAAATATATATATAGTCTTCTGAAGAATCAGCGTGATAACTTGCAGTCCTACAATTATATTCTCAACCGTAGCGCAGCAAAAAGTAGAAGAAAGCAGATTCCACTGGTCTTCAATCCGTCTTCGGTAGCGGTAGAGTAATCTATCTGTCTTAAAACGCGCTCTAATATACAAAATGCGCGACGAAATAGAGAACACCATCCTACTAAAACATGTCTGGACATGTTCACATTCCTATGACTCACCCAATAGCAAAGGAATGTGACCTTGTTTATCACTTCGCTACCCTTAAAATGTACGTATTCTCATAGCATGTGAAAGGCACGCGGTGGCATATTTAGCTAGACATTGCTCTACAAGTCGAGATTCATTAACAAAATCCTTCTGACCGCACTAATGGTTGTGGGGTTGTCTCAGCCCCTAACAGAATACCAGGGATATCTGATGGTGTTAAAGGTAATGGGCGCACCTTCATGTACCAATTGTCTAGACGTCTGGGTACCCTAAGGTCTGTCCAGGCCATTAATTTGCAGGTAGCCTACATAAGTTTCCACTGTCCTTTCTTGCTTCTTGTATTTTTCAAGGTCTCTAATTAATGTCAATGCATTCATATTCCGTTCTTAGCTCTCTACATTATACCCGTAAATTGTAACATTTTATTTTTAAAACGTGTATTAATAATACATAATTTATTGAAAACATTTATCCCACACTGTGTTAAAGTCCTGCAACTACCACCTGCATGCTGGCGACGCTCTGTCCACCCGCTTAGAGTAATTCTAATATTCAATGTATTATGCGTCTGGAAACCTACTTTCTAATTTTAAAAATAGCGTATGACCTTAGGCATTTTCATTCCGAGAAACACCAAAACCATACCCTCTAGTTCATCAGTCGCTTAGTAAACCAACGCTGTTCACAACATAAGTAAGTTAAATACAAGTTCAGTTACGTAATAACGGCAAAAAAACAGTTTAATACTTGCATTTGCAAATATTTAAAATTAGCGCATTTGCAAAACTACCGTATGTCTAAATAAAAAAAAAAAAATAAAATAGTAGCTTACGCTCAAACGTTTAGTTACTGATAATTTATTTAACTACTTTGTGCAAAAAAAACCTTTAATTATATTTAATAATATCATTTCATATACCTATTTAATTAACCTAATATTTATTCAAACAGTAATTAATTACGGTGGGGGATTGTTTACAATAAAAAAAATCACTCATCTATAGGGTGAGGGTTTGTTTACGTCCTACAAAGGTCATAACCTGTGGGATAGGGAGCTTATCGTAACAGCCAATAATTAAGGTAGGGCTTATTTACAGCCTAAAAAGTCGTTGACCTAGAGGTGTACATCTGGAAATACACTATAGATGGGTGGGGCTTGTTTACATCCTACAAGGTCGTTGACTGTGTGGGTGGGGTTTGTTCTATCCTACAGGTCAATTGACCTGTGTGCAGGGGGTTTGTTTTAAAATTCGCTTCCTGTCGCTCAATCATCGGCCAAACGCGTACCATACTACTTGTAGTGTTCCCAGAAAAGTGGCCCACTTTTCATTTTGATACCTTTGAAGGAGGGCTACGACCAGCCGGTTGAGGATGGAGTGAAGTATAGCAAACACGTGTAGTCGAGATCTCTGAAATTGCCGTCGGATGTAGTTTCGGAACTTCACAATCGCTCCGATGGACGGTGGGAAACAGATATGCTGCCGTTTGATTTCTTTCCTCGGTATAGTTGCAGCCGCCGCCTGTAATACCGATGCCGTAAAGTAGTGTAATTTCCTGTCGAGATCTGTATCATCGCGGATTTGGGGGCGATGAGCGAGAAAGTGGTTTAACCGTGAGCGGTAAAGAGGCCAGTTTGCTTCTCCATAATCCAGGACCGTTCGATTCTCTTTTGTCCTAGGATGGGCACATAGTTTACACACCACCGGGTTGTGATCTGATGATAATGCCGGTATGGAGTGGGGTGAACGAGAACATATACAGTCAACCCTATGCGGCAAAGTAAAGTGAAAGTAAAGTAAAGTTTACCCTAGAACAGGCCGTGAAGGCCCAGAGGGGAGTAGAGGTATAGCTCTACTCTTTCTTTAACCTCGGCGCTAGATGTGGGTGGGTTGTCAGCCCCACCCCCCGGCCGCTTTACCCCCGGGAATAACCCGGTACCCATTGTACTACAGGAGGCTGGGTAGGCACCAGGGCCGGTCTGGACGGGTGCTGAAAATCTCGCCCCCACCGGGATGCGGCAAAGTATAGTTCAAAATAAGCAACATAAGCCCTCTGTCACCTCATTATTATTATTATTATTATTATTACAACACGCGTTTCGGTTTTCATATCAACCATCATCAGTGTAGCCAGTAAAACATTTAAAAATACACATTTTTAAATGTTTTATTGGCTACTAGAAAGTCACGCGGAAGATTGAATTACGAACTTGTGCGGCAAGCTAAAATCAGACCTAAACCGCTTCCAACGGTACTTCACCCACCAAGCCAACTCCAGATCTGCTGAAACTTGAGAGAGTAAAACCACCCTGGAACCACGGGCCTGTTTCACGAAGCGACGAGTGTGACAAGTGACAAGTTGACTGGTGAGGGAGCGACAAGAGACAGGTAGCACTAAATCCTTTTTCACGAAATCTTTTGCTAGACTTGTCAGTCGCCCTCTCAACGACTAGTATGACAAGTGGAGTAGTGGAAGCAAGGAGAGGTACCGTAACAGTTGCTGTGGAACCTTAGCTGACCCTCGCCTTTCCATTACGGTAATCTGCCTTGTAAACCCTTTAGTTGTATTTTTGCTAATGGGCTAGGTGCTCGGACAGGCTTGTCTCTTTAAGTAAACGAAAGCCGGAAAGTCAACATCTAGGAGTACGGTTACACAGAATTAGTATTTATTGATTTTAATAAGAAAATTTAATTTTTGTATAATATAAGTTATAATCTCTTTTATGATTCATGCAATTTACTGTCTGAAGTAATTAAGCAGTTACTGAAGGCACAGCTATCCCCTTCTTTGTTCAAAGGTTCGTCATTCATGTCTAGCGAGTTAACCTCGTCATTATTGGTCTGTTTTTCTTCATTATACTGCTCAGGATCATCATTTCGTGAGAAGTTGCATAAAGTAACACAACACTTCAGTGTCACAAGCAAAATTAGGTTCCACTCTTACGTGATTAAGGCACGGGAATTTCTCTTTTAGAATGCCTGTATCATTCTCAACGACCCTTCTCGTTGGCGTGTCTGCCCTCAGAAATCGTCGATCCATTTCATCATTGGGGTTTCGGGACAGGCGGAATGAGCCAGCTCTTCAGTGGGTAGGCGCTATCCCCAAGGATAATACCATTATCAGCCGGTCGCCACCCTTTTTCCATTCTTAAGTACACCATGCTGTTTCTTAGAACATGGGCGTCGTGAACGCTGCCCGGCTAATTGGCATTTACGTAATAGAAGCACAGATCTGGGCCGTACACCACCATGATATTTATGGAATGGTTTCCATGTCGGTCAACGAAGTGTGCCTCATTATCCGTTGGGGCGTCAATTTTCATAAGCGTCCCATCAACGCATTCACATACTAAAGGCATTCGCACCAGTGAAACGTGCGCAGTACTTCAGTCATGTTGCGAGGTAAACGGACCCACTGATAAGTATTATCCTGTTCACAGCAGCCAGTACCTCACGCACTGCTGTACTTACGAGTACACTGACTGGCCTTAGACACACCATGCATATCACCCACTGAATGATATTGTCCTCCTCTGCCTAGCCAATGCAATGCTATTTTTAGCAACTGCTTCTTACTTAGGGTGCAACTTCGGTTATTTTCCCGGTGCAAAGAGGGTCAAATCTTGCTGAGAAGTTCTTCCATTTTCACTTAAGTTAAACGGAACTTCTCGTTATATTCATAACTGCCCTCCATCTCACTATAATTTACCCTGCTTCTGTAAATTCTTTGTCTCTGAATAGCCACACGTTCACCCTCTTCTTCGAAATCACTGGACCACATACTAACTTAATTTTAATCTAATTCAATGTGCTCACTCCCCTGTACCTCACATCATCTAAATGCTACTACTCTGACCTTATTCGCTACCTCGGTCAAAAGACGCTTTGCAGCAAGTGACTATGATAGGTAAATGCCCTCGTGAAACGAAAACTTGTCAAACGGCTCAAGTTTGCCTGTCACTGTGTTTCAGTTTACTGGTCACTTGTTCTATGAAACAGACTCCAGTCATAATTGCATTCTATTATTTTCACCTGACTTATCGCTTCGTGAAACAGGCCCCCCTTCCAAGCACATCCATGATACTCTCAACAGTTCCTTGGTGTGTATTTTTAAAATTGTGCGGCCCAATGTCGGATCTCTAGGCGTTTCGGAAAATGGACACAATTGAAGATGATAATTTGATTCAGAAGCTATGAATGTGCACTGGGAATTGAGATGTTCAGCACTCGTTCGAGTTTCTATGTTCGTGCAAATAACGTTTGAAAGAGATCCTCTTTAATTATGATTTATCTGAAATATGTGCGACAGATCCTTCTGGCAGATCATATTTTCATACTTCTATGATTCTGGCATCTTTCACAATTACGAATGCGGAATATACACTCCAGTGACACAAACAGTCAGTCAACCTCCGTAACATTCTCACCACTCTCAGGACTAGTGTGCTTCTTCCCTTGCCGCCTACTGTTTTTGGTGTTTTTTTTGTTCAAGGGGTATCGAGTTTCGTCTGCATTATATATCGCTTCTGGTTTCTGACAAGAGTCTAAGATCTGCAACTAGTTCACAGTAAATACTGTAAAAATCATCGACATCTGCCGCATACGCTGCTTTAGAGAGTCTTTCAGGTTTCTTCAGGAGTAACTGAGGTTCTTTCTCCATAGAATTATGTAACCAGTCCGTGCCTGCCAATTTTTTAGTTTTATTCCAAGGAACACTTGACTGCTAACCTTTTCGCAGGAATGTAAGTAGCTGTGCACACTGGCATTGGAGTGTGACCAAAGCCTCTGCGGACCTCAGTAATATGCCCCATCGTCTTACCTTCGGTTGGTCCGATCACGATGGGTGCCCCCTCGTACTTTGTTGTTCCTTGCAGGTCTTCCCTGGTTAGCTGATTGGTAGGGATAAGTATGTGCGGTCACCAGATCCGCAGTTGCTATAACTTCACCGCATAGTAACACGCAAGAGATTTGTGTTTATTTGAATCAACTATTTATTAAATTTAACTGAAACCACCTCAATTCACCAACTTTACACATATATTATTGTGCGGCGTGACACGTCATTGGTAACATAACAGTCCGACTTCACACGCAGATGCCAACGGTGACACACTGTTAACGGACGTGTGATTGTATTCTGAATTTTATCGTAGTAATTCCACACAGTAGTTAGTATTGGAGGCACTTATAAATTTAGAACATTGCAGTTTATGGTATTTATTCGGGATTATCTCTTCACGCATCTGGTATACTTACAATTTTTGCTGATGTGTAGTTTACAGTATGACAGTGGCCAGGGAATTAGCTAGGTACAAATTAGATTTAGTGTGTGTACAGGAGGTTCGGTGGGACAAAGGAGGCACATTAAGAGCAGGGGATTATACTTTTTTCTATGGAAAAGGAAATAAGAGTCATCAACTGGGAACAGGTTTTTTTTTGTACATCAGAGAATAGTATCAGCAATTAAGAGAGTAGAGTTTGTTAGTGATAGGATGTTATATATGGTGCTGTAAGGTCGCTGGTGTAATATAATTATTCTGAATGTGCATGCACCAACTGAGGAGAAAAGTGATGACTCAAAGGACAGTTTCTATGAGGAATTAGAACAGGTTTTAGATCATTTTCCTAAGTACCATATGACAATTCTGTTAGGAGATTTTAATGCAAAATTGGGGAGGGAGGATACTTTCAAACCGACGATCGGGAATGAGAGTTTACATAAGGATAGTAATGATAATCGTGTTAGAGTTGTAAACTTTGCCACATCAAAAAATCTAGTTGTTAAGAGCACGATGTTCCCACACCGAAATATTCATAAATACACCTGGACCACTCCTGATGGGAAGACTCATCAGATTGATCACGTATTGATAGATAGGAGATGGCATTCAAGTATACTCGATGTGCGATCTTTCAGGGGAGCTGACTGTGATACTTATCACTATCTGGTGGTTGCAAAAGTTAGGGAAAGACTGGCGGTAATTAAACAAGCAACACAGAAGTTTGATGCAGAGAGATTTAATCTCAAGAAGCTAAGTGAACTAGATGTTAGGAAACAGTGTCAGATAAAGATCTCAAACAGGTTTGCAGCTTTGGAGAACTTAAGTGTTAGTGAGGACATAAATAGGGACTGGGAAAACATTAAAGAGAGTATCACAATCTCAATTAAAGAAAGTCTAGGGCTGTATGAAAGGAAGCAGCATAAACCATGGTGTGACGAAGAATGTTCAAAACTTTTAGATCAATAGAAGCAGGCTAAAATGCAGTGGTTACAGAATCCAAACCAAAGTAATGTAGATAATCTGAACAATGTAAGACGTGAAGCTAGTAGACATTTCAGGAACAAAAAGAAGGAATATCTGAAAGCTAAAATTAATGAAATTGAAACAAACAGCAAGACCAAGAATATCAGAGACTTGTATAGGGGCATCAATGACTTTAAGAAGGGTTACCAGCCTAGAAATAATGTAGTAAAGGATGAGAAAGGTGATCTGGTTGCAGACTCCCACAGTATCTTGGCTAGGTGGAGGAATCATTTCTTTCAGCTGTTGAATGTACATGGGGTCAATGATGTTAGGCAGGCTGAAATACATACAGCAGAGCCGCTGGTGCCTGAGCCCAGTGACTCTGAGGTTGAGATGGCTATTGAAAAGTTAAAAAGGCACAAATCACCAGGTATTGATCAAATTCCAGCAGAACTGATTAAAGCAGGAGGTGGGACAATTCGTTCTGAGACCTATAAACTGATTAATTCTATTTGGAATAAAGAGGAATTGCCTGAGCAGTGGGAGGAATCAATTATTGTACATATTTATAAGGGTGATAAAACAGATTGCAGTAATTATCGAGGCATATCACTTTTGTCAACCACATACAAAATTCTATCCAACATCCTTCTGTCAAGGTTAACTCCATATGCAGAGGAAATTATTGGGGAGCATCAGACTTACGAAGTTATTGGCCTGTTCAAAAATTAAAAATGGCGGCCTACGCCGTGCTGTATTATTTTTCTAAAAACGCCTATGTTAAAAAAAAAAAAAATTTGAAATTTGCGCGTTTACAAAATGGCGGCTTACATTGTAATTCGCGGGTTATTGAAAAATTAAGAAATGGCGCGTTTACAAGATGGCCGCTTGACCCTTAGGTGCCGCCCTCTCTCATAGGGTTAGGTTATCACCTCAGGGGGAGGGGACCTTTAATTAGGTCAAATTTAAAAATATTAGATTATATTTTACCTATTTAAATTAGCTTAATTTGAATATTAGATTAATCTACTTAATTTACATAATAATTAGACCAAACTTCTTCATTTGCATATTAATTGGAGCCATCAACTTCATTTGCTTATTTATTAGGCTAGATGGGTCATTGGCCGATCCCAGTGGCCGTGCGGTCTAAGGCGTGGGTCTGCGGCCGCTCGCTTACTAGGATCGTGGTTTCGAATCCCATCGGGGACATGGATGTCTGTGTGATCATGAAACCTCGAAATGAGATACTCCTTTCCCTTCGTTCTTATTAATCATGTGTATTTTCAGGTGGAAACCGTGGCCGGGCGATAAGAACTGAACCAGAGTGCGGAGATGTAATCCGATCTGAGGACATACATCGGTGAAGCAGCAAGATGGAATCACTGACGGAAACCGAAAATGATTACGAGATAGCTTTAGCTCAGAAGTCACAGGTAATCAAATAGTTCATTTGTGTGAATTATTGATAATCTGCCTTACGGGTGTGAATTACGCAAAGTAACTAACTTTGCTCTTCGAACAGTGTATCGAAAATGTAGCCTTGCTGCATTATTGGGCCGGAGATTTTCTAAGGGTAGGCCGATATTTACTGTCTTGTGTTGTTGTTGGTGGTGGTGGTGGCGGCGGCGTCGGCGCGCTCGCGCTACCGGTGGAGACACACGAAATTCGTTTGTGTGATAACGAACTCCAGAGATCTTGAGAGCCCAGCAATTTCTCAGCTACTCAAAAATTCCCTGCACTTTAGTAACTCGAGGAATTATTTCCATGTTTAGAAGAGGCCGTCACTGGATCCCATTCTTAGCCAGATGAATTTAAATCAAACCTACATATTTCATTTTTTAAAGATTTGCTTTAATATCATCTTATTTAAGCTTATGTCTCCTGAGGTGTCTTCTCTTCAGGCTTTCCGTTAAAAATTTGTATTCTTACTGAGCGTTATTGATACCACCGTTAATAGCCTAATAATCGGCTAGTTGTAGTTAAGCATTATAACGGCTATTGTTACGCCTCCTTCTGTCGTGTGGCCGTACACCTCCCTCTGTGCATAACTAATTTGTTTATTACACACATTATATATAAAAAATTCAGGTACAGAATAATAACGTACAAATCAATTGCCGGTACAATGTCAGGGCACTGCGTCCTTGTTAAACGCTTCATGTATTTACTTGTCTGTCTGCCTGCCAGCCTGCCTGTCTTAATCTTGACCTAATGATTGTAGGGGTAGAGATTATTGTTGCACTTGATCACACTCAATGACGTGCTCGCCCACACACACACACACTCGGTAGGACTCAGACCCACGCCTTAGACCGCGCGGCCACCGGGATCGGCTTCGTGTATTTGCGCTGAGTAAAATACTAGGTAGGAGAAGCATGTGCGTACGACGGAAGTACGGGTAACAAGAAACAGATAATAAAAATATATACAGTTAGCATAACTTTACATATGTTTCCACCAAAAAAACCAAATGAACGTTGTTTATGGTAATGAAGATATATCGGACGAACGAATTTTTGACGAAATTGTATATTACAGATCCTTACCAAAAGCCACAGGGAACGCGCTTATGGAAACTGTACGCCTATACTGTTCGCAAATACAATTTATTTTAAACTTTGGCAAGGCTATAATATCGGAGCTGGGTTACTAGTAAATATCTATTTTGACAGGCCTAGATGTAAGTTACGACAATGTCGAATATCCAGTACACGACAGGTAAATAATTTGGAAACGGTAGTTCGATTACTGACCGTTTGATTTTTTTTTTTTTATTTTTTTTTTTTTTTTTTTTTTTTTTTAAATATATATACACACTCTGTTCATAGATGCAGGACTTGGAATAGACTGATTCTTCTTCCAAGGAATCTTGTTTAACTGCTTTATTAGAATCGGCTTTGAACTGGAACATGTCTTCTTCAGTCTTATCCCTGGTGGCAGTCAGAAAAGAAAGTGTTCAAAAGGCAGCGTGATTACTGGCTGTGTAGTGGCTGTAAAGTTTCTTGGAAACAGTGAAACTTTTATCAGAATCCCATATCGACATACGAGGTCTTACACAAAAATAACGAGGCTGATGCTGTAACTTTTTATTTACATAATTCAAGAAATCATTTGTGATCGCCCTCAAAGTCATCCCCGTCTGAGTTTAAACACAGGTGCATACGATGCTGCCACTGTTCAAAGCAATGGTGCACATTATTTTCTGTAAGACTGTTCAGGAGCTCCGTCATTTTTGTTTTCACCTCTTCTACCGACACAAAATGGGTTCCTTTGAGCACGGATTTGATCTTTGGAAAAAGGCAGGAGTCGCAGGAAGCAAGATCACGCAAATAAGGGAAGTGACCAGGCCCAGCGATGTTTTTACCGGCTAAAAACTGCTTTACAAAGCGTTGTGGGATGGCGCGTTGTTCTAAATGCAAAATCCACTCTTCTCTCCACAATCCTGGCCGTTTCCTTCTCACTCTTTCATGAAATTTAGTCAGGACTTCAATATAATAGTGCTGATTGACAGTCTGGATACTGGGAACCTACTCTGCCATAAAAACACCCAGGATATCGAAGAAAACACTCAGCTTGGCCTTGAACTTCTACCCATACGACCATTTTTTTGCTCTTGGAGAGCTTGGTGACTTCCTGATTGTCGTTTTGTTTCAGGGTCGTAACGTAAATATCAAAGTATCATCACAAGTAATTACCGATTTCAACAAATTCGGTTTCATCACAGTGCGATGCAAAAGGTCATAACAGACTTCGTTTCGAAGTTCTTTTTGTTAAGCCGATAGCGTTTTGGAACCGTTTTTTGAACAGATCTTTTTCATGTTCAATTCTTCTGTTAAGGCAGTGTTTGGCTGCATCGGGAGAGCTCTTTACACCATCTTCTGCCGAGGAGGCAGACGTCGGTCTCGAGTCATTCATCTCTTCGAACTACCATAGCTACGAGGGCAGCTCTCTGCCAACCTGTATTCCACGTGTAACAATAAACCGGCACTTCAACACCACTCGTTGACTTGGCTACATTAAGCACATTGTGTGGATCACAACCCACTCTACAAGTCCCACCGCTCGAGGAAATTATCTCAAGGGAACTGGCCCTTCCCTGGGATACAACAAATTTACTTAAGTTGAGATCTCGAACTTGTGTCAAAATTGTTACTGAACCAGTACATAAGTATTAAGTAGACTTTAAGTAGCTGGATATAAAGTTTATGCTGACTCCAAAACTGTATGGAGTACTTAATAATGGCTGATTGGGCCAATGTGGATCATATAGCTTGAAGCAGCTGGACATACAAAGTGCAAGAAAAGTACACGGTCAAACCTACAGAAGTTGAATCTACACCACAGTACAATATATATATATATATATATATATATATATATATATATGGTTGCCGAATTACGGCCTCCTGAAGATTAGAGAAAATGCTCAAGGGTCTGCCTTGAGTTTCCATGGAGGCTTTGCAGGAGACAGACTTCTGGCACCATACTTTCTTCCACCACGTCTGACTGGGGCTGTTTACTACGACGTCCTACGAAACGTCCTTCCAGAGCTGTTGGAAGATGTGCAGACTAGGATTTGTTTATAGTTCATGCGTTATGGTTCTCCATCAATTTTTTCTTGCAGTTCGGGAATAATTCTTTAACAGCATATTTCTGGAACGGTGGATAGGACGAGTTGGACCAACAGCATGATCTGTTTCATCCCATGATTTAAATCGCATAGGCTTATTTCAGGGGACATCTGAAGTCACTGTTTATGCTACAGAGGTCAATGACGTCCAGGACTTCTAACACCAAATACAGAGTGGATATGAGGTAATTTGGAATTGTCCAGCGTGTCAGGCAGTCACTGTACAGGCATGCAACGTTCTGCGTTGAAGCTCAAGTTGGGCATTGAACGTTTCCTTAGTCTTCAGGATGTCGTAACTCGGAAACCATGCTTCAGAAAGCCTAAGTTCGTAATACATTTTTGCTTGTATTTTGCTATAGATTCACTTTCTGTAGGTTTGGCTGTGCATTTTTCGTTCACCCTGTGTTGAATAAATATCTGGTAACCTCGTAGACGATGGACTACAGTGTAGTAGGTCTAAGACAGTATGGAGTGTTTTAAATAGTGGTTGATGGGGCTAATGCAGATACTCTGGTCGGAAACGTTAGACATGAAATCATCTATGATAAAAGTCTGTAAAAATAAGAAATGAACAATAAAAAGCTGCAAGTACTAAGAAATCAGAAGTTGTTACGTAGTAGTATACTTAAAGTGAATAGGGAAATTGAAATAGACTTACATGAATTAAATATCGTTGTTGTATTCTTCTTATAAGATGTAGTGTTTCAGAGAATTAGTATTCATTAACTACTCGTATATGTGGGCACGTAGAGTTCCGACAACACGGTGCAACATTCCACATGTAAGTCTCCTTGTCTACTGTCTTTATCTGGCTTGAATTCTGATTGGGGGGAGGAAAACTGCGTTTAAGCATGCGTTTTAGGCGTTTCACCTTCTGTTATCACTTCAAAAATTTTGTTCGGGATACACTGTCATTTAGCTGATTGTTAATAGTAGTTTCTTTATAAGTAAAGTTTGTTGCATTTTGTTAGTAGTACGCGAGGCAGCATAAAGAAGATAAATCCCCAACAGGAGAAAGTCGTGATGTGGTTGCATTTGTTAAAGCGGAGTAGAACTTGGGTCATAGGAATCTAGTCGCACAAAGACGTCAATGCTGTGGTGAGTCGTTCCAGCAGCAGCCGATGGAATCATTTGCCGAAGTGATCCACCACCTAGTATGTCAACCTAGTATGCCTCCGTACCCACGGGAACTATGTTTAACTGCCTTTACTACTTATCTCACAACGAAGCCTGAACGGGTTTTATTTGAAGGACCATGTTTCCGTCACGTACAGCAAGTTTTCTAGTACTCACTATTTCTCGCTGCCAGTTTCGGCAGGAAACTTCTGTTTGCAGACGATACGATCATAAATCTGAATACCAGGCGCTGTTGTTTCAAATACGTTTACCTGGCATCTCTGCTTTAGAAATAGTCAAGTGATAATTTGTATCAAACAGGAGCGGATGGGAGTCTCACTTTGTTGTGTTTTGTGACTTTTTTAAAAGATAAGTTCGATGCACTTTTTGAGGTAGGTTATCGCGCTATTTTGCTTGTCAACGTATATGTTGGGAAGTTGTACTCTTGATTTTTATGCACGCCACACATCGATGTTTCTTGTCAAATTATATGTCGGGCAGTTGTATTCTTTCTTTTCTATGTACGACACACGTCGATGGCTCGGTTGTGTAGATTTGTGTAATTTTACTTGCGTTGGCGTACTGAAGGTATATTTAATTAGTCTGAAGTGAAGAGCGTTCTTATTGCAATATTGCACCGTTTTCGTCCTGTGATGGTGTATTTTGGACCACTTGTAATTCTTGGTTACTGGTGCACAACACACGCCAGTGGTTTGATTGTATATCTTCTGTGGGAGTGCTTTTGGTCCGGAAACTTATGGTTATAGATCCCATTCGGGTTTTCTTGTGCAGTCCCGGTTTTATGGGGTTTAGAGATCGCTGTCCCGGTGTCCCGCAAAATTCAGTTGTGGACACCAAATGTTTCGGGTTTTTCCAAGACATAAAATTACGTCATATGTACAACGCAAACGAACACTGATTTTCTCACAGTATAAAAACACATTTATAGGAGTAGGATAGCCATCATCCAGCCCCTAACAGGTGAGGAAGATGAGTTGTTAGTGATCATAGAGTCTGGACGAAAACGCAAAGGATGGGGCACATATATGTAAAGAAAAATCAGTGATCATAATTATATTTATAATAATAATAATTATTATTATTATATTTTTTTGTATCTATGTCATAATTTTTCCCTGAGTTTATCTCGTTGTAGTAATATTATTAAATTACTCTGCCTATTTCATCGTGTGATTGGTTAAAAAAGTTGTGTTCTTCTCTCTCTCCGCCCCCCCCCCCCCCCCCCCCCCCCCCCGGCCACCTAAATGTTATTACTTTACCCGGTTTGTGGTTTTTAAAAAATGGGATCCCTACGTGTGGTTGTGCTTTCAGTTCCCAATGTGATTTAGGCAAAGAATTTGTGAATTACTTGTATCCTGTGCTGCGAATATGTTCGCTACTGTTAATCACTACACTATCCCTAACGCAGGGATGCCGGACAAACATTACATTTGTAACAGTTTTTACTATTAGGGTTAATATCGCCCAAAGATTGAACTTTCGTACCGAAGTTGGTAGCGAGAAATAAATAGCGAGTACTAGATACTTGTGTGTGAAGGAAACTTGTGGTAAATTGTTGGTTATTTTACTACCTGATGTAGAGACATCGCGATCAACACGGAGTTTAAAAGCGGTGGACAACGATATGAAACGATTTTATTAAGGTACTAAATTTGGTAATTCTATAAATAGTCCGTAGACTGTTTATGAAAACAGAAACATAGGCCTACCTTTTAGCATGACCTGCCATACACATGTAAACATTTTTCTTCTACATAGTAACACGAAGGTTGGTTAAAAAATAAGTTACGCCAGCAACTGAAGAATTTATCGTATCGTCGGACCAGCGTTTCTGTTCTCTGTTGATATCAGTCCGTGTCCTGTGTTGTCAGTTATCGTGTCACAATTGTTTCTACATCGCAGTCTTCTTGAAGTTTGTGGCCGCCAATCGTTATACGACTAGGTTCATTGGTAACGAAATTATACATCATATAAACTCATTTCTGCCCAATTCTTGTGCATAAATTTAACGATGTTCGGATGACTGTAAATACACGTGCTTTTGTCTTGACACCGAACGCGGCAACTGTATCGCATAAAAAGCCTGCATCCTCTGGGATAGCCCGTAACAGCTGTGGTGTTTAGGACAGAGATAAAAGAGACGCACCGTAGTTTCACTTATTGTTTTGTGATTTTCTATGTTTGACCCTTAGTTGATATTGACGGTTTTTTTCAATATACGAAATATTAGAGTATGGCTTTACAGGTTGTTTTGTATGGAATGAGAGCGTATGGAAAAATAAAATCGTTCATGAGAAAGATTGGGCCCAGGAGAGACGAATTACCAGGAGGCTATGGAAAATTATATCGTGAGGAGCTTCAAAATTTGTGCCTTTAACTTTTTATTAGGGCAATTAAATCAATCAGTATGAGATGGGCGGTGCATGTAGCACGCATGAGAGTGACTGCGACATGGGGTGTGAGGCTGAGTGTCGCCAGTGCAAACTAAGCATTATATGTACAGTCTATACAACAAGTAGAATAAAAGAAAAACTTAACAAAAATATGTACAAACTATCAGTCATCCAGTATTAATTGGCATCAGATATTTAAGTAGTTAAAGATGCATGCATTGTTGAATCTATATTCAGAACTGTATGTTTACTGCGAACTTCGCTTATTTAAGTTACTCTGACGAATGTTTGTACTATAGCCTTCACATACCCATTCACACCGATACCCACACGCATGTTTGTATTCGTCAAAGATGTATCATTTTATATTTTTCTTCCCGTAGAACTTTCTTGTGTGAATCTTGGGATCCTGCTAGCAGGTTTTCTTCCAACAACTGTAGAAAGTAGGCCTATGACTTTTAAAATAATATGTAGCTTTGCATCCGAAAATTTTCTTTGTGTTGTTTTTCTCATAGTCTGTGTTCAGTAGAGGTGCAGATAACAGTTGTCTCATTTTTCTCATGCACCGCATTGTGTAGAACACTTGACCCAGAACATCACCACCCCGTGTGACTTCATGTCTTGTTTCGCACTTCGCACATGTACATTCCAGGTGTTTTCTGAACGTTGCTTTCCATGTTATAATCCGTCAGATTGCTTTGCCTGTGTGCTTTGGTGTTCTGTCGTTATACATAAGCAGTAGACTAGTCGTTGCTATTGCTGGAAAGTGGTGTGGTGTGCAGTTATATTCTGAGCCAGGCAGGTCTGCCAGTGGCATGATTAGTGCATTTGTTGATCCTGGCAGTCACATGTGTTAGGCACAGTGACACATCCTTGATCGATCAAGGCATTACGATGCTGAAGCATAATTCTCGGCTCATCTTGGCAGTGGTGTTTGTAACAGCGAGTGTTATATCTGGCTGGCTGCTCACTATTGCAATTGTCTCCATGGCATGGTTACTACTATTATTAACGACTTTAAATACAATTATGATGGAGCAGGAAGCTTTTGGATATAGTGTTAACGTGTTAAGAAATTATATTGATATTACCTAAGCGATGTTTGTAACAGTGTGTGGTGTGTTTTTGGATTGTTGGCATAACCAGACTTTCCGTGGCTTCGTTGTTAACTCTGCTGTTTCTGAAACTTTCTGAATTCTTGGAAGTACAGACGTTCAGACCACATGTTATATTTTTGCAGCGGAATGCCCAGTTGAGCTGGATGCTTATATTTGTGGCCGTGAGCGTCGTATGCAGTTGGATTCTAGGTACCACTGGATTGTCCTTGGCATGGCTTTTGCTCCTACTGACTCTGGTTGTTGCGGTCTGGAAAACTAGTGTTGTGAGGCTGGTAGAGGCTGCTGTAAAATATGAGACGCTGCGGGTTCGACGGAAACGTGCCCTTAGTTACGATGAGACTGCTGAATGGTTTAACTTCCTCCTCAACCGATGGTAAGTAAATGGACATTGCATTTCGGATTAACCACTGTGCCTTAACATACCTTTAGGTCCATGAAACTTCAAAACCTCCTTATTTGCGATTGAATGATTGATTGATTGATTGATTGTAGTGCACAGTGACAACAGTCGTACTTACATCTGCAGGCCACTAGTATACTTAGCGATTATCATAACACCATCGTATGGACTAAGTCGTAGGTAGGCCCGAATAGCCTCAGCAGCCGATGCGTCTTAAAACCCAATAATGCAGGGCGTATAAAAATCAACACATATTTTCTCTTGTTTTTCTTTAGGAATTTGTTGTCTTTGTCCAGTTTCTGAAGCATGATCCTTCTAAATTTCTTATTTGCTATTCAAAACTTAGAACTTTTAAGCATATGGATGCACACGTATTCTTAACTAAAACTAAACTCCATGGAGCAGAGTCCTTCTTGAGAAGCTAACAGGTCCTCAGCTAGTCAAGAAATTCCCCACATTTTATGGAACCCGAAGGTTCATTACCGCATTCACAAGCGCCCGCCACCTGTCCCTATCCTGAGCCATATCAATCCAGTCCATGTCTCCCATCCCGATTCTTGAAGATCCATTTTAATGTTATCCTCCCATCTACACCTGGGTCTTTGAAGTGGCCTCCTTCCCTCAGGTCTCCCCACCAGAATCCTGTATTCACCTCTCCACCTCTCCCATACGTGCTACATGCCCCGCCATCTCATTCTTCTTCCTTTGATCATCCGAATAATATTTGGTGATGAGTACAAATCATTAAGTTTCTCTTTATGTAGTCTCCTCTACTCCCCTGTTCCCTCATCCCTCTTAGGCCTAAATATCCTCCTCAGCACCCTATTCTCGAACACCCTCAGCCTGTGTTCCTCCCACACCCGTAAAAAACAACAGGCAAAATTATAGTTCTGTATATCTTAATCTGGAAGGCAGAAGATCCTGCACCGAATGATAACAAGCATTCCCCGACTTCAAGCTGCTTTTAATTTATTCCTGAATGGAATTTCGAATCGTTAGGGTTGCTCCCAAATATTTGAACTGTTCCACCCTTTCAGTGTATTTATTATCTATCTTTAGGTTGTGGTTTTGTCCTGCATTCTGATCTCAAGACGTGGCCATGTACTTAATTTTCTCAGCATTTACTTCTAGATCAGTCTCCGTACTAGTGCCTCCTAAGGGTTCTGTGTTTTTCTTTTTCGTATGTATGCTCCCGCCAATATATTAATATCATCAGCATACTTAATATTGTTTTCACCGTGCATCTTGTATATATTGTGCATCTAGTGGGTCCTGTTCTTAATCATCAGCATAAACTACAAGCTCATGTGTGCCATTTAATTTCAAGCCCTCCTGGTTTGCCTGAATTGTCCTAATGGCATATTCCAAAGCAAAGTTGAAAAGCAATTGCGATAAAGCATCTCCTTCTTCAGACCATTCTTAATAGGAAACTTGTCAGGTAAATGTTTGCCTACCCGGACTCTGCTATAGGTTTCATTTAGACACATTTTTTTAGCCTTATTAGTTTCATGGGGATACCAAACTCAATGAGAATATTATACAAGACCTCCCTCCTAAATGAATCATAATCATAGGCTTTCTTGAAGTCTGTAAATAGCTGATGCACTGCCTCGTTGTATTCCCATTTTTTCTGAAGTATTTGACGAATGCAGAATATATGGTCAGTAGTGGACCTGTCACGTCTAAATCCACACTGATGCTCCCCCAATAATTTCCTCTGCATATGGTGTTAACCTTGACAGAAGGATGTTGGATAGAATTTTGTATGTGGTTGGCTTAAGTGATATGCCTCGATAATTACTGCAGTCTGTTTTATCACCCTTCTTATAAATAGGTACAATGATTGGCTCCTTCCACTGCTCAGGCAATTCCTCTTTATTCCAAATAGATTTAATAAGTTTACGTATTCTTAACACTCGACGTAATTTCGTAAGGGACATTTGCAGCTCACGCATTGCAGCTCAGGTCGACTTGGATGGATTCCGAAAATGCATCTCGCGTATGTGTTCGACATTTTCGCCAGGCACATGTGATTTTCGTGCACTTGTGAAAGACACTTCCGGTCGTCTTGACTGTTTGTACCACGCACATATCGATGATCTCGGTGGTGGCATTTTGTGAGACTCTTCTTAAACGTTTTTGAGCCTGTGTATTCGATTTTGTTTCAATA
The DNA here is from genome assembly GCA_021186555.1 of Reticulitermes speratus. Taxonomy (NCBI): domain Eukaryota; kingdom Metazoa; phylum Arthropoda; class Insecta; order Blattodea; family Rhinotermitidae; genus Reticulitermes; species Reticulitermes speratus. The sequence goes on along the minus strand of JAJKFL010000005.1, from coordinate 13,831,773 downwards.
AACCGCTCTATGCACTGTCTTCTCATGCGGGTTCATGGCCACTGTGCTAATGATCCTCGCATCCACACATACGGATGAAGTTCATTGGTAAACAAGGGGCTACCGTCTACCGGTAATAGTGAAACTTTGAGACTTTCTCTCGCAGATGATGCAAAAGCCGTACGTATGTGTTTTCATAGTTTTTATCCACGACTAACGTTGTAAAGATAATTTATGTTAAACCTTTATTATTATTATTATTAAATTTTCTCTTGTCACGGGCCATTTCTCGCTGGTATTTCTCTTGAACCAGCGGTGATCCCCACCGCTCAGGCTTCAAGTTTCAGGCCGCAATACTTTCCGGATTATGTTTGATGTTCCAAGTGTAGCTGTCTTTTGTAGTGAATCTATTGAATGTTTTCCTGTTGTGGCTTCCAAATTTTTCTCTAAACCTTTTCTTACTATTCCGGTGGTTCCAATCATGTTCCACATCTCTATCTTTATACATAAACTCTTCTATTTTAGTTTCTTTTCTGCTTCCTTTTCCGTGACACTTCTGTCCGCTGGTATTGCCACTCTATCAGTATGCAAGTTTTCTCTTTTTTATTTTTAATTATTCTGTATGGCCTGTTGTTTACATAACCGGCATTTACCATCAATTTCTTCATTCAAAATTTTATTTTTAAAGTAGTTTGTACTAACTAATTGCTTGGTCTTGAGCTGCCACTATTGTGCTTTCTGTTTCTGCTTTGATGTCTCCAAATTTTAGCCATAGATATGACTGTTCATTATCCACCAGTTTTTCGTCTGAGTTGCATGGGAATTGTCCATGTATCCTTTTCCCTTGCCATCTTTCTCTTGTCTTCTCTGCTATGCTGTCCTTTATTTGTCTTGTTCCTCTCTGTAATTCTCTCTTGAGGCTTCTAGCTGTCTGAAACATTGTTGAGTTGGTGCTGTGTTGGTGCGTTCTAACAATTGGTATTAGTGGATAATGTATGATTTCCACATATTCCATCAGTTTTGTATTTTCTACTACGTAGGCTTCTTCTAACTGCATCAGGCCCCTTCCTTCCTGTTTTCTGGGAACATACAAGCGATCTACATCTGCCTTTCGGTGATGCTGTCCATAGATGGTTAGCACTTTCCTTGTTTTTCTCTCCAGTTTTCTCAGTTATTCTTGGCGCCAATTAATACTTCCAAAACTATGTGTAAGTACTGGTACTGCCAATGATCCAATTGCTTGTATTTTATTCTTTGCTCTAAATTGTGTCCAAGACTAATCTCAATCTCCTCAAGTATTCCTTCTTCATCTTCTCTCTCATTCTTCTGCTCTATGTCATGGCTGTCTTCCATCCCTAAATACTTATACACTTTTCTCAGGTCCAGTTCTTCAGTGTCCTTCTCAAATATGCTTTCTATGTATGTTTTCCTGTGGACCCTTCCTTTTTTTAACAAATTTTTGCACACTTTTCTAATCCAACATTAATATTAATTTCTTCTTATTATTATTATTAATATGGGCCCACTACTAATGTAGCTGTTGCTGATGCTGATGCTGCTGCTGCTGCTGCTGCTGATGCTACTACTAACTACTGCTACAACTATTACTACTACGCAACATTGAGAGAATACAGTTTTTGCTAAGTTTTAAGAAAGGAAATCTTGCAACATTCTGTGCGTCTTACAAACTTCGGATCATTACCGTTCTGTGATATAATGTGCTTCTTCTTTGACAGGTGGGTGTTCAGCTCTCCAAGCCTATTCGCCATACTGAAGGAATGGTTAGAACCCGAGCTGAATGAAGCTAAACCTTCTTTTGTGGGTAAGTAACGTTCTGTTGCAGTAATGGATGTAGATTGCTGGAGAGATCCTGAAGCCACCTCCTCCTTTCCTGACACACACACACACACATATACACACACAGAGAAATGGTAACCAGAATCATCAATGAAATTCTGTTTTATGCCTACTGCACTATGAAAGGCATTGTTTGTTTTTCAGTATGTAGTCCAAAGGTTTAGAAAGCGAGATTTGATACTCCTATACGCCGTTACGATAGGGTCTATGCTGGTTATGGCCGGGGCCAGTTTTGCCGTCATGTTGAATTCATGATTCTAATTATGATACTGTAAATTCGAACATCCTAGGAGTTTTAATTGCATTGGTGAAATTCGGCCTGTCTAGGCTTGAATTTTATGGTCCTTAGAATCTGTACTTTTCAGGCATTTGGAGAATACCGTTTTGATGTATCGAAACCCATACTTCAATGGAGAACAAATACTCAGAGACACATATACACATTAGTGCACTGTGCTCGAGTGTCACTTGCATGCAGGCAGTAGGTACACAGAAGGACCTCCAACTTTTCTTAATATTATACATGTTCCATGCAGTTGTTTTACACATAGGTTTTTATTATTGTTACATATTACTGCATAATAATTAGTGTACGGTAGTTGGTAATAATAATAAAACCTATATCTCCAACTTTTCGTTGGTCGACTTATGTTTTTTTCGCCGATAGGGATGTGTTCATTTCTCATGTAGATTATCAGTAAGTGAAATGTCTCCTGGCTGCGTCACGAGCGCAGCACAAGGTGAGTTTATTGGTACAGTTGTCATCTAACTGCCTCTACACCTGACGCCTATCATTGGACCAGTCCAGCATTGAAGTCCCTACCGGTACTGCTGGTACAGCTCTGAGGATCATTAACGCACCAGCCCTTTGACGATAAGGTGGAGAGACCATCGAGATGTTTTACATTTTTATTTTGAAATAGCAAGTTCTTAAATCTGTCAAGTTTTGTTTTTAATTGGTGTAGATTAAGGACTAATTTAGAAGACGATGCCATCTGGTCAGTTTATTTCACATTTGCTTTAAATTCACCGAATTTTGCTGTATGCTGATTAGCATTTCTTCCTAGCAGTCTGCCTGTATTGGCGATCCTGGGTTAGCATGTTAATCTGGAGACCACCTAATCCGACTGGGAGCTTTTGGTTCTCTTTGATCCGTCCTTAAATGTACTAAGATTTGTCTGTAAAATAGGCTAGGTTCACTTTCTTCTACATCGATCCCAGTTTATTATTCACAACCAATATCTCTTTCGATACTGTGTCCGCAACGGAGTCTACGGAAGCGTCGTTAAATAAACATATAATAAACCACATCAAATTCTCACGTATTTACGACTAGCTAGGTACCTTGTGAAATTACGATTCTAAGAAACGCAAAATCAGAAACTTGCTAAAGTTAAGTTTACGAGCAGTACCGGTGAGAATTACTGCTTTTATCTCTTTTTAGGGTTGAGTTTGTTAAAGATCTCGTGAGGTATGATGACCACCATATTTTACATGTCATTTTGACTACTGTGATACTAACCTGCTGAACGATTTTCTTGGAAGTAAATAGGATAGAAGCAAGGAACCGCATCAGGTGACTTGTATGTAAAGTAGGAGATCTGTTACCATCAAGTTGATTCATCTTGATCTTTGGCAAGGTATTAAAAATTATATTGTTTCAGTTGACTGCCTTCCCATTTATTGAGACTGTGAAGACAAGGAATCTGTCCTCTGGTTGGTCAACTGCTAAGTACTTTTATTCAGGAGGATTATGTACGTTATACTGTATAAGATGGAGTAGGAAGCAGCAAGGCCGTATTTAAAGATCTGTAACTTATTTTATGTCATGTTGAAACTTTTGTACAAAATCTTTTTCAGAACGTTGATAAAGTTAGATTTTCATCTATATTTATAGTCTGACAAATGTACAATTTAATCACAATAATTGTGTAATTTCACTGTCCTACATGTTTCGAACCCTTAATTTGGGTTCATCTTCAGGGACTCATTATCTCAAATCACACACTATTTACACCAACTGGTACAATTGTTTAAATAGTAAAACATGAATTCTTTGCAATTGTGCATATACACTGTTTAAAACAAATAAAAGGTGATTAAGCACCTTTGATTTGTTTTAAACAGTGTATATGCACAATTGCAAAGAATTCATGTTTATTTAATCACCTTTTATTTGTTTTAAACAGTGTATATGCACAATTGCAAAGAATTCATGTTTATTTAATTACATTTTATTTGTTTTAAACAGTGTGTATGCACAATTGCAAAGAATTCATGTTTTCCTATGTAAACAATTTACCAGTTGGTGTAAATAGTGTGTGATTTGAGATAACGAGTCCCTGAAGATGAACCCAAATTAAGGGTTCGAAACATGTAGGACAGTGAAGTTACACAATTAATGTGATTAAATTGTACATTTGTCAGACTATAAATATAGAGTTAAAATGTACGGAATGAATAATATTAAGTTTCGATTTTCATCTTCTTACAAAGTACGAGTATATTTGATTTATATATACTATAATAAAATTTGGGCACGTTTATTGATATAGACCCTCTTTCTAAATTGAACCGAAATTATACAGTAATTTCAGGGATGAATAAGCCTTCATTTTATGTATTTTGCTTGAGGAACGTGTAAAAATTAATAAAGCAGTATAATAGGTTTGCTTGAAGGAAAAGGTAACGTAGCAGCTGAGACGACTGAAGAACACGGACATCCAGTCAACACGCTGCGTGAGTGCTTCTATTGTAAAGCCAACTGTTGTGTATTTGGATGCCGTAGATGCTTGTGATTCTTTGATGAATGCACCCTGAGAATGGCAATTTGATTGACGAAATTTATGTAGGGTGTGTGTATAAATACATCTTACTCTGTTAATAATCTTCTCCATTAGTTGGTTTTAACTTAAACGCATGATAAAATGCACGGTACATACAACATAAAATTCACACTTATTATTTTCTTCCTCTTTCCATTCTGGCTCTTTCGAACGTCCTCTGGTATAGTGGAATGTATTGCTACTGTTGAAGCAGATGATGATGGTCCAGCAGAATCAGTCGATTTCCTTGGAGGTTCACTGTTGCTTTTGGAAGCTGGTGCATCCTAAGGTGGAGCAGATCTATCTCTAACGTGAGTCTTGGAAAATATTCTCGGTGAAGGGGTTAATTCTGGAAACCTGGAACTCTGCTTTGATATTCGCAGGACCAGCAGCCAGATGCAAAAGGAGTTGACAGTACCAGGTGTATCATATATTGTCGTTGCTGTGCCTGGGTGGTTGGTTACCCAGGCATCACACGCACGGTTCGCATACGTTTCAAGTGGTTCGTAGATAGATCTTCCGGTTTCATCCATATTCCAAATATCACTCAGACGCACATTAAGACGATCCGGCACCTTTTAAAAATTCTCAAAAGAAGCACTAGTATTTCTTTTGTTAAAGCCTTATGCTTTTGCAATGCTTGTAGCGTCGGGTTTCCGGAACAACAAAGTGCTGTGTCGCTTTAGGAAAAGTTTCAACCAATGTACACAAACCATCTGCATAATTTACCAGTTTTGTGTTAATCTTCAAGGCGGTCGCATATCGGGACGCGGGTTTGCGAACGTCCCTACAACACTGCCCATATTTATCTACTTTTCCTTCAGGTGCTCTTTAAGGCGTGTTCTTGAACATCGCCCAACACCTTCGGAAAAACGACTTAGGTTACCTGTTAATAACAGCTTCATTATGTAACAGTTACGTAAAATACCTTATCAAATTCGATTGTACCCTGTGATGATGACGGAGTTGGTGAGGTACCTGTAATATTATTCTGTGTTGCCTTTTGTTAGTAGTTAGCCACAGTACGAAATGGAATGTGCAAATCTTTTGCCGAACTCCTTATTGATCTTCCACGTTTTGCACAGTTCCACAGCTTGTAGTAGTACGTCAGGGCGTGTGTTGCGCCCGACTGACCTCCTCTTATAAGTACGCATTATATAGCGTCTTAAGAGAGAAAGAAAAAGATCAGAGTAGTAAAAAACTAACCACTCAGTTACTAACCGAAAGTGAGGCAAGTTGACACACTGAGCCTAGAAGTGCCAACTTGCGTTTGCCGACCTGCTCCTTCGCCACCTTTTCTTATGTTTTAGCTTTCATAATTATTAAACAAAATGGAAGTCTACAATTCTCACTAATTCCAATAATAGGTACTATTCATGGATGGCACAATATCGCATTTAGCTGTAACCAAGCAAATACTTTCCTAGGTGGAAGGAAAACAAAACACCAACCCACGTTTCACTCACGGCTCACAAAGCTCAGATGCTCGCTAACCACACTCTGGAGAAACTACTGAAGGATACGTCTTGCCAGGTGCTTATGTCTTCTGGTGTCAGTGGGAGTTAATGGTCCTAGTGTCAATTTACCCTTGTAGCCATCTAGTCCCAGCTCACTGCTATCCGACATTACCTGCCACATTTCAGTTGTTCTGTCGTTTTGCAACTGAAAAGTGTGGTGTGAAATCGAATATCAAAAAGTTCCCGGAATTCAGTCGTGAAACTTAAGTACCTGAAGCGCGCTGCTTTCCAGTCTAATCACCTTCGAAGTGCATCCCTTTCGCACACACGCGCGCGTGCTCTCTATCTCTTTCTCACTAACACACACACAAATGCTTCAACGGTTTTGCCCCTCTTGGAAGCAGTGTTGGAACGCCTTCTTTGGTATGGCGCTCACGCCGACTATCGCAGTGTGTTTGGTGTGTTCAATTGTCGCAAAACGTTGACCTCGAAGCCCCATTCTTAGTCTAGGGAAGCGCCAAAAGTCACAAGGTTCGAGGTCTGGCGGATACAATGGCTGTGGCGTGAGTGGTATTTGTTTTTCCGCCAAGAATTGTTGTACTATCATAGCCGCGTTACTCGAGGCGTTGTAGTGGTGCATGGTCTGTCCATTACGCCGTTTTCCTGGTCGTTTTTTCACGCTGTGCTGATCACACGAAATATCCACTTCATTCACATCCTCTTTGATGGTTGTTTGCCGATTGGCATGCACCAGCTCCTTTCACGTCTGAAATTGTTTCAGCATTCCCAAAATTTGAAGTTCTCCCACTACGAGGTTTGTCTTCTAACATTTCTTGCCCACTGTTTAAGCGGTTGTACCAGTAATTCACAGCTGTTTTAAGAGCATCATCCCCTTAAATAGTTTGCAAGGCCTCCAGCGTTTCTGCAGCATTCTTCGTTAGCTGCACATGAACTTGATGTTGGCTCTCCGCTGAAACAGACATTGTGCCTGAGAGCTGAGACACACCTTCACTCAAGCATCTTTAACACGGCTTGCAGGTTCCAATATGCAGCTACTCCCCACGCATGCACACAAGGCTAAAGCATCACGCCGTACAGCATTGCTGTCGTATCACAACCCGTTTAAATACGAGGCCGCAATTCCGGTAACTTTTTTATACTACTACGTCAATAATTTCAATAAAGGCGGGCTCAGTTGATTTGGAAAAACTTACAACCGTAAACGCTCTGGGAACCAAACTTCATCTGGGTAAATTACATTGTTCAGAATTGTGCACTGCCGTTTTCAATAGAAAGAGGAGGTCAGGATTGTTTGCTTTGATACTTTGCTTCTTCCAAATATTTGGAAGTACAGGACAAGATAGGAAATTGCGTATAACGTAACTTTGTGGGACATACGCTTAATGTTTATACTTTTTCGGCTGTCCTAACAGCCTGATATCTTTTTACTCGAATAGAGCGCTTTTATGGCGATTTAATGTCTCCAGCAGCAATAAAATGTACATAGATCCCCATGTAAGGTGTCCGAATGTAACGAAATTTGAAATTCCTCCACAGATATTTATAAAAGTCCGGAATATAAATGTTCACGTAAATCCGTCTAGTGGGAGCCGCACTCAAGTCCTGAATATCAAAATTTACAGAAATCCTCCCTGTTGGAGCCGTGCGGACAGACGGACGGACATGACGAAAGCAATAGTCGCTAAAATGAGATCGCGTTTGAAATCTTGGGACAACAAAGACGCAGTAGAAGCAATTAGGGCAGCAAGGAAGACCGGGTATGTTACTTTTTTTCAGATTCGTTTGCCGCGTCATTGTTGTATGTAAAGCAAAGGTAAAGGACGCCCTGGAACTGGCTATGAAGGTTCACAGGGGAGTAGAATATAGCTGTACTCTTTCTTTAACCTTGGCAGTAGAATGGGACAGCTATAGTCCAAAAAGGCGACAACGTCCGACGTCGGCGTCACGACGCCTTAACCCAAGGAAGTGTGTGTGTTGATGTTGGGGGGTTGCTTGGGGTTTTGAGTTCAATATGGCGACAACGCCCCTAACCTAAGGAATTGTGTGTATGGTGTTGGTGGATTGGTGTTTGGTGGATTGGAACAGTTGTGGTGGCGGTGTTTAGGATGGGGTTTAATACATTGGCTGTTTTGAGGAAGACGCCAGGCGTCACGCGACTAATCGTCGTCGCTCGTTGTGAGTGATTAGCGAATGCCGGCCCACGGTGTGTGCACGGTAAGTGCGTGTTGAGGTGACGCATTGCAGTCGGGTTCTTTTAACGTAATGTTGGAGTAAAAAGACGGAGAGAGAGATATAAAGGAATAAAGGATGGAAATATAGTCTCTGTGTGAGGGAGACGACGTTATAGTATCTTGGTGCAGTTGGAAGGGAGATAGCTGCAGGAGTATTTTCAGTCTGACTTGAAGCAACTGTGTGTTAGGTCGACGCTCCCTGCTGCTGCTACGCGCTGGCGTGTTGACAAGAGTGTGCGTGTGAGGACTATTGGGAGACAGGGTGCAACGGGGCGTATATATATATATATTAATGAGGACGCCAACAATATTTACACAAGTCATCTATACAGTTCCACTATGCATCTTTGAGGCGGTGGCACTGTAGACAGCATGTCATGTGGTAGAATTCTATTGCATATAAATAAAAAAAAGGCGATACACTTCTGTGCATATATGTATATTTTGCCTATATGCATTTTGCATTACATGAGAATATATGAAGCGGCGCGCCAAAAACGTATGCATTTAGGCTTTGTATGCGTTGTAACTGTTATGCTCAAAGCGAAAAAAGCACACGTTTTGAAAACTCGGCGATCATATATATGCACCGCAAGTACATGAGAATATAAGAAATGAACCTGAATGAGAGTAGCAGTTGGTTCCTTTACACCCACACACACAATGTAGCATATTTAAAACAAGGCTATTTACTTAAACAACACACACAAATAAAAAGGATGTAATGAATATTGATAGCAGGTGACAATTTTTGAATTGATTTATGGGTAGCTTATATGATTTTTGCAAAGAATTATTGAGAGAGAATATAAGTGAAACTTAGATAGTTGTTGTTAGTACTGAGTTACTAACTGGTGGCGGCTTTACCAGCATTGGTTTAGGAGAACCAGCTTAGCTACGTATACCAACGGAAGTGTTCTCAATAGCATAGCCTACTGAGCCACAGTGCCCTTTACAAGGCTATACATTTCTATATATATATATATATATATATATATATATATATATATTGTCGATATGCGTTGTGCATTACATGAGAATATATGAAGTGGCGCGTCAAGAACGTATGCTTTTGGGCGTTGTACGCATCTGTAGATGTAAAATGCGCAATTCGGAAAAGCACACGTTTTTATTACATGAGAATATATGAAGAGTGGGTACAGAACTTTTACTCTACCACATGCAGCTTAGTTCTTCATCACTAGCGCGGGTTTTAGCTTTGCAGCGACGTACCTGCAAAGAAGAATTCAACCTCACTTAATTTTTTTAGGATTCGGTCTCAGAGCATGTGGCCTTCTATTGTGTGACTTGAATCGTGCAGTGTGTGTGTGTTGAGAGACGGGTTTTGAGGACCATCCCACGGGCGGTATAAATAAATAAATAAATCTATGGAGCAGATTCCTTCATGAGAAGCTAAAACGTTCCCAACCCGTAGAGAAATTCCTCACACTTTAAGGAACCTAACGTCCATTGCCACATTCAGTACTGCGAATCAACCGTCCTTGCTGTCGAACCACGCGAAAATCATCTGATGTAGATATACACAAAAGAGAAGTGTATTTTAGAAAGAGGCCTTTTCCTAAAATAGTTCCGCACTTCACTTATGTAACACCACCGAATGCACTATTCTATCAACTTGACTTTTTGTTCACTGTGCATTTTGTTAATATATAAATGGAATGTATACCGACAAATGCACTAATTAAGTTATATTTACACTTTACATTAGCCCTACGTACGTTTCGGTCACAAATTGACCATCGAACAGTGCAAAAAATAATCACCCTACATTACTCAAAAACAATGGACAAGTGAAGTGAAGTGAAGTGCACTTACGTGCATACTGAGCCCCTGATGATGGTCAATTTGTGACCGAAACGTACGTAGGGCTATTGTAAAGTGTAAATATAACTTAATTAGTGCATTTGTCAGTATACATTCCATTTATATATGCATTATACAATCTTTTGCATATCTTCTACATGTTTCGGTGCTATATCACGCCATCTTGAGGGAGCTGACACCAAAGTTTCTATAAAACTTACAGCAATAAAATAGGTTACAATAGGCCTATTGTAACCTATTTTGTTGCCTGTTGTGGCCTATTTTATTGCTCTAAGTTTTATAAAAACTTTGGTGTCAGCACTCTGAAGATGGCGTGATAGGGCCTATAGCGCCGAAACGTGTAGGAGCTATGTGAAAGATTATACGAACAAATATAGAATAGTGGATTTGTTGGCGTTATATACGTTTCTGACATTTCCATCATTTGAAAAATGCGATTAAAATATCTTTGTAGCAGAAGAGGCGCGCAATCGTACCCTGCGCACACTTACATGATTCGCTCATTTACATAACTTTTTTGTATAAGCGCCATGTTTCTTATATTGTGCTCTTAAATAAGTATATGACATAGACATAGTTTTTAACCAGAAGTCTTTCAGAAGAAAATTCTAACTTCGTCACACAAAGGGATTACTATTTTTCTCAGCAAAATTTAAAAACGCCGTTCACGTTGAACGTACTGGTCACATCAATCAGTATTTGCTTGACTGGATGTAGTAGTAGCAGCGTTAACTACAACTGCCTGCTTTATGCCACTATCACTGGTTTCGAGAAACTGGCACTGCACATTCCTAGTGCAGAGATGCGCATCCTGTGGCACTTGACCCTATACTAAGTGTCCCGTAGAGTCTTTAGTTCCTCGAGGTTGTTATGAGCATTAGCCCATATAATACCTTCTCTCTTAGTAACCTTAAATTATGGAATTTTCACAAAACAGATGGGTACTCACACGAAGAGTTAAAGATAGAAAATCCTGAAAATAGTCTGCAGCAGTCTTTCAAAAAATTGAGTATTCCTCATCACAAATTCGTGCTTTCATTATTGAAGGCATAAGACTTGACACCAAAGAGAAAAATCTGTAGAAAGAAAAATTGTATGATTTCCTAGGATAGAATGTAATAAACACCCATAATATAACACAAAAGTTATGTTGTGGACGTTTATTGAACTTCAGTTGAGGCTAGCCATCGTTGGTGGTTATACATAACCAAACATGGATCGCCACAGCGGAAATGCACATCTGGTACAGTAAAGAAATGCATAATCATATAAATGAGAGTCAGTGGCAGGTAATTGATTGATTCGGAAACAGGGGTTATTTTAGAAGAAAGAAGTCACGCAGAGAAACTGTGAACTTATCTTGATGGCAACAAAGCTAGAAGAGACACAGGTCTTCGTCGTAAAACTGTGGCGTCAGTGTTATATTAATCTGCATTGTCAATCTCCAGATGGGCACAAAACCAAAACTAAAATCAGTATTGTTCTAGGTGGGTCAGTTTGCTTCAAACTACCCTTCTGTTCACTGGGAAAATCTGACTGTTGTATGAATGTCAAGATTAATGTGCATTTAATATGCAGCTTTTATATCTGTTGATATCTTACGCATCTTCATAAGTATAAATTTTGGTGTTACTTAGAAGTAAGTTTATTTGTTAAGCGACTTCCTCAATGTAGTGCTTAAAAACCCCTCAAAACGAGTTTTAGCAAATAACCTAAAAGGGACGCTGAGTGTGTTCGAAACCGTGAGTTTAATGGTAAGTGGGAGGAAGTAGTTTATTTTCCTTTGTTTTGGATGGTAAACCTATGTGCCTGATGTGTTCTAGCACAATGAAAAATCAAAACATAGGAATCAGATTGAAGGACAACTGATAAACTGTGGTACGCAATTACGCAGCAGATATGTGCTCAGTAAGGTTTTATGCACTAAGAGCAGCAGATTCTTCTTTTAAGCGCAGTGATATACGTGTATATATGCACGAGGCGTCTTATGAGGTTGCTTTTCTGCTGCGCTAACTAAAGAGAAGCCATTTTCAGCTGCCGTAGAGTTAATAGAACTCTTGTCTTGAAATTCTCGCTGCACGACGTGGTGAATGGACAGTTACAAGAAAATAATGGTTATATGGCTAACAAGAGAGACCAAAACACAGCGAGTGGAATGAATCGAATGATGTTGTCAAGCAAATTACAAACCTTCATTTGGGGTACAGGTACATTTCAATCACAATGGATGAATCTGTGGACATTTGTGACACGGCACAGCATTGAAATTTCATAAGGGCACTAAGCAAAGACTTTCATGCAATTGAGGAACTTCTTAGTCTCGAATCACGCAGTGGGGCAATAAAAGGTATCGATTTGCTTGAAAATTTCAAATCATCCCTAGAAAGAAAGAATGTTGACTGCAGCAAGCTTGAGCTTGCTGCAGTCAACATTCTTGTACTTAAGGCACTCTGGCCATGATAGGGAAAAGGAGTGGATGCACGGCACTACCTGAATTTTTTCGGAACAACCTGTGTTAAAATACACTGTATCGTACATCTAGAAGTCTTGTGTGGATAAGGTTTAAAAATGAATGACTTTATATTTACTGTTGGTAAAGGTGTCAATAAAATTAGGCGAAAAATACTTCATCACTGGCAGTTCATAGAATACTGCGAAATGTTGGCAGAGGAGTACAGCAGTGTTATTCGGCATGCCAAATTACTTTGGTTTTCCAGAGGTAAAGTGTTGTGTTGCTTTTGGCTTTCAGAAGATACCGTCCTTCATTTTTTGGAAAAAAAGACTGAAATCTCTTGAGGTGAGAAGAAGTTTGAGAGATAACGAGTGGCTAAGTGACCTAGCATTGTTAGAAGTTATTACTGGTCGTCTTAATAGGCCTACTTTTAATTTTAACCTCCAAGGGAAAGATAGGCCTAGGTTGTTTTTACCTTTTTTAATTACATAATGTATTAAAAATTATATTAAAAACAAGACCAACTAGATGCACAATCACTATTAAAAAACGTTAATAGTAGTATTACATTAAACCCGACATGTTTCGGTCAAGTACCTGACCATCTTCAGGGGTATACTACATTAAAATGCGTAGTCCGTATGGTTTTTAATAGTGATTGTGCATCTAGTTGGTCTTGTTTTTATATAATACAAGATGCACGGTGAAAACAATATTAAGTACATAATGTAGTTTAAGATAAAACTTGATTTACTGGCATTGCATCCTCGCCAATTCTTTTTAAACTTGTAAGGACGAAGAACTCCTGCCGTAAGGTCAGGATCGCCAGTTTCCGAGACGAGACCTTTATTGGGGACGTATCATATCTGAAGCAGGTGTCCACTCGACGGCGATGTCTGATCACAAGTGCAGTAGCGTTATGGTTCAGCATTGTGGTAGGATATAGGCCACATGTAGTTTCTAAAGACGTCGCGACATTTACATGGTAGTTGTCTTTGCGATAGATTTGTTCCCACCTTTAAAATGCTTTACCCATCGTATGACACTGCTAGCGCCCATACAGGCGTTCAGTATGTACGTTGAAAGCTTCTTTGAATATCCGATTCGAGAATTTCCTCGTTAACAAGAAATTTTATCACTGCACGTTGCCGAAACCCTGCCTGCTCGCCAGCCATTTTATCGCACTGAAATATGACCACCTGATGGAGGCGGGTGACGTGATTTTCATTCTGGTATGATACAATGGATGGAACTAGTAGTCATACCGCGCACTGTAATATTGTGTGGTGTTTGTTCGTAATTGGACGATTCTTCTTCTTCTTCGTCTGTGTCTATGGGCCCGTCGGCATTAGCTCCGGACGCACCGCAGCCTTAGGCTTATTGTGCTAACCCTTAGTCTTACAATTATCAAGTCTGCAGCCACAGCCGTTCCTTGATCAGGTTCATCGAAGGTGGAATACTCGAGTAAGAGTGGGGTCTGGTCACACCCCCACTACTTCTCGCCACCGCCTTCTCTTATTTTAATGAGCTGCTTCCGCTGCGTTCCCGAGAGTCGCCTGGTCTGCAGTTTGGTCACACCTGCGGCCAGTCTGTCCTCATCAGAGGAGACAGCGCAAGGCTCAGAGCGTACAGCCCCTCTATGGGCCCGTCGGCATTAGCTCCGGACGCACCACAGCCCTAGGCTTGTTGTGCTAACCCTTAGTCTTTCAATTATCAAGTCTGCAGCCACAGCCGTTTCTTGATCAGGTTCATCGAAGGTGGAATACTCGAGTAAGAGTGGGGTCTGTTTACACCCCCACTACTTCTCGCCACCGCCTTCTCTTATTTTAATGAGCTGCTTCCGCCGCGCTCCCGACAGTCGCCTGGACTGCAGTTTGGTGCACCTGCAGCCAGTCTGTCCTCATCAGAAGAGACAGCGAAAGGCTCAGAGCATACAGCCCCAATATCAAGTTTGCAGTCACAGCCGCTCCTTGATCAGGTTCATCGAAGGAGGAATACTCGAGTAAGAGTGGGGTCTTTTCACACCCCCACTACTTCTCGCCACCGCCTTCTCTTACTTTAATGAGCTGCTTCCGCTGCGCTCCCTAGAGTCGCCTGGTCTGCAGTCTGGTCATAAAGACACCTGCAGCCAGTCTGTCCTCATCAGAAGAGATAGCAAAAGGCTCACAGGTTAATCGAAGGTGGAATACTCGAATAAGAGTGGGGTCTTTTCACACCCCCACTACTTCTCGCCACCACCTTCTCTTACTTTAAAGAGCTTCTTCCGCTGCACTCCTGTGAGTCTCCTGGACTGCAGTTTAGTCATATAGACACCTGCAGCCAGTCTGTCCTCATCACAAGAGACAGCAAAAGGCTCAGAGCCTACAGCCTCCGTATCAAGTTTGCAGCCACAGCCGCTCCTTGATCAGGTTCATCGAAGGCGGAATACTCGAGTAAGAGTGGGATCTTTTCACACCCCCGCTACTGCTCGCCACCGCCTTCTCTTACTTTAACGAGCTACTTCCGCTGCGCTCCCAAGAGTCGCCTGGTCTGCAGTTTGGTCGTAATGACACCTGCAGCCAGTCTGTCCTCATCAGAAGAGATAGCAAAAGGCTCACAGGTTCATTGAAGGTGGAATACTCGAGTAAGAGTGGGGTCTTTTCACACCCCCACTACTTCTCGCCACCGCCTTCTCTTATTTTAATGAGCTACTTCCGCTGCGCTCCCGACAGTCGCCTGGACTGCAGTCTGGTGGCACATGCAGCCAGTCTGTCCTCATCAGAAGAGACAGTGAAAGGCTCAGGGCATACAGCCCCAATATCAAGTTTACAGTCACAGCCGCTCCTTGATCAGGTTCATCGAAGGAGGAATACTCGAGTAAGAGTGGGGTCTTTTCACACCCCCACTACTTCTCGCCACCGCCTTCTCTTACTTTAAGGAGCTACTTCCGCTGCGCTCCCAAGAGTCGCCTGGTCTGCAGTCTGGTCATAATGACACCTGCAGCCAGTCTGTCCTCATCAGAAGAGATAGCAAAAGGCTCACAGGTTCATCGAAGGTGGAATACTCAAGTAAGTGTGGGGTCTTTTCACACCCCCACTACTTCTCGCCACCGCCTTCTCTTACTTTAACGAGCTGCTTCCGCTACGCTCCCAAGAGTCGCCTGGTCTGCAGTCTAGTCATAATGACACCTGCAGCCAGTCTGTCCTCATCAGCAGAGATAGCAAAAGGCTCACAGGTTCATCGAAGGTGGAATACTCGAGTAAGAGTGGGGTCTTCTCACACCCCCACTACTTCTCGCCACCACCTTCTCTTACTTTAATGAGCTACTTCCGCTGCACTCCCGAGAGTCGCCTGGACTGCAGTCTAGTCGTATAGACACCTGCAGCCAGTCTGTCCTCATCAGAAGAAACAGCGAAAGGCTCAAAGCCTACAGCCTCA
This sequence comes from Reticulitermes speratus, assembly GCA_021186555.1. Lineage (NCBI taxonomy): Eukaryota > Metazoa > Arthropoda > Insecta > Blattodea > Rhinotermitidae > Reticulitermes > Reticulitermes speratus. The sequence continues at coordinate 13,815,689 of JAJKFL010000005.1, read as the reverse complement.
GTATCAAGTTTGCAGCCACAGCTGCTCCTTGATCAGGTTCATCAGAACTCAGCTCAGAACTTACTTGTATCAAGTCTACAGCCTCAGCCACTCCTTGATCAAGTCCATTAATTACTGTGTCCATTTTATTCCCACAAGTAATGGGGAAGTAACAGTCACCAACCGCAGAGCCCCTTACGGGTGGAAGGCATAAATACAACGGGGTGCTGCCCGGTTCCCCGAGGGGATCGTAAATGCACTGCTGTTTTTCCACCCCAGTGCCATGCAGTCCTTGGCACGATACCTCACACCTTGACTTGGGTGAATAGGAAGGATGTTATGGAAAGGTTATTGGTTCAGACAGGTCGTTGTGGAACACGCTTTGTCTGGCCCCTCAGCTGAGGTCTGCCCGAGACCCTACCAGTAGCTAAGCTACCGCCGGTTTAGCCCCCAGCTTTTTTGGGGCACTCAAACCCTCTCCGCCCGCACGGACAGTGCTTCGTTAAGGCGGTGTCCCCTGGGAGGGGTAATTGGACGATGCTCATGACTTTTACTTCGTATCGCAAGCCATGAGACAACAATACCAATAGGAAATTTCTGCGTGTCTGAAAGTACCGTGAAAGGAAGATATTTGGAAATATTAAATATTGCAGCAGTAAGTATTTGCACTTGAATAACAATGACCATTGACCTCCACCGAGTGCATAGGTTAAGAATGTGTGAAACTGTACCTACACTCCCCATATGCCATGATGGTATACAAAGGGCCAACTAGAATTATAATATTATATATTTGATTTCTATATAGAGAGCCTTGAACTGAGACAATTCACGCTGGGAGACCAGACACCATATGTGAAAGCTGTGCGCGTGTTTGATTTGAACCAAGGGAAACGTATGCCACTGTCAGCACGAAGTCTCCAGCAACCTCCAAATGGCCTAGCAATGAGGGTGCATCATCAGGTAGCACTAGAAGCAGATGTATGCCTTGAAAGTGATGACTTCCGAATGGTTATCAGGACAAGACTTTTTGGCAAAGGGTAAGGCACATAATTGAGTCAGTAGAGAAACGGACAGTGTTTTGTGGATCAGAGTCAAATGAAACAAAATACTTCAAGGTTTAGTGGACTGTACGGTACTGCAGTAAAATGAAACAAACCTCTTCTAAAACGTAACACGTGTTAACATCCTGTATTTCCACCACACATAAGTACTGATAACAAAGGCATTATTGATTTTTTAAATCTTTCAAATGTAGACCACTGAAAAATGAAACATGGTAATTTTGATTCTTGCATCCCACACTGGCTTCATAGAACAGGTAAATACAAGTAGTTGAATACCATAATGACACCATTATTTTACAGGACACACACACACACACACATCTGAAGTACCCTTTGTCACATCTATTGCTAGAAACACACTGGAACTGCAGTGTGTGGGATGTTTATTTGGTTCCAGAACCATTTTCCTTAAAATTTATACCAGAGAAACATGGTTTTGTTTGACAAGAAAGTACTTCATAATGAATTATAATTCAAAGAATGGAGTATTCACATAACACTGCAGTAAAATTAACACATGAATACAAAGAATGGGACAACTGTGAGGTGGTATGGTTTCCATTTATCAGAACTGATTCTGCTAATATTTTAGGTTTTATCCTGCAGTTTTCAGTTTATTGTTTGTGGCGGTATTGTGCTGATCTCTGAAGGCACTTAGCTGATCTTCAATGTTCTTTGATCCGTATAATGCTTTGTCAATAAGTACTTAATAGTCAATTTTTTTAGAGTTCGAATGAGAAACTTAAGTGAGTGTTTTAAACATTCAATTAGTCATCAGTCATTAAGTTAATTCTTTCTTTCCATGTAAAATTATTCTACAAATCAAACCTTTCTTTCAGTACAAATGGTACCTTGAGTTGTCAGAACGTGGCAGACAGAATATCCTTCCATTGACACCATCAAAATTGAGAAGTATGATTCAGAAGTGTTTGGTGTTTATAAGCTAATTGTAAACTAAATTAAATTCTGATGTATATCTTCCCCTAAGTGGCTACAGTTATATTGAAATGCAAATGGGAAGGGTTCAAATTAATATGTAGAAGTATTACAATATATGATATGCAGTTTTAAATAATTTTTCTTATCTGTGTAATAAGTTCTACTGTAATTGAAACACATATGTCTTTACCCCTTAGTGTTGGAATGGATCTGGATCTGGCAGTGGAGAAACTGCACATCAGTGGAAAAATTTATGCAACATTAACACTGAATATGGAAGCGCCATTCCCACACATCACTCACTTGAACCTGACATTTATAGAGCAACCAGAAGTGTGGTTCAGCATTCGTGTGCTCAAGGTAAAGTAAATTCCATTTTTATTATGATCTGCAACCAGTAAGTATTCTGGTTGAGGTGAACTGCAGTAAAGATTTTTGTTAACATTATTATGTTATTTGTGTGAACTTCATGAAATGACTGCATAGTGCTTTGATCTGACTAGTTGTGTGCCAGCAGATCATGAAGAGTGGACAGATGTTAAAGAAAGAGTTTGTCTTCTTAATCGATGAAAGCTGTAGTGTTCTGGTTGGAATAAATGGTGTGAATTTTTTAGCCAGGGGCTGCCCCAGTCCACACTGTTGCCACAGGAGCCCCTGCAATCTCAGGGCCCTTGTGGCTCAGCAACTTGAAACATTCCATACTGTGCACTACATGGATGTGTATGTATGTGTAGGATTGCTCATAATACTTAATTTCTTTCATGGTTCAGATGTAATACTAATGATAATTTACAATTGCTTGCAGCTGCTGATCTCTCCCATACAATTTCTTAGCAGGCAGAAATGGTAGTAAACAAAATTACACAGTGAGATTTGAGATTCTTGTGTTGGCGACTATGAAGATTACAGTCTACTTGGATGTCATGCTGTACAGTCTAATGAAAAAACATTAACATTTTGCTGGAACCTGCTGCATCCTTCTTCAGGGTTCTACCCTGAATGTGGAGCCTGCAGGTTTCTTCAGAACGTTGGTAACTTTCTGCCAGACTGCATGGGGTCACATCCCAGTAGACACTAATCTTAAATTTAATATTAATCATTCCATGCATTGTGACTATAATCACCCACATTCACCAACAAATGCACACAATTTATATGAAATTATAAATTCATCCATATAGAACTCTCCTGCATGTTTCAGCTATAAATTGCCATCCTTAGGGCGACATTATTTTCTTCTGTTTTAATTTTAAATTAACCGTTTTGCAGGACTTTTTCCTTTTGGATCGAAAACTTCAGTACTGGATGTTCCCATGCATATAAACAGTATAAACAGTAGCTCATCAATGAATTTTATTCAAGAATATGTGAGCATGACATTATCTATAGTATTCACATTTTTATATTTATAGATGCCATTATTTATTTTTAACATTGTGTGAACTGGATATATTAATTTTATATATTCCTTTGTATTAATGTCTCCCTGAGGATGGCAATTTGTAACTGAGACATGTATGTGGATGATTTGTGATTTTATATAAATTCTGTGCATTTGTTGGTGTATGTAGGTGATCATAGTAACCTTCAGTTTGCCCTACTTTTATGAGAGGATTGATGCAGAAGAGGGGATGGGTGGAACATTACCTTCAGTTCTCACAGTTGTACAAATGTAGAGGTTGACTATGTGTCTGGGTTTGTGGCAACCAAAATTTTTAAGTTCAGAATTGGCAAAAAAGAAGGTATTTTGTTTTGAAATACTGCTGTGGCTTTCATTATGAAATAAAACATGTGACTTGTTTATCATGGCTCAGTGGGCTTAATGTAAACAATGAGTTTAAGACAATATAAATCAGGGGCAATAGAACATGAGTTAGAACAAGAAAAAGGAGAAAATAAGAGACAGAAAGGCTTTTCAAAACAGTCTGTGATGAATAGGCTTTCTGTAGACTAAGAAGAGTCACATACCTGAACATGTGCCATGAGTAATGTTACTGACCTTAGTGAAAAAGGCATAATTTTACAAGAGGCTAATGCTCATTTACTTAGCTGATGTTAAATTTGTAAACTGTTTAATAATTCTGAATCAAGTGCTTGGTTTGATGAAATGGTTGATGATATAAGATGTACAACATTGACACATGGGCCTGTTCATATCAGGTGTTACATTGACTATACCTTTGTTGCTCATGAAAACTTCCTAAGAACGAAATACTTACTTAAGAAAACTGAAGAATCATGAAATTGTATAACATTACCAGTTAATTTACTTATTCTATGAAAGATGATGTATTGCTGTAAGCTTTTCAGTCCATCTCAACAACAGCTATTTAAGAATGGTTTTTGATAATGGCATTACATTCACAAAACATCAGAATCTAATTGCATGACAAAGTAAGGAGAGCTACGAGTTTGTGTGAAGGCCCTGGCTGCTCCTTATCCCTTCACATTCTCCTCTGATGATTGAGTGCCAGTAACGTTTACCGTAGAAAGATTTATCGAGGCAATTAATTGAGATGGTGATTTAAAAAGGTTCATTTTAAGATATGTTTCTCTAACTGGTCTGTCGGATGATAAAGTCTTTGCCGTAGCAAATTTCTGTGCATTTACATAGCTTTTTAATGAATTGTGTCGCCATGTGAAGTGAGGTACTCAACATGTGCTGTTGAATGTGAATGTAATATAATTATCAAGTCCACTGTAATTAATACACTTAAGCATGAATGCTTACTATGTTGCTGGACTCTGATTTATGTTGAGTTCTCATATATGTACTTGCCACAATTACGTAATTCACATATTACCTTCTTTCAACTGTTAAGATTTATTCCAAATTTGGTAAATCACTGTAGCACAGACTTTTATTGTTCTTGAATTCACTGTTGCACCACACTTAATCTTGGTTTGTGTTTGGTGTCTGTACAAGAATAAATTTGTTACACATTTCTAATATATGACCAAAACAAGAGTAATTTGCAGGAAGTGTGTGTCCTAAGCTATGGGCACAAACCAAGTTATCTGCTCCGTGTAGCTTACATACCTACCCTGCATTGAATTTCACTCTTGTGAGAATCCGAATTGAATCCAGTGATGTGATGGGCTGGTTCATGATCCTGTGATTGAGTAATCTAGCCAAAGCCTACATATCTGAATTCCATTCATCCCATCTGATTATTACTTTACCCTGTGGTGTCTGGCCTGTAAACCCTGGTCCATCAATGAACTTTCTGGAGTGTCATAGCTGGTAACTGCCACTGCCTCATCTATGACTGCTTACAGCTGTCAATAAGCAAAGTTTTGACTTCCTGTAACATAAAAAAAAACAAGTGCTTGTGCCTGACAGTAACTAATAACAAATACATCCCTTCACTTATTGTGCCAGGCTGCTAAGCTGAAATTTCTATTGGAATTTTCCCGTCAAAACTGCTAACACTGCTTTCCTAAATAACAAGCATATTACAAAATGAGTAACATGAAGAACACTCAATTAAGACTTGATGTAATGATGACATGTCCTAGCATTTAACCAAAGACTGTTCTGCTATAAGAAAGTCTAAAATGGCAGATTTGTTTCCAACATTACGTGAAATAGAATGCTCCCACATAACAAGTGTCTTTTTGAAGCTGTGGGATGTTGACAGTTGTACCATAAATGGATGACAATTTTCTAGGACAATTGAAATTGATGGTGAAGTTTAAGCCACTAAATGAGTCTCTTTTTATCATCATCCTGTTGTGCTTGTTACTCCACATCTGTTTTTATTACCAAAATGAACACCGCACCTTAAATGCTATGCATTCATTTATCCTCTACAGCATGTTTCGGCCATTTGTATCAGCCATCACTAGGTAGAATCACAATAACATAAATGGAAAGGTATACTGAGGTGGAGGCCTCCCCTTTACAGTTAAAACATTAAAAATGCATAAACTGACTTATTCCATATAAAGGAATAATATTAAGACATATACACTGGTAGTTAAAATTGGTTAAAATACAATTTTAAATACCATTGTACTAAGGTCGTTCAAATTTAAAGGAGAATTCGTTTCTAAAAAATTTATTCACAATAAAATGGAAAAGTATTACACACTACTTTTCAATGTAGTCCCTGTTGACTGCTATACACTTGTGCTGACATTCTGGAAGCTTCTTAATTCCAGTTTCAAAGAAGGTTTTCGGTTGCTTGTGTATCCAACTTTGCACAGCTGCAATGACCTCATCATTATTCCGGAATCTCTTGCCTCCTTAAACCTTCTTCATTGGTCCAAACAAATGATAATCAGATGGAGCTAAGTCTGGACTGTACGGTGAATGAGGCAGGACATCCCACTTCTGTTTCAGTAGAGTTGCCATCGTTAAAGCCGCAGTGTGAGGACGAACGTTGTCCTGGAGGAAGCAAACTGAATCCTGCCTTTTTCTTCGCTTTAAGCGGATTGCCGACTTCACTTTTTCATTCAGGAGAGTTGAATAGTACTGCGCATTGATGGTTTTTTGACCAGTGAGAAAGTCCAGGTGAATGATACCCTTTGAATCCCAGAACACAGCAGTCATGTTCTTCCCCACTGGAAAAAATGCTTTCGCTTTTTTTTGGGGGTGGAGAGTGGGTGTGTTTGCACTGCTTGCTTGCTCTTTTTGATTCAGGAGTGAAGTAGTGGACCCAGGTCTCATCACAGGTCACAACTGAGTCCAAAAATTCGGCTCCTTCTCTCTCGTATCATTGCAAAAGTTCAGTAACGGCCACTAAACGTCTTTCCCTGTGCTCCGGTGACAGGAGCCGTGGGACCCACCTTGCGCTCACTCTACTGACTTTCAGCTCGTTGTGCAGAATCTCTTCAACACTTCCTACACTAATTACTACTTCCTGTGACAGTTCAAGAACAGTTATGCGACGATTACCCCGAATAAATTCACCAATTTTCAAAACGTCTGGATTGACAGAAGTTCTTGGTCACCGAGCGTGAGGTTCATTTTCAACACGGTCTCATCCTTCTCGAAATGATTTCGCCCAACTGAACACCCTTGGCTGTGACAAACATTCATCCCCAAAGTGTGCTTGAAGCCTGGTAAAGATTTCAGAAAGAATGACACCTTCCTTCGTGAGAAATTTGATAATTATACGCTGCGCAACACTGCTGGGTACTTCTTGCTCTGCCATCTTTATTGCACCTGATGGTTGAGGCGGAGCGGGACCCGACTAGTGTGGGTTGCGAGTTTAAACATGTCACAACTTGTCAGCGCAAGCACGTTCATACAAGTTGATTTGTGCTCGAGAGGGAACTAAATTCTCGTTTAAATTTGAACGACCCACGTATATGAAATCTGTACTAGTGAAATTTCTACAAAGCCACTGCATTTTGTAATTATTGATTTTTAATTTGTGCTGTTTTGCACACACACATGATATAATTCATGGGGCTGTAAGCCCAGCAGTTTCATTCCATAAGTTCTTCATTTAATTCACTTCACTATTTTATTGCTGTAAAACTGTTTAAGACAGGCTATACACCTCTCTAGGGTGATGGTGGTGAGAGAAGGAGCAGATTCCCCATTGCAGTAGTGCAAACTGCAGTGATCGTTCTCAGATATGAACTCCCAGTGTTGTACTCCTCTGATGCTCATTTATTTCTGTCCTTAATTATTATATTGTGACTACAGGGGTTTGTACCTAGAGTAGCTGATTTTATAATATTTTTACTAAATAGGCTGTCCAGATGATGGAAGTTCCAATTCTTAAAACCTGGATACATGCTGTGGTAATGGATGCTTTGGTGACATCATTGGTAGATCCTAGCAAAGTGGATTTGAACTTGACCTCTCATGACAGACCAACTCCAGGTCAAGATGTGGGAGACACAGTAGCACAGGGAGTTCTTACAGTTACTTTGTCAGTAACACAACCAGGTCAGTTACAAATGTCACAACACTTGTTTCATTAATCTTGATAGCCTGCCTGAACCCATTCTCACAAGGAGAGTTGTTGAATGTCCTGTAATGGCACCTGTCCTCAGAGATTCACGTACCACATACTTTGGTCCAGTCATGCATATAGTGTTATTGATACAGAAAGCATTTACATGAAAATTTGGGGGGGGGGGGGGGATGGAGTTTGGTCTGTAGCATAAAAAATAATTTGTAGACTTCTGCAAACCTACAAAGACAATAAAAAAGGCCATCATAGCACCGAGGTTTAAAGAAAGAGTAAAGCTATACCTCTACTCCCCCTCTGATCTGTCATAGCCTGTACTAGGGTGAACTTTACCTTTACCTTACAAAGTACCGTATATTCTCGAATCTAATCCACACTTTTTTTTACAGTTTTAGAGGGCTAAAAAATCAGATGCGGATTAGATTCGCATGCGGATTAGATTCGCGGTCTAGAGATGGATTTTGGAAAAATGATTGAGCTGCTGTACAATATAACAATAACGTAATTAACGTAATTAATAAACAACGTAAGAACAATACAATAATCTATTATTTTATTATTTATTATTATAATTTATTATTCATCAGACTCGCCGTCATCACTCATAATTCGAGGAATGTTCAAATATCTGGCCTTCTTTATCGCCTCCTCGCGAGTAGATCATAACTCACAAACAGTCCAGTCTTGCGTCTCTCTTGAAAAAACGTGAAGACTGCATCATCAATTTCAGGAAATCGTCCTTTCTTGGGTCCAGTGAATTTCCTTCGTGACGCCTCACACCCGCTGATCGCTGCCTTGTGTTTCCGCCATAGTCGAACGTAGCTTTCATCAACTCCAAAAATTGCAGCGGCTTTGCGGTTTCCATTCTCCTCTGCGCACCGAATAACTTCACGTTTGAAGTTTGCCGTATATGAGAGTCGTTTAGATTTCAGGTGTCCCTCTTCTATAACTACGGTACACGACAAATTGGAACAAGCACCTCCCACGTTTCAACAACTAAAGATCAGCTGGCTTCAGACGAGATTGCGCACGTCTGTTGAGAAAGGCCCCGCCTCTATCGGTATGACTCATCGGCCACAGGCGTAGCGTCGGATTTTAACGCATTGGTAACATCCAATATTATTCAATCAGTCGCCCCGTGGGCAAGGGGTGGTTGAAGGAAAGGTGCGGATTAGAATCGCGAACTAACTTTTTTTCGTTTAAGAAGTCGCCAAAAACTGGGTGCGGATTAGATTCGGGTGCGGTTTAGATTCGAGAATATACGGTAATTCTATCCAAAGATGAGGTTTCTTTAGTTTTATGATGTTGAATGCTTCCGTGTAAATGTAAAATTGTATTTTCAGACGTTAGCATTACGCAGATAACAAAGGTGCATCCACACTGTACACGGACCAAAGGAGCACTTGTGAGATGGAAACTTTTATTTGTGGCATAATCCAAATATTTTTGAAGGAGGTGTGAAATATGTTGGTATGAATTTCTGCATTTGTCAGTGTTGTACATGCAGATTATTAATAAACTGACATAAAATTATATTAATTTAAACTTAACTGAAAAGAACTAATGAGTTTCTGAATCATCTCCTGTTAGAATTCCTATACAGCAACATTTAAACATCTAACTTGTGGTGTTTCAAGTTATGACACTGTCTAATATTGTAGGTGGTTACCAATATTTCAGGGGAACTTGCTGTACCCATCTTCAGAGTAGGAAACATTTAATTATGAGATGAAAGGAATTCCTGGATGTTACTTCATGTTGGTGCATGCATTGAACAATGCAAAACAGTTCTTTGTTAATATCTTCAACAGAAAGATTATGGGAGGGTAGTAGATATTATTGCATGGAACTATTAGAGTACTTTCACAAGGTCATGGTAATATGCTTTTCTTAATCTTTATGTACTTATAACAACTTTTCATGTTGTATTCACTCTAACCACGCATGTTTTAACAAGGGTCAAGAAGAAAGGACATTGGTTTAGAGTTTAGAATCATCTTTGTGCCAAAGGCTGAAAAGTATGAAACCTTACTTTATACACTTCATATGCTATCATGTCATGTTCCTTAGGTACAGGTTGTAAGCTCACTTTACCTGGCCTGCAACTGAAGTCATACTTAGATATCCCTGTTATCATAATGAGAAAAGAACGTTTATAAATATGTTTCAGTATCCACACACAAATAATTTTGGCTGAAACAAATCTTTTTTTTCATCAGTATGATTTAGAGTCCTTGATAAGTTCATAGTTCCTCAACTCTGTAGCAGTCTGACAACGGTGTAGGACTTAGTGAAGTAAACTTCTTTCTTTGGACTGTGTCAAGTGGCTTAATTTTAATAGAGTACTACAATTCAGAATCCAGCTGCGCTTCCGTCTCCAGCTAAAGGAAAGCACCTGTATGCATTTTTTTTCTTCCCTGTATGTGCCACATGCCCAGCCTATCTCATTCTTAATTTTATCAGCCAAAGAATATTTGAAGCTCGTCATTATGAAATTTTCTCCCTTGTCTTGTTACTCCACCTTCTTAGCCTCAAATATTTCTATCAGCACTCTATTCTGGAGCATTCTTAGCCTATGTTCTTCCCTTAACTTGAGGGACCAAGTTTCACACCCTTTTAAAACAACAGGCTATATTATAATTCTGTATACTTTACTGTATTTGTTCTTAGACAGGAGAAGTAAGACAAAAGATTTGTGAACTGAAATGTAACTGCCATTTCCTGAGTTTATTCTGCTCTTAATTTCTTCCTGTATGCAATTTTGATTTGTTAGTGTCTTTTCAAATATTTGTACTTGGTCATATTTTCAAGGGATTTGTTGGCTATCTTTATATTGTGATTTTGTTTTGAAGTGTGTTTGTAAGATGAGAATATATACTTAATTTTCTCAGTATTTATTTCCAGATGTTAGTTAGGTTGTGCCAAACAGTATTAACATTAGAAACAGTTTTCAGAATAGTGTAGTTGGTATCAAGTCCAATCTGTAGGCTGGATGGCCAAAAGATGGTGGTTCATTCCTGACGGAGGCAAGAGATTTTTGCCTTTTCCCAAGCATCCTGACTAGTTCCAGCACCCACCCAGCTACCAGGAGTCTTTTTTCCATTGGAATGAAGTAGCTGGGGAATAAAGCTGACCATCCTCCTGAATATGGTGCCTAGGTTAACAGTGTGTGGAGCTATAGTTTCATATGCCTTCATGGTGTGTACAGGGAAACTTTTCCTGTATTGGAATATTAAACCAAGTTGGTACAGTGTACTCTCAATTATCTGGGGTAATGGTGGGCAGGGGGTGCACGGATAATTAAAAAACACAGATAATCCAAAACATATACTTTATTGAGCCACAAACAAAAAGAAAACTTTAATTTGTTATTGTATACATAATACATGCATAGCTTACACTTATTGTTTACATAAATAGTGCGTGATTTTTGTTTGCTTTGGGATTACCTAATAAAAATAAGTTAGAAAAACTGTAATTTACTTATTATATATATACTACATACATAGCTTATGCTTTTTGTTTATGAAAATAGTCCGTGTTTTTTGTTTGCCTTCAGGATGCGCTAATGAATCTTCTAATATCACCTCAGATTTTCCTAATTCCAGTTATGTCATTATATTCGAAATCCCATTGATTTGTGTGCTCTGACAAAGTGTTGGCACAGTTTATTGCCATACAATTAATAATTTCTTCATTTTCTTTTGCTTCCTCTGCTTCATCCTTCTCTTCTGCTTCTGGTTGTTTTGTTACAGAAGAAACTATGTTTGCATCACTCATTTGATATCCTTTTCCATGTGATTGGCTTTGCAACAAATCATCAAAGCTTTCATTGTCAACATTCTCAAAACTTACTAGGTTTTTTTATCAAATTTGTTATCTCAGACATTTAATCTTCTTCTCTGTTAGAATCTGTCAAAATTGTATCTTCAATATGAAGAAGAATTTTCCTCCATGATGTAACAAGGATTACTGAATTTACATTCAACCACGCTGCAGAAACACCGTGTATAGCATCTGGTGTTGTCAATTTTTTTCAAAAAATTATCAAATTTTCATCTTCATTAGCAAGAGCTTTTAGAAAGCCAATTCAATAATATAATTTTATTGATTATATAATGCCTTGATCCATAAGCTGAATTAAAGAAGTGATGTTTGGGGTCAAAAAGTTTAGGACAATTAATCCATCATCTGATTTCAGTACACTTTTGACATGATGGAGCATTATGTATAAGCAGTTTTTGAACCAATTGTCAAAAATGTCTCTATCCACTTTGGTGCTCTTAAATGGTCTAGGGATTTTTTCCCTATTACTAAAAGTTTACTTTTATTATTTCCAGACACATTCCCACAACACATGATTGTTGAACTTTCTTAAGACGAGTTATGTCCTGGAGCAGATTTTTCATTCACAAGAGCAAATGTTTTTGTAGGTAAACCTTTCCAGTGTACTCCAGTTTTGTCTGCATTATAGATTTGATCAGGCTGCAAATTCTCTTCTTCAATAAATTTTTGAAATTCTATGCATGATGTGTCAACAGATGCACTGAACCATCCTCCTTGCACAGCAAGTCCACAAATTTCATGTCGTTTCTTACATCTGGTCAGCCACCCAGAGGAGGCAGAGATTGTTCTTTGTAATCCCAGTGCTTCATAGAACACTTTGGCTTTATGTGTGCACATTGGACCAGAAATGGGTATTCCTTATGCTCATTTTTTGTTAAACCAATGAAGCAGTACGAAGTCATAATTCCTTGTAGGATGACATCTTCAGACTTTTTCGTTGGGAAAGACCACCACCATCACAGTCCCTTGCAAACCCTTCTAGCTTTCTTTTGTTTTTTTTATGTCGCAAAATGTTTCGACAACAATAGAATACTCCCTGGCATGATTAGCTGCAGATTCCCCTCTTTCAATTTTTTTTTAATTCAAGCATTTGTTTTATTGTGAGCAAACTTTCTTCCGTTTTTGAGGCATTTTGCGGGGTGTAACAAAAATTACAAATGTCAACAAAATTATGAACGATGTTGCAGATAGAAATGCACGCGAGAAAACACTCGCCACCACCATAGTTAGATGTAGACTGAGGATCACATAGTCTCGCGCACAGTAGCTGTGTGTTCACCAAATATACATGAATAGGCACTCAAGATCTCATTGCTGTATGGAACATTTTGTATGAGCACTCAGTGCTATATCACGTTGTTTCCCACCTTCATCATTAGTCATTAGCAACTTACAATCGTGCATGGATAATTGAGAGTAAACTGTATTTGCAATTATTTCAAATATGTCATTTTCTTAGGTTACATGCCTGAAGATGCTCAATGGCTAATTCTAGCACTTGGTGAGCAGCACCATAAAACTTCACATCTTTCTCCACGATGGCAAGAAAGTTCTTCCTTCTTAATTAATTCTCTTCAGACTGATAGATTAATTGTGAAACTGAAGAGTAGACGACTTGTCTGTTCCATAACACTGGCACGGTTTGAGCTTCAGTTGTCAGATTACAATTTGGATAGTGTACATGTGTAAGTACAATGGTCACTTAATTCATTCCTATCTGCAGTGTTGATTATGTTAATGTTACTATCTAGCACTTATATTCTGTACATTTCACGTGATTTGTGGGTAATTGAACTCGTTATATATGACTTGATTTTTTGTTCACCGTGCATTGTGTTAATATATCTATGTTGAAAGACAACCGACAAATGCACTAATTTTATGTAGTATATACACTATACAATAGCCCTACGTACGTTTCGGTCACAAGTGACCATCTTCAGAGTTTGGTGTGTTGACTTGGCCCCAGTGTATACAAAATACACTGGGGCCAAGTCAACACACCAAACTCTATACAGTTACCTTTACACTTCACAACGGAAGATAACCAATACCTATACCAAGTGGAAATGAACAAAGATAATACAGTAAAAGTCAGCAGTACAGTGAGAACTATGTAAAGACAACACCAAACAGACGACGATGCAAAATGCAGTGTACGCAGACCCCAAAGCCAACTTCCATGGATTTTCACACGTCACATACAACAAGGGATACTACTTACACCGCCGACTCAATAATGGAATAAAGCCGAATCTACTCCAACAACAAGACAACGAGTATCCAGCAACTCCGACCACAGCAACGAACAGTAACAACGCCCATACAGTGGACTATGACCAACGGACTTAATAGGAAAATACCACGTGAGTACACACACAACCAAGTGAAAGTAGTATGCCCAAGACAACCAAGATAAAAACGAACCTAATCACAATCATAGTGCGTAATCCATACAGAACACACAGTGAACAGTGCAAACCATTACCACCATACATTAATCAAATACTATGGACAAGTGAAGTGCAGTGAAGTGAAACTATGTGTTTATTGAGCCCCTGAAGATGGTCACTTGTGACCGAAACGTACGTAGGGCTATTGTATAGTGTATATACTACATAAAATTAGTGCATTTGTCGGTTGTCTTTCAACATAGATCGTTATATATGCTTTTGATACTCATTGAAGTATGTGGGAAGAACTGGGAAGGTGATAATATTCTGTAAGGTTTTTAAAATACATAACAAACACATGTAATACAACACCATCACTGTATTATCATTGTAAGTTTGTGCATGATAAGTATGAATAATTTCAAAAATATCTATGTTACATTTTTTACCTCTGAAGTAAATTTAAATCTTATTCCCATTAGCCCCTAAAATTTAAAATGTGAGAAGAGTGGAAATTTTTATCAAATTAGCATGTGTATAGCTGCAGATCCTCTAATGAGCTTTCCTTCCATTATCTTATACACTGAGAACTGTTATTGAATGGGCTACAAATCTTCATCACACTCATATTTATTTACATTATACAACCATCTGAACACTAGTCAACAATTGAAATATTAGCACAGTTATGTATTCTACTTTCGCAGAGTGGCGACAGCTTTACCCAAGAAACAGACATCTTCATATTCCAGTAACTTTCCAAATATTGCTGTAAGGTTAGAATATACAGCACTGCCTCCTATACTGTTGGAGCAACCAGCTGGCTGGCCTGTTCCTGAGGCGACAGCAGGTGGTAAATTACCTGGTATGTTGCATTTTTGGTGGAAGCACTACCACTTTCCATAATAATATGTACACAGGATGGGTTGGGCTGGCATCTTGTGTCTTTCTAAGGAACATAAAGCACCTGATTCTTAGTTCTGTAATGCCTGTTTCACACTGACAGTCTGAAGGTTAAAAAGTAACCGGTACTGCTCAGGATGTATCTGTGTGCTTGTGTGAACATTTTGTGTGTGTGTGTGTGTGTGTTGGGGGGGGGGGGGTGACTGACTCATTGTTCAAATGTGTATCTTACATTACCTAGTAATTTCTAGTATCCAGATTATTGACCTCTCAACATGTGGACATTTAAACCCCAGTCCATAGCAGGATGTGGGAGCAGTTTTCAGGGTACAGTAAAACCCCAAATTAGTGTTCCCGCATTTAGTGAAATCCCGGATTTAGTGATGATTTTTTAATGTCCCGAAATAGCTCCATATAAGCAATGTACCTCCATTTAATGAAAGCTTCGATTTAGTGAAATATATTCTAATCCCCCAGCAATCCATTAAATAGGGGTTTTACTGTATTTAAACTTTACTTGTGCATTGCAAATATACAGTGAAACCTCGTTCCATCGTTCCCGTTACCGTCGTTTTCCCGCATGTATCGTCTGCCTTGTTTGGTCCCGAAATTAGCCCCATATAAATAACACTATTTTTCCCGCCTCCATCGTTCCTCGAACTATCGTTTTCCCGCATCAAGCGTTGAAAAATCACGGTCCTGATGCAACATTTTCCCGCATTGATAGTTGTTTTAAAATTTGAAGCGATGGTTTAGTGCGCTGCGCGTGCGTGTATTGCTTTCTTAGTGCCACCTGGATTGGCTCCATCAAAAAGTATGGAAGTGCATTCCGTACTCTTTGCTCTCCATCCTTTTCTTTGGACTAGATAAAGACTTGGCAACACTGTTGCGGAGCTTTACTTTATTGCAAGTGGTTCTGTGCGTTCTGGTGTGCTTCATAGTTTCATACGTTACCCTGGTTTAACCATTTCCATCGTTTATTATCCTTTTCCTATAATATTTTATTTTTGTTATTAATTCATTCCTGTTTTTATTACTTCATTATATTTTATTCCTGTTATTTATTTTGAAATCCGTGGACTTTGTGTTAACAGTGATGGAAGTGACAAGTGCCGATTGTTATCGGAAATCTCCGAAACCGCGATGTTTCAAGAATGTAAAAAAATTACCCGCCACATACCACGCGAACAATAAAGCGTGGATGACCACAGACATATTTTCTTCATTTCTGCGTTCATTAGACGCAAGTATGGGTGCGCAAAACAGGAACATTCTCCTCTTTGTGGACAATTGTGCCGCACATCCAAAGGACACATCGTTTCTAAGAAATGTAAAAGTCATACGGTACCCGGCAAATTGTACAAGTGTGCTCCAGCCCCATGATTTAGGGTAATAAAGTGTTATAAGCAGCTTTATAGAAAACGCCTCGTGCAAACAGCTATTTGCTTAATGGATGCAGGCAAAGATACGAAAAAGAAGATAAACGTGTTGGAAGCTTTGCACTACACTGTGGCAGCCTTGCAACAAGTAACCTAGCGGACAATCGAAAATTGTTTTCGGAAAGCTGGTTACGTGCAGGGACAATCTTCAGGTGATAGTGATGTCGTATTGACCAACGATGACGACGATTTCCACCGAGACTGGGAAAAGTTTAGTGGCATGAACAAAGATAAATTCGAGGGCAACGTCTCTGTGGACAGTCACGTGGAAACCTGTGGTGTAGAAACAGTGCGGGAGCTGTGCGTGATCCACGTGTCGTCCGGGAGTGTGGAGGGGGAAGAAGAAGGAGGAGAGCTTTGCTGAGACGCATGAGGCGCTGATGAAAGTAAAATCTTTCTTTTATGCGCACAGCAGGAGTGACAGTGATCGTGAAAGTGTTCTAGGCCTTGAAAAATCGTACTTTGAATTGAGGAGTAAAGTTTGCACAAACAAACGTCAATGAAAGATTTTCTCAGCAAGAAGTAATAATAATCATTAAATCGTTCTTATCTATAATTTTTAATGGTTTCCCGGTACTATCGTTTTTGTTTTCCATCCCTCTGAAAAACGATGGATAGAGGTTTCACTATACTTGATATTCCCCGGCATATGATGTGCATGACATGCAAGTATGCTTGATGCTCCACATTGGAGGGTTAATAGAGGAAGAGAGTTAACTATGGTATATAGTATGCTAAGAGGAAACCAGAAATGCATGCCGTCTTTTTGTTGGAAAATCAGAAATGAACAGAAAAGCTGAAAGATGTGTGCATAAATGGGACGATAGTATAAACATGAATTGCAGAGAAATGTGAATTTGATTGATCTGGTTCAGTTTATGGTCCAGTGGCTGACTTTTGTAAACACAGATCAGAGAAGTTCCTTGATAAGCTGGGGAAGCATGTGTCTATGTGTGTGTGTGAATAGACAAACACACACACGCACTACACAAGGAAGAATCTGTATGACGCTCTTAGTTTCCGGAATCTAGATAAAGTTAAAAAATATCGTGGCTCAGGATGTTATTTACCTGCCTCTCACTGCAGAGGCCCAGGTTCGATTCCATACCAGTCTGTGTGGGATTTGTGGTGGACAGACAGAGTGACTCTGGAACTGGTTTTTTTCCAATTCAAATTTTCCTGCCAGTATTATGGCACCAATGCTCAATACTCAGTCATCTGTCACTAAAGTTATATAATCTTAGCAATCGACAGTGTTGTTAAAAAAACGCCTTTGGAATGTGTAATGAACAAGTATCTGAAAACAACTCAAAATCTGAATACCAAAATATGCAGGGTTACAAATGCTACAGATGTACTCCTTCATATGAGTATTATTGCTTGAGAATTTTATCAGTTAAAATCCACCTACTCTACCCGAAAATAAAGGCCCTGCATGTAAGACAAACCCCCTTTACAGTTTTAAATTTTTAGGAAAGTATCTGTACAGAAAGTGTTTAACTGTGTGTGAGATTGTGAAGTGACCCCTCATTTTCAGAAGATGAGTTTGGGAAGAATTCTGGCCTTATATTCCAGTAAATACAGAATGTCATAGGAAGAACACGAGCTGGGATGATAGCTCAGTCATTATAGTGACTAGGCTAGGTAATTCCCTCCAGGTGCGAGATATGTGTCCCATCTTCAAAGTATCTAGGCTGGCTCTGGGACCCACCCAGCCTCCTGTTTAATAGGTACTGAGGTCTTTTTCCCCGGGGTAAGGTGGCTGGAGCATAAATTTAATCCATTGCCTCCATGTAGTATTGAGGTTAAGAATATGTGAAGCTATAGAATAGAATAGAATAGAATAGAATAGAATAGAATAGAATAGAATTAGGGCGGGCACCAGAGCATCCCATGCATATCGACCATTTCTGATCCTTTGTGCAGCCCTTGTATTCATTTGTTTAGCAGCCTCCAACTTTGAACAAAGTGCAGTAACCTGCTTACAGAGATATCCTTAAAGTCCCCTGGTGTCATAAAATGATACCCCAGGTACCTGAATCTTATTGCAGCCAAGGCCTCACAGTCGCCAAGAACATGGAGGCCGTTTCAGATGCCTGTTTGTATCTATCACACTCGGGACTGTCTACTAGCCCCAGTTTAAACAAGTGTCTCATTAAATGACAGTGTCCTGTGAACAGCCCTGTCAGTATACTTAGCTGGTTTCTGTTCAAACAAAGTAGTTCTCCAGCTCTTCTAGCAGAGGGTCTTTTGAGAAAGTCTCTAGCCTGTCTTTGTCCATGAATGGACTGCCAATATTCTGTATGTTTCCTATTTGTCCATCCCCTGATCACTTCCCTGGCAATCTTAGCAGATATGCCCAGGGCAGGCTCAGGTCCTATAAATGGACATGAGGAGCCCTGTCTAGCTAGTTGATCAGCCTTTTCATTCCCATCAATTCCCATATGTCCTGGCGCCCATATCAGTTGAACTCTGTTATGTTCTGCCAGTCTCATTAGGGATTAATGGCAGTCCCAGACTAGTTTAGAATTAATCTGGAAGTTATTAAGCGCCTTAATGGCTGCTTGGCTGTCTGAGAGAATATAGATGTTCCTACCTTTGTAGTCCTTTTCTATATTCTCCCTTATACATGCCTTAATGGCATATATTTCCGCCTGGAATACCGTTGTATGATGCCCGAGGCTGAAGCTATGCCCCTCCTCGAGCCCCATTTATACACCCGAGCACCAGTGCCATCATTGGTCTTAGACACATCTGTATACCAGACCAGGCCTCCTTTATTATCTGGATTAAATCCAATCTGCCATTCATGCCTGCTGGAAAGATGAACCTTGAATGGCTTAAGAAATACATATCTCAGTATAATTCTATTAGTCCCCATTAAAAGGTTGTGTTCTTGCTCCATGTC
Source organism: Reticulitermes speratus (assembly GCA_021186555.1). NCBI lineage: Eukaryota > Metazoa > Arthropoda > Insecta > Blattodea > Rhinotermitidae > Reticulitermes > Reticulitermes speratus. Next base: position 13,796,285 of record JAJKFL010000005.1, on the reverse strand, counting down.
CCGAGCCTTTTCAGTGTGACATAGTTAGTAGATCTAGGTCTCCACTGTTGATTGCACATGAGTCTGTAGATACCTGCCTGTACCTCCGCCTCAGTTACCACATGCAGAGGCGGGAGTCCCAGGAGAGCCTCCATTGCTGCTGTTGGGGTAGTCTTCATCACCCCCATTATAGCCAGGCAGGCTAGTTTCTGTAGCTTATTAAGCTCCCTCCTGCTGACGTAGTTGACATTCATCCACCATACCGTTGTACCGTAAGTTAGAATGGGTCTAATTATCATGATGTAAATCCAGTGTAATACCTTGGGCTTCAAACCCCAAGTTTTGCCAAATGTACCTTTGCAGGCCCAGAAAGCTCTATAGGCCTTGTTTATCACATTTCCTAGCTGTGTCTTCCATGTCAATCCCTTGTCCAAAGTGAGTCCAAGGTATTTGACTTTTGTAGCCATTTGGGGTTGGTTCTTTTAAGCCCCTTAAATCTCTCTTCCTTGAGAATGGAACTACCACCATCTTTTGTGGGTTTATAGACAACTGAGTCCTTTCACACCACTGTTGCACCATGCTCAAGGCTTCCTGTAGAAACTCTGAGACAGTATACGTTAATTTTCCGCTGACTAGGATAGCAATATCATCAGCATACCCCAGCGTGTTATAACCATTCTCATTGAGTCCTTCTATGAGTTCATCCACAACCAGACTTCACAGCAGGGGCGACAAGACGCCCCCCTGCGGACAGTCCCTGGCCATAGACCCCTCCAGAGTTTCTCCTGCGAGTGTGGCTATGATTTTTCTATTTCCCAGCATGAAGTTGATCCACCTACAAATCGTGTCCTCAAGCCCATACCTTTTAGCAGCTTCTATTGTGATGCTATGTGAGGTGCTATCAAATGCTCCCTCAATATCCAAGAAGGCTCCATGTGTGACCTCTCTGTTTTCCACTGCTTCTTCAGTGCATGTGATTACATGGTGCAGTGCCATTTCAGTGGACTTCCCTGGTTGGTAGGCAAATTGGTATCGATGCAGGGGTCGCAGCCCCAAAATCTCTTCCCTAATATGCCTGTCCACTTATTTTTCCATCGTTTTCAGCATGAAAGACGATAGACTAATAGGACGATATGCCTTAGCCTCGGTATAGTTGGCCTTCCCGGGCTTAGGTATAAACATCACTTTAACTTGCCTCCAGGCTATGGATATGTATCCCCTTGCCAGGCATGCTCTAAAGATTCGGTGAGTCGTTAAGTAATCGACCCCCTGTTGCAATAATGCAGGTACAATCTCATCTGTTCCTGCCGATTTTAAATGATTTGAATGTGTTAATCGCCCATTTAATTTTGGATTGGTCAATAATCCTTTTAGATAGTTCCCATTCCTCTTTGTGGGCAGTGAATGTCCCCAGGTTTGGCTGTCCCTGTCTTAGCTCTATTGTTTCTCCTGCAGCAGCTCCCGGGAAGTGAACTCTATACAGTTCCCTCAGGGTCTCTATTCTTGCTTGTGTGTGACAGCCATTAGGTAGTTTGATGGAACCCACCTTATTGGCCGACTCATTGGCCATGATCCTCATTAGGCGGGTTCTGTCAGGTACAGTCTCAATCCCCCGACATTATTCGCTCCACGAGGATCGTTTGGCTTTTCTTATTGCTTTATGATAACTGGTGAGGGCCATTCTATAAGTTTCCCAGTCACCAGTCTTCTTAGCTTTATTAAAAAGCCATCTTGTAGACGCTTTAAGGCTGCTCAACTCTTTATTCCACCAAGGAATCCTCCTTGGTGAGAGAACCATCCTAGCTGGACAATTTTTGTGACAGGAGAGAATGGCATGTTGCACCAGGTCAACAGCCAACTCCACGTCCCTCACCGAGTGCACAACTCTTGGTACAGCCCCTAGATTTACCTAAAGGTCTTCTGGATAGGATTCCCAATTGGTTCTCTTAGGTTTGCGATATGTGATCTTAGAAATTTCTATGTCACTTACCTGAAACAGTATGTACCTGTAATCTGACAAAGAGGGCTCATCAGATACATGCCAATCAGACACTAGGTCTATTACCTTATCAGTCCCTAATGTCAAATCAATAACCTCCTGCCTATTGCTAACCCCAAAGGTAGGTTCATTACCTTTACTGAGAATATTAAGGTTGGCTCTTACCAAATACTCCAGTAAACTGCTTCCTGTAGGATTGATGCCAGTGCTCCCCCATACAATGTGGTGTGCATTGGCATTACATCCAGCAATGAGCTGTAAGTTGTTCCTACAGCAATAGTTGATGACGTCCCGTAATACCCCTGATGGGGGTGGTTTGTTCGAGTCGTAGGGGCGGTATGCAGAGGTAACACTAAGATCCCTAACGCTCCCTTCTCTGTTAAATGATAGCCTGACCATCATTACGTCTCTGGAGCAGAGCTCCAGCAGTGGAAAGGCCTGAATAGAATTTCTTACTAAAATACAAGATCTTGAATCAATACTGGATCCAGCAGAGAACAGCATACCCCATCTATTGCGTAATCCCCTTATTCGGTCCCCATAAACCCAGGGTTCCTGAATAAGTGCTACATCCATCTCCCCTATAGCAAGTTTGTGGCAAAGAAGTGCTGTTGCAGCCTTGCTATGGTGCAGATTAATTTGTATAATTTTACATTTTAAGGCCAGAGTGACCTTTTTATATGAAAAACTTCATAAGGGTTAGCCCCTCTAATTGTCCCTCTCAGTGGTGGGTTCAGGTTCTGCAGGAGTCCTCTTAAACACTGCCTGCAAGGTATTTGTGTCCCCGGTCACGGCCTCCATGACGTCGCCCCCTGGCTGCTTTTCCCGGTCCTCAGTGGAGGTGTTGTCTCCAGCCCCTTTCCCCTCCGTCCCGGTGTTTACAGCCCGAGGTCTCCCCCTAGATGCCTGACCCCTTATTTCCTCTTCGGGATCACTGAGTACTTTAAAAGTGCCCTCAGACAATCCCGTGAAGATTTTGTAGCCAGTTCCTTTAATTGTTTTAGCTGAGTCCCTGTCTACTAAGAGGATGAGCCTTCTGCCAAAAGGCTCATCCCTAGAGTCAAGAACCCTCCAGTTCTCCATGTGGAGCCCTGGATTAAGGCTCTTGATCCATTTAAGAAGCTCTTCAGGACCTGTAGCCACCTTCTTCTTTGTCCTGAGAGCCATCTTAATTGGTTTAGGGAGGTGCGTGGCATCAATTGCTTTCAGCCTCGCTCCCTCCCTAATTTGGAACCCATGAAGGGCTGTAACAAGCCAGTCTACAGACCTTTGATCAGCACATGCATATAGGATTGTGCCTTTCTTCAGCCTGTAGGATCGGACAAGTGGGCGACCCCCATCCGGGGTCTCGCGAAACACTTCCACAACCTTGGCCAATACCAAGTTTACATCCTCCAGGAACAGCTGCTCCTCAGGATGGTCCAAGAGGATAGCTGCCCTAAAGTTGAGGAGTGCTTCCTTATATGACCCAGGCTCCAAAGGAGTCCTGGGTTTTTTGGGAGGTTTCTCTGTGGGAGTGTGACCCCCAGATCTGGGTCGTTTAGGACCCATTGAGGGCTGAGGCGAGGTTTCGTGCCCCAGTTGTGTTAAGTTCTCAGTACCACTCTGCCCCTCCATAGCCTTCCTGAGTTTCCTCGTAGCGGCCCCAGAAGGTTTGGTTCTCGCTGTAGGAAGCTGTTGGACTTTAATGTCCTCCTCAGCTGGTTTGCCTATAGAGGCTCCCAGCTCTGTCAGGCCAGATTGTCCGGCCTTAGGTTTAATCAAATGCTCAGTGTCCCTAGGTTTGCTGGAAGACCCAGCTCCCTGGGGTGGTTTGCCAGGACTGGCCCCCTATTTAGCATATTTGTGCATGTGTCTCTGTACAACACATTTCCTGCGTTTAGAGGATTTCTTATCTTTAATCTTTGTAGTCTCTATTTTGGGTCCCATGAATATTGGGGAAGTAACGGTCACCACCTGCAGAGCCAGGCATAAATACAACAGGTTGCTGCCTGGTGCCCCAAGGGGATCATCTGTGACACTGCCTTTACCACCCCAGTGCCATGCAGCCCTCAGCACGATGCCTCACACCTTGGCTTGGGTAGACCATTGCCCTGTTAGCCGCCTACAGACATTATCCCCCTCCGTGACGGGGATGCCAGGGGTTGGTTTTTGGAGGGGATATGTGAAGCTATACCTCCACCCCCTTCATAGCATGATAATTAAGCACAGGAACTTTTAGCTTTCTTTTACCCAAGATTATCAAATGCCTGTGTTTCTCTAGACTATTGGTAACTTGGAGTGGTACATATGTTCAGAAATCACTGTAGACCAATACATATGTTCAATAATCGCTGTGGACTGGTGGTCATTAGGTCTATTAATTAATTAATCTAACTTTATTATGTCACAAACAGTACATTTCAAAGCAAAATGGCGATGTAATATCAAAATATATTATGTAATGTATGTTCAGTTTTCAGCAAAAATTTAAAGGAATGTTATCCTCTTTCCTTTCCCACAACATTAAACATGTGAAAGTAATAGCTCATTTTTTGCAATACTTTGCAGACTGGTTATATCTGAGTAGTGCTGCTAGGAATCCACAGTACCAAGGTATCATTGATGGTATGGATTTTGATAATTATGTATATAGTGCTGAAACATATGTTCTTGTGGGTGAGTCCCACTTTGAACGCCTTATGTAACCGTGTGTTATCCCACTGTCACCCGTACATCTTCTGCAGCTGAGCTTCATATCATGCAGGTTACTGTGGGATATTTTCAACTTGGATGAACCATGTGATGAAGAGTACACATTTTGAAGACATATTGTACTTTGAGGTCTCTTCTTCTGGAATATTGTGCTGTATCACTGGGTGACTGCTGCCCCAGTACATGGAGCTTTATTGCTGTATGTTTGGACAAGAAGTAACTGTATGGGTTATGTTAGTGCATTGTAAACTGAAAGCCAGCTGCAGAAAATAATACTTCATTATTTTCAGAAGCTTGAATATCATTTACTATGGCCCACCCTAAAATGTTACTTTTGTTACTGTACAAATGTAGTGGAACTGCTGGGGTTATTTTAATTTACATGTCTTTTTATGTTAGAAGCATGGAGCCTTTTAAGTTTGTAAGTGCTTAAGTTTTCATTCACCCAGCAATTTTATTCTATTAGTTGACTTATTTTTGGGTTATAGTCAGTTAATCTGCGATGATTATTTGTGACTGTCAAAGAAAACTTCAAATTGTAACTTAAAAATTAGTGATGGTGTTTTTCTCAATTTTGACATATTTGTGCTGCAGGTTCACACTGACATTTCAAATGAACTAGCTGCCTCCTCCTCTGAAATATCTGTGTCAACTTGCAACACTACACAGTGTGACAACCCAGGACTACAACGTGCACAATCCCCACCACAAAAACTAAAAAATTTATGTTAATTACACATAACCTCTTTGCGCATTCCTGATGCACGTAACTTGTGGGTAGTGTGAAGCTGATAGGGCTACCCCAGAGTTGTACTCATTTAAGTATGATTCTGTTGCCAGATAGTATACCTTTTGGTAGTGGCATGTCCTCATCATTTATGTGGTCAAAATTACCTTATTTTGCTGGAAGGCCTACACAAAGAGACTTTTACCAAATGTCATGATAGAAGTGTGGCACAGTATGCTTGATTTGTAAGCTGCTGTCCAGACATCTCTTAATCTTCCTTACATCTTTACTAAGGAATGGCACAGTGACGAAATGTATCACATATTTTGCCTTTGCACTGGGAAGTCCATGTTCTATACTCACGTATCCAGTTTTAATATGTATATGTCTTTTAATGCACTATGCAGTTTCAGGTGTAATGTTTGTGTGTATTCATGGAGCAGAAGACCTTACTAGTGGTGACCAAAGTGAGTGCAATCCATATTGCATGCTGTTCAGCAGCCAGAAGAAGGTAGGGCAATATTATGTTGTTAAGCATGCTCAACAACATTGCACATATGTTATCTGTTCTATATACACTGTAGTGTGTAATGAAAGGGTGAAACTGTTATCAGCAATATAGACTGAAACCAACTTGTAATGGAATTTCAATAAATCTGAGTATTTACCACTTTAAATGGACTTGTATTTGATGTAGGTGCTTATTTCTGGAAATTCAAACAGTGTATTGTCATGCATTACATATTTACTAGCCATGTGCCTGTCATGTGATGGATGGCCATAATATTCACATACCAACCCACAGCATCTTTCATCTTTGAATAGATTCGTAATTGTCATTTAAGTGGTTCTCTTTTCAATGTTTACACAGTATTTTCATATTGGGCAAACTTACCTACTGAGTATCACCATTTAAATGTGACAGTTCCTGTTGTGCTTTCAGATTTTACACAATACACATACTGAAAAATTTCTCCATGTAGGGGTAACAGCTTTACAATGGATCCTGACTTTTTTATCTCAGCTTCCTTTCATCCTGGTTTTTTCTAAGAGCAAACCAAGTATTAATCTCATCTGTCAGAGTGCTGACATTTGGTTCTGCTACTCTCATCCCTCGCTTTTCGCAGGGGTTAGTTTCCGAGACCCCCCTCCCCACAAAAACCGAAAATCTGCAAATAATTTACTGCCCCCTAAAAACACTGTTTTAGTATATTTTAATTTTTCCTTTTCTTTCCAGAAACATTGTGACTCCTTGAACATCATGCAATATGGCTCAAACACCTTTTTAAGTCATCATACACTTTTAATGCTCCTATCCATTGAAGGGTCCAGATGTATTTTTATTCCTGAATTTGCAAAACTGCAAGTATGAACCCACAAAAAGTGGGGGATGAGTGTATTTTGTATTATATGCCTGATGCTCAGCTGTTTATTCTGAATTATGATGTACCTCACAGACAACATACCACTACTTGGTAACCATGCCAACCAAGCTTTTATACTCAGCTGTTTCTTCTGCCCCAGCACATACCTTAAAGAGAACACAATAACAGTGGTAGCCATGGCAACCAGAGTGTGAATCATACCAAGGGCATGACTCACATGCAGTATTAGGCAGAATGATTACAAATGATGTGATTAGATAAATCTAATGGTCAGAAAGTGATGGCCACACAAAAATTAAACACACGCCATTGTAAGGAGCAACTTAATAAGATGTTTGTACCCTTTGAACGTTCAATGTGTGCCCCATTTATTGCCCGCTGCACATAAAGATGATGTTCAGCTTTGTGCCACACATTTTGCTCCACAGGAAAAATTTGAGGGGAGTGGGGTTCATCTGTAGGTCGTGGAGGCCAAGATATGGACCCCCACAGCTGGGGAATTAACAACAGCTCCAACACATCATGAGAGATAATTCTGTCAACTGTTTTTTCTCATAAGAAGAAAGACTCTTACACTTCATCACAGCTCAGAACGAGAAAGAAAATTATTTTTGGGCTGTTCAACTATACCATGATGATTTTCACCTCACCATACACTGACTTTAATGCCTAATTATCTTCCCACACAGATGAAATGTTGCTTCTTTGCTGATACAGATTTTTGGCAGGGATGTTTCATCTTATGCAATATGGTCCATCACGTTCATGCGAAATTTAGAACATACCACCAACATTTGCGTTTGGTGAGGCTAGAGAGCCAGGCATTTTTGAAGAATTTTTCACATACTTGGCTGTGGTACATTCAACTTCCAGCTAGCCCAGTGTATTAGCTCACTTGGACATCACAGGTAAGCCTGTCAAACACAATAATTTGCTTCTGCACTTGCACTCATTCAGCCTGAACTCTTCCCTTTACAGATGCAACCTGTGTTCACAAAATTTCCATACCACCTTCTGATCAAATTTGTGGTTGGACGATCCTTTTCGAACTTGTGTCTGAATTCTCACTGAAGAGTCACAGATTTTGTTGAATGAAACTCCATCACACTAAACACTGAATTTTACGTTGCATTCACCGTGCATTTTTGTTTAATTGAACAATTTATACCAACAAATGCACACACACATGTCTGTGTGCATTTGTTGGTATAAATTGTTCAATCACACTAAACACGTTTGGGGTGGAGTTGCCACCTTATGTCTGTGCTGTATTTTGGTAGCATGATTGGGTATTACTTCCTGTACATACAAACAAAAACTTGTTGACTTGCTCTTTACAGTGGTTTGCATGTGATATTTGTGTGCCTATTACGTTCTTGGGAATACATTTATATGTTCACCTATATTTGTAATCATACTGTATATAGGGTGATGATCGAAATGACACATCACCATAAACTGGTGTTGCAATAGTGCTCAGGACTTGCATTTGGGTGGTGCTTTGTTTAAATCTTGGCTAGAATACTGGCTATCCTGACTTTAGTGCCCTAAGTTTAAATTAAGGACTACCATCTCCAGAAGAAGGGCAGAGTGATTTAATATCATTCAGTGTGATAACTTTTTTTTGGTAGGAAGGAAGCAGTAACAGGTGGCTTTTTAGGGACCCTCCCCACAATGTGACTCAGCATCACACTATTTTGGTGACCAGTCTGTTGACGCGAACACTCGGTACTTTCGTTTCAAAGAGAAAGGACACAAATCCAGTTTTGGAAATGACCTCGCTAAATTACACATCTTCAGACGTCATAAATTGGTAGCATGAATAGTCGTGGTAAAATGAGTGATGGCAAACTAAATTAATTAACTACACAAATAATTTTTGCAGATGATACAACATAATCACAGCCAATATTACATGTTATGGCAGTACTAATGTATGTGTGTGCAGGTGCATCATTATATGACTTACACGTTTATAGATGGGACTGTATGAGCTCAGAGACTGTATCTTACAATTCCCAAATACATATCAGACTGATATCAAGGTTTTCTTTGTGTGTAATTTTTGGAGCTTGATGTTTATGCACCTTTGATTTACATCGACCATGTAAAATTCCCTGGGTGCACCTCATCTCTATTCCGAGCTGTTAGCTGTGGTCTCGCTATCCACCTATAATCATTACCCAACCTGTATTAATATCAAGAATTCACATATCAAATAAGCCTGCAACATACATGTAACATAATGTTATTGAAGTACCCACTTATGTTGTACTTTCTTTCCTTCCTCTCTGTTTAACATTTTTTAAGCATGTAATCCATTGTAATTCCTGAGTGTGTATCTGTCAGTGGTCAGGCTTAATTTTTTTTCATATGTAATGATTCTTTCTTCTCAGATAAATTCAAATTGAAATATTAAATAGTCAAAATATTTTCTATTAAATCCTTTTTCATTTCAGTTTTCATGTTAAGCAGCTTTCATTTGTATGGATAAATTTTAAGTTTTTGTTCCATTTTGTATTTTTGAATTGAGAGGCATTTTCCATAGGTTTGTTTTCAAGCTAGATTTCATTGTAGATGGGTTTTACTGTAACAGATACCAGATACCCAAAGTAGGCATAATTGATACAGCATTATTATTCTGATTTTTTTTATCTATACTAGTTACTTGATGTAAGTGGTATTGGTGATAATTGAATGGACAATTAAGAAACATGTTTGAAATTCCATACAGTTAACCCCACCATACTCCCACTGTATATGTTCTTAAAATGCACAGCTTAATTTTATGATGGTGTTGTCATCTAACAGCATCTGGTAGCAGTGTTATCCTTTGTGTTACACTTATTGTTGACTGTGTTCATGAGAAGTTATTGTCTAAAAGTTTCCAGCAACATGCACCATACATTTAATGATTTTAACAAATTATAAAATCACTCTATGTTCTGAAATACGTGTATTTCCTTGGCAGACATCACCATCATCAGGGAAAGTTCACCTTGTGAGCTGGAACACCGCCGTTATAAAACATTGTCTTGTTAAGCACTCACAGTAAAACCCACTTCAGAACATGTTGTGAAGACAGTAACTTAATAATAAAAAATGCAGGGTACAAATAACAATGTGAAAATTGTGTTTACATGAATTCTGCTAATAAATTATCATAAAGGGCCTGTTCCACAACGTTTTGCTACTAGACAGTTTGTGGTGTTGAGCATCATGATCTTACACTGTTGGGCCATATTTACAGATCTGCTATGACTGAGATTAAAAATAATGCAGTCACAGTAGTTACTATGTGTCTGCGCAAGTGTGGCAGACCTCCTTTGGTCCTCACCACTCTACTTGGGATTGGTCATACTTGCTTAACATACAAACATGCATTATATGGACAGCTGGCACCCATTTATTCATGCTGTGTTGCACATCTTAGTGCTTACCACATTCTGGTGGAATGCCAGTGCAACATCCTATTAGATGATCACTCTAATATTTGAATAGTTCTGGCATTTACTCTGCAAACTTGATGTTTTTTTTATTTTGCCACACAGAAATGTCTGTTGTTATTGTATCTGCATTAATAGTAGGACTGAGTTTACAGGCCTGTCTACAACCTCTCATGCTTGTGTTACTTTTTACGTATAACTTTTAGGTGGGTAATATGTATATACATGTAACTTAGTTATTTCATTTTTCATTTTACAGTTTAGATGATTTTACTTTTATCATCTGACATCTATCTGAATTTGAGAGGTTCATGTAGATGTAGGTGTTGACACATGTGTGACCCCACTCCTGACACAGACACAAGCATACACACACAAAAGGATGTCCACCAAAACTGGATTGAACTGTACAGGAACAATTGAAATATGGATTGAACTGTATGGGAACAATTGAAAGGATTTTTTATATTTATTCACAGTTACTGGGGCATGATTTATTTAAAAAGTATTGTATTTATTATTATTTAGCTGTTTTAAATTTTATGCAGGTAAAAACAACTCATTATCTTCGTGGCACAACACATCCTCAATGGGAATCACGAGTCCAGTTTCTTGTCAGTGATTTCACCCAAGTTTCATTGTCATTTGTTGTGTGTTCTTGGAGTCCAAACAAAATAGCAGACACACATCTACTGGGACTAGCAATATTCAGAATGCATCAGGTATTGCAGAGACATATTTTTTATCTTCAAACAAAGGATATAGGCTTGTTATTTCTAAACTTTGTTCAGATTTGTAATTTCTTCAGTATGGTTTTAGTACAGTAGAATAATGACATAATTTTACAGTATAAATTCTTTATAATATCATGTATGAAACACAACCCAAAGAACAGACATGTATAAATACTGCAACAGGCATATAACTGCCCACCTGCTCCAGTGGACACTTCCAACATTTGCTGAGTCGTTCAGTACAAGTTCACTATTAAAATGGACATACATGCTGCTGTCAACCACAACAAATTTTATTAGTTTTGTCAGTATATGCTACATGTTTCTGTCATACTGACCATCCTCAGGCATTTAAATACATGACTTTAAAACTCAAAATAAAATGCATATACTCGTGTATATATATATATATATATATATGTATGTGTGTGTGTGCATTTATTTTGAGTTATATATATATATATATATATATATATATATATACACACGTGTATATGCATTTTATTTTGAGTTTTAAATATATGTATATACACACACACATATACAGTATATGCTTTTTATTTTGAGTTTTAAAGTCATGTATTTGAATGCCTGAGGATGGTTAGTAGGACCGAAACATGTAGCATATATTGACGAAACTAATAAAATTTGTTGTGGTTGATGGCTGCACATATGTCAGTTTTAATATGTTATGCTATAACAAGATGAATTCCACAAAAAAAAATTGTTGCAAGTTCACTGCCTTCCTTCAGTTCTGTTGGCTGCCAGTTGGGCGGTAATTCTGTGATCAACAACATTTATATATATATATATATATATTTTTTTTTTTTTTTTTTTTTTTTCTCTCCCTCGCACAAGAAGATTATGTGTTTCTTCTTGAGAATTATTTTGCTGCAGTTTGTGAAGTGAAGTTCCATATTAGACAATGGTTAGTAGGACCGAAACATGTAGCATATATTGACGAAACTAATAAAATTTGTTGTGGTCGATGGCTGCACATATGTCAGTTTTAATATATGCTACAACAAGATGAATTCCACAAAAAAAAATTGTTGCAAGTTCACTGCCTTCCTTCAGTTTTGTTGGCTGCCAGTTGTGTGGTAATTCTGTGATCAACATCCCCCCCCCCCCCCCCCCCCCACAAGAAGATTGTGTGTTTCTTCTTGAGAATTATTTTGCTGCAGTTTGTGAAGTTCCAAATTAGACAACAATATTCAGACTAGTGAAAAAATTTAGGTAAACAATATTTGTAACAGGAAACATGTTAGGCTTGTGACAGTTTTAAAACAAAATATGGCATGGTTGAAAGAACGCTGACCTGACCCCCATGCAAGTGTTTAAGAAGATTGTCAAGGGAGTCTGTGTACTATAAGTTGTTATTGAGCAACCAAACAGCTAAAATTATGGCCCCTTCAATTCCAATCAGTGCATCAGCTCAAGCCTGTGATACAGCCACAAGAATTCAGTATTGCCATTGGTTTCATGGTTTTGTGTGTAATGGGGTTTACATTTTGCACACTTTGCTTTTTATGGATGAAGCATCGTTCCACTTGAGGGGATACATTAATAGTCAGAAGAATAGAATATGGATGCTGAAAACCCACATGCACTGCATGAAAATCCTTGGCACTCATCCAAGATTGGTGCTGGGCGCACGCTGTCTCAATTACAAATTATAGGTCCATTGTTCTTTGAAGAGACAATTACTGCAGAAAATATTGAACATTTTTAATTAATTCATTGCTATGCTGGAAGAGAATGAACAGGATTTCTGGTTTCAGTAAGATGGGGCTACCACCCACATTGTGAAAGCATCAACAGCTTTCTTGTACAACTTCTTTGGTGATTGCATTGTCAGGTGTGAACTTTGGCGACCATGATCCCCAGAATTTATACCACCTGACTTTTCTCTGTGGGGATTTCTTAAAGAAAGAGTCTACAACAATAACCCAAGAAGTGTGGAGGACCTTCAACATAAAAGTGAATAGGCTGTTGCCAGCATTGACCAACAAAGTCTTTGAAATGTTTCAAGAAACACTGTGAGAAGGGTGAATGCTTCATGAATCATGTGAAATCGCTGCACGCCATCAGTCACGTGTATGGATTGATTGTGTTGGTGATATAATCATGCGGCTCATTTAGTTTCCGCTTCAACAGTAATTGCTTTTCTTACCAACATGAATGAGAAATGTAAATCTACATTACCTAATGCCTCCAAGTGAAAAATCGGCGAAAGGCAGTATTGAAGAGAAATGAGACATAATAAGCCAACTTGAAAAAGGTGAATGAATTGTTGACATATGCCGTAATGTTAGACTCGCTCTTAGTAGTGTACGTACAATTCGTGATGATGCTGATAGAATTAAAGAAAGTGCTAAGTCAGGAACTAAAATGTTGGTGTAGCAAGTCTACCACAGTCCTATTGTAACGAACCATACCAAAACCTATGGATGTGTGTCTCTTACATTATTATTGCATTAGAAATAAATATATCATATAGAAATGTATTTATACTGTATAGAAATGTATATATACTGCATGTAGAGTACATATAAACTCTGCCGGTCTGTATGTCCACTAGTGGTATAGTCATACACTGTATAGGATGAGGTTGTCAATCCTCTAACCCCAGGAAACACATTATTTTAAATGGGAATTTTGTGTTCGATTTGTGTGACGTTTTTCAGGAGCATAGCCCTGTCATAAAATGAGACCTGCCTGTAAATTTGAAGTCTTCTGGGATGTTGTGCCATGTTGAGTGGTAAATATTTACCAACATTTCAGAGGATCTGCTTGACCCTAGATATAAAAGGACTATGAAGTTTTGAGATGTCACTAACCATTGACCAGTTGACATGGCATAACATCCTGGAAGACTTGATCTTGAGATTCATCACTGTGGAAACTTCAAAAGTTGAAAGCTGTTAATACAGGTAATTTTAGAGTGTTATAATGCATTTTGTGAACACAGAAAAGTGTTATACTTGAAACTGGTAACATACCATGACATCCCTTTAGTTGGAATGAAACTGGGAACAGTTCCGACAACACCTGTAAGTTTTTGTCTCTGTTTTTTGTGATACAGGTGTACAACAATGTAAAGTTGGTCCCAAAATTTTATGTTCAGACATCTTAAACTTACAGTGCAAGACAAAGGAGGCAATAAATACTCATAGATTTTGCTTCATATTAGTCACAAAGACCAAAGATTTACAGTTCTCACAGTGGTGTTCCTGAAGATTCAGGTCTTCTGAGCTGTTATACTGTGTTGACTGGTAAATAGTTACTGATGTTTTGTAGGGTTGTAGTGCCTTCATAACAAAAAAGAAATTTGAAGTTAATCATAATGTCCTGTGCTCCATCCTGTGGATGAACTCAGTAGAGTCTTTCATGTGATATGGATTTTTGAGACTGTTTGACCCTGAAATGAAGGCATAGTGAAACATTCCAAAGACTTGAATCTTCATCAGGAACATTATTCTGTTGTAGCTTCTGTTTTGTGCTAATAATTATTATAAAGTAATGTATGAGAGTTGAATTATTCAAAGAGTGATTTTCATCTAACCATGTCTCTTATGAAACAGATATTTGTTAATAGGTGGCAGAAGATCATGATTTAATTCTAGGTTCACATGTCTTTAACACATTACTGTGAATTTATTTCAACGTTTATACAGATTGAGACTTGGCTAGTGCATCAGCAGCTGCAGCTCAGTGGGAATGCAAGCTCTGCTACTATCACAGTGTCTGTTGTATTCTGCCCTGTTCCATCTGTTGCACAGTCAGAGTTATGTTTCCGTAACAGCATTGCTTCTCTGGGTGCAGATGATGATGGACACCTCAGTTCTAACAAAGTGAAAAGAAACAGTATTACATGGATGCAACAACTGGTATGTGAATCTTCTTGAATGTGTATATTATTGTGTACTTTCCTGAAATGGGATGAGGTAAACCCTAATTTATAATTGTATCTGACATACGGGGGGTATGTGGTTGCGGTACAAGCCAGAAGATTCGATTCCCAATGGGTTCATTGGGATTTTTCATTCACTTAATCCTTCTGACTGCACTGGGGCCCTGGGGTCGACTCAGCCTGTAACAGAAATGAGTACCAGGGATATCTCTGGGGGTAAAGGTGGCTGGTGCGTAGGGCTGACAACTTTACCACCTTCATGTGCCGATTGTCTAGAAATTCTGGGAGCCTCAACCTCATGGAGCCCTAAGGGACTGTCCAGGCCTGTAATGGGGTAGCTTCATGTGACATACCAGGTGAATTGTTATTGGTGGGCATTATTTATTATAAAATTTAAAGCTGTACTCAAATGTTTATGGCACATAGGAATGTTAAATGCATAGTGATTCACTTAGAGGAAGGCCCAAATAATGATTGGGGTCTATAAATCATTCACCTGGGTAATGGTGACAATGAAACTTGATAAATATGTACCTTGGTAGATGTATTCCAAAGTTGGCAACACAAACCTGAAGTCTGCCTGATTTTCACCATTTCCTGTCAGTCTGAGATGCCACGTGCCGTGTAACGGGATGTTTGTGATAGAGTGGTGTTTCATACACGTCTATGTGTTACGGGAGTGTTCAAACAGTGTTGGGTGGCTTTCAGAAACTGTTTCTGTCCTGGAGTATCATTGAAGAGCATTTTTCCAGAATGTGGTCTGAAAATGGGACTAACAGCAGACTCAGTATGCAGAAGGCTGGTTTCCAATGACTGGTAACATTTTTTTAAGTTTATTATCCCATTGTGTTACTTACAAAATAAAAGAATAAATATCTGTCAACACAGCTATATTGTCTGTAGTATTTATTTCTGCAACATGTTTCAACCACAGGGGGCCATCTTGAGGCAAAAATACTTTAAAAAACACATAAAGAGGTTATATACAATCACTACTCAAGAGGTATGTCCTGAGCAGCAAGAGCAGGAACACGTACAAAGGCAGATACCAGCTTGCTGCTAATATCCTGCAACCTCTCCTAAAAAATATAAATAGAAACCTGGATTAATAGTCAAAACAAGACAAAGAAGCGCAATCAAGATTCCCATGCTATTTGCAGTCTACTGTGTTAGAACACCACGAAACAGAAAGAATATTGTGTTGTATTGTATTGTATTTTATCCTAGAAATCATTACAGAATGATATTGGACACGTCCAGAGAGCAGTTACAGTAAACAGTATAAGAATTACAGTAAAAGCAAACAAACATGTAAATCTGATATAATTAAATGCATGTGCAGGACCACACAAGACACTGATTAACATAGTACACAGAAGAAAGCACTGGCAATTACAATACAGAGATACATCTTTAACCCAGTTCCTACAAATGAGGAGTCGACTGTCATAAATTCTTCCGCCAAATAAAAACTTTTCAGGTAGGAAGTTTCTAAGTATCTTCTTGAATTTGATTATGGACTTAATACTTTTAACTTCGCTAGGTAGTTTGTTATAAACAAGCACACCGTTGTAAACAATACTCTGTTCGAATAGTTGGTATTGTGGCTTGTAATGAATAAATCTGACTTAGTCCTTGTATCATGCGAATGAAACATAGAATTAGTTTTGAATTTACTTAAGGACATTTTAATGTATAGAAGAATTTCATATATATATACATATACTATTTTATTCATTAATTAATATTTCAACCAACATATGGGAAAGAGTAGCATGTATTTCGTAAATTGTAATAATTTTGATCTTAATTGATGACAATAATGTAATTGTATATAAACCTTTCATGTGTTTTTTAAAGTATTTTACCCTGAAGATGGCCCTTTGTGGTTGAAACATGTTGCAGAAATAAATACTACAGAAAATATAGTTGTGTTGATGGGTCTTTATTCTTTTATTTTTACTGGTAACATGTAGGATGTGCAGCGGTGGCCTCTGTTTTCACATGAAAAGCCAATTATATCCAGGGTCTGGCATTCCTATGTGTGGCAAAGTGTAGCACAGAAAGGAATCACCCATACCATGTTGCTGTTGTCCAGGAATTTCATCTTCCTGACATGCATAAATGAGTGACCGTTTGTTTCAGATATTTGTTGTCCAAAACCCCTGCATCTTGGACATCATGTAGTTCTCAGAGGAAACTTGGTTCCACCTGTTGAGATGTGTCATTCTCAATGTATGCACACATGGGCTGATGCAAATCCTTGTTTTGTTCAAAAGGAGTCCCTTTATCCAGAGAAGGTTGGATGTTATGGGATGCTGTCACCATGTATCCACATTATAGACCTCATTTTCTTCAACATGACCCTCAACATGGATGTCTGCCTCAGTATTTTTCAATAATTTGTGAATCATTTGGATGACTGGCTGCTGACACTTGGTTGTTTTCAACAAGGTGGAGCAATGTGTGACACATTGTAACTTGGCCCTGTAAGAGCTGAAGAATTTCACTGGGGATAGAATTATCGTGGAACGACATTGGGCACCCTAGTTTCCAGATGTTACTCCACTGGTCTGTTTACTGTGCAGTTTGCTGAAGGGGGGGGGGGGGGGAGTGTTCAACAGCCTTGCTCTGTTGACAGCCTTAAAGGAAGCATTACCAATGAAATTCCTGCAATTCTTCCTGCCATGCTGACTACAGTATTTGCAACCATGGTGCATTGTGTGTCTCCAAGTGTGGCGGAAACAAATTTCAGCATCCTCCCTAACTCGATCATCTTTACAACTACCAAATTGTGGATTCATCAAGTTTCATTTCTGTGGTTTATAATTATTAATTCAGAGCCTCCTGTATGCCCCTATATGAATTCTTATTAACTTATTTCCTTATTTTCAACCTTCCTAATGTCATTAGTAGTAAGTTTACTTGTGTAAACCTGTACTTGTGTAAAGTCATTTATTTTTTGTAAGTTGCTTTATGAAGTTGTAAAATGAAAAATTAATGGTGAAGTCATACCTGCTCAATCAGCATATCCATTGCTGAAACTACTCGGTGAATTTTAGGGAGTGTATACTCTTAGTGTACACAGTTCTTGTGTGTTGTTTAAATTTGAGAACCTAAAAATGTCCCTGTATCCATTCCATTTTTAATGTGTAACATATTATCACAATTGCATTTGTCTTGGTGCTTTAGAGTGTGATATATTTCACTTCATGTATGGCATAGGTGTGATACTGTAACACCCAATGTGAAAGGATGTCAAATTTTGTGCTGTTACTTTGTCGGCAGTGAGATATATTGTGTTACATAAACACTGTGTTAAGAGCACATACTGAAGTTTGTTTGTTACAACTACTGCCTAAGTCATCATTACCCATGCATCATTTTAATCTTTTTTACAAAAAGGCTTTAAAAGAACATGATTATCTTCAATTACAGAATATGTTACTAACTCACAGGGACCAAAATACAAGTGCTTCTGATATGAGCAGTCTGCTGTCTAGTGGAGTGGGCTTAATGGAGATCAGCATTATTAGGTATGTTGCATAATTCATATGTCATCATTCCACAAACTGCTGTCCATGTGAATGTACAAATGATTGGATTGGTGTCTCCTCAGGGCCAATGATCTGGTATCCAAGGATCTGAATGGTTTCAGTGATCCATATTTTGAGTTGAAGGTTAATGGAGAATGTCAGTACAAATCAAGTATTAAAAAGAATACTCTTAACCCCATCTGGAATGAGACAGCCATCATGGGATTACCTAGAGCTGGGGAGTTGCTGGAATTGGTATGTAATGAGTATGACCTTCAAAATTATGACTGCAAAATTGTGTCATCCTGCTCAGCAGCATTAAATTTTTTTCAACTTCAGGTACTCTGGGACCATGACACATTTGGTATGAAAGATTTCTTGGGCAGTACAACTTTGACTTTGGAAGATATCCACAGAGTCTCAACTTTGGATGCTTCTCAGAGTTGTCAATTACAAGGTGTGAGAACAGGTGTTGTAGAAATGAAGGTGAAAGTGATTTCAGAGGAGAGCAAGGTGAGTTTGGGCAGCTATCCTCCTTTATCTCTAAAGTTCATTCATTCATTCATTTATTTCACATTCAGAAATCCAAATCAGGCAAACCAGCCTTTGGATATGGAACAAGTCAAAACATAACAGCAAAACACAATACAAGCAATACAAATCACAGGAACACAATACATGCAATACAAGTCACAAAATTACAATACACAACAGTAACACATACAAAACACAATTCCCAAGAGAACAATGGAGTGTATCACATCAGAGAACACAAAATATGTATAAAATGCTCATCACAATTAACCAAATGAGCACATCACAACTCAAACAAACAATGTATATAAACAGAATATAAAAGAATTAATTATTTTTGTAATCAAAGTATTTCGCTAAAGTGTAGAAAGAATGGATTTGTAGGAAATCCCTAAGAGCTGCTTTAAAATGTTTAATATTATGTGATAGTTTCCTTATTTCGTAGGGAAGATTATTATACACCCTGATGCCAAAATAGCAAGGACCCTTCTGATAAATCGTTAACTGAGATGATGGTTGAAAAAGATTAGAGTTATTCCTAGATTTAATGTTGTGTACTTCAGAATTTTCCTTAGATAAATTTTTATTGTTAGCAACAAACAGGAATAAAGAAAAAATATATTGAGATGTTAAAGGTAATATTTTTCAAACTTTAAAAAGTTCTCTACAAGAATCTCTAGGTCTGGCTCCCATTATTATTCTAATGATTCTCTTTTGTAGCTTAAAGATATTTCCACTATGTGAGGAATTTCCCCAAAATATTATCCCATAAGTCATAATGGAGTGGAAGTACTCATAACACTGGTCAACAGTGAAAATGTTACGGAGTTGAAACTAGTTAATCTTAACTAATTTGAGGTCGCTGAGAACGAATATGATGCTTAAAATTGTTTGTTAGCTCTTGTTTTGAAGTAACAGGCCTTTATTAATGTGACCGATTTTTATTATTTTCCTTACATTTTGTTTATACACGAAAGACTGAAATGGGTCTACATTTCCATTCCTAACCGTAATTTATGCTGTAGGCTTATACTTACACTAAGATTGTGTACTTGCATATTCACAAAATTATATAGGCCTATATATTGAGCCGGTTCTGGCGTAGCGCAACTGCAGTGACTTGGTGTCGGTCATCGTCGGATCGCGTCGGGTCGCGCTAGCTAATCGTCGGGGATTCCCGCGCCTTTTCCACGGTGTGCCACGTGGTATTTAGAGTTTCAGTGTGCTTTCTCGCTGCATCCGTGCTCGGTTACAATATCTTGTTTTTTAACGCGAAGAAAACTAAGATGCCTCGTAAATGTGTGAACCGTTCAGATAGTTTTTGTTATGTTTGTGGGAAAGTGATATTTGCTTCACAAAAGCGTGCTCTAACTCCAATTGTGAAAAAGGCCTACCATCTATACTTCGGTTGTAAAGTTGGGGATCAGGACAAGAGCTGGGCTCCACACATATGCTGCAACTCTTGTTCGGCAGATCTTTGCGGCTGGTTAAATCACAAGAAGCGTTCTATGCCTTTTGCTGTACCAATGGTGTGGCGTGAGCCAACAAACCACATTACTGACTGCTATTTCTGCATGGTTCCTCCACTGGAACATGGAACGTCGAAGAAGAAAAAGTGTAAACTGAGCTACCCAAATATACCATCTGCTATACTACCGGTGCTCCATGGAGACGATCTACCTATTCCCGAACCGCCTGACTCATTTGAAATCGAAGATGATGATGAAGATGAGGAATGCAGTAATACAAATGTCTCAAGTTCTAGCGATCCAGATTTTATATCTGATGAAGCATGTACTGAGCCACACAGAATAACACAGAACGAATTGAATGACCTTGTGCGAGATCTAGATTTGTCGAAAGGTAAAGCTGAACTCTTGGGCTCAAGATTGCAGCAGTGGAATCTACTTGGTGAGGGCGTCTGCGTGTCTACATTTCGTTCACGTCATAAAGACTTTGTTTCATTCTTTTCAATGAAAAGTAATCTCGTCACCTGCCATGACATTGATGGTCTGATGTCAGCTCTCAACATCAATCATGACCCTGATGAATGGAGACTTTTCATAGACTCCTCACAGTTGAGTTTGAAAGCAGTATTATTGCATAATGGCAACATTTTGCCATCGATTCCAATCGGTCATGCAGTTCACATGAAAGAAACATACAGCAACATGAAGCAACTGTTGGAGTGCATAAACTATGATAAATATAAATGGCAGCTTTGTTGTGACTTAAAGGTTGTTGCCATCTTACTCGGACTGCAGCAAGGATACACAAAATTCTGTTGTTTCATCTGTGAATGGGACAGCCGAGCAAGGGCCTCGCACTATGTGGTCAGGGACTGGCCTTTAAGACAAAGTCTGGAGCCAGGTTCAAAGAATGTACTACATCCGTCTTTAGTGGAACCAAGCAAGATTCTGTTGCCACCGCTGCACGTTAAGCTTGGCCTAATGAAGAATTTCGTCAAGGCAATGGATCGAGACGGCCAAGCATTCAAGTACCTTCGTGATAAATTTCCGAGGATGAGTGATGCAAAAGTCAAAGAAGGTGTTTTCGTCGGTCCACAAATCCGAGACATCTTCAGAGATGAACAATTTGACCGGCTTATCACTGGTGACGAGCAGTGTGCTTGGAATGCTTTCCGGTTGGTTGCTAATAACTTCCTCGGAAACACCAAGGCTGACAACTACAAGGAAATAGTGGAGGACCTGTTGGTTGCGTATCAGAAATTGGGATGCAATATGTCATTAAAGATTCACTTTCTGCATTCTCACCTGGATTTCTTCCCTGAAAACTGCGGTGCGGTCAGCGATGAACACGGTGAACGCTTTCACCAGACCATTGCGGAAATCGAAAATCGTTATCAGGGGAAATGGAGTCCAGTTATGTTAGCAGATTATTGCTGGACAGTAGTTAGAGACTCTCCAGAACTTGTATACAAAAGACAGGCTAAGAAAAGACGCCTTTAGCCGAAGTGATGACGGACAGCAGTGAATAGTAAGTATTATTGTGTTAAATATGCTACATGTTATTATAAAATTTCACAAATCTTGGAAACTGTAGCTAACTCATCATTTTAAGGCCTATTCTCATGTTCAGCATACCCAATTACATAAAGGAAAGTGGATTTGATGCTCGTAACCGAAAAAAAGTTAAAATTTGTTGCCCAGTGTTATAATAGATCATCTTTAGAGTATCTCGTGATAAAAACTGTTTGATCACTCGAGCTACAAAACAGACCTGGCTTAATTTAGGAGCGGTCATATCAATATGATTTTTCCAGGACAATGTGTTATCAATTATGATTCCTAGAAATTTTAGATTAGAGGTGTTTGATATTATTTTGTTGTTGTTAGTAATATTCACTTCGATAAGAGAGTTGTTTTTAGTTTGAAATTTCATAAAATAAGTTTTATAAAAATTTAAGGAGAGTAAATTTACATTGAACCATTCATTCATATTTTTAACAACCATATTAATATTTAGTTCAAAATCACACATTCAGTGATTCCTAGGAGATAAAAAAAGCCCCAGTTTTTCATTACCATAATTGGGAGGCCCTAGTCCTTACTGTAAAACTTCCATACAAGACTGAACAAGTTGTATCCTCCTTCAACTTCTTGTTCCATTAACATGTTTTGCTTTTTGCTTTGATAATACAAGGGGCAATCAGAAAGTTAATGCCTCCTGTTTTTTATTTCATGCTACTTACAAGTTGGACGTATGAACACTTCGCAGTATTTCACTACAACAATGCTGAAGCCGTAGTTATTTTTCAATGTAGTCTCCACCTTTGTCAACTGTCTTTCTCCACCTTTGAACAAGAACATGTATTCCCATGTGGTAAAGGTTACTCCCTCTCCTTTGCATGGCATTCTGTAGTGTACTGTTATTGGCATAATGCTGTCCCTGTAGCTGCTTTTTTTTTTTTTTTTCAAAGGATCAAGCAGGTGACACTCTTAATGGCGAGGTCAGGATTGTAAGGTGGATGCGACACTGTCCATCCAAAATTTGTGATGTCCTCTGTGGTGTGCGGCCTAGTGTTGTTATGGGGCAGGAACACTTCAGACATTTTTCTTGTGGGATGAACTCGAAGAAGGTGAGCATTCAGGCTTCTTAGTGTTTCAGTACAGTGTCAGAGTTCACTGTTGTGCCCTAGGCAAGACGTTCACAATAACACCTGTCTCATCCCAAAAGAGAGACCATCACAAATTTTGGATGGAAATTGTTGCTGCATCCACCATACAACCTTGACCTTGCAAGATTAGATTGTCACCTATTTGATCCTTTGAAATGACAAGGCACTGCAGAATGCCATTAACCAATGGCTGCAGAGAACAGCCAGCAACATTTACACGTAGGAATTCATGTTCGTGTTCAAAGGTGGAAGAAGATGGTCAATAAAGATGGAGACTGCACTGAAAAATAACTATGCCTTCAGCAATGCTGTAGTGAAGTTCTGTGAAAGTTTCACATGTCCAACTTGGAAATAGCATGAAATAAAAAATAGGAGGCATGAGTTTCTTACTGTCCCTTGTATAAAGGTTTTCTAAGATGTCTTTTTGCAGAGCATTCCACTTGATAATTGTTTCCTAAGATGTTGATCACTAACACTGCAACAACTATCTAAAAAAGTGAGGAGAGTAGAACAAAATATAAAAGGAAGGCAGTGAGTACTCATTTGAAAGAGACTTCCTTCTTACAAAACTTTGTCATGACTACTAAACTGTATAAAAATTCAATAACATAGCCTGAAATTATATAAATTACAATACCTTATTACTCAAATAGTTGCGTTTCATTTCATTTATTTTTTCATTCATTAGATCCTCACCAGGATTTAGACAACCCACAGGATGTAGAATATGTCAATACGTATAGTCTAAGTATAATGTATAATCATATCATTCAAAGTTGCATGAAATACATCAAACAGGCACTACATAATTACAATAATAAGAGACATGATAAAACAAAAACAAGAAAGTAACAGTCATAAGTGTAAGTGTAAGTGTAATTGCAGACAATGTAGTTAACACATAACCAATCAAGAGAAATTTAAAGTCTAAAAATACTAAATCTAAAGTCGTTAGATTTATTTTTACATTCAGAATCCATTCAAAATTTGAAACCTTTATCACCATTTGAACCGCCCATCATTAGGACCAACCATCTGCCACATGCATCATCTGGTATAGTATTCTTCCAATGTATAATAAAACTGTGTTGTTAGAAAATGCTTTAAAAAATTCTGAAGTACACAACATTAAAACTAGGAATAACTCTAATCATTTTCAACCATCATCTCAGTTAACGATTTATCAGAAGGGACCTTGCTATTTTGGCATCAGGGTGTATAATAATCTTCCCTCCAAAATAAGGAAACTATCACATAATATTAAACATTTTAAAGCAGCTCTTAGGGATTTCCTACAAATCCATTCCTTTTACACTTTAGCGGAATACTTTGATTACAAAAATAATTAATTCTTTTATATTCTGTTTATATACATTGTTTGTTTGAGTTGTGATGTGCTCATTTGGTTAATTGTGATGAGCATTTTATACATATTTTGTGTTCTCTGATGTGATACACTCCATTGTTCTCTTGGGAATTGTGTTTTGTATGTGTTACTGTTGTGTATTGTAATTTTGTGACTTGTATTGCATGTATTGTGTTCCTGTGATTTGTATTGCTTGTATTGTGTTTTGCTGTTATGTTTTGACTTGTTCCATATCCAAAGGCTGGTTTGCCTGATTTGGATTTCTGAATGTGAAATAAATGAATGAATGAATAAAATCAGAAATACATATCTTACTTTAGACAGGACACAGTAAAGAAAATCTCCCCTTAACATTCCATGCAGGCACAGAGGGGGGTAGATGTATAGCTACTCATTCTTAACCTTAGTACTAGATTGGGGTAGGTGGTCAGTAGCTCACCCCAGCTGCTTTGCGCCCAAGAAAGAGCCCTAGTACTCATTGTATAGGAGGCTGGTTAGACCCCATGGCCAATCTGGACAGGTGTGAAGAAGAGAAAATCTCTTGCCCCCACTGGGTTCAAACCCCGAACTGTCCAGTCTGTAGCAAGTTTCCATCCTGACTACACTATCTGGGCTCCAGGCAGAATAGGACAGTGAAAAATGTTTGATTTCATGTTTATATTGTAACCTTCCTGGAGTGTCTTCTTATGTATGAGTTTGATAGTTTGTCTCAAGCTCCTGCTTCCTTGCCTTGTTCTCTATTTTAGTGAGTTCTTCTTTCTTCATATTGTACATCTTTGAAGCATGGATTTGCTCTAGAAGTTTGTTATCTTTACAAATAAAGTAAAAATATTCTGAACAGGTGTGATTTTTTAAGTACGTTTTCATTACTTAACTGTCGAATTGCAGACTTTCTTGTCGTAGTCCACAAGGCAGACATCGCTAAGAAATTTCTCTCGACGTTTCAGTAACCATACAGAATTAGCACTGTTTATTGCAGCTGAACATCCTCAGAGCTATGCCTGATTAGTTTGACTAACATTTAAAAAAAATACTTTTTTACCATAATACGAAAATCAGGACTTCTTTCATCCCAATTAAACTTTGTTAGGGCACTGGGACCGGTTATTGGAAATCAGGATGAATGGAGCCCTACTAAAGACCTCTTTAAAAAAACATAGTAGGGAACAGGGTGGAGATACCAAGCAAAACCAACATTCTATATATCCACCCTTCACTTCTTAACCTGACTACATATGACCACTGCAAGGTAAGAGAGAGACAGAGAGAGAATTTTATTTCCAAATGTTATTAACTTTATCTGTCATTAATATCTTTTATAATTACAGATAACACCTACAAATGATGTAGCCAGTGTTTTAAATGGATGGCAGAGCTGGGCCAACCTGTGGTTTTGACAAAGAAACTTGCTTTTAACAGCGTAGAGGATTTACGTTTTCTCACCAGTCACACATACCAGTTGTTAATTTTAACTGTATTGTATTCAGATTGAAAGACTTAATAGCTGCATATACTGGTGTTATGTTTGGTGGTTTATTTAATCTGCCAAGGTGTGGACAGGCAGCTTTAGTGCTTGTACAGCAAGGTCACTTTACTGCAAACTGTCATTGGTCACAATGAATGTGTTAAAATCCTGATATACTTGGTGCAATAAACAGTTTCCAGACTGACCACCACATGACACTATTTCTGCTAGTGTGCACTTCTCCTAGGTGTAGATGCAGTGGAGTCAGCTGAGGCATTTCTGCTTGGGATGAAGCTGTAGCATGTTTAATTGCTGGGTGATATCTTGTTAGTTATGAATGTGTTATTCTATTTGTGATTATGGCATACCTGGAAAATGGCAGATTTGACAAACAGTGTGTCTGCATCAGATTTTAATTTTAAAATTGGAAAAAGTGCTATGAAATTTTTTTAAATATAGGTAGTAGCTTTTGGAGAGCAGATACTGGGAAGAACACGAGTTTTTGGTTGGTTTTCGAAGTTAAAAAGTGGTATGACCTCTGTGGAAGTTAGCAAACACTTGGGATGTCCATTTTAAGCAAAATAGATGAAAATATGGATGAAGTGAAGGAACTTGTCTTCCAAAACAGAAGAATCATATTCCATGAAGTCGATAACATGTTGGGAATTTAATTTTGGTCAGTTCAGAGTAGTTTGAGAGAGAATCTTAACATGCGTTGGATTGTCACCCAATTTGTACCACAGTTGCTTAGTGCGGAGCAGAAGAATTGTGACAGCATGTGCCAGGACATTCAGGAAAGGTCTGAAAGATACCTAGAATTTCTTTCAAAGATAATCACAGGTGATGAGACATTGTTTTACATATATGGCCCAGAAACCAAGTAGTAGTTTTCTCAGTGGGAGAGTCCATCATCTCTATGCCCAAAAAAAAAGGCAATACAAGCTTTCTGAAATTTGACTGTGAAAGCATACTCATTCCCATCCCCACCCCCCAACATTTACCGAGTGGTGCATTATGATTATTCCACAAGGATAAACTGTATACCAGTACTACATTGATACTTTATGGCATCTGTGGGAAAATGTGCAGTGAAAATGACTTGAAAATTGGAATGAAGGGATTGGTTTCTCTACCATAACAATGCACCTACACACTCTGCTTTGCACTGAATTGCTGGCTAAAAACAAAATGACTTCTTTTCCACACTCTGTAATCATCACATGTAGCACCGTGTGACTTCTCTGAAGGTGGCATTACTTATTAAGAGGAGATTTAATGATAACACCTTGATTCAAGAGAAATTGCTGGGTGCAATTCTGAGTTTCAAATACTCACTTCACACATTGCTTTGAACTGTGGCACAGTCATTGGGCTCGCTGTATGAAGTTCTAAAGAGTCTACTTTTTATGGGACAACAGTGATTAGAATGTAAATGTTTTATGGAGAAATAAATTCAAGCCAGAAACTGTTTGAGCACACCACATATTCCTGGATGAATAGAAGTAAATTGTCAGTGTGAGTAGCTGTGATTAAATGCAATCAGTTACTGAGATTACATAGTGTTGATGGTAGAGGAATGACATATGAGTATGGACCACTGGTGGAAAACCAAACCAAAATACTGTGATAAAAAATCTGTCCCAGTGTGCAGTCTTTAATAGAAGACATATTGAATGTTGCAAGTCAAGTGCTTAGTACTCGCACAGGCTTCAGATTTTGGAAGTTGCATTCTTGGCCTGAAGGCTGGTTATCCTGACATGGGTCTTTTGTGATTTTACTGAGTTCCTCCTGAAATATACCAGTGTAGAACCTTAAACTAGTCCATATTCACTTCTCTTCAAATCTCACAGTATAGGACATTAAAATACACTGTATGCTCTTCTGTTCACATCCCTTAGTATTGAACTTTATGCTATATTTCATTTCATTTATTTAATCACTCTGTAGATCCTTATGAGGGTTAAAAATCACCCATAGGATGTAGAGTTAGTCGGACATATACAATATTGTACAATCACTTAGATCCCTATAGAAAGATTATGACATACAATATATCCGTACATTGTCAGATATAACTTATGTATAATAACTAGATGAGTTCATTTGTACAAAAACAATTACATGAGCAAAAACATATAATACACATTAGACCATGAGCCACAATACAATTATGTATACAAAAACTATTTGAATACATTTGTACAAAGCAATAAAATGATCATACACTTTAGGCAATGAAAAACAGTACAATTGACCTCATTTTTATCAAATCAATATTTATGAATTATTGTAATTAAAGTACTCTTCCAATGAATAGAATGATTGTAGGAGAAGGTATCTCTTTAACACTGGTTTAAACAGCTCTATTTTATTTGATAGTCTTTTTATATTTATGGGGAAATGGTTAAATATTCTCATTCCAACAAAATATGCCCCTTCTTTAAACGCTGTCAGTCTAGCTCTAGTGAAATGGAGATCAGTATTATGTCTAGTGTTTACACCATGGATTTCTTGATTGGTTGTGTATAGATGCATATTTCTCACAACAAATAACATTAAAGAAAATATATATTGAGAGTAAAATGGTAAGATTCCCCAATTTTTGAAAAGTTGTCTACAAGAATCTCTATAACTAGACCTAGTCATGATTCAAAGTATTCGTTTTTGCATCTTGAAAACACTAATACTATGCGGTGAATTGCCCCATAAAATTATGCCATAGGATAATAATGAATGTACATATGCAAAGTATATCATTCTTAAAGTTTCCTCCGCCATAAGGGGCGTGACAATTCTAATAGCATAACAAGCAGAGCTTAACTTTGTCAAAACATGTTTAATGTGACACTTCCATGACAACTTTTCATCAATGGTCAACCGTAAAAACTTAATGTTGGTGGTATTAGTAATATGCTTGTCTGCTAAAGTAATATTTAAATCAAGCTTTTGACTATTTTTGGTCCGGAATTGTAAGAAATGTGTTTTATCAAAATTTAAATACATCAAATTGCTCCTAAACCATTCATTTATGTCATCAAAAACAGTAAGTACTTCAATCGAGAATTGTACAGGGTTAGAACCAGTTATTATCAAACTAGTATCGTCAGCATATAATACTAATGTAGCACTTTTAGAGGTTACTGAGGGCAAATCATTTATAAATAATAAGAAAAACAAAGGACCAAGAATAGATCCTTGCGGTACACCATGTTTGACTATTTCCCAGTCAGAATAACTATTTTTAGAATTATTTTGTATTATAACTCTCTGATATCTCTCTGTGAGGTAGGATTTGATCAGGGCATTAAATTTCCCTACAATTCCATACTGTTCCAATTTGTACAACAAAATTTTATGAATTACATCAAAAGCCTTCCTTAAATCACAGAAGATACCCCCAACTATCTGTTTATTATTAAAGGCAGTTAATATTTCATGTATTAATGTATAAGATGCTTTGTCAGTGATTGATTTACTTCTGAAACCATATTGTTCCTTTGCAAGTATCTGATTTTGAACCACATGTTGGTACATTTTGAAAAAATAATTTTCTCAAAGACTTTCAAAAAGGATGTTAGTAGTGATATTGGTCTAAAATTTGCTATGTTTAGTTTGTCTCCTGCTTTATAAATAGGTTTCACTATTGAGAAATTTAATCTGGATGGAAAAATACCCATTTCAAGGCATTTATTACAAATGTAGGTTAGTTGGGAGACTATAAAGGGAGAACTCCATTTTAAAATTTTGACTGAAATTTCATCATAACCATGGGAATTTTTTGTTTTTAATGATTTTATAATCTTACCATCTTGGGTTGATGTATATCCAAATTTGATCCTAGGATACACAAGTCTAGTATTTCGAAATATATTTTTTACTTTGTCTCTACTATTTGAATGGGTTATTCTCTCATTTTTATTTGATCCTGTTATTTCTTCTGCTAATGATGAGAAATAGTTATTAAAAATACTTGATATTGTTTGGTGATCTTCTATTTGCAAGCCAGTGTAGTTTATTAATGGTATTCCTTCTTTTTCTGTTTTTCTACCTGTTTCAGTTTTAACAGTATTCCAAATGGTTTTAGTTTTGTTTTTGGAGGTTAAGATCCTCTTGCTGTATTGTTGTTTCTTAGCTTCTTTAATAACTCGTGATAAAATTTTACAGTAAAGTTTATAAAAATCTTTAAGTGTATGATCATTACTATGTTTGCTATTCAAATAGAGCTCTCGCTTGTGATTGAGTGAAATCTTTATGCCTCTAGTCATCCAAGTGCTTTTCTTTTTGTTCACTATAATTTTCTTTTTAGAAAAACATGAATAAAAAATCCTTAGGTATGTGTTATGGAAATTATTAAACATTTTATTTACATCGCTTTCATTAAATATGTCGTCCCAGGTCTCATAACTCAGATTAATCTTGAAGTCACTTATGGAGTATTTGTCAAAATTTCTTGTGATTTTAGACTCATTTAATTTTTTATGGGTAATTATATTCTCTAGTCTTATTACCTGGGCATCATGATCTGATAAACCATTTATAACTGGACAAGCAGTGTAACTCCCAATATGGGATATATCAATGTAGATATTATCAATTGCCGAGGCAGATCCATTTGTGATTCTAGTTGGAAATTCTATTGTACTAACTAGATTATAAGTTGCAAGTAGATTATCTAATTGCTGTCTCTTATTGCAGTTTTCAGCCAGATAGTTTATATTTACATCGCCACATATGATAATGTCTATATTTGATTTACTTAGATGATTTAAAATAGTGTCTATGCCTTTTATAAAATGCATGAAATTTCCAGTTGGTGATCTATAAACAGATAGTATATATATCATGTTGGCTGATAAATTTATTTTAATAGCACATACCTCAATATCTTGTTCAATACAAAACTCCTGAGGATTAATATTAGAAAATATTAGTGACTCATGTACATAGATGCATGTACCTCCCTTTTTTTAGTATTTTTCTACAAAACTTTGCACCGAGCATATAATGTTCTATAAATGAACTTGTAATCTCTTGTTCTGTTAAAAAGTGTTCCGTTAGGCACAAAATATGAGGGAGTTCTGGGAGCAATGATCCTAGCAGTTCATTATTTTTATCTCTTAACCCTCTTATATTCTGATGGAATAATGAGAAGGCCTTTTTCTTGTAGTGAGGAGTTGAAGTAGAACTTTCCTGGCTTCGCAACTTTTTACTAAAACATACTTTACTCTTATTATGTGTACTATTTGAAATGTCATCTACAGGCCCACTTCGTGGATTTACAGTAACTTGATTGACAGTACTTGGATCTTCATCTACCATAAAAAACCATTACTTAAATTTTTGTGAACTTTTTTCCTCATGGATGATCTCATAGTATTTGTATTATATTACTAACATTTTCATTTCTGTCCAGAACTGTATATTTCTCATTGTCTTGATGCTTATTGCAGCTACCATCACTACAATCCTGAATTATCTTTATATTATGAACTTCATCCTTTGATATATTATTCCCTGTTATATCTTCCTCATATAAAGTATTTTCAAAATAATCCTTTTTCCACTTCAATGGAATTGGTAGTACATTATTACTCATAAAGATTTTATCAATAATTACTCTTGAGTTTTAAACAAAGTACATCTTTGCCTAGAGTGTTCATGTGGAAGCCATGGTTCGTGTAATACTTCCTTTCTTGTACAGTTTCCATAATATCTACATGGGTATTAGACTTACTACATTTCTTTAATTTTCTATTAAGAACCATTATTTTCTGATTTACTGCAGAGAACCCAGATGTATTATATCTATTGGGAATTTCACCCAATATAATTATTTGTATGACCATTTTTGGTGACAAATTGATTAATATCACTCAGATACCATTCAATACTATTATCATCTATATCATTAGATCCTCCAATGAAAATCAGTACATCCTTATTAGTTAATTTAGACACATATTCTGGAACTGAGCTAATCAGAGACTTAACCTTACTGTTGGGTTTCACATAACCAATAACCTCACAATTATGTTTTAACATGTCATTTAACCTAGTAGCTAGGCCTTGTACATGACTATCTCCTAGAAGTACCACTTTATGCTCTTTTTCCTGCTTATTTTCATTCACACCAAGCTTCACACCTCCCTTATTCCTTTTCATTTGTTGCAATATGGTCCCATTCATAGACTTCGAGGGTATATTATGTACCTTGTTTACTTGGGTTGAATTCCTTTTTGTAATTCTACCACCCACTATCATTGGTATTTTCTCTTGGCCCATTCTTTGCAGCTCTTCATATCCCTCAGCCTAGAACATTAAATAGGGCATAGTTTTTGCTTCTCTTTATATGTTTGCTTTTAATCACTGTGTCCCATATCAGTTTTCACATTCATGCTGTCATTCTATGCTATATAACATGAAGTCAAGAAATCAGCATCAAATAAGCTAAGATTCAGTCAGCAGAGGATGTAGAACCTTAGGAAATAGCAGTGTTACTGTGATGTGAAAGCTGATTAACATAACTTACAGTCCCAGAGCTACCAGCCAAGCAATAACAGCAGCACCAGCTCTCGCCTACTGCCTAGTCGATATGAGCCTGACACTGTCTGCAGACATTCATCTGGAGAAAGATCCAAACTGCGACTGAATGTTGAAAATATACCTCCCACAGCTCCTCCATGCACAGTTACATTGGAGTACCAACATCTACCTGAAGGAGGTAATATGGTTATTTATTCACTGTTGAACTGCTAGCATTTGGTCAATTAAAGAAGTTGTACTTCAAAGAGGGTGGAATTTATGGTTTTAATTTAATTGTATTTAGTCAGATGTGCTTTTTGAAAGTTGTGTATTATTAACACTGGGAGCAGAATCCAAAGCTACCTAGCTACATGCCAAGCCCACATATGCCTCCTAACAGTACTAGGAAATCTGAACTGTGATTGTTATTGTTATATAGTATCCAACACTGCTCATGTATTTCATTCTTCTGGGTATAAATGTTTTCCTGACCACTTTGTCCCTCAAAGTAAGAGAACACATTTTACCCCCATACAGAGCAGCTGAAAAAAAAAGTTCTATATATCCTGATGTATTTGTTTTGAAAAGAAGATGTGTAAACAATTTTTGAACTATATAATAACATTTCCAGAATCCTTTTCGTAATTTCATCATACACACACACCTCATTTATTTGTTAACATTGTTCCTAGATACTTCAATTTGTAAATATTTACAGTTATTTATTATACAGAGTGAACCAGAAGAAACCTGCCATACTTCAGGAGAATGTTCCTTAGGTTAAATTACATCACTGTAATGAAACATATGTGTGTCAGAGATAATGATGTTAAACAGATATAGTACATGGAACAGAAAGAATCCCACATTTTTCTCACATTTTCTCCATAAACCTTCAACTTTGGATATAGGTATGTTTGGTTATATCAGTGTAATTTAACCCAACGCATGTTCTCTTGAAGCATTGCAAAGTCCTCATGGTACTCCATGTTTATATTTATATAATTCTTTTGCTATTTTTGATTTTGTGTTGTCCAGGTATTACAGTAAAACCCCAATTTAATGTTCCCACATTTGGTGAAATCCCGGATTTAGTGATGATTTTTTCATGTCCTGACAGTAGCTCCATATAAACAATAAACGCCCATTTAATGAACACCTCGATTTAGTGAAATATATTCTAATCCCCCCAGCAATTCATTAAATAGGGGTTTTACTGTATATTTTTTCTGTGTTTACTTCTAGAACACGTTTGTTATTGTCCTGTAAGATAATTTGTTTACTATGTATGGCATTTGTATTTCACTCAAATTAATGGTAGTTTTATCTTCATTAAACCTGAATTCAGGACCAACTAATTTGGTAATACATATTTTAGGCTCTAAATTCACCAGCTGTATGAGTATTCTGTAGTGGCTGAAGTAAGTTGCCCACCTGTCTCCCACTGCTGTTGAAATTTGCAAGAATTTCCCCATTCTCATCCTTTATGAACTGTGGTATAGGTTGGCGTCCCTTCTTAATCAAATTTATGTCTTTATATCCCTGATGTTCTTGTTTTCATTATGTATATCCATCTCACTAACTTCCATCTTGTACATATTTTGTCTGCTTTCTGATTCAAACTTTCTCACTGACCTAACCTTTTAAGTACATTCTGACCTTTTTCCGTAAAAAATTAGCTACTGTGGAACCCAGTTAAGACATCATTGCATAAAATTTTTCCCACAAAAGAAGTCATTATAATATAGTAAAAAATTTCCCCCTATGATTAACTTTGCCCTTTTAAAGGTTTTCCCTCATAAAAGGATTTCTCGCCTAAAAAGCACGAATATTTCAGGACACATTGAATTTTTCACCCATTTGATATGTTTCTGCGTCAGAATTGTGGACAGTTTCCCATTCATTCAGTTGTTATGAACATACAGTGATGAAATAATGCCCTCAGTTCATAAATATACATCTCCAGGGTCGTTTCCACCATGGAGCAGAAGTACAGGTAAGCAAATCAATGCAAATTCATGGAAACATGTTGGAAAATTAGGTCACATTCTGACTGCACTGCCATCTGTATCCACACATGCATTGCACAGAACATGAAGTGAATCGATATTGGTTCAGTGGAGTGCTTTATGACTAAGTGTCTTACTTTAATTTAAATGATTTGAAATATTCTGTGTGCAAAATTTATGTTTTTTTTTTGTGTTTAGTTCAAATTGCTTATGTGTACACAGTTTTCATCCTGTACAGCCATTAACTACTGAACACATGATCAGCATGGCTGCTACATCAAAAACTGGCATAAAACATGGGCTGCTATCATTCAAGAAAAGTTTAATAACATAAAAATGGTGGATGTTCTCAAACTTTTCTTCACAAAAATTGTTTAAGAACTGTGCATTTCTGTGTGAACTTAAAATTTGAGACACAGTACTGAGTCTGTAAATGAACAGCTGAGCCAGAAAAAGATGAAAACAGCAAAATATAGTAAGGCAGAATCAGGAACTCTTCAATTAGCAACAATGTATTTAGGCTGCAGAGGAGAATAATTAGGATAATTACAAATATCAGAAGTAGGGATTCTTGTAGGTAACAATTTGGGAAGTACATACTTTCTTTATTACTATTTGTAATTAATAGTAATGACATGTTTGAACATAATTATGGAATCCACACTATTAATAATAGAAATAGAACTAATATTCATCTACCACACTTGAGACTTACAATAGCCCAAAAAAAGTGCTTACTACACTGGCATCAAGGTTTACAATAATCTCCCCTCAAATATAAAATGATTCAAGAAAAAAGAAAAATCAAGAGTACCTTAAAAAATTTTCTTCTGATGCATGTCTATTATTCATTAGAGGAATATTTCAATACTGACTTCAAGTAGGATCTTGGTTTGTTGTGACTGCTAATATCAAGGAATTCTATCTATGTAATTTTTCAACTTCATTTCATTGCTGTCTTATTGTTACAACAGAATACTTTTATAGCAATTATAATCTGTATATTAGGGAAGTTTTATTACTTTTTAATGCAACTGTTCTATGTTAAATTTATTATATTGTGATATGATGTGACTAGTTCTATATCTGGCAGGTCTCTAAGACCTTGTAATGGATTTATGGAATTTAATAAAGATGATGATGGTGGAACAACCACACCATTGAGAACCACAGATCTCATGTAAACCTTATTACTTTGTATAACCTAGCATTAAATGTGTCCTTGATTATGTTTGCTGTCTGTTAACCAAGACTTGTTTCCTTAATTTTGCAGTTACTGATTAGTGTCATCACTTCCTGCCCCTTCACTGTATGCTCAGTAACATGTTTCGTGGTATCTACAGAACCGATCACTGTACATTCTAATTTCTGATACAAGTACCCTTTGCTTTATCATTATCTCCATTTGTGATCTGCACATTTTCAATACTAAAATCGCAACATCACTTGAAGTAATAAGTATGACATCTTGTCATTAACAGACTACTTTTTTAACTGCCGTTTCAAGACAGCACTTCACTAAAAGGTTATTTTTGAAGTGTTGGTCCTTATTCTCTTCCCATGCCGAAATATGTAATTTCCCCTCTTCATGCCTGTCATCAATAAGGTACCTAGCCTCTTTTATTTCTACATAGTCCAATCTGTAATGACTGCAGGCATCTATCTTATAAAAGCTCCAAACATTTCAAGCACCTAAGTGTTGTGTACCTTTTATGTTTATAATACTGGTTTGGTTTACAGATCTGTTACATGAACCTCTTACAAATGGTGTAAATAATGGGAATGTGAGTCTGACACAGTCAAGCTCTAGTTCTCTCCATTCACTTCCGCGGGGGACAGTGACAGATCTGCACAATCGTGGACAGCTTGCAGTCACAGTTCCAGAGTTGCCAAGTAAGGGTGCTGGCAATGATGGACAGCACTCCTGTCACACTTCATTTATGCCCAGTCCAGATTGTCAGTTTAAGAAAGCGGTACCAGAATACAGTAGCTTCAGAATCATGAAACAGAAGGTATCTACATTTTTCACAGAGAACAACCCTTAGGTGTATAAGGTATTACCACATTCATGTGATCTGTTTCCAGAACATGACTGATAAGGTATTATTGACTATCTGCATGCTTCTAATGGTGCTCTGACGTAATTAGCTATGTCTGATATAGGAATAGTGTCTCCAGAAGTCAGACTTTTATTCCATATTGCCCCACATGTAAGGAGATTTTACTGAATTAAGTCATGTTCTAATTTTTCCATTAGCTATACTTGTATGCATTTGTGCACATATATATGCATGTGCATAAGTCTGTATCTTTGTTGCCTCTTGAAACTGCTGGTCAGAGAATCTGCAACCCTTTGTTGTCTCTTTTAACTCATTTGTAGAATTAATAAAGCGGGTGTGATAGTTAATGAAGCATTTGTACCTGCTGAATACCTCGTGAGACTGTTGATTTCTTTACTGTAAGTATAAGGCATGATCAAAACATACCTGGACTGAGTTCATTTCCCTAGTACCTTACATCACATTGTGACAGGGTGGGTCTCGACTTATTCCTGTATATCTTCAGTCAGCAAGACCTCACTGCAGCTATTCAGGGTGATGCAATCATTGCAAGTAAATAGTAGTGTTTGTGTTGTGCCATGTATTTGTCATGCCAGAGAGTACGGAATAACACCTGTATATAAAATTTTGTGTAAAACTCGAGAAAATAGGAACCAAAACTTATAAAATGACCAAAACTACCTTTTGTGAGGAGGCCATGAGCCATATGCAAGTTTTTGATGGGTTCTGCCTCTTTAAAGATGGGCACACATCCATAGAAAGTGACGAGCTTTCTGATGTCCTTCATCAAGCAGAAGTGATTAATTCATAGCATAATTGAATGATTTCGTGAGAGTAGATCATTGACTACTAGGGAAGTAGCCGAGCAACTAGGAATTTCTTTTGGCTCATGTGAGGCAATTTTAACTAAAAGATTTGGGCATGGGATATAGTGTACGTTGGTGAAGTTCAATCCACAGCTGCTGACAGCAGAGCAGAAGGAACACTGCCTTTCTGTAGTCTCTTATTTTCTTGATTGTGGAGAAGCAGATGAAAATTTCTTTATAAAATTTATAACTTTTGATGAAACGTGGCTGTATTGTTATGACCCCGAAACTGAACAAATCAGCACAATGAAAAACATCTTCATCACCATGACCCAAGAAAGTGTTCCAAGTTTGCTGGAAGACAAAGTGATGCTCATCGCTTTTTTCAATCAAGACATTATTAACCATGAATATGCTTCATGAAACCAAACTTTATGCCAACAATTTTCAGTAAAATATTCTTGGGCTACCAACCACATCATGTGGTTGAATGGCGAGTAAACCAACGCCTCAAGGACCATCTCCATCCTCGTCATCAGAGAACTGATGACAATGACAGAAATTGTCCTTGAAACTTTGGTTTACTCGCCATTCAACCACATGATGCCGTTGCTAACCTGAGAATATTTTATTGAATTTAGCTGCTGTGAAAGCCTTAAATTATATACCAGCAATTTTATTTGGAAGTATTAAGATGGCTCTATGATGCAGTTTGCCATAAATGACCAAGAGAAGGGCAGACTGGCAAGTGGCAGATTTATCACAACACGCTGGTGCACTCAGCCCAACTCATATGGCAAATTTTAGCCAAACACCACATTCCACATGTGTCAACCCCCATACACCCCAGACATGGCCGCAAGTGACGTTTTCCTCTTCCCCGAAACTAAGAACACCTTGAAAGGCAGTGGATTTGAAGATGTGGAAACAGTTAAACTTAACACAATGCAGAAACCTCTATAGATCCCCAAAACAGAGTATTAGAGGTACGTTCAGCAGTGGACGAGCCTCTAGAATAAGTGTATCCAAGCAGAAGTGGCCTGTTTCAAACAGGATTAGATTGCCATCAAGGTAAGTTTAGTACTGTTTAACAGCATCAGTCCAGAACTTTTTAATGAGGCCTCATATTTATACTGAAAATAATCACCAAAATACCAGTCCTCTTTATAACATAATGGCAGAAATTTATGTCTTTAACCTGGTATTTGTGAAAACCAGGTTGCATTTCATGTGTATATGCATGTGAGCATTGTTTTGTCACTGTAGCTGGAATCTGATTTTAAGTATTTCGTATGTACACACACACACACACACACACACAATCATATTTGTGTATCAGCACATATTAATTCTTGTTCACATGTATACAGTCTTAAATGACTAATGTGCAGGTACTAAAGCCAGGTCAGTTTGTACATACAGTGAATTTATGGTAACTCACATACATAGACATAAATAAAATGAAAAATGATACTAAATTGAATATTTACATAAGAATCACACGCATTTAAAGGGTTTGATACAAACTGGCACACTGTATTAACAGTATGTCCTTTCCTTACATTTTACAGATGAAAAGGGGTTTTAATTTACGGCGTTTTAAATCTGAAGTCAGTGTACGTGAAGAAAAGAGTGGAGTAATGAGTGCGAAACCAAGTACAACCACAGCACTTAGTATTGAACCTATCGGAGGTGGAGAATCTGATGCAACTGAACTTCTTCAAATGGAGGGACTCCCCCATGCTGTCTCACAGCCAAACATACTTCACATTAAACAGCCCTCCCTTCATCTTAAGCATAAAAGACCCGCAGGTAAGGCACTTCATTCTGTTTCACTAGCTAGTGTTTACACCTATGCTTGTTGCACACTCTGTCAGTTTTCCCTATAATATGTAACATATTTTCATTGAACAATGAAGGGCCACAGTAAATAATACACATAGAATTCTTATGTAATATTTTATTAAGTACACTGTCCAATATTTTTTTATGAACATAATTTTTAAAATAGGGTCACCAAAATTTTTCTTTAGTACAACTGAGACATTTTTATTTTCATGTATTATTTGTGAATTGCTGTATGTCACACCTGCAATCCTAATATTAGTCTTTTACTAAGTGAATCTGTTGAATACTGATT
Organism: Reticulitermes speratus; assembly: GCA_021186555.1. Taxonomy (NCBI): domain Eukaryota; kingdom Metazoa; phylum Arthropoda; class Insecta; order Blattodea; family Rhinotermitidae; genus Reticulitermes; species Reticulitermes speratus. Next base: position 13,756,832 of record JAJKFL010000005.1, on the reverse strand, counting down.
GTAAAATATGACAGGAAAGCAATGAATGCAAATGAAATGATCTTAGTCCTCCTGGGCAAAATCTGTGCACAAGTGGACTAGCAGGAGGAAAGTATGTACTTACATGTGGATTAGAGAGAGTTCACATGTCCTTCATTTCAGCCATACATGTATCTGCTGTGCACATATTCTGTCTCCTTCATTCATTCATTCAAACCACTTTGGCACAGGTACAAATTATTTACATTCAATGACCTGGTATTGTAAAATCCTACAAGAGCTCCACATTTGTGAGAAATGTAGTAATAAGTTTCTGAAGACAACAAATAATTAGTTGAAGGTTAATGTCTTCTAGGATATAATGGCATGTAATCTATTAGAAATTTACCACCATTTCAGAAGACTGCTAGTTACCACCATTTCAATGGTCTCTGCTGCCTCCCATTTCCTGACGTTGGAGGCAGCAGTTTGCTCCAAAACAATGGTAAATTTCTGTGAGAGTGCATATCCCAAAGACAGTAATCTTTATTTTCACTGCTGTCAGAACCCCACAGATTTTGGTTGGTTGGTTGGTTAAGGTGTTTGAAGTGGATTAAATGTCACTGCTAATTGAAACTTCAGCATATGAAACAAATGAAACCAAAAGAAGCTGTAAGAAATAGTAAATTTTTTGCATCTAATTTTCAGATATTTAAAAGGTTTGCATTTTGCCATTTCATAACGTTTTATATTAACCCTTTGGAGCTGTATTTAAGTGCCCAGTAGGCTCTGGAATAGACCTAGGGTTTAAATGACTGCCCATTGCTTTGTATGTTCTTGGCCAACTGCTGTAGTGGACATTCATTTTTCTCAGCATCACACTGTGCCCCAACTGTAGTGAAATTTCGACGCAAATAATACTCGTGACTTTTCAGTCACACTTAGAATATATAAGACCTGCACACGTCACCATTAAATCACTACCATAGGGTTAATAGTTACTAACCCTGTGGTAGTGATTTAACCCAGTACCTAATCCATTTAGAACACTAGTATATTGCCATCAGCCAAAACTTGCTAGCCATTGCTCCTTATCCTGAGCTGGTTTATTTCAGTCCACACTCACACACACTATTTCTCTGAGCTCCATTTTAATATCATCTGTATAACACAAGCAGTCTCCTTCCTTCAGTTATCCTGACTGAAAATTTGTATACAGCTGGATCAAAAAGTTCTTGGAATGCAGTCGTATTAATATAATGGAGCTTCCTGTTAAAGCAGAGGGGGAGGAGGTCATAGGTGTAGTCTGTGTACTATCTGTAAAGTAAGCTGGAATCAGTTGAGACATCTTGGTATGCCACAGTCAGCCACGAAGTGGAAGTGTGTCGCCAGTCACAATGTCTCAATTTTATTACTGAACAACCATCAAGTTCTTGTGGAAATCAGCAGCGGAAGCACTTGTAAGCCTCAATGTAGTGTATGGAGCTGAAGTTCTTGAGAAATTCACTGTGTACAAACTGATACAACTGATTTAAAAATGATCAAGAATCACAGTTTGATGATAAGCACACCGGTAGGCCCTTCACCTTCAAGGAATAATGAAAATGTGGGCAAAATTTCTGCAATCATGACATTAGATCAGTGTGTTACAATTGAACAGATATCAAACGAAACTGGCATCTCATATGGATCATTTCAGAATATTCTGAAGAAGAATTGTCGATCTGGCCATGTCTGTGTGAAATTTGTACCTGATGGAGGACCAGGTGGAGACCAGGAAGTTGATTGCTTCTGATTTGAATCATCAACACAAGAAGCAGACCTCCTGTTAAAGATTATTGCTGGGGATGAATTTTGTATCCTTGCCTACGATTCTGAGACAAAACTTCAGTCCTCCAAATGGCACACCAACACATTAACCTGAAAGAAAAAGTCACAGGTCACAAAATCTCAGCAGAAGGCCATACTGATCACTTTTTTCTATGGCTTGGGTGTGATGCACCACAACTTTATCCCTTAGAACAAACAGTGCTTTCTGTTTTATGTTGAAGTTGTAATGCCTTTTAAGGGTGCCATTCAGCAAAAAATATCCAAACATTGGAGAAAGAATTGGATCTTGCACCACAACAATGTGCTTTGTCACACCTCCCTCACAGTGCAGCAGTTTTTGGTGAAGAACTACACTTCAACCATCCCCAGCTCCAATATTATATGTCCTTTTTTATACAAATTAAGTGTAAGTTCTGCAAACTTTTTGATCCTCTTACCTGCACAATATTAGGCCAAGTATAGAATTGCAGCACTCCTGTTTTCTAATTTTCTTCGTCCTCTTGTTACTGCATCTGTCTTGACACTCTGTTCTCAGATACCAGCAATCTCTGTCCTTCACTTCCAATAACAAAACAGATTTTCTCTTGGTGTTGTTGTTGATATCAAACTCCAATTTTTTTAAATCTATGACAACAACTGTATTGTGGTGGTGTGGTTTGCCATTGCTTTAGAAAAATTGGCAGTCTCCATTTTCTTATTAAAGTGACTAATATAAAAACCTACTGTCTGATTGATTGTCCTATAAATTCTGCTGTTACTGATACGGGGTCATGCCATCCTTACAGACCCTTGTGTCAGGAGAAATTATTTATTAATATTATATTGGTGTAGTGTTTTATTCTCATGCTTGTATGTACAGATCCGAAAGTTTCTGCCCCTGTTCGACCTGACAAGTATTTTGGAGTTGAGGGAAAAGTGATCCAAGCACAAGGACTGCATGTAGCACATGTGGCACAGCTGTACTGTCATATTAAATTACAAAGGTGACCATATCACAGTCTCTTATTTAAGTGCATGATCAGCATTGTTATAAAGTGTCCACAGGTCAAATTACACCATGGAATTTGATTGCAGAAATAACAATTAGTAATCAAGTACTCAGTAACATATATAATTACAAATATGGAACTATTAACCCTTTCTCTGAAACAATATATGGACCCTAGTTTCAGAGGCCATTATATCGTGGTTTTGCAGCTCTTTTTCATTTGGTGGAAATTCAAGCTAATTGAAACAGGTTAAAACTTCAGTTCCATATAAAACAATTACAGTGAAACCTCTTTAAGACTTTTTGAAAAAGCCAAAGAAATCTGACTTATTGAGTGGGAAAACCTTTTAAAAGGATAGGACTGAAGAGTTCTACAGTCTTAACACATTCTCACTGTATTTGACTCTCCCAGTATTTTGTCAGTAACCTTTCTCACAGGAATGCCTAGTTCTTCAGTCATTTTGGTGCGAGGGATATTCAAAACACCATCCACTTTTTTGTCATGTTCAGCTCTTCAGATATTGAGAGTGGCTTGCTTTTTATGCCCGATCTTTATGTGGCCATGTTCAACAAGGTGTTTTATAAAATCAACGAAAAAATGTAATGACAAATTGATTTCAACTTTAGGCTAAATTCATTGAAGCATCCAGTTCACTATTTGCACTGAAATGAAACAACTGCAACACGTTCTGGATAATGGGCATGCCCAGAATGTGCTTGAGGGGGTGGGGGGGGGGGACCCTGAGGCTATATATAATTTATGTTTCATTTTAACAAGATAGGCAATGTACATATAACACAACATTGTGGCATGTTTGCTTAACCATTTCACAGTGGAAAGACAACAATTCGTTCTGTGTTTGTTTTTGAGTTGCATGTCTCTGTCAACTATATAAAAGTATTGAGTGTTGCTGCACAACAATGCTTTTATGGTAAATTTATGTGACCATCAACAATGCACATTATATGTCCCGGTTTTTAAGAAATCACATTCCAACTAATTAGCACTCTTGTCACATATTACATATAAATACTGCATTGAAACAAAAGAATGTTCACTTGCTCACGTAGATCTAAAATTTGGCTAAACAGATTTTAATAACATAAAGTTGTTGCATAGTTTCTCAGTTTTTGTAAGTGTTGCTGTAAAAACATTTTACCAGATCAGGTAGAATTAATCAATTATGAAGCAATAAGTATTAAATATTATGAGTGTGTCTGTATTCTTGCCTTTGTTATCCGGCACGCAAAGCACATCTTTTCTACGCAGTATTATATTGTAACGGCGGGGTTTGCGGGTGTGAGATTCCGGCCCGCTACCCCTGCCATAAATTTTACTAGTTTTCCACACTGGCTGCGCTCGTGGTTAGGTAGCGCGTGCTCCCCAAAGGGGGGGGGGGGGGAGTTTCTGGGAGTAGGGCCTCGAGCAGTATGTGAAGATTGGTGCTCTGGTTTATTCTTCCGAATTTAATTAGAATACTGGTTAATGACGACTATGGTCTCTGGACACTAGGAATTTGCTGATTCGAGTGTTCTCACCGTCACCCTGCCTGGCGTGTACACACATAGTACAAATATTAATCACTACTATGCTTTATTCTATTTGACTACAAACAATGAATTCAATAGTAAAGATCAATGTGATTACTACTAAAAGAAGGTCTAGTCACTGCCGACTTTAGGGTGGGCACGGGAGATGAGTGCCTGTTCTAACCTTCCTCCCATACGGAATTCCAAACACACACGAAAAATACATAAATCTCCAAATTCCTGCCATTGTTCACTTTTGGTGATCAATTTGTATAGCAGCGCTTACCTGGGGTAAGTAAAATCAAATTAAAGTGTAGAACATCTCTTCTTAAACTGTCTCATCTCGGCCGATCTCTCTCTAACCAAGCATCACCCACAGCAGCTACAATCAGAATGATGTAAAATCTACAGAATTTACCCCTACTTTGGCTATACAAACTTCCGGTCAGCAACAAGATGCAAACTCATTTATCTGTTGCCATGCACGAAGTCAGCAGTGGCTAGGCCTTGCATCTTAGAACAAAAACAGAATAAAGTAACATCTACACTACAATATTGTCATGTGTGGCCTGTTTGGGTCTACCATATTTCTGCACATTATCTCATAAACATCACGATTTTTTAAAAAAGCTTTAATGAATTTTGTAATAAGGCTGTTTACCCCATGTTAGGGAGGTTATGTCGGCCTTAATTACCAAACTAACACATGAATTTGCAGCTATAAAGTATAAATATGAAGAAGCTCTAACACAAAAACCGAAGTTGTCTGATATAGTAGCAAATGGAAGTGATACATGGAAAAAAGGGAAAACTCTTCAATACAAAAAATACCAACAATTGTAACTACACAGATCTCTCAAATGGGGAATGTTGATAGAAGGATGGATGCATGCATGGTATGTGGAAGCATTTCTGCATTAACGTAAAACTGTGAAATTGAGCTTTGAAGTAAAGATGGAAAGCACAAAATCATATTTATTGGTGACATTCATGTAAGAGGATGTGCAAGTGAACTGACATAAAACTTAGACAAATCGTATAAAGTGACTGGTTTTGTGAAACCGGTGCAGGAATGTTACAGGTGGTGGGCACAGCTAAGGAAGAAATTTACAAATTAACAAAGGATGGTGTGTTAATTTTTGGGGGAGGCACAAATGATGTCACTTGAAATGTTTCTGGTAAGAAACTTACCCAGATAATTAAGTTTTTTATGAGGAATCAGCATATTAAGATCATATTAATAAATGCTCCTCACAGATTTGATTTGGATGATTCTTCATGTGTGAGTGAAGAAGTTAGGAAAAATGATAGTGATTTATCATCAAAATATAAGAAGTTTAAGCAGTAAAAAGGATGAATTAAGTGATATTTTAAAATAAGGGTGTCTCAGTCCTCATCTTATATGCATTAGTGAACATCACATGAAAGAGCAAGAAATACTAAATTTCTGTATGTCTGGATATAACATAGCATCAAGTTTGTTTGTGATAATCATTTGCAGGGAGGTGTATTTATCTTTGTAAGAGAGGATATACAGTATTATATGAAGCAACAGATTTAAAGAAAACATGTAGAAAAAAATCTTTGAAACATGTGCAGTCAAATGCATATAATTTCAACTAAATTGATTATTGTGCGCATTTGTACAGCACGATCTGGCAACTTAAATCAGTTTTTAGAACTTTTGTATAATACCTTGAAACAAATATATCAATGATCTGTGGAGTTTTTACTTTGTGATGATAGAAATGTCAATTATCACATAGACAGCCAAAAAAAAAAAACAACTTGATACAATAACGATTACTGTAACTTAACACAGGTGATTAAATTTCCTACGAGAGTATGCAATATTAAAGGCCCATTAATTGATACTATATTTTTGGATACTGTAATTTGAAAGACAGTTATGTCTCAGTTTAACCTATGGAAAATGGACTGCCAGATCATGATGCTCAAATTCTTGTTCTGAAGGAGCTGCAAATTCCATTGCAAAAAATTACTCAAAAAATAAAACTAGATTAATGAATATTGAAACAATTACAAAATTTCGGCTACTTTAGAAGAGTCATGGGATCTGTATATACTGCTAGTGATACTAATAGTATGTTCAACACTTTTCATTGCACCTTTTTCAGAAACTCTGAGAATAGTTTTCCAATTGCGTATAAAAGTTACGGGAAAAAGAATAATGGTTGGATAACAAATGGAATTAGAATATCATACAAACATAAAAGAAACCTCTATGTCCTGAGTAGGAATTCTGATGATTCCCAAGTAAAAGACTGTTACAGTAGATATTGTGCCATCTTAAAGAAACAATGAGAGAAGCAAAGAAATTATATTACAATAATCAGATAAAGAGTTCTACAAAGAAAGGAAAAACAACATGCAGTATTATTAAAAATAATACTGTTAAAATTCAGATATTAGGTAGGATCTGAATTAAATTAATCTTAGAAAATGGGAACATTTGGGATGCCAAGAATATCCTGTGCCTTTTCAAATTCTTTTTATCAACAGCAGAGAACTTACATACTGATCACCCAAAGAGAGGAAGCTATAAATTAGTAAAGGAGACATATGTAGGTAATATTACAGGGATGAATATAATTCCTGTAACAGAAGCAGAAACAGTAAGCATAATAAGGTCCCTTACACTAAAGTACTCAACAGGATAAGATGAAATTCCTAGTAGGATTTTAAGACGTGGTGCATATGAAATAAGTAATCCATTCAGTCATATATGTAATTCTTCATTACAATCTGGTATTTATCCTGAGAGACTGAAATACAGGCAGTTCTGTTTTATGCCAGGGTTACGTTCCTGAGAAACGTCACACAAATCGAACACAGAATTCCCATTTAAAACAATGTATTTCCTGGGGGTTAGGGGACTGAGAACCTCATCCTATATAGTGTGTGACTATACCACTAGTGGGCATACGGACCTGTAGAGTATATATGTACTGTATATACAGTATACATACATTTCTATACAATATATTTATTTATTTCTAATGCAATAAAAATATAAGAGACCCACATCCATAGTTTTTTGGTACGGTTCATTCGGATAGGACTGTGGTAGTCTTGCTACACAAACACTTTAGTTCCTGACTTAGCACTTTCTTTAATTCTATCACCATTATCACGAATTGTGTGTACGCTACTATGAGCGAGTCTAACATTATGGCGTATGTCAACAATTCGTTCACCTTTTTCAAGTCAGCTTATTACGTGTAATTTCTCTTCAATACAGATTGTCCTTCGCCGATTTGTCACTTGTATTACACTAGGTGATGCAAATTTACGTTTCTCACTCATATTGGTAATAAAAGCCAATGCTGCTGAAGAGGAAAGTAAATGATCTGCATGGTTATATCACCAGCTTAATCAATCCATACACGTGACTAATGGCATGACAGTGATGTCACTTCCTGCTACCCTCCTACAGAAGATAAGCACGACCACGGATCGTCTATGCCAAATTGCTTTAAACCGAAAATTAGCACTTAAATTCGAAGAGTGGTGTAAATTTTCAAATCGCGTAAAACGAAAACTACCTGTATTCAATAATAAACAAATTACAGACCTATTTCACTACTGATAACTTTTTCATAAATTTTAGAAACTGATGTTTAATAGGTTAAATAAACATTTACAAGGTAATAATGTATTGGCACCAGAGCAGTTTGGATTTAGAAAAGGTATTGCTATTGAAAAAGCAGTGTTTACACTAACTGATAATATTCTTACTGCATTAAATCCAAAAAAGCAGATAGGAGGTATTTTCTGCGATTTGGCCAAAGCATCTGATTGTGTTAATCATGAAATTCTTCTACGTAAATTGTTCTATTATGTTGTATGTGGAGTAAATGATCAGTGGTTGGAATCCCATCTCATAATTACGAAGCAGATGGTTGAAATAATGCTTCAAAATTAGCAGCAGAAATCTTCAACTGGGCAACAATAAAATGTGGTGTTATGTATAATGTGGTGTATAATGTGGGATTATTTCAGGGACCTTTGTTGTTTATAATATACATTATGCTCTTTCTCTTGGGATAAACACCCATTCTATACCTGCGTTGTTTGCTGATAATACAAGTGTATTAATCAGTGCCAATAACTTACATGATTTTCAAATTAAATCTACATCCATACTGAAACGTATGAGTAAATAGTTTGCAGTGAATGAATTATCCCTGAATATAGATAAGACATGTCATAAAATCTATTTTAAGCCATCTCCAAGATGATTCATTTCAAATTTTCTATTAAGACTGATGGATCAATGGAATATTTTCGTGTGTGCGTTTCGTTTCGTTTCGTTTTTTATATTATATATATATATATATATATATATATATATATATATATATATATATATATTGACTTAAATCTTCATCTCTGGCATCGATTCAGAACCGTAGTAGTTCACAAAAGGTGCCTTCATTTACTCTCTGCTTGTTCTGTATGGAAAGTTCTCCGAAGTCTTTATGGCCACATAGTGGTATTCCTTGTCTTCCGAAAAAATCATGGTTTTAATAACCGGAATTAATCTTTGCCTATTTAGTTCAGCTTGTGTGACTTTTGTTTAGCTGACTGTTTGTCAACAAAAACAAATTTTCCACTTCTTTCATCCAACAGTTTTTCATAAGTAGACTCTAAATTTACATGATGATTATTCTTTTGATGGTTCTCAAAGCATACTATTGCACGCTTCCACTTAAAAAATCCACACATTATTTATTGATTTATTTCTTTGTTTGTTGCTTGTCCAACTGACTTTCCAACCTCTAGAGGTACATAACATACACAATACTTGCAATAAATTGAATCTTCTGATTGGAGTATGCGAGTCATTTGTAATTCATGAGCCAGATATGCCGAAATCATCTTTTAAACTTTTCATTGAAAGTGCCGTAGCTCTTTGGAAGTTGTAATTTATATCGGGCTCCCAGATACTTTGCAACTTGTCTACTTTTTCGTCATTTTACATATTCCTACATATTTTTCTTATACCTTCTACACTGGTTGGTTTTTCAGCTGCATTTGAAGACGATTTGGTCACTTCCTCATCTAGTATGCCTTCAGAACGTTCCCGAATTTCAGCATTTGCAATTTCTTGAACATAAGCTTCGTTCATATTCACACAGGAACTGATATCTGTTCCTTGTATCCCTTGGTTCTGTTGATTTAAACCTTTTTTGCAAATAACTAAACAAATTTTATTCTTTTTTTGGGTTGTCACCCATGATAACTAGTTAGAGGTGAAATAAATTTAAGTTGATCACTTTAATCTATCCTTCTAGGAGGGTAATTACAGGAGTGTAGCTTTATGGTGAATTATGAATGTAAGACTGTACTGTATCCCACTCCCAGTGAATTGGCTATCTCAAGTGTAACATTTCCTAATCCCACTGTTGCACTTTTGTACTGTTGCTAAATGAAACCTATACCAGATTCAAGGTAGGCAAACATTTGTCTAGGCCGCGTCCAGACTTGAGCATTCTGCCGCAATGTAACAGTGTAACATAACAGGGATTTGCAGGTCTGGACGGTGTTGCAGTAACATTTGCTCTGTTCGGTTCGCCGCGTGGGCTGATCCACGCTGCTGTCGGTTTTCCAGCGCACATCAAAAGATGTGCCGTTATGCCGCTAGAGCAAGTTCGGACGTGTTTCTGTGCTCGCTGCGATCTTCGCGTCGAGCTGATACTGGCACTTACCCACTGTTCTATATCACAGTCAGTGTGCGGAGGTACAGTGGAGTGGACGCAAGAAAATACGTATACTTTGGGCTTTATTGAGTTATACGAAAAAATGTCTGTTCTGTGAGATCTGAACCATCCCAAATATTATAACAAATTACACAAACATCTTCCCACTAGGAGCAGCAAACAACTAGTGGATCACAGCGCGCAGCCCGTGCGCCGGAATGTGCGCCGAATTGTCCGAACCTACACCTCGGGTCGAGCAGAACCCCGTGCTGTAACGTTGCGGCAGAATGCTCCAAGTCTGGACGCGGCCTTAACATTGCGGCAGATTGCTCCAAGTCTGGATGCGGCCTAACACGTTTCCTATTAAGAATAGTATGAAACAAGGAAATGCTTTATCGCAATTGCTTTTCAACTTCGCTTTAGAATATGCTCTTAGGAAGGTTCAGGCAAACCAGGAGGGCTTCCAATGAAGTGGTACATATCACCTTATGATTTATGCTGATATTAATATATTGGGTGGAAGCATACATACTATCAAGAAAAACACAGAAGCTTTAGCAGTCACTACTAAGGAGCTGGTCTGGAAGTAAATGCTGGGAAAACTTAGAGGGTGTTGGTGGGGAGACCTATTGGAAAGAACCACTTGTAAGACCTAGGCATAGATGGGAGGATGATATTAAAATGGATCTTCAAGAAGTGGGATTGGGAGGCATGGACTGGATTGCTCTGGCTCAGGATGTGGACAGGTGGTGAGCGCTTGTGAATGCAGTAAAGAACCTTCGGGTTCCATAAAATGCGGGGAATTTCTTGACTAGCTGAAGATGTGTTCGCTTGTCAGGAAGGACTTTGGCTCCATGGAGTCAGCTTAGTAACACTTGCATGTGTAATTTGCAATGGATCATTCTGACTCTATTCTTGTGCAATTTGCAACTGACTCTTGCATTCGATTTCTAGTTTTCGGGATAAACAACATCAGCGCCCCTACAGTTCCGAAAAAAACTCCACATAGGCGGAAAATCCGTTCACCTCACGGTCATAGTGAAAATTCATGACATGAGGGTGCGGCTAATCAATCCTCATTCACAGACAGTAGAAACTTTCAAATTTGGAATAGCACCTGAAATGCTCACTGACACTTGTCAATTAAACCACTTCTTTGTACCTTACTAAACAGTGAACACTACCTTATTCAAAAAGGCTGTACAACCGAAAGCTTTCAAACAGACAAAACTGCGCCAAGTTTAATTATAAGCAAAGACTGCAAATTTATGATATACTTCTTTGTCATTCGAACACTATGCCCCAGCAAGGCAAGACTTCATGGCTCCATACCAGGTAGGGCTTGTCTATAAACTAACCTCTAAAGAGCCTACCTGGAACATACATACATACATACATACATTCCATGGATCCATACGTCTGTCAATGTGACAACTGAATGTGGAATAAGTCATAATATACAAATATACAGCTATACAGACTATAGAATTTTACATTTGAACACTATAAACGTGTTACATACCTCACTAGTTCTTGTTTGTTGCTTCCAGTGCGGCAAGCCCAGATAAACATGTACGAGTGGGAAGCAATGCAGTTGGTAAAACTCTTGCAAAATCTCGTCTACTTCCAGCTATGCCAAATCCTCAATTTGACCTCAGTTTTCAGCTTGATAATCCTGAAAATGTCCCTCGACAGGCAGCTTTGGTGTTTGAGATTCGTAGTTCTGTAAAGGAAGTGGTGGCAGCATGCAGGATTACACTTCAGGATATGCTTTCAGGTAGGATGATTCATACAATTATAAATCTTACTTGGTGGTTTCAATTTACATTAAGCTTTTAAGTCTGCTCCTCCAGCCATCATCCTTATCACCACCACCATCCTGCTGCCACCTCAGAAGTGGATTCCTTGCCACAAAAGTCAAAGACCATAATTAGATGAAATGTAAACAGACACAAATATCAGTGTTGATGTGTTAATACTGAACTGAGAAATACAAGAATGAGGTGGGTGTGTGCAACACACACACACTTTTCTGCGCCCACGTCCATGCTCATATGACAATACCATTTAAGCCTTCCTCTCCTTATGAAGCAAAGTACAAAAAGAATATATAAACTTTTATTACTCTGTGACTGTGCATCAGAAACTTCTTATTTGATAATATATCCAAATACTGTGCAGGGCTAGATATATAGATGCATTTGGTGATTCATGACATGATGTCTTTAACTTCAGGAGCTTATTTCTGAGGTTATTCCCAGCCAGAAATATTGTATAACTATAGGTCAAGTTCTCACATCTTTCATGTATCCCCACCGATAAAAATCTAGAGGTTTGACTTCGGGAGAACTGGGTGTTCAGTGTTATGGACTACCGTGACTGATCCATTAACTAGGGAAACGATCATTGAGATACATTTTTGCTGCATAACTGAAATTTGGAAAAAACACCTGTCATGTTGCAACTATAAACACAATCATATTTTCAAAGGTATATCTTCTGAGACGTGCAGCTATTTGTTATGTAGAAAGTGTAGTTAAATATAAGCTGTAAGATTACCTTAAAATATTATCGGACCAATCAGCTGATTGTGAAGAATGCCACACCACACATTTACACAGAACTTATGTTGCAAATTGCTTTCCATAGTGCATGGGGTATCACTTATGACGACAGACACGTGACAACATGCATTGCTGCAAAAATCCATGGCCCTGTAACCCTTGAGAATTGACTCTGGTGTATATGATATTTCTGGCTGGGAATGACTTCAGGAATAAGATGCTGCAGTGAATGTACAAGGTGGTGAATCACCCTGTGTATGTGTTATATATATACCGTGTGTCCTGCGACATAATGGCTGGACTTGAGGAAGGTGTTTTTACATGTCATTTGGATCTACAAAATGTAGTTGCTATGTGGTAACAATGTCAAACACAACACTTTATTGTAAGCAAAATTATATTACATATATGAAGTTGCTGCATGTTGCAGCCCACAATAAGGCCATCTTCAGGTGAGACAAATGCAAAAGGAAGGTAGTATTAAAATGAAAGGTGCCTCTGTATTACATAAAAAATATAATTCATTTTTAATAGAAGTGGTGTACTACAATACCTCCTCAAGTAGTTGTATTATTATTAGAGAAATACTGAAATGTTGATATATTAAAATATAAAAATATAAAGTGTCTCTGAATATTCAATGTCAATATGGGTGGTAAGTAGGCACGCTGAATTTGATTTGTCGCTTTTATTCCAAGATGTCAGTTCATATGAAGATGGTGCTTCAATATAGTTTCTTCTGTATATGTGTTCTTCATACAAAGAATATTATATCAAAGCGTCAACTTCCTAGGAGTTGACATCTTGGTACATAACTGACAAATCAAATTCAGCGTGCCTACCCACATCATCATTGAATATTAAGAGACGTCTTATATTTTTATTTTCATATATCAAGATTTTAATATTTCTCTGCCAATAATATAACTACTCTAGGAGGCATTGTAATACACCACTTCCATTAAAAGTTAAATCTATTTTTTATGTAAGAGAGGGGCCTCATCTTTTTAATATTACCTTCCTTTACATATTTTGTATCAGTCTCGCCTGGAGATGGCCTTATTATAGGCTGAAACATGTGGCAACTTCATGTAAGTAATATAATTTTGCTTACAATAAGGTGTTGTGTTTGACTGACTTTAATTTGTTACTGTATAATTACATAACACAATGGGATTATCCTCTCCGATGTTTAAACTACAGTTTGTTTCAACAGTTATCAAGTTACACACACGCTTCATGTAGCACTGAATAAAAAATTGTCTTTTCAACTCGCCTTTATTATTATAATTTTAAATGTTTACAACAGTTTTGAAGTTTAAAGCTGATTACAACACTTCCATGAAATGCCTGCCATCACACTGTATGCATGCTGCCAGTCACTGTGCCATTCAATGTTGTCATTGCATGCGTCTCAGTTTGTTTCTGATACCAACAGAAGCTTCATTTGTGGTGTCTACTAACTGACACCTTCCTTCTGGTGTACCACTGTGATACACTCTCGACTTCATGCGACCCAAAAGACAAAGATCTAATGGGTTTAAGTCAGGTGACCCAGCAGGCCAAGCCACCAGTTCACTTTTTCCAACCCACCTTCCTTCATAATTTTCATTCAAAAATCCCATTACATCTGTGCCGAAATGTGGAAGTGCCCCATCATTTTGTAGCCACATTTGTCCTTGTATTGCAAGATGCACATCCTCTAAATATAGAGGTAATTCATTTTCCAGAAACTTTCTGTAATATGAAGCTGTTAAACATCCCTTGATAAACATGTGGTCTAAACAGGTTATTTATTGCCTCATACTTCACACCACATGTTAACTGAAAATCGCTGTTGAAAAACTGTATTACCTGATGTGGATTTTCCTGTGCCCATGAGTGCAAACTCCGTGTGTTGGTAATACTGTCCGAGGTAAATTTGGCCTCATCCGTGAATAAGAAGACAGGCAGAATTTGTAGCTGTGTTTGCAGCCATTCAAAAAATTGTGCACATCTGATGTGATCTCCTGGTAGAAAGTGTTGTATTCTTTGAAGGTGATACAGATAGAAACCATCATTGTGCAAAATTCTCCATACCTGTGACTGTGCTACATGTCATCCTGGAAATTCTGCATATATATGTCCTTGGGCTTCATTGCACTGCTGCCAGAACATCACCTCCACACTGTTATTATTCATGTTCTGCATTCACTTATGGGAAGGAACCCTCAGAATACTGTGTACAGTTTGAACCGTTTTGCAATGTGCATGATGTTTCCAGTAACCCTGTCGTTTCCATTGCAGAAATTATATACAAAATGCATGTTGGCATATTCTTCATTTGTACAAGTGTTAGGCATTTTGACTAACCCACCATCCTAGAACACAAAACAGCCACTAGCCAAGGCAGTGTACAAGCAGGTACTTAATCAAGTTACAGCAGTGCTAGCTCTCTTCATATCATGTAACTTGATAACGGTGTTGAAACAAACTATGGTTTATTAGAATTTTTTGCTCCATATGACCTGAAGAACACGCTCCTTATGTTTGGTCATTACATCGATCATCCTGTATACACACACATCCTGTATATACACACGCATGCCCGCATACATGTAGAGAGAGGAAACAGTTCACAAAGTCATCTTATGATAGTTGTATATGCTGATCGAAATTATGCCTGAGTATTTATACAGTCTGTATGCCTTTCAGCTGCATCTCCAGACACAAATGAAGTCCATACATGGTTGGCTCTTAATAATGGTGCATCACTAGAAGTTGAGATTGCTCACAGCAGGGAACTTAAAAAGCAGTCACGGAAAATATTTCGGAGTTGGTCTGTCCATCGCCTAGGGAAGATTTAACACAGTCTCCATTGCAGGATTTTAATGCATGCTGTTTAGTAGGTTTAACTCTTTGCATTGAGAGTTAATTATGTGTAAAACATTTATAAAGACAAGACTCATAGAATTGCTTTAAAGGTAAGTAGACTGGTTTGACAATAGACATAACATAAGCAGCTCTTAAGATTAGACTGTTATGAAATACTGAATGTGCCAGTTGTATGTATTTTCAGTTAATACCTTCGATCTGTGACATAGTTACTCATTCATGTTACACCACACATATACAGTAAAACGTCGATGCATCGTTTTTTAGGGGGATGCAAATCAAAAACTATATATAGGGGAAAACAATACTACCAGGAAACCATTAAAAATTATAGATAAGAACAATTTAATGATTATTATCACTTCTTGCTGAAAAAATCTTTCATTGACGTTTGTGTTGTGCAAACTTTACTCCTCAATTCAAAGTACGATTTTTCAAGACCTAGAAAACTTTCACGATCACTGTCACTCGTGCTGTGCGCATAAAAGATTGTACTTTCATCAGCGCTTCATGCATCTCAGCAAAGTTCGGCACAACTTCGGGTTCGCCATCTTCTTTTCTCCTCTTTCCCCTCCACACTCCCGGACGCCACGAGGCTCTCTCACAGCTCTTGCACTGTTTCATCCACCACTGGTTGCCACGTGACTGTCCACAGAGACGTAGTCCTCGAATATGTCTTTGTCATGCCACTGAACTTTTCCCAGTCTTGGCGGAAATCGTCGTCATCGTTGGTCAATACGACGTCACTATCGCCTGAAGATTGTCCCTGCACGTAACCAGCTTTCCGAAAACAATTTTCGATTGTCTGCTGGGTTACTTGTTGCAAGGCTGCCACAGTGTAGTGCAAAGCTTCCAACACATTTATCTTCTTTTTCGTATCTTTGCTTGCATCCATTAAAGCAAACAGCTGTTTGCACGAGGCGTTTTCTATAAAGCTGCTTATAACACTTTATTACCCCTAAATCAAGGGGCTGGAGCACACTTGTACAATTTGCCGGGTACCGTATGACTTATATTTCTTAAAAACGATGTGCGGCACAATTGTCCACAAAGAGGAGAATGTTTCTGTTTTTGCGCACCCATTCTTGCGTCTAATGAACGCAGAAATGAATAAAAAATGTCTGTGGTCATCCACGCTATATTGTTCACGTGGTATTTGGAGGGTAATTTTTTTATATTCTTGAGATTTCGGAGATTTTCCGATAACAATCGGCCCTTGTTTGTCACTTCCACTACTGTTAACAGAAAGTAAAACAGTAACTTTTCCCGAGTCTTTCGAAGATCTTGTATAAGAATATACATGCATCTCAATCTCGTGGAAAACCAAAATGATAGAAATTAAGGCAATTTTCTCATTCTGGTATTTGATTCAACACGCAGCAGGCAATCCATGCAGCACTAAGAAAGCAATACGCGCACGCAGCGCACTAAATCATCGTTTCAAATTAAAAAAAAAACTATCTATGTGGGAAAATGTTGCGTCAGCACCGTGATTTTTCAATGATCGACGCGATAAAACAACAGTTCGAGGACCGATGGAATCGGGAAAAAGTAGTGTTATTTATATGTGGCTAGTTCCGGGACCAAATAAGGCAGACAATATATGCGGGAAAACGAAGGTAACGGGGGCGATGCAACGGGGTTCCACTTTACAATATTTACCTGAAAACAAGATGTGGATTGTTTTCAGTTTGTTCCATATCGACAATTGAGTTTCACTATTGCATTTTGATTGGAACACAGATCAACAAGACGGGGAACGTATGTATTACGTAACATTGAGGCACGTTCGCATAACCATTGTTGCCATATAACAGCAATAATTATTACATATTCTGAGTGTGTGTTTGTAGCCTCAGTTATCCAGAATGCAAAGTGCTTGCACTGTATTATAGTAATCTGTGGCCTGTCTGGCTCTAGAACATTTTTTCACATTATCTCATAAATGCCACAATGTTCTGAAAAAAGTTATTGAACTTAAAATGTGTATTCTGATTTTCCCTACAACCCTTGTCTGAAACATTTCTCATTCCAAGAAGAATTCAGCGAGATATTGTCATAAATGTACATACATCTTCATGTGAAGTAACCGTTATAATTGTCAGATTTTAATGAAACTTGAATTTTCTTGACAGAGTTTCGAAAAATACTCGTATATCAAATTTCATGAAAATCCGTCCAGTGGGAGCCAAGTAGGTCCATGCAGACAGACAGACATGCCAAAGCTAATAATCACTTTTTGCAATTTTGCAACTGTGCCTAAGAAGTTATCCAGGGGCATGAAACACAAACATTAATGATATGTATGTAATATTAAATATGCGGTATGCAGTACAATACTCAGCCATTCTTTAAAAGTGAACTACCCTCACAACTAAACCAGAAGCTCTCCTCCTAACAGAGTGGGCATCACCCCTTCTGACACACATACAAAAAACTAAAAAGCTTACCCAGGTTGGATGGGACCTTGTTCCACTGCCACTACATGTGAAATGAAGATCTCAAACAATGCTTATTTTAGAAAGGATTCCAAGCATACTCTAAAGCCCTGCCAGTGACTTCAGTTTGAAACTGAGAGAGGCAGTACCGGTACAGAGGTGCAGGTAGGCGGTAAATAAGGAAGGCTGCACATATGCAATGGGGACATCCACATATCATTCCTTGACTGCTGGTAATCAGCCTTGAGACCACAAGTTTGATACACACAGTGCAGATGTTTTGCATAAAAGTTGTAGATCTTAATTATATCTATATTTGCTATTATGAGCTACCTTCTTCCTTTTTGTAAGCAAGGTGCTTTTGAGTTCCTAGTAACAGAATGAGAGTTATCTCAGTGAAATGTTCGCTGAACTAAAGGAGAGCATGAAAGTACTGGTGTAGGCAAAGTGCTTTGTGCATGTATGTGTACAGAAGAGAATTTGTACTACCAACACTGATGACCTGCTTCAATTAAAATTATATTCCAGAGCATAATTAATTTGGTATTCCATAACAGATCCTGAAAATTCTAAATGTATTTTTTACTGTGATCATTCACTAGTTAATGAACACATTTTCTAGAGTAAATTGGTGAAGTATTGTGTGGCCTATATGGAGACCATAACACAAAAGCAGACTTCCAGCCTGGTGTAACATATATGGGTGAAAGAGAATCCAATGTCTGAAAACCTTTTATGCCAGGCTGTGTGAGTTGCTGTATGAAGAGAAGTTCTTTTGCATCTGATTCTCCATCTTTACAAGATACAGTACCAGAGGTTGTGGCTGTACTTGGACTTGGTTTCACATTGAGTACTCCACTCCTTTCAACCATACGTGGACTTCAGATATAAAATAGCATAATTTCAAACTGGTTTTCAACTGTATAACGTAAGAGAAGGCCATCATGTCAATAAGTATGCTGTTTAGTGAACTGTATTCCTGTAATCCCCAGACCATTGTGGGCAGACAGATGATTCTTTTATACATATTTGTGTAGTTCTGTACACATTTCTGTTGTTACAAGTATGTAACTGCCCATATATTTCTTATGTCAATGAAATTTACAGTCTTAGTACCTGTAAAATAGGAATTTAAATTATACACTTATGAAATAATCTTACACATGTCAAGCATTTATATGTACTGAAACAACCTTTCTCTGTGTGTGTGTGTGGGGGGGGGGGGGGGGGGGGGAGCACACACATGCATAAGTTCCAGCTATCAGTTTATCCAGATTTGATTAAAATTAGGAACTTCTTTAACATTTATTAACATAAATAATCTCAAACTCATTATGCCTTAATTTTTATGAACATGCTCATTTATATATATGTGTGGTATTGGGAGAGGCAGTGTTGTATATCAGCACAACAAAACAAAAATGTAGGTAATACATTGTACTAAGGAAGCGGTTTATTTATTTACAGAATAATTTCACAATTCACCAACACATGCACTTCACTATTATAATTAATAGTTTGTTAAAAAGCCCTACATATGTTTCGGTCGGTTAACTGGCCATCATCAGGGGCGACTAGAGTTACATAATACAAACACATTCATTAGGTTTTCCAGAGATGTGGATTAAAACAGTCAAGTGTGGGTATTATAAAACTGCATTAATAAAATAATAAATTCTAAAATTCACGTCGTATTAGAGATCACTTCCTATGGGTGTTGCAAATCACTTGTTGCGTGCACTATGCTGTAGACACTGCGTTAGTTGCGAGCACATTAAGTTAGACAGACGTCACTCACCCAGATACTACACCACAGCTAACAAACACAGATACGTAACACCATGCCAAAAACCAGTACAATATACATCTGAGTACCGTCCGCAAGGACAATACCGGTCAACGTAAACAAGATAACAAAACGTGCTTCTAGTAAACAGTATCACATATATAACTTAATGTGCTCGCAACTAACGCAGTGTCTACAGCATAGTGCACGCAACAAGTGATTTGCAACACCTAGTGCAACACCCATAGGAAGTGATCTCTAATACGACGTGAATTTTAGAATTTATTATTTTATTAATGCAGTTTTATAATACCCACACTTGACTGTTTTAATCCACATCTCTGGAAAACCTAATGAATGTGTTTGTATTATGTAACTCTAGTCGCCCCTGATGATGGTTGGTTAACCGACCGAAACATATGTAGGGCTTTTTAACAAACTATTAATTATAATAGTGAAGTGCATGTGCTGGTGAATTGTGAAATTATATTGATAAACATGCATGGTGAAAACAATACTAATTATTTACAGAAGTTTTTAAATGCAGAGCAATGAAACATATCAGTGCTGTGCAGCATCTTGACTAGAGTCTCACACTACCAGTATTTTATAGAAGCTGAAGAGGCATGTGCACGTACAGTGTTTCTACATAATGAAGTATTAATCTCCTTTATATGTGTATGTTTGAACTTTGAACAGAAGGAACCTGAGTACTTATTCAATAACAATTTTGTCAGTCAAGTGAAAAAAAAAGATTCCAGGCATGTCAAAAGCAATTTCATCGTACAATATGTGATGCAGGATAAGAAAAACTGTTTTACAAAGAGATCTTTGTGTAGCCAGATTATGGCATAAGTTTCTCGTTATATTTTTTGTGATATTAATTTGTGTTTTTAGTTATTATGATGATGTATTCATTGTTTGAGGTATGGTGTTTCAGATTAGCATGGAACTTAGATTTGTCAGTATTATATGTGGTACACTTCTGTAATTTTTGAAGGATCATCCTGGTTATATACAGCAAAATTCCTTTAACCTGACGTCCCATAATTCGGAAATCCTGATAATCCAGCACTTGAGGAGAATAGTCCCAAGACCGGAAGTTTTGCTTTTTATCAGAAAAAAAGTGAAACAGACAGATCTCAGAGACATGTTCAAAAAGGCCTCCAAGAATGTCTATACATCAACCGTTGTGGTATTTCTCGATGCCTTTCTCCTACTCCATCAACTTTGCCAGCTATTAAGACTCCAGAAAACAGAACAGGACGTGGATGACCCTGAACCAGCAGACATGAATGATATCCAAGTGGAATACTCCTCTGATTAGTTGTACAGCCCAAGTATAGGAGCAGTAACAAACAATTACCTATAAGAACTTAGGTCACTATGTATACTGTCTTATAATCCGGAATACTTGATAATTCAGCACATGTCTGGTGTTGTGCAAGTCAGATTAATGGTATTTTACATTCCTACAGATGTTTTTGAAATATAAAATTTCCTTCCATTCTGTATCATATAGTAATAGTTCAAACAATTGCATGTAATCTTAGTTATGTGAAAGATATACAATATCTTTATTACAAAGCAAATTTGTTTGTACTTCCACTGGCAATGGCCTGTAATTCAAATATACTCGTATATTATACTGCTTTTCAGGAGTGAAAGCATGCTGAATGAAAAAAATGGACGTTATTACAGGGAGGCAGTAATGATCTCAGAGTTGTTTCTGTTTGGCAGGTGGTGGCTGGCATGCTGTTTTAGATTTAAACAATAAAGTGTCGCTGTCAGTGACAGGGAGCTTTTGGTTTATGGATTCTATGTCACATTTAAAATACTTCAAACAATAAGACCAACGAATGCACTGTATTGACCAATTTTATTCTGGCCTATTTCCCTACACGTGTTTCGGAACTTTAAAGTTCCATCTTCAGGGGTTTTTTTGTCTTATGCTACCAGATATTCACATATTAAAAACAAATTCACAATATATACAATAGTCTGTTGAACAGTCTTAAAACCTCATGTAAATAAATATTCAGAGCACTTTAGAAGTTGTACAATGTGTACCATTATCAGTTAGAAATGTAAAATCTCACTTAAAAGAATATATAAAAACTGTTTTGTAAAACGTTGTAATCTGTTCGTGGTATTGGCTGTTTGTTATTATTTTGTAGACTACAAACACGACAGCAGTAGCCTTACACACTAGACCTTGAAAGGACAGGACAGACGTTTCACAACACATAAGAAATGACTACGGAGATATAAAAACTATGCCAGTAGTTGCGTAAAATAATAACAAACAGCCAATACCACGAACAGATTACAACGTTTTACAAAACAGTTTTTATATATTCTTTTAAGTGAGATTTTACATTTCTAACTGATAATGGTACACATCGTACAACTTCTAAAGTGCTCTGAATATTTATTTACATGAGGTTTTAAGACTGTTCAACAGACTATTGTATATATTGTGAATTTGTTTTTAATATGTGAATATCTGGTAGCATAAGACAAAAAAACCCCTGAAGATGGAACTTTAAAGTTCCGAAACACGTGTAGGGAAATAGGCCAGAATAAAATTGGTCAATACAGTGCATTCGTTGGTCTTATTGTTTGATTTAAATAAAATGCACGGTGCTAATACAGTGAAATTTAAAATACTTGTTTCTGCCAGTCACTTATTCTGTGACTTTGACAAGTATCACTAATTAGTAGCTTTGTTGTAATGGCGGTGTAATTAACTATTTGGTAAGATTAGGAAAAGAGAGGTTTTTGCTGGACTAAGTGGACCTCAAGACAGTGCTAAGGGTCTGACTAACATTGTAGATATATTTGAACAATGTTTTGATAAGGATGTACAGGAAATTGTGAATGAGACCAATCACTATATGCAAAGCAATTCAAGAAAATCCCAGGAGCAATATTTTTTCCAGGCATTCAAGGATAAATGAGTTTCAGCCTGAGACTGCAGAAGAAATATGTACTGTACTGGCACTTCTCATGCGTACAGGTATTGTACAGAAGTCCAGTCTGAGACAATATTTCTCATGAATCCAGCTGGCAGCCACACCCAATTTTGGTCCTGTTATTTCCTTTGACAGATGTGAAAGCATCTACAGATCTCCGCATTTTATTGACAACACCTCCAAGGACACATTTGAAGAACCACACAAACTAGTCAGAATCCATCCTATCATTACACCCAAACTCAATTTCCAGACCTTATACATACCCTAACAAGACATTTCAATTGATGAATCCTTCACCTTATGGCAGGGCCACCTATACTTCTAACAGTACCTTCCGCTGAAATTATCACAGTTCAGAATACAGACATTTGAATAGTGTGAATCAAATTGTGGTTATTTGTGGTCCTTCATAATTTATATTGGAAAGGAGACAATTTTGGAGTCACCCCTCATTTCAAAAGACACCAAAAACGGCAGCAATAGACCATACATGGATGGATAATTTTGGTTGTGCCCCCAATTGACAGATTTGTTCCATAAAACATTATATTAATCACTGTCTGTTACTTTTTGACCTTGAAAAGTTGGCGTCTTGATTTTCCACGTATTTTTACCATACGCCAACTTACCCCGTCCGCGGGGCAGGTTGGGACACATACAGAGGTTAGGGTAAAAGCCTCTCCCTCCCATTCCTTATGAATGTTGCTAGCCATACGTGCCGTTACATTCAGCTTAACACGTACAGAGAAAATGTGAAAAAGTATAACGTGAAAAGTGTGCCAACTATCCCCCCTCTCCCTACTATCAATATATTACAGCCGTCTTACCGTTCCTCAGCTACACGGGTATCTTTCGTGACAGAAAAAACAAAGTAGCTCAATATCGGTTCACATAAGCTTTACTCAGCAAATGCTTATCGTGTTGACATGTTTCATATTCTGCCGTATTAACGGGCTTTTGATCTGTAAAACGTATAGGCATGTATGTATGTATGTAGGCTACTTTAGTAGGCCTACCTATCAGTTCAGGTACTCATACAACAAAACAGGTTCATTTTAATTCACTATATTTTAAGGGTAGTGTGGAAAGCATTATTAACCATAACATTATTGCCCGCTTACACACTTTGCAGAATGACAAGCTGTTGCATAACACCAATTGTTGTTTCAAATTTCTCACTTTAGACTATTCAAATGTGCAGAATGCATGTGATGCGTCTAACTCGTTTAAAGCCGGAAACGATGCTACTTGCCTCTTTATCAAACTTCCAACTTTCTCTCACGAAAACAAAACCCCCCCACTAATTTTGAATATCTATCCACTGGCCTAATATTATAGCCAGACATTATTCAGGATACGTTTTGTTGCAAGACAATAGGATTGCTAGCCGTCAGTAACGGGTGGTTTGAAGCCGTCTGTACACAATAGAAAAAACCCCAATTGCAGTATGTTTTCTTTGCGTCCATCCCGTTGTAAAATTTACGAAAGGGTTTCACAGAAGACAATGTTACAGTAGGGCATACTTTACGTGCTGTAAAAACTTTTAACGTTCGAATTCACGCCGTGAGCAAGTGCCAAACTTGACTAATTCCTATTACTTATGTGACAAGCTAGACTACTCGTAATTTAAAATGGCATGTAAGGGTATTGTGTAACATCATTAAGTCTCGAACCCCATCCAACTGTAACAATATTCAGGAACAAATGATCTCTCCTAACCATGTTTAATATACACAACTGTTTTTTAGATGTTATTCCTTATTATCTATTTTCTACGCGTTTTCATTTGTTGTTTGTTATGTATGTATGTGGTGGTAGCAAGGTATAACCTCGTAACTACCACCAACTTTTATTTATGCTTCGTCAATTATACAGAATCGAGATATTGTTTGTAATTAGTTTGCTGCTGTTGCGGGAGGTGGAGAGGCTGCTGCGGCATGTGTACCGTGCTCAACTTCCTCGGTGTGGTGGGGCGGCTGGGTACCACTGATGGCCCGTGAGTTGGGATCTGCTGCCGTGCGTAGGTTGCACGTCATGCAGTGAATGATATCTGATGACCGCTGCTTACAGGTAGAGAGGTCGACCGCGTGGTGGCGAACTGAGCACATAGTGGCGCGATCCCACCGGCCGTGTCTACCGCTTGCTGCACGTAGGTTTACGTCGGTGAAGCGAGTCTTGCTGGTTGCCAACCAGCCGACCAACCAAAGAGCTAACTAACATCGGAGACTTCTCGGAGCGCAAGTCGACGTCCCATGGTCTGTTTAGCCATTCCTGAGTTTTAACGCATCGCTTGGCTGAATAACAGATACCTTATACTATAACAGGGGATTGCGCTTACGCTAACGGTTTATAGTCTCGGTTAAGGGCCGTGAATTGGTATACTAAAGGCTACAGCTCTAGGGGCGTATAGTCCTTCAAAGTTGGGGGTTTACTTTCGCTGGATGGCTCCCTGGGGTTTGAACCCAGAGTGACGTTTTCGCTATTATATTCGCGCGTCTACAACCAAGTACACGGGTGAAACCACCGTTACCGGGCGAGGGGGGTGGAGTGCGGGCCGTGCCCCAACTTTGTATTCTACCCTGGCATTCACCTTACAACCGTGGAAAAATCACGGATAAACCTCAGTCAGGGTAGTCGAAAAGCGCCTAGCCAATCAGTGCTAGGCACGATTCGGTATCGTCTTGGCTACCGTTTTGCGGCCTCGACATGTCTGCTGACTTGAGTCCCCGTAGCTTGCGCGCTAGGCGACTTGGGTCAGCCCTCGGTCAGCGTAAATGTCTGCCGAGTTGCTGAACTAAGGGGATCACCACATGAGTCTTAAACGCCTATGTTAGAGCTCTAATGTGTTCGCCAAAGAAAGGAAATCCCAAATCCTCGTTAATTTGCACGTTACTAAAACCAAGGTGCACCAGTAGCAATGCGAAGACACTTGGATTGAAGAACCTGCAGCTTCCTGACGTGGCTGCAGGAGGCGGACCACCAAATGGGTCACGCATAGTCCATCATGGGGCGTATAAGCTGCTTATACAGCAGAACTCCGTTTCTGATGGAGAGACCGATTCTCCTGTGTAGGAAAGAGACAAGCAGACCCAGTTTTTGGGCAGCTTTCTTTCTGACCTGGACGATATGAGGCAACCAGGTAATCCGTGTATTAAGGATCACTCCCAGATAACGGGCTGTATCGATCATTGGTTTGGCTCCCCTAGGAACTGAACCGGTCGAGGCTTGGAGACTCGCCACCCGGCCTTCGCGAAGAACATAGCGTTGCTGTTGGAGACGTTTATGGCGATTCTCCATTCTCTCAGCCACCGCTTTAGGTCGCTGAGGTATGCTTCTCAGTAGCTAACACGCAGCGTTGGCTAGCGGGACGTGGCTATGATTACCGTGTCATCCGCGTACAAGGCCAGTTCGACGTGGCGGGACGGCACCGGCATGTCGTTGAGAGACTGAACAAAACTGGAGAGACTAGTCCCCCCTGCGCAACGCCAGCCCGCATGCCACGACGGGTATATGTGGCCGTTTGGAAGGACGCCTTGAACGTTTTGTTTTGTAGGTTGGAGGATATGTATGTAACCAGGTAGGAGGGGAAGTTGAGGACTGTTAGCTTAAAGAGAAGAACATCGACCCATACGGTGTCTAAAGCCTTAGCCACGTCGAGCTAAACTGCGTCTGTTAGCCCGTTCTCGCCAAGTTTCTGGTCACCCTTTCAACAAGGCGGGCTAGCTGAAGAGAGGTGCTGTGTTTGGGTCTGAATCCAAACTGCTCATCACGCAGAAACCCGTGCCCGCTATCTGCACTTAAGATCCTTCTACGTAAGATCTTTTCAACCGTTCTCAGTCTCTGTTAACTACATGACCATTCGAGACAAACTTAGGTCTCCGTTACAGTCGGCAAGAAATGTCAACCTCGTCCTTAACGGATTGGTGCCCATACAAATACTATAGTTGCAACCTGGAAACATGTAACGGTTTTCCTCAACGCATACAACCGTCAGAAAAACTACATCTATTGTCTTGCCAAATATATGTTCGCATTTCTTTGCCGCGCACGTGACATGGACCCCTTCAAGATGTCCCTTCACGTCAGAGATGTGGAATGGTAGCTCCGGCCTGTGCACGCAGCTCCGCGCCCTCCATCAATCAAAAACGTACGTAACATTACTCCACTTCTTTCCAGCGCCCCTACCACACACGGTCTTCTAGAAGCACTCTGCCCTACTTGGTACTGAAAATTTTCGTGCTGTGTTTCGGGCTATATTACATCAGAGCCCATTATGATTTTTAAAAATCATCATCATCATCATTCTCTAAAGGCTAAGCCTTGTCGCTGCAACCATAGATGTCTGTCTTGTGCCAGTCTCTTCATTTCGGCGTAGGAGTTGCAAAAGAGTTCCTTCATCAGATTCTTGATGTAAGAGAGCCTTGGTCGTCCTCTACTTTCCTTCCCCAACACTCTACCTTCCATGATGTTGGTAACAAAATCATTATGTCTGAACAAATGTCCAATGAGTTTGACTTTCCTCATTCCTACCACTCTTAATACTGTTCTCTTTTCATTGATTTCCTTCAGCACTTCTTCGTTGCTTTTTCTATCCATCCAACTAGTTCTATTAACTCTTCTCCACAATCACATTTCAGCTGCTTCCAGCCTCTTTTTCTTCCCAATGTCCATGTTTCACTTACATATGTCATGACACTCCACACACATATGCTTTTATAAACTTCTTCCTTATTTCAAGGCTTAGATTCTTGTTCATGATGAGACTTTTCTTATTTTGAAATGCCAACTTTGCAATGGCTATCCTTTTCTTTACCTCGTTTATACATCTATTTCTATTGGTAACTATACTTCCAAGGTAGCAAAATTCTTGTACTTCTTTTACTTTGTCAATCCCTATTCTTACTTGTGCAGTTCTTCCCTGACTCTTTTTACATATTTTCATAACCTTAGTCTTTGCTTTGTTTATCCTAAGTTTGTATTTGCTTAAAACCTTTTCTAGTATCTGTAACATATTATTCATATCTTTCTCTGAATCCGCAAGGATCGCAATGTCATCTGCAAATCGTATACGATGTATCTGCTTCCCATTTATGTTGATACCTTTTGTCTTTTTAAAAATAAATTAATAAAATTAAAAAACTTGAAGATAGAACACTGTGATTGAGTCATGGAACATGTAGTTATATTCGTATGTATATAAATGCAGTTGCAGAGAGTGTTATGTTGTACTTACAACATGATTTTATAAGATAATTTCTAAAATCAAACAAATTATATATAGCCTCAGGATCAGCCTCCCCCCCCCCCTCCCCCCAAGGAAAAATTCTGGATGCGCACACGACTTGTTCTACCCTAACGCTGATTGCAGCATGTTCTTCCGCAACAGGCCTCCATAACTTCTAGACATACTAGATAATCTGTGTTCTAGACCATGGTTAAGATGAGAGGTCTATTTAGCAAAGTCTGCGCGATAGTATACCAGAAGACGGTAATCTCATGACAATGTTACAATTCACAGCCTTGCAATCTATGATAGATGAGCTTCTAATTTTAATTGGAAGCCTCATTTGTAATTGATGTTTCAAAGTTTATATTTTTATTGGAATAAAGTACGTTTTCATAAAATATCTTGCATGCCGTTATAAGATTTATATTTTAGGTCATTATAGGCAGTCAGATAAAGTGCATACATCATGTTACTCTTAGAAGGCTACGAGAATAGCAAATGGCGGACGAAGTTCGTATTCTGAACGCATAAAATCGTTGAGGAAGTCGACACCTTTTCATTGTGTGTGCACTTAAGCAAAGTCGACGTAACTGTGATAGTTCAAGAGTGATGTAACTTTACGTAACATTGAAGAAGTAAGTGTAAGTGCAATTCATGAAAGTGAGACGAAATATACAGAGAATGAATACTATGTGAACAACATGTATTTTCACCAACTCGTAGAAAATGTATAAAAACTTCACAAGAGTCCCGACATGTTTCGGTGTGCTAAACACAACATCTTCAGGGAAACATTTAAAAATACACAAGCCCAGCTATTTAAATTGTTAAAATACCACGTTACATTACAACTAGTTACGGTCTGCACCAAAGGTAGGCATGTGACATGCTGGGAGAACTACTTTATACAATTCTACCAGCATCACGGATTGTTGATGGATCAACAAGCAGTCAGTGACCCGAATCTCTTGTTTAACCTTACTATCGATAGGTGTACTATCTAGTTATGCGTGTCCTTAGGCACCTCCCTTCCACTCGCTTGCCTGCTGTCAGCCCACAGCCACCAACATATAAACAACATGTTCAAGCATTCTGTTACGTATCTCGATCCACCATATTTTGCAAGTTTGGCATGTAATTAAAACCTATGCATTCTTATAGTAATTGTGATATTTTATAGGATGAAGCCAACAACAGGCCAGATTAGAATAACTTGATGCTTGTACTCAACAGCACTACTTTTATCATTGAACAACTTTCAATGCACCAACAACTTACATAACATTTTAACATCCTGTGTTAGTTAGTGGTATTTAAACAATTTTTAATAACTGAGCTTCTGTACTCCGTAGCGCTACTTTTATCAGTGAACAACTTTCAACGCATCAACAGCTGACATAGTATCTCAATATACTGCATCATAGAGTGGCGTTTTAACAATGTTAATAACTGGGCTTGTGTACTTTTAAGTGTTCAGTGTTCAGTGTGTTACCCTGAAGATGGTGTGTTTAGCACACTGAAACATGTCGGGACTCTTGTGAAGTTTTCTATTTTATTTTAATTTTGTGTACAAGCTGGTGAAAATACATGTTTTTGTAATAGTATGTACACAGACTGGGTAGTTTTAAAATAGTATACTATGTGTTTTTAAATGTGTGTACAAACGGGTTTAAAATGTACCTGGCTTACTGTTTTGTGGGTACGCTGAGAAACTGAAAACATGTTTTTGTTTGTAGTATCTTTTCCCTGATAGTAACCACTTTTGGAAAGCTTTACAGTTCTTAGTGAGGGGCAAGAAATTTTTCTGTCCTCCAAAATGTGCAGACATGTTGGGAGCTCACCCAGCCTCCTATTCAGTGGGTACCAGTATATGAGAATAGGTTGTCTTCAGGGCTAACCAAAATTACAGATGATAATTTCATACAGACACACTCCTCCTCATGCAATTTGAGATTTACACAGTTTTCCAAAATGAAATAGTAAAGCATTAGGATAAGATTTTTGAAATATGTGCCAAATTTTTTGTACCAAGAATGAAATCACAGTGGGGCAGAGGTGCCAGAGGAAGACAGCTGGGCTAGATTCCTCATGCAGTTGCTCACAGCATGTTCTGTTGTAGCTGCTAAGGAGAGGCTGTTTGTTTTATCAGCTGTGTTGTCATGTTTTTGAGTTATTTTTACCCATTATTTGTCCATAATCGTGATTGGAAAGTGCCTCAGTGACAAGGTGGAGGATGAACTCATAAGAGAAACGCAGTAGATGTAGAATGCAGGATTAAAATTACAAAAAGAGGGTGAAAATGGCCAAACCCTAACTTTATATTCTCAAGACTTGGATTTAGCTACTTTGACTCTGAAAAGTATCGTGAGAGATCGTGAACATGTAAAGATCATGTGAACTATTCATCAACTTTAAAATCCGCAATAATTATGAAAAAGCATGCACATGCTGTGTTTGAAATGAAACGCTTAATAAATATTGTGGATGGAGGATCAAATACAAAAAAAGTGCCACTTAGCCTAATGGAGATTCAAATGAAAGCTGTTTTTTTGAATGTAAACATCAGGTTCAGTGATCCAGAAGCAAAGGCCATGACTAATGGGTAGTTTCATGTATTTAAAGCCTATGAAAATGTCTGGAACATGGATGTTAGTGGAGAGGCTGTGAGTGCATATTTAAAAGCAACAGAATCATATCCTGAAACTGTGGGAAAAATTATGGAAGAAGATAGTTAATGTGGCACAGAAGATCTATAACATGAATGCAGATGGATTATTCTGAAAATAATTCCTGATAGAAGTTGCATTTCCAAAGAAGAAAAGACAGTGGCAGGATTCAAAGCACAATGCTGTTGGTTGGAAGTAACACAGAGGGAGGTCACAGGAAAGATAGGCTAATGCTTTTTCTTGGGAGCAGTGCAGAAGTAGGTTACAAGTTGAAACCATCACGGTAGCCCTTCTTTGACGACTTGTTCATGAATTATCCCTTTCCATAGTGGAAAAATATTGCTGAGAAAATCACAGTTCATTCAAGGTTTTGGTATTTGTTTATAATGGTCATGCTCATCCTGGAAATGTAGATGACTTTACTCCACATATGAAAGTTATGTTTTTCTCCTGCAAACATCACATCAGTCCTCCAGCCTATGGATTTTGGGGTCATTTCCAGTTTTAACAACTAGCATCTAATGAGAACATTTGTACAGGCAGCTGAAGAAACCGACAGTGACCAAACTTTACAAGAGTTTTAGAATTTATGTAACATTTACAAAGCCATCCTAAACATTTCTGAAGCATGGGCAGAAAGCAAAGTTTGTATGAATGTGGCATGGAAGAAAATGTGCCCAAAGCTTGTACACAACTTTAAGGGTTTCAAAAAAAAGATGAAATTTTAGAGTACATGGCTTGTAAAATTGTGAAGCTGGTGGAGCAGTTTGAACTTGAGGTTGGTGCTGCTGATGTTGAACTTTTGCATACCCGTGAACCTGAACTAACAAATGAAGAATTCATGTACTTAGAGGAAACAAAAGTTACAGAACATGAAGAAGCCGAAGGTAAGCCAGTAGAAGAACTACAACAGTTTATTGTCGAGGAGATGGCAACTGTATATCATGATATTCATGATATGTCCTCAGCACTGGCAAGACTTGGGAAGATGGACCCCAAATTAATTGCAATTTTAAAAGTGCAGAGAGGCATTGATGAAATGTTGGCAATGATTTATAAAGAAAGGAGAAAGATCCATTGTCCAGTCAATTCTCGACAAGTTCGTATGGAAGGCTGAAAGCCCTCTACGTTCCACATCTCAACCACCCACCTCTTCCACTACCTCTGCTCCCTTTATTGCCATTGTATATTCAGATGATGCTGATCCCAATGATGTGATGCCTATCTTTTCTCCTTTGTCATCTTCAGATTCAGTTTTGTCACCCACCACAAAAAAATGTTTCCTTCAGTAAAGGACTGACACTTGGATTAATCGAAGTGACATTTTGTTTTATCATCATCATTTAGGTAAATGCATTTTCTTATAGTGAATGTTTTATTGTTTAAATTTAGGGTGACTGATAGCAGTACTGTGTGTGTGTGGCTATGTGTATGGTATGTACGTTATGTGTGCATGTGTGCAAGCGTGTGTGTGTGTACATGATATGCACATATGTTGTTGACCATATACCAATTCCAACTTGCATAGAATTTGATGAGCAGCAGACCTTTGGGAGCGTATCTGTTTCATAAGTAGGGGTTTGTCTGTAGTTAACTTGTGGGAGCTATTTTTATGTGATGCTGCAGAATGACTCATATTAATTTTATTATAAAATTACATCCTTTGACTTCACATTTCATAAGCAGGCCACTGACATCAGCAGATATACGTTTCACACTCATCAGATGCTTAGATAACATAAAGAACTGCATTTTCCTGTATTTTTTTCTGTATGTGGTTTACTTATTGATGCTGTATCTTACGACTATACAGCATTGATGTACGGTAATTATGAAATGGAGCATTGGTGGAATTTATTGACATGAGTAAACCAAAGTACTTGGACAAAAGCTTATCTGAATCCATTTTGTCCACCACAGGGTGTTGTGTGGACTGCCGGGGGATCATATCTGAGTGTCGGCAATGAGACGCTAGTAAATGACTTCCTGAGCTGTGGCACATCCTCTGTTTCCATGTCTTTGGTTTGGCTTAGATACTGTCTTTGAGTCATAGGATTTATGATGGGACTAGAGGTAGTGGGGAATCTATTTTCAGTACATTCTTCTTCTTTCATCTGCCTTTCAACTGTCACACCATCATACAGTAGAACCCTGTTAAGAAGTCTTTTAAGGGACCAGAGGATTAGGGACTCCTTAAGCGGAAGACTTATTAAGAGGGAAGCTTATTAAAAGCAATAGGATTTCGGGACTTTAAAAATCAGACTTCTTACAGGCGAAAATTTTTATGCGGGGACTTCTTATCCGGGTTCTACTGTATCTAATTGCAGATAAGAATGGAATTTACATCCATGTGCTCTGTGTTCCTTCATAATGTGATGACCAGGTACTAGAAACTGGATATGTTTATTGTCATTAAGGGTGTGGACACACCAAACAGACCAGAGTAGCCACACAGACAAAACAAACTGCAACAAGTCTCAGTCAAAATGATCTAGTATGAGAGACCTGTCTGGTGCCCCATTTCTGTCAGCCCGATTGTGTATTCTTCTGCACTTACTGCAACAGTCATATGGTGACAGTGCCAACAAAGAGATAGACACATTTGGAAACACAAGTGAAAGGTGGCCAGAATTTGGTGTTTTCTCACATTTGTGTCTGGATTTCTTTCAAGATGAGGATAAACTTACAGATTATTTCATAATTAATATTATAATTTAATTATGTAATGACAGTATGATCCAAGCCTTTGTGGATGTTAACAACATGTCATCTGGTTGTTAGTTGCAGACATTTTTGGAGGAACATACTGTCTCCATTCTCAGGGACTCACTTTTCGTGGACTACAGATGGACTGAAGATGGAGGCTGTATGCTTCTCTGAAATGCATGTAGCATGTTTGGGATTATCATGGTGGTGTTGAGTATTCAAGTGTTGCATAATGATGTTCCATGTCAGCTGCTTGACACTACATGCCTCTGAAATGTTGTAACTATATAACAGTTGACATGGTTTAACAGTCAGGAAGACTGAAGAATCTGAGTGGAGATTCTGTAATTATGACTTCTGCATAGTGCTTGTGTTCCATCTGTCAGTATAGTTACTTGAGAAAATTTCGCTTTTGTTTGTCTACAGGTGTACTGTATTTGCATATAATCACAGACCTCTAATAAGAACACAGGTCATGTTTGTGTTTGCATAAATTTTGAAACACAGACTGGGTATTTAGTACACAAATTGTAGATTCACCAACTTATGACCTCTATCACCTTTGTCATACACCTACCACAGATGCATTTTCTTTTTCATGAAACCATTGTCAGTGCCATCATATAGTAATTTTACAGTACAATAAAACCATGAACAACAACTACAATTTTTTATTATCAGTTCTTAATGTATATCCCAACATGTTTTTGGCTGATCCTTAATACATAGAAGGATAAATTGCAACAGTAGGTTCTAGAAATAGGAATGAGATCTCATTGTCACAATGAAGGTATTTTATACTGAGGTTTGATTAATGATACGTATTTTTCATTTTGAAGTTTTTTTTGTAGTGTACTTTCTATTGTTAGGTTATGTGCTTTTCTTGAGTGGTGACTAGTGGAAAGTTCTTGTATTGTAATACATCTGTGGAATGAATCTATAGTTTTCAGCTTATGTCCTTTTTTGGATGGTGATTCTGGAAATTAAAATTAAGGGATATAATAAATGTGATGGTAAGTAATAGAGAAATTGATGAAATGTATAAGTAGGAAATTGAAGAATCCTTGGATATTTATGTTACAGATTTTGAATATGTTTCAGTTTCTGTAGGTATTAGAATCTGAAATTAAATAATAATTTGAATTATTAACTAAAAAAGAAGGACATTGAATTTTTATATTGTTGGTTAAGCTGAGAACTTGTTGAGGAAAATATATGTAGATGGAAGGATTTTTTTTTTACATGTCACATAGTTTTGAGCTGGTGCAGTTCTGATTGTATTGAATAAGGGTGGCTGTTTCTTGTTTCTGGGCCTTGTTGGAATAAAGCTCTGAAGATGGCGTTGGGTTCTGTGGTAGTTTGGTCATTGAATTGGTTATTCTTTCTTGTTTCTTCGTAGATATATTCTTCTATTTGTAAGATTTGAACCATGGTGTAAAGCATCTCTATTATGTTGTCAGTGGTGTCTATAGGGTGTTGATTTTCTAAGAGGTGTTTAGAGAAATTTGAATTATAGTTATCATTGTGAAATGTTTGTAAATACACATTAAAATGGGTAAAAAATTTCTTCCAGTTTGTCTGCTGTATCATTTTTTGCATTCAGCACAAGTTAATTGATATACCTGAGTATAAGCATTTATTGTTATGAAGTGGATTTTTATTTTTGAGTAGTTTTCCTGTCAAGTTGTTGGTTTTGAGTGCTATTTTTAACTTGGTAAGTTTAAATAATTTGGTGATTAATTTTGTCCCTCTTCCGATGTATGTAAATTTTACGTGTTTTGTTGTTTCATTATTTTCTATTCAGAGGTTTTCTGTTTACATGTTATCAGATTCCCATGAAATATTTAATATGATAACATCTAAACAAAAAATCTTTGAACAAAAAAAAATATTCAGTGTATTTCTTTTTGAGTTAATAATTGAAGTTGTTATTTAATTTCAGATTCTAATACCTACAGCAACTCATTCAAAATCTGTAATGTAAAAATCCAAAACTTTTTCAAATGTAAGAATATTTACATTTTCCTATTTTTAAAACTTACTGTTGCAATTTATCCTTCAAAGTATTTTTGTGTTTTGTATTACCTCATGAAGGCCAATTCCGGCTGAAACATATTGGAATATATGTATTAACAGTAATTCAAAAATTGTAATTGTGATTGATGGATTTAATATAATTTATTTACTTTCACAACAGGGTGCACAAGGTCATCATATAATCTGTTACATGAATTACCTACCAGTATCATTCATACATTGTTAATATATAAAATATGTGCCTTTCTAATTTAATATTTAAAAACATGTAATACACCGGTGTATGAGTACATATGCTTACTTGGAACCAAGTAGTTGTGTAGTATTATCCTATTATGTTTTTAGTTTTTATTTACATTTTATTTTTATTTTCAGTCCTTGTACCATGAAATTATAAAAATTACAAATTACTTATTACTTATTAAAAGGCTTTTATTTGACATGTGTCTGGGTATGTAACTGCTGTGTGTGTGTGTGTGTGTGTGTGTGTGTGTGTGTGTGTGTATGTGTGTGTGTGTAGTGTACTGCAGAGTTTGTTTATTTCTGTTATGATTTATTTTCTGTAATGCTTTAATTTGACTTACGTTTGTATCTTATAGCCACTGTGTGTACTTCTGTGTTCATAGTTACGATTTTTTTACACTTGCTTTTCTTGTAGCCCTATTGGATTATGTATCATGTTGAAGCTAGTGTAACTGTTGTATTGGCACACCAATTGTTTATTGTCTTGCCTTGTCCTTGAAGTATGTTGAATGTATGAGGGATGCCCAGAAAACAATGTCTGTTATCGTTTGTCAGTAAATATTTATTTCTAGATAATGAAAATTACACATTATGAAGAGTGATGATGTGACTCCATACCCTGTTTTCCCACAAAGTCTCTGTCCACTTTTATGGCCTTTGTTGATGAGGAACAAGTGTATGTATGCCTTGTCATGACCATACCTTGCCCTGCTTTCGTTGCCAGGTTCTCACGTTCTCACGTCATCAGTCCCAAGCTTTGTACTGCGGATTGCATCCTTCATGGCTCCATATAGGTGGATGTCTCAGAGTGCTAGATCGGGTCTGTGGGGTGGATCGTGTAACATGGTCCAACAAAATTTTGTGATGGCTTCATGACTCTTCAGACTTGTGTGTAGCCTTGCATTTTCAAGCTGAAGCAGGATTTCTGTTGGACTCTTGTGAGACCAAACTGGCTTGAAAAGCTTTGTGTATTCTGTCATTGTCCTGGTGTAGGCATTGGAGTTGTTTCTCTTATCTCTCGGCATCACTCCTTCACAGTCCCGGAAGACAGTGATCATGACATTACCCGCTGATGGAAATTTTCGAATTTTTTTTTTTTGGGAGATTGAGGATGGTGCCATTTCATGGATTGCCTTTTTTGTGTCAGGTTCAAAATGATGGATTCAGGTTTTATTTGCTATAATGTCTGGGATAGGAAGGTCTCTCCCTTAACTCCAAAATGTACAAACAACTCGGAAGAAATGGCCTGTCTCTCGGTTTTATGTTTGACTGAGGCTTTGAGGAGCCCATCTTGCACACACCTTCAAAAATCCAACTTCTCGAATGATGTGATGGACACTTCTTTTGCTGTTTGGAGTACTGAGCACCAGTTGTCGGGGTGTGATGCTTCGATCCTCGCAAACAATGGCATTAGTACATGGCAGTATTTCAGGACTAACAGCTGTGACAGGACGTCCTGAGTGACACATGTCATGTAGCTCTGCTTTCATGTTTTGGAAGCTGTTACTCTTTTAGTCCAGGGAAAATGGTGCTTCTGTTGTCCACAGCACTTCCATAAACATTGCTAAGGCATTTGTGATTGTTTCTCACTGATTCTTTTTCGGCAACAAGGAATTCAATCACAGCACATTGTTTGTACCGCACATCATGATGGACTCCATTGTGAGGTGGTGCTGCAGTAGTGCTGTATGTCAGAAATCTTCACAAATTTGTACCAAATGCCAGAAACTTCAAGTCTGTTTTATCTAAAATATCACATTCCTAGGTTTGTTACTGGCCAAGAAAGAAAATGAGAAATTACTTTCTGGGCAACCTACGTAATCGACTCTTTTATAATTTTCACTCACTGTCTTGAAGTATCACTTATGTATTCAGTGAAAACATAATTTTTGGATGAACGTGTTATTTATATCAGTACTTTACATATTTTTAAATATCTTTTGTAAGTGTATCTTCTCAATCTTAATAACACATGAATTATATTGACAGATAACAGAGGCAAGTAATATTGTTTGTCTAGCAAAATCTGTTAATTTAGTTAATTTTGAAACTTACATAATCAATTTGACTGGTTATCAATGAAGCTGAACCTAGGTTTATGTTGCTGTATTATATGACAGCATAGATGTGTTGTATGAGAGAAGTGTTATGCATACATGCATGCATGCACGCATGCATGTACGCACCACACGCACACACACACACATTCACAGGTCCAGTACCTGTCGTAAGACAGCTGAATATGAAACGTCATGATTATGCAATAGACAACACATATAGACAAGTTCAAACATATGACAGAACACCAAATAGTATAATAT
This sequence comes from Reticulitermes speratus, assembly GCA_021186555.1. Lineage (NCBI taxonomy): Eukaryota > Metazoa > Arthropoda > Insecta > Blattodea > Rhinotermitidae > Reticulitermes > Reticulitermes speratus. The sequence goes on along the minus strand of JAJKFL010000005.1, from coordinate 13,718,963 downwards.
AAATACAATAAAAGATAAAATACAGTGATAATTCGAAGCAATGTTAACAATAATATTGCTTTAACATATACTTAAAATACGGATTATTGATATACGAGGGCTGTCCAAAAAGTATCCGACTATATTTTTTCCCGCGGTAAGTAATGGCGAAAGGGTGGGGAAACTGAGCGTAGTGGTAGAAGGGACTTTCATGCGCATGCGTGATTTTTTGCTGCCTCGCAACACCGCCGGATACGTCTGTCGCTGCCAGATAGCGAAGTGGTGTAACACGTGTTCGTCACATTCTCGTTTCGCTCAAGATGACAGAATGTTTGGAGCAGCGATACTGCATCAAGTTTTGTCAGAAACTTGGGGATACCCAAGCGGAAACAATCCGCAAAATTCAGCAGGCTTTCGGTGATGATGCAATGGGGGTCACTCAAATTAAAGAGTGGTTCTACCGCTTTAAAGATGGCCGCATGTCGGCGGACAGTGACCAGCGTTCCGGGAGACCGTCAACGAGCCGAAATGCTGATGTCATTGACAAAGTGCGGACATTGATCATGGAGGACCGTCGTTTGACTGTCCGGGAAATTGCTGATGAGGTTGGGATCAGCAGAGGTTCCGCAAACACGATTTTAACTGAGGATGTGGGCATGCGAAGAGTGGCGGCAAAATTTGTGCCCAAGCTGCTTTCGCCGGAGCAGCAACAACTCCGCCTTGAGGTCGCGCAGGACATGCTGGAGTGCGCCAACAGGGATCCTGAGTTCCTGAAGACTGTGATCACTGGTGACGAGTCGTGGGTGTACGGATATGACCCGGAAACCAAGGTCCAGACGTCACAATGGAAGCATCCAACATCCCTGAGGCCCAAAAAAGCACGACACGTTCGGAGCAATGTGAAGGTGATACTGACTGTTTTCTTCGATTACCGGGGTGTTGTGCATCATGAGTACGCACCACTAGGCCAAACTGTTAATAAGGAGTACTACCAAGAAGTCCTCCGTCATCTTCGTGATGCAGTTCGGCGCAAGAGACCGGAGCTGTGGGACGCACGCAACTGGCAGCTGCATCATGACAATGCCCCAGCTCATTCATCACACCTGATCCAGGGTTTCCTGGCTAAGCACGGCATTCCGCAGGTTCGCCAGGCTCCCTACTCTCCTGACATGGCTCCTTGTGATTTCTGGCTGTTCCCGAGATTGAAGACACCGCTGAAAGGCTCCCGTTTTGACAGCCGCGAGGACATCATACAGAACGCGACAGCGCAGCTGCACACCATTCCAAAACAAGCCTTCCAGAATTGCTTCCAGCGATGGAAGGACCGCTGGGTTAAGTGTGTGGAGTCACAAGGGGCCTACTTTGAAGGGGATTAGGTATTGTAACCACCCAGATACAGAACTTTTTTTTCCCGGCCCAAGGTCGGATACTTTTTGGACAGACCTCGTAATAGGTGTAAAAGGGATTGAGAGCTCTAGATGTCAGCTGTAGAATGCATCTTAGCTGAGTGTAAAAATTCTTCAATTAAATAAAAGGAATGGGCAATTAGATACTTCTGTAACACTACCTTAAAGCGTAATTTATCATTTTTGATTTACAAAATGTTAGTAGGTGGACTATTAAAAATCTTTATACCAGAGTAAGAAACACCTTTCTGAAAATGTGCCAGATTTGCAAGAGGCCTATGTAAAGGAGTTTTATTTCTCATCTCCATTCCATGTACTGAAAAGTTAGTCTGAAAACTCTCAGGATTACTAACAACAAACATCATCAGAGAATGTAGATATATACATGGAACAGGCAAAATATCAAGTTTCTTAAATAAGCTTCTACATGGAAACCTAGATCCTACTGCCACCATGGCTCTAATTATTCTCTTGTGAGCACAAATACCCACCCTATGTTAATAGAGCTTCCTCCCAAAAGTTTATACCATACTTAAGTACAGAATGAAAATGAGCAAAGCATACAATCCGAAGAGCATCAATATTTAAAACAAAAAATATTCTTCTAACTGCAAAACAAGCAGCACCCAATTTTGGAAGTATCAACTCAATATGACTCTTCCAATTAAGATGATCATCAATGTTCATACCAAGAAATCTTACGTTAGTTACTTCAGTAAGAAGTTTACCTATATATTCAATATCCAGTGGATAATAAATTGACTTTATAGGAGTAAATTTTACTATATTAGTTTTTCCAACATTTAAATTGAGCTGATTAGCATGAAACCATTTAGATGTATGTGATAAAACCAAATTAAAAACCTGTGTAAAATCATAATTATTTTTAGAAATAAGGACACTGGTATCATCTGCAAACTTTATAACATCAGAAATATTACAAATTTTTTAGGGGAAGTCATTTACATATACAGTTGAACTCAGTTAAAGCGTTATCGAAGGAACTGAATAAATTATGTCGTTATAAACGAGTGTCGCTCTAAGCGAGGTGTATGTTAAAAGCGAAGGAAAAATATTACAGGCATGCTGGCATATTACTTAATATTAACGCTATGATCTATTTCAAATTAAATTACAATTAACATTTCAAAATAATAAAAATTACTTTCTATAATTGTAAATTTCCATACAGGTTAGCTCTAAGAAATACATTAACTCAAAATTAAAATTTAGGAAGAGCAAAAGTTATCATGAGAAGAGGACCACTCACTGGGACCTTGTCACTTCTCTCTAGCTTACACGACTTAAGCAGCGCCTCATCAATGTCATTTCATTCAGGCTTTCAAAATCGCTTTATTCCGATCCATTCTGTTCAAACAAACTAATAATTCTGGTAACTATTTTACCCTTATTTTAAAGATCATATGTAATTAATCCTCTAAACAATTTTTGCTGATACATTCATAATTACACCTTCACATTATAAAGGTTTGATATCTCACACCTGCTTGCAGTTCTAATAATTTTGTTTTTAATGTTCTAGTTATAGGCGTAATGATGGCTTGTTTAAGCTGAAACATGTAGCCTATTTTACCTTGTATTATGAGTTGTGTACGACTAACTTGAAAAAGAAATATGTACCTGTTTAGGAGGGGCTTGCATCCTCCATCCTTAGGGTGGTCAAAGGAGTATATGTACCATGGCATCTTAAAATTTGGTTGGGATGTTGGGTAAACAGGCTGAGAGATTATGGATTTTCTCAGTTCCTCCAGATAAATGCTGTACCACCACTGGTGTAGATAAGGACTGTGCATATCCTGTGGTTTGTGGTGCTCCATGGATCAGGGGGGCTCCCAAATACACAGAATACTACAATAGTTGTGGTTTCTTTTGGATTGGATTGTGTTCTTGTGTCAGAAGGCAGTTTTCTGGATCTCTGAGATGTGGGAATAACTTGGCTAATAATCATAGGGGTTCCCATAACTGGGTATCTATGCTGCTGTATACCACCTCAATTTCAACATATTTTTCAATATAGCCTTGTCTCATTGAGCACTGTTTCATCTGCTCTTCATGTGGTATATTGTGCTAATAAGTTCGCCCATCACATATGATACTCAGTTTTATTTTCAAACATCCCTGCATGATTGAATAATGTTTTATGCCAAATGAACATTAATAGTGATGTTACTAAGTATGTAGCATGGATTCTTTTTGGCAGTATCAGTATGTAATAATATGTGTATAATTTTATTATAAGCCATTTTATTAGAAGCCATTACACACAGAAGTCTGTATAATGGCTTCTAATATTAGTGTGCTCTTCTGTTGTCTAGGTGGACTGTAAACAGGCATCTGGACACTGAAGTTACCCAAAAACCGATGTCTGTGAGTTTTGAAGTTGGAAGTTACGACATCTAATGTGTGGCCTGTGAAACTATAACAGTAGATTTGAAATGAGTGGCTACAACTACAATAACTGGGGGAGAAGAGGCAGAGATTGTGGGTCACAAGGAGGTGGAGGTAACCAGAATTCAGGCTACTGGAACAGTCACTATAACAGGTATGAGAATTATAACCAGTACCATTACCCTCAGTTAACATATCCACAGCAGTGGAACCCTGTTCATTGGAATAATCCAGATCAGTATAGTGGCACATATGGAAGAGAACAAGTTGCCCATAATAAGTGTGCTCCACGAAATCCATTCAGTCCCAGTCAGGGGCATAGCAAAGCTACTGGACATTCATCATCATCTGTTAAAACGAAAACTTCACAGTCAGTACCAAGAAACAGAAACAGAAAGCGAGAAGGACATTCCTCATTGTCAAGAAATAAGTTGTCTTTACGGTCAAAAATTACTAGCCCACCTCTAGGCTCTGAGGAAGCTCGCAAGAAAACCCTTGCTCAAGCTACTGACAAAATAAAGAGCTGTTTGCTTTCATTCCAAAATGAAAAATCAGAGGTTTTAGAAAATCTTCTTTCAAACAAAGAACAAGAAGTGGTAGAACTTACCAAAGCCAACCCTGTTAGGTTGGAAAAGTCAGATTATGCTGAACTGCGGTTAACACCGAGTGATTTAAAAGTAATTGGAATGGTGACCACATCTGGAACTGGTCCTTCATCAGAAATGGATGAAACTGGAAATTATACAGTTGAAACCATTTCCACAAATGAATTCATAGGGTCATCAAGTACAACAGAAATAGTAGTACCTAGTTCAGGGGATGTGTTTTGTACGTTTAGTACTCATAATACAGAATTGCTAGATAATGTGGACAAGGTTAATATGTGTAGCAGCCTTGAAAGGGAAACAGGATTGAAAGATTCTTCCAAATCAATTGGACCAGAGCCTCACTACATGTATGAGCAGAGCAGATATACCTCTGAAAATAACCAGAGGCAGCCAGCAGTTGGTGAAGATCAGGCATCACACTCTGATCCATATGCCCAGTCACGATCAGCATCACTGGGCATTTCAGTTGCAGTGGATGATTCTAACCAGCCCAAGGATGGTACAAACAAAAAGATCTGTTATGAACATCTCTTCCATAACAACCAGAATGAGCCAAAAGAAACTCTTAAAAATTTGAAGCAGCGTATCATCCAGCAATTTTTAAAAATGGGAAAGAATAATTTGAAGGACTTAATAAATAATCCCAGATCCCGAAAATTTGAATTTGCAATGAATCATCTTATGAAAGAGCACCGTCTTTTGTTGTCTAGGGAGCTAAGGGGCTTGGCTCAATCAAGAATTAGAGGTCAGGATGTAGAAAATCAGGGTCATAGTGAGCCAATACATGAAACAAATTCCTTGTTAGATACTGACATTGAAATCAGTTTGTCCCACCTTCCTCAGGAAGTTATTGAGCAGCTTGGGAGCCTGTTGCAGTTGGATCTCCTGGATAATGCAGAATCCATAGATTTTCAACCCATAACTGTTGACACTGAGAGCAGTGTTCATGATCTGCAGAATATTCAAGCTCTCCAGGTTGCTTTATTGTCAGAAGAAAATATCAAGAGTGAAGCTATAGAAAGTGAAATTAAGCTGTTGGTTAGACGTGAAGTTAGTGGTAATGCAGTGGATGAAGGTGGATATGAAAGAAACTTGGTGGAAGGCCAGCATGGACCAGATTGCCAACTGAGTAGGTCATTGATTGGTGCAGGAACAGGACAAATTGAGGGTGTACTGAGAAGGGAAATTGAATGTGAACGAGAGGTAAGAATTGAAGAAAGTGCAGCAGCCAAGAAGCCTAGACAGGAATGTGATAAGTGGCCAAATTACATACCACTAGGAAAAGGATTCATGAACAGGAGTGTTGAATTTGGGAACATGTTTATTGGATGTCCTGATTTCATGGGCATGGGATCAACTGCATCTGAAGGTGCAGCTGGAAAGAACAGAAATATGACAGCTATTCCATGCACCAGACAAACAGATGGAGAATCAGATAACCACCTTAAGTTAGAAGGAGATCAGAATCCTGCTACAATATCAGACAAGCCACTGAATCCAGAGGTAGCTTTAGAAGCAAGTGAAACACATGTTAGACCATCACAGGAGATGACCAATTGCAACTTTTCTCAGGAGGTATATGTGATGCCCAGTGAAATTTTGAATAGCGAGGCTGATGTCAATTCTAATAGACATTTAAGTAATACGTCAACAGAAAAATCTGGCGTGAAAGGATTTGCTACTAATTGTTCAACCATCTGTGACATAGTGGAATCCTGTAGTGAAGAGAAATGGATTAATGCTTCTGACCAAGAAGGATTTGATAGCCTTCATAATACAACTGTTGGTGAAGCTAAAGACGTGTTAGAAGGTTCTAGAGATGCTGTTGAACCATCACAAGGTTCTTTTATTACTGATGGACATGTTGAAGACTCTGAATATTCCTGTGAACTATTGGCAGTTAATGAAGAACCATTACAAGGTCCTGCAGCTACTGACAAACCCTTTGAAGGCTCCATTAAGCCTACAGATACTTTATTTGCAGATGGGGTTACAAATTTTAATGTTTTGGTAAGTGGCATCACTGGAGAAATGACTATTGCAACTGATGATGCTGACCTTGATGAAAACAAAATTGAAGCTGAAGACTTCAGTTTGTCTAAAGACAAGTGTGTTACCTCCATCATTGACAGAGCAAGTGTACCATCTGAGAGACTGAACCATGATTCTAACTTTGTAGGGAAACATACTGAAAATCTACAGAAAAATTTAAACACTTCTGACTGTGATAAGAACTTAAATTTACAGAAAAATAGAAATGAAGAGAATAGTTGTAGTGTTGAAGATGAAACATTGAACAAGGAAACAGACAGAAATCGGAATGAAAGTGTTGGTAGTGATGTTTATGCAGTAGGTGATGTGTCAAGTAAAGTAGTGGGTACAAGTCTTTTTCTTAGTGGTGATAATGCAGATAATACACATTTTGATGAAGATTTCATGTCAAATAAAAAAAGTATTCACTTTGCTACAGCAGAACACAATATTAATTCAAATGACACTGCAGAAATTGTCAAAAGTGGCTTCTCTAATGAAGCTGAAATTGTTCCATCCAGAGGGATTGAAGGCACTGTTATTGTTGATGGCCTGCCTGGTGTTCTGTGTAATATGTCTGTTGCAGAAGATAATTCTGCTGTGGGTGAAACCCAAGTTGCTGATTCTGCTGATAATGACATCAAGGTTGTGACTCACATAGCTGTCTCTAAGGAAGCTGAGAAGGTGGATGGAAATGGTTTGGGTATAGTGAAAAGTCATGTACCAGATGAAGATGGTTGCACAGAAAACTGCAGTCTTACTGCTGAAGTAAGTGTGCAGTATGAGTTACCAGTAGTCATGTTGCTAGCAACCATGAAACCCATGATGACATTCTGGAAATATGCCATGGTAATGTGGTGGTTGAGACTGAGAAGGTTGATGATGCTGCCAAGGATGAGACTTCACAAATTAAAGAAGAAGCACAACATGAAGGTAATAATGATAAGTTCCGTTGTATTACCACATGACTTCGAATTTAATACACCCTGTAATTTAAGGCACATCCCACTTTTACAAAGGGATTTTCAGGAAAAAATTTTTGATGATAATTAGAGAGGAGTAGATATATTTTACAGGAGTTTATTAGCCCTTTACGGCCGAACGGGAAAACACTGTCCCAATAATTTAAATGCCCTCAACAGTTGAACGGGAAAAGTCCCACAATTCTTTGTAGTTTTTAAAATTTTCTGCGTCTATAATTACATGTCTCTTTTTCACAGTGTTTGTCTAAAAGGCTTGTATAGGCATAAAAGATTGTGTGAAATTTAATTGTAGTTAAAATTATCACTAATGAGGTTTAATTTTTCTTACTAACAGCCGTATGATTTTTCCAGCAGTCATGAATTATTTACAGATGTCTCGAGGCAGTAGTTCTTATTTTTTCCTCATATTGGTGACGTGAAGCAAATACACACACATAAAGGATCTTCTGATAAGTCTCTGTTCCTTCATACAGCCCCATCTGTAAAATCCACACCCCTTCACCCCTATTATTTCATCAAGATAACGCTACTGAAAAGTATCAGTTCAGTAATTACAGTAGTAATATTTACTTACATTTGTGTGTTCCACGTTTCCAGTTTAGTGTCAGTTGGTCCTCAGAAATGCTGTTTCGTGTGATATACCTCGAAACATGGGGTAGCACACAACCCTATGTTGTAGAAAACACTTATCAACCAACAATTGCACTATTAAAGTTTATTATCACTTAAAATTACCCTACATATGTTTCGGTCATCAGGTGACCATCATCATGATGTAGGGCATTTTAAGTGATTTTAAGTGACAATCTACTTTAATAGTACAACTGTTGGTTAAAAAGTGTTTATTAATACCACAATGCACGGTGAACAAAGAGTAAAGAATTTGATATGTTACTGTTGTTTTTAAGTGGCACACGGTGGCGCAGTTGGTTGAGGCACTGCACTACAAGCTGGAAGGTCGCGGGTTTGATTCCCGATGGTGTCATTGGAATTTTTCATTGACATAATCCTTGTGGCCGCACTATGGCCCTTGGGTTGATTCAGCCTCTAACAGAAATGAGTACCAGGAATATTTCCTGGGGGTAAAGGCGGCTGGTGTGTAGGGCTGAGAAACTTGCCACCTTCATATGCCGATTGTCTGGAAATCTGGGAGCCTCAGCCACCTAGAACCCTCAGGGCCTGTCTAGGCCTGTACAGGAATTGCTTTACCTTTTACTGTTGTTTTCAAACATTTGAATTTTTCAACATTTTCCAAAATAAACATGATGAGCAAAATGATGTGATGCAATTATAGGGTTTTTATTGTTAAATGCATACTACACTGAGCATACACAGAAGAATTACGAAGAATATTCAGCAAACAAAGTTTTCTAGGTATTAAAAATGAAATGAGAAGACATTTCAATGTTGATTGTAGCTTGTTTATTTCAATGAAGTATCACTATTTTTCTTCGTAATCTCCAAGCAAATTTATGCATTTGTACCATTTTGGCATGAGTCTAAAAATTCTGTTGCTTTTAGCAGTTTTGCTGCTGCATTCACAGACACTCACAAATGGCCATTTCCACTTCTCATTGTGCAATGAGTGCCCTCCCTCAAATGTTGCTCCAGTTTTCCAAAATTAGTTCCTCTACTCTTGCTATGTTCACATTTGTCCTTGATGTGTTGGGGTGGCTGGTGCAATCACCGTCGTCGTCATCGTTATCAGTGTCATCGTCATCATAATTCATCATCATTCATATCTTCAATGTTCCTATTCAAACTGTGCGCCTTTTTCTGACATTTTGCACTCATACATCTCTATCAGTTTGACAGTGCACTCTGATGGGGAAGCATCAAGGTCACATCACACTACTTACTTATTTGCAGGGCCAAGTTTTAAGTGCAGTTGTCATTGCACATCATCTTATCCCTGAATACCATCTGACTGACTGACTGACTGACTGACTGACTTGGTGGCATCTGCTGTGTGTTACTCCTACGAGTACTACCTCCTCCCAAAAAATAAAGTGCTTGATTAACACATAAGTTACAGTCTTGGGAACTTTGCTTGTTGGATATGCATTGTATTTGCTTGCAACTGTTTGCTCACAGTATTGGTGTAAGAATTATGATGTGATCATTTACTATGGTTTTATTTCAGATACATCCACAGTATTTTCAGAACCTCAAAATGTGGATAGCTTGTCTCAGACTCACTCACCTGTCATTTGTAATCCAACAAAAGAAGTGACTACAGTAGAAGTAGGCACACAGGCTCAGCTCTTTGAAGAGCTTGATTCTTATGATGTTCAGAAAATTTTACAGCTTCTAGAAAAATCACATCAGCTGTCACCACAACTAGTAAAATCACTGACAGATCACTTTTCATCAAGTAAAGTAACCAAAAGGTGTGAATTATCAAAGTTGTCAAATAGCTTTGAGTCTGTTGGTGCAAAAAAATTTGGTGCAACATCTGTCTCAAAGGAAAAGTCTCCATCAAATTTAATAATTCAGCCTCTCAACTCTGAAGTTCTACAAAGTTCACATATTCATATTTCCAAAATTCATGACCTGGATTCAGTTGTAGCAACTAGACCATTGCAGCATACTTCAAAACTTTTATATCCTATGGATGGAATGGGGCCCAGTTTCCAAGGACCCTCCTTACATGTTGATAAGGAAGAGAAGAATAGCAAAAAGCAAATAAAACTAGCCAAGCCTGATGACACAAATCTAGAATTAGATAGACTGCAGAGAGTTGGAGGAAGCAGCAAGGACAGTGAAGGATCAGCTTGTGTTGGTGACCTTGGTATAGCTGACACAAGCGACCCTAGTGCAGGCATTGCCAGATCCACTTGTGTTGATGGTGATCTGAATGGTGATGGCATTAACCATCTGAACACAGAGAAAGATGTTCAAAAATCTGCAGTAAGTTCAAACAATAAATATGTGTTTTTGAAAATGTTAGAAATAGACAAAGAAATTCAGAAACTGATGGAAATGAAACTTAAATTGTACACAAAGTTGCAGCTGAGTTTAACAACCGACGCTACTTGCACTAATATGAAAAGCAGACATTCACCAAAATCAGCAGGTTTGCAGTGTGCAAGTTCAACAAAAGTGGTGTCATCTCATGCTCTTTGTAACAGAATGAAATTGGGCAATAATTCTAATACTCAGCAAAAGCATATGGGTTTTGTAACAGCCAGCAACAAGTCAACAGGGAGTTCATGTACAAGTGATACTGCCACATCTGCCTCAACTCCTATGGTAATGTTGCCAATGGGGTCCTCAGCTGATCTGCAAAATACTTGTCTCTCATTGCCAAAACATAAGCAAAATGACAGTGTGAAAACTATTGACATTGCTGTCATAGAGGCCAACTGTCATAGAGGGGAAGGTTCTACTGTGATTCATTATTCAGGTCACAGTGACCAGAGCGAGATAAAAGATGGTGATGATGAAGCACCCTCTTTGAAATCAAAATTAGATCAAGTAGACAGTGATGGTGCTAATAAGGTCAGAAGGTATTTGGCTGCCCATCTTTCAGGTTATCAGAGAGAATCTCATCAGTCTGAAAGGAAGAAACAGATTTTAAAACCAAAACATAATGTTGTTAAGGAGGGCTATTTATGTGATATAAAGAAGCAATCCCATGAACAGCACAAGACTGATATTGCCATGAGAAATAAGTCCTTTAGACCCGTTGGTAATCGAGGGAAAGTCGGGATTGGAAGTAGCTGTGAATCCACTGTAAAGAAACCTGTTTGTTCAGATTCCTTAATCAGAACTGCAGTAAAGGAACTGAGAAGCAGGAACAAACATACCATGCAGAGAGTGGGAAACATAAAGTGTGAACGGGAAATTTCACAGTCTGACAGTAACATTATGGTAGAAGACAGTAAAGAGACAGTTTCACCAGTCAGGACCAGAGTTTTGACAAAAAGCAATAAACAGTCTGAAACTGACAGTGTGACTTCATGTAACAGATCAACAAGACATTCCCCAAGAAACCCAAGTGTTAGTAAATCCATTGAACAGTTGTCTTCTCAGACATGTAATGATGTTTTTAGATACAGAGGAGATGCAAAAGCAAGGTCTCATAAGGATGTGGAAATTCTGCTTGAAGGTGTTGTAGACACAGTCTGCAGCAGGGAAAAAATACAGTCACCTAAAGGAAAAATTTTGATAAGTTTTGATGAATCGGAGGCACCTGATTGTGTAAGTAGAATTACCCGTAAAAGGAAGCTTACAGTAAAAACAGACATTGTTGGTGATGAGTGTGTTGTAGGTTCTCAAGAAGAACCCACAGAAAGCAGGAGCAGACGATCACTTTCTAGAAAGACATCTGACTTTCAGGAGATACAGCCAGGTGTCATGGATGAAAATGCAGCTAAAATGAGTACAAGAAGGAACGGGAGAGTGAAAATAGAGCAGACAGATGCAGTTGATGAAAGTACATTGCCTGCTAGGCAACTGAAGAAAACAGTGGTTTCTAACTCAGGATATATGGAGAAGAGAAATAACTGCCAAGTACAGTCATCTCCTGAAATTCTACCCTCTGGCCTTCCATCAAGGACTAGGCAACATATTGATGGTGTACAGAAGAGGAAATCACATGAGACAGAAGGCCCACCCAGTAAGGTCCAGCATCTTGATCCAAAACCAAATCCACTGCAGTGGAATTTACAAAACTGTTTTGTTATGGTAAAACCACTAGCTGTAGAAGAAATTGATAACTTTAATAAACCACAAGAAGAACTCACTACTACAGATAGTCTAAATAAGCAGATAATTCGAAGGTCTTCAAGTTCTTCATGTGAACTTTCTGTGACAGATTTTATGAAAAGGGAGAAAAAGGGAACTGAGTCAAAAGGACAGAATCTAATACACAAATTTAGATGATCCTTATAGATTGGTCTTCAAGGAAGTGGTTGATACAGACCTTAATGAAGTAGAGGGCTGCAGTAGCCTGCAAGATCCTCTTGGATGTATTCCAAGTGCTGAGGCACAAGTGCCTGAGGTTAGTATTGAACCAAATGAAACCATTACTTCAAGTCCATTGCAGTTACCTCGTGACCTTATTGTGCAGTCACATTCACCAGGATGTTTAGTGGGGCAGTGCATCCTTCCTGAAATAGCCATACCAGATGAGAACAGTATCTCAACCCTTGTGTCTGACACAAGTGATGGAGAGCAGTACATTGCCAGAAGGAACAAAAATGATGAAACAAATGAAGCAGATCTGCTTACTCACAGTGCAGATGGCAAAGATGATTGGGACCAAGATTCAACCTGTTCTTATGACACACCTCAGGAGGGTAGAGAAGGAGCAAACAGTAAAGCACATAAGCACAAGTCCTCCAAGAAACACAAAAAGGACCGGAAGTCAGATGGTATAGAACGATTGGTGTTTGAATCTCATGAAGGGCCTGTCTTGGATATTAAAGTAAGTTAAAAGTACAATGTACAAAGTAAAAAAAAAGTCATACTGTGGCAAACACAGCCAACTCTCTTACACCCCCTTAGATAACAGCAGTATTATACAGGATGTACATTTGAGGAATTTGCCATATTTTGAGAGAATGTTCCTTTGGTTAAATTACATTGATGTAACGAAGCGTACCTATATCCGAAGTTGAACGGTTGTGTAGATAGTGAGGAGATAATTTTAAAGATTGAGAGCTGTTACACACTTATTGATTACAAGATACCTATTAAAACAATGAGGAATTTGTTGTTTCTCTAATTTAAACACCTGCATTTAAAATCTAATTAACATTTGAGTGGCATAAAAGATGTTAATGAAGCTGGAAAAACTCATACCATTTTTAAAAAATCGGCCTCAGGTTTTCAAGTACTTTGCTGGCATATGTCTGGCTTGGGTGGGCTTGGTTTGGCTGCTGGCTGAGGGATGGACCTGTGCAGGGTATGGATAACACATCATGTCAAACAGGTACATTATGTGGAACCAAAAGAAGATCACATTTTTCTTGAGCCATTATCTCTATCTCTGTTCAACTTGAGATGTAAGCATGTTTTGTTGTATTGATATAAAGTAAACTAAGGAACATTGTCGCCGATCCCAGTGGCCATGTGGTCTAAGGCGTAAATCTGTGGCCGTTCGCTTGCTGGGATTGTGGGTTCGAATCCCGCCGAGGGCATAGATGTCTGTCTCCTGTGCATGCTGTGTGTTATCAGGTAGAGGTCACTGCGTCGGGCTGATCAGTCGTCGAGAGGAGTCCTACCGAGTGTGGTGTGTCTGAGTGTGATCATGAAGCCTCGATAATGAGGACGCCCTGGCCCACTAAGGGCTGTTGCGCCATTGGAAAAAAGAAAAGGAACATTCTCACGAAGTATGGCAGATTCCTCCTCGTACAACCTTTATATATCATTGGGAAATTCAGATTTCTGGCTTTGCATACTAAGTCATATGTAAAGTTACATTTTAGATGAAACTGTGTATAGTCACCACATTTGAGTATAGTAGAAATCTGTATGTTCTGGTGACCAGTTGTGACTGTAAGTCATTGGTGAGCATATGTTATAATAGTGTATGTGGGCTGTTATGCGAAATCCATTTCTGTGGGTTGAAGGTTGTTGCCTCTATTATATGCGATCTTGATACGATTTTTAGTAGAACTGCAGAGTTTATTCAAGACTACAAGTTATTGGTTTCTTACTCCAGGTGGAACCGTTCTGGTGAACAAAAATACAAACTGCATTTTTAAAGTGATAGTTGATTGATTGTAATTGTGTTTTTTTTAATAAAAATGCTTGTTCAGAACATTCTGTTCTCCATTCCAGTTATAATGTCTTTCTGGCTACAACAAAGAAACATAATAAACTGGGTTCGTATTAAATACAACTTGTAACTGATTTTGATGATCTGTGAACCTAAATTTGGTTCTCAGTTGAACAGTTTGGACTACAAATTGATTGAAATATATACCAGGATTGGATTTGTGTGCTGTGTTTGGAACTGAGTGAAATGATACAGGAATGTTTATGAAGTATGTTAGTGGGAAGGAAAATGGCATGCGCTCTATAAGGCCTTCGTTTTTGGAAACAAACATACAATAGAGTACAGAAGGGTGAGCACCACAGTGACCCATGCACTTCGACTATTATCAATCTTTTGTGCAACCCTTTAGCTCATTCATTCAGCAGTCCTGCACCTTGAACGAAGTGCAGTATGTTTCTGACAGAGATGTCTTCAAAGTCACGTGGTTTCATAAAATGATGACCCAGGTGCCTGAATCTTAGCGTGGCCAAAGCCTCAGTCACAAAGAACGTGTGAGGCCGTTCGAGATTCCTGCTTGTATCTATCACACTTGGGACTGTTTACCAACCCCAGATTAACTACGTGTCCTTTTAAATGACGGTGTCCTGTTAGCAACCCTGTCATTATTCTTAGCTGTTTTCTGCTCAGATTGAGCAATTCACGAGCTTTTTTGCAGAGGGTTTTTTAAGAAAGCACTTAGCCTGCCTTTGTCCACGTGTGGACTGCCAATGCTCCTCGCGTTTCCCACTCGTCCAGTCCCTGATCACCCCCCTGGCAACCTTTGCACATATACCAAGTGCAGGCTCAGGTCCTTTGTGTGGATGTGAGGAGCCTTGTCTGGGTAACTGATCGGCTATTTTATTCCATCAATTCCCATGTGTCCCAGCACCCATACCAGTTGGATCCTGTTATGTTCTGCCCATTTCACCAGGGATTGATGGCAGTCCCAGACTAATTTGAAATGTATCTGGAAGCTGTCAAGAGCCTTGATGGCTGCCTGGCTGTCGGAAAGAATATAGATGTTCCTACCTGTGTAACCCTTTTCTGTATTCTCCATTATACAAGCCTTAATGGCATATATTTCAGTCTGGAATGCTGTGGTGTGGAGCCCAAGACTGAAGCTGTGCCCCCTTCTCGAGCCCCATCTATACACCCCAGTACCAGTGCGTTTATTGGTCTTGGACCCGTCTGTGTACTAGACCAGGCCCCCTTTGTTGCCTGGGTTGAACCTGTTCTGCCATTCATAATTGTCAGGGATAAACAAACATAAATGGGGGGTTGTGGAATGTAACACCTTCCTGATGGCTTAACTAGAACGTTTTTTATGGTTTTTATTATGGTTTTTTTCTAACTTAAAACATGTTTTGACTGTAACAGTCATCTTTGGGGCAAAACATGTAAATTGTACAAACAGTGCTTAGTTCTTTTACATTGCAATCCCACGTCTAGTTAAATGAATAAAAAAATTAAAATAGCAAGCAACTATTTTTATGTAGCATACAAAACCCGTTGCAGTAGTTTGGCATGCAGTTAAAGGGAAAGCTATCCCATTACAGGCCTGGACAAGCCCTCAGGGCCCCAGGAGGTTGACGCCCCCAGAATTTCTAGACAGTTGGCACATGAAGGTGGTAAGGTTGTCAGCCCTACACACCAGCCTGTTAGAAAGGTGTTACCTTTTTATATATGTGGGCGAATCGAAAAAATTTTTGGAATTCAGTCGTACTGAGATAAATGTGCTTCCTGTTGAAGTAAGAGGGGCAGAGCTCACAGGGGTAGACTGTACATTCTGTGAAACAAGTTGGAAAAGTTTGAGATACATTAGTATGTCACAGTTAGCCATGAAGTGGAAGTGTTTTTAAGAAGTTGGCTGTATTCAACTGATCCCACCGATTTAAACATGGTCAAGTTAACTAGAAGACGAGGAGTGCAGCGGCAGACCAACAACGTTGAGGAACAATGAAAACTTGGGTGTAGTGTTCTGTTGGTTTGTCCCTGCAAGACAAAGGATGAATTCTGCTTTTTAAATTGAAGTACTGAAGCATTTTGAGGGATGGTGTTCAGTGAAAAAAGCCGGGAAATTTATAATTTTATTTTTTATTTTTTTCCAACAGATGTACTTAATTATCACATTATTATTATTATTATTATTAACCTGTTATAATTAAGTGCATTTGTTGGATAATAATAATAAAAGAAAGTTTGGATATTGTACCACAGTGATGTTCCTTGTTACACCTCCCTGGCAGTGCAACAATTCTTGGTGAAGAATCAAATTCCATCCTTTTCCCAGCCATGGTTATATCCAGATCTCACTTTCTGCAACATCTGACTCTTCCTGAGACTCAAGATTGGGCTGAAAGGTCATTGTTTTGCTTCAGTAAAAGAAATTCAAAAGAAAGTGACAGCAGGTGTCACATCCATCCTAGAAGATGTCTTCCAGATGTGCTTCCAGCAATGGCAGTGATTCTGGAGCAAGTGTCTATGTGCAAAAGAGCAGTATATTGATGGTGGCTAGGTTAGGTTTTATGTTTCCTTTTCTCTACAATTCTGGGAACTTTTCCTGGAAACTTCTCCAGTATTTGTCATGGAGCACAATGGCGTGTTACAGTTGAAGATAAAAGGGGATGATTATGCTTTTTCTGAGTTAAGTGTTTTACACAGTAAAAGGGCTTATTTCAGTCACTTGATATCTACATGTGGTTACACATGAGTATTACTGTTGTATAAATATTGAAGTTTACCATCATGAACACTATGTTCAGTGAAACCCCCCTAAAATATTAACCGGTGATTATTACATTTATTTGTTAAATGAGGGAAGGTCTTAAACTGAAGGACATTAGGTGGGGTTCCACTGTGTTTTATTATTAATTTAGGGGTGTGGGTACAGAGAAAGTACTGTACCATAGCAAGTGTCTTACAATACTTCCTGTATTAACTGTGATGGTTCTTTCAGACTGTAGGCAGACATGTGCTGGCTGCATCTGAGGATGGAAATGTGTACTGCTACTCATTGAAGAGTGGGAAGTTTAAGAGGAAATTTGAAGGCCATAATGGTGCTGTCACTTGTTTATGTGTTATTGAATGCAGTAACAGCAGTGTTAACAGTGAGTTAGAAGTTGCAGAACGGTTGTCACCTGACTCATTTTTCACTGGTTCTCTTGATGGGCATCTTCGGAGTTTTAGATTCAAGGTTTGTGACACATTTTGTTGCCCTAGTTCCTAATGGTTCTGTCTCAACTGTCTGGGGGATTGGGGAATGTTCTCTGATATGGGGTTTAGTTTATGTGTAAATTCCTCACAACTGGCACAGAGTTATTTGTATGGGGGGACATGTGTAGGGAATCTGAGATTGAATTTCCCTCTACATACAGTGCTTCACTGAATCAGTTGTGCAGTCTTTGTATAACATACACATTCTTGAGACATACATTTCAGATGCTAGGTGTTGATGACTTCAGGAAGTGTGACAGTAGTGAGATCCTGTTACAGGAAAAGATGTGAAATTCTCTCTTACCTTGTCAGGCCTTGACTGTAATTTTCACTGACTGGGAAATTTCTGTTTCAGAGGAGGATGTAGTATCATTTTTCAGACATGATCAGAGAAACAGTACATTATTTCTTCCTTTAAATCTAGGGATGTCAGGAAAAATTCCTTACAGACCCAAACAAGTTATTTTTTTACTACAAAAAGTGTAAATATAAGAAGAGAACTTTGTTCAAGACTTCTTAGTTGAAGTGCAAGTATGGGCCTTTTTCTGATGAGTAACATACTTAGAACAATTTTTTTTTAACCAACTATTAATTTCCTGAAGTGCCTATTGAGCCCGTGT
The DNA here is from genome assembly GCA_021186555.1 of Reticulitermes speratus. Taxonomy (NCBI): domain Eukaryota; kingdom Metazoa; phylum Arthropoda; class Insecta; order Blattodea; family Rhinotermitidae; genus Reticulitermes; species Reticulitermes speratus. The sequence continues at coordinate 13,700,948 of JAJKFL010000005.1, read as the reverse complement.
CACTGCCTGAAGTACATACACATTTGTATGTGAAACCAATCTTGCAGTCCTTTCCTTCCCTTACAGACCTTGCTTCTCATCAGTGTGTTCTGTCCATGTTTCTTTCTTTCTTTATTAATGTTTTTCTTCCAGCTAGAAGGATCTCTCTTCTTTTTTGTGACCTCATTGCTTTCTCTGTCCAAACAGAATAGAAGTTAGATATGATAGTTAAAACCAACAAATGCACATAAATGTATGAAGATATGTTATAACATAGTGTACCTCCTACATGTTTTGGCCACTCATGTGGCCATCCTCAGGGAGGTGTGTTAAAAAGGATGGCTACATCAAGATATTACGAAAGTTTGTGAACCAATGCACAGATGTAAAATAATGTAAAATATTAAGTTTTAAAAATACATGGTTTAAAATACACACTAAAGTTTAAAATACAGTGTTTGTGTTTTTTTTTTGTAATGAATGATATATGTAGATAGTATGTAGTATGTCACCATCCTGAAAGGAAAGAAATAAGTGTGTGTAGGAGGCTATTGATAACACATTGGTAGATAAAAATTATGTAGTATAATATGGAGGTGAAATGGTTGTCAGTGAAATATGTACCAAGCAAAGGAGTGTTGATGCTACTGGTTCGGCAAACCACTCTGTATTGAAATCAAATAACAGATGGGAGAGGTGGATGGGGATCACACGCATGTGTGAGTGAGTGAGTGATTGAGTGTCAGTAGTGGCAAATCTTGTGATAGTGTCCACTGTCATGTCCTTTTCACCAAATTTATCATTTCATCTGAGGAAGATATAATTATTGTAATTTCTTTGCTGTCCATGCCAAATCACTAGGGTGAACACGTTGAGAGGTTGTGTACATATTTTTTCTTCAGGTTATGGATTGAATTCTGGTATAAGTGGCAATGAGCACAGTGTTTGTTGTCCTTGATGTGTATGATAATTCTTTTGTAGGAATTGTAACATACATGTACCGATTTTCTGGAGAAAAGTACCTTCCACCAAAATATGTATTAACTACTAACTACTACTACTACTACTTTACTATACTATACTAACTTACTACATCACTACACAATACTATACCTAAACACCTACTACTACACTATACTACTACTACTACGCATACTACGCTACCGCTACCGCTACTACCGCTACCGCTACTACCGCTACTACCGCTACTACGCTACGCTATACCGCTACTACCGCTACCGCTACTCCGCTACCGCTACCGCTATACCGCTACCGCTACTACCGCTACTACCGCTACCGCTACCGCTACCGCTACTACCGCTAACCGCTACCGCTACCGCTACTACCGCTACTACCGTCTACCGCTACCCTACCGCTAACTACCGCTACCGTACTACCGCTACCGCTACTACCGCTACCGCTACCGTCCGCTACCGCTACTACCGCTACCGCTACCCGCTAACTACCGCTACCGCTACCGCTACTACCCGCTACCGCTACCGCTACCGTACGCTACCGCTACCGCTACCGCTACCGCTACGCTACCTACCGCTACCGCTACCGCTACGCTACCGCTACGTACCGCTACCGCTACTACCGCTACCGCTACTACCGCTACCGCTACCGCTACTACTACACGCCACCACCGCCACCACCACCACCACCACCACCAACACCCACCACCACACCACCACCACCACCACCACCACCAACCACCACCACCTGTCAAGCATAACCCTGATCTGATCTCAAACCACAGATCATCGGTAACAGCTGCATGCTCTGATGCATTTTCCTCAGGGTCCTCCTTGTAGAAGTCAGGGATCATAGAAAAATTGTTGATTCCATAGCCAATCCATCAGTTTCCTCTTATAACTGTCCACCAAAGCTGAAGTATTAGGAGATTAGGATGTGACAGAACACGACCAGGATGATTTCCACAAATTGTTGGCTGAGGATGTTTAAGGCTGTTGAATAGAGAAAATGTGTTGAAGCTGTTCATGATGCTGTGTGATCTCACTCATAGTCTGCAGCATGTGTACAAACTCATGGTGTAACAAGTTCCTCACACGGGGGTGCTGCACTCTTGTTAGATGCTGGGACAGCTGATAGGTAGGAGCTCAATATTGCCCAGAATAGTCCTCAGAGGGATTCCCTCATTGTGAATTGTTAGGAGTCAATAGAGCCTCAGAGGCCTTGAACCATGCAGACACTGTTGTTGGCACCTCTTTGCAACCATAAGGTCTTCTTGAGAAGAGTGATCTTGCATTTGACAGTCTTGGTGGGGATCCTTTCCGAACCTTCTCTAGGATGGGTCTTCCAGCAGGGCACCAATCTTCTTATTGTAGTCAACGGTTTGAGCACTGTGACCTGCATCCCTGCCCCACTAGCTCCTGTGTTGGGTACCAGGCAGTGATCAGCTCAACACTGCACTGTTTTCATGCATGGCTATTTGTCTTGGACTGCTTGACCTTGAAAATGACGGCATTACGATCCTTTGAGCCGGGAGGAACTACTCTCCCAGTGACACAGTATCGCATGCTAGAAGACTTGAATCTCTCTCTCAGTGATTTTGTGTTTTTCAGCATAGCCAAGAAGATACTTTTTAGACTGTATTTTCTGAAAACAGAAGAAAGTAGACTCATATCAGGATTTTAGCCATGTGAATGATTTTTATGAAACTAATATGAGGATTATATGATGGCGAAAACTCCAGTGCTGTACTTCTTAATTTCTTACACCCAGTACTACCAACATGGTAGACACAGAAACTTGTAAGGCAAGTGAAACTAGTGTGATTTACTGTTTGGTCGTGGAATTATATCTGATGAAAGACTTCGGGAAAATATTCACTGCTTGTTGGTGACTAGTCCATGGTCCTTTTGAGGACCACATTCTCCCTCTTCCTCTTCCACGTTCTCCCATTTCCCAGTGCTGCTTTTCCTTTAGCTGCACCTGTTTCTATCATTCTCTTTCTTCCCTCTGGCTGTAGATGCTCTCCACCCCCCCCCCCCCTCTTTCTTTTCCTCCATCTGCTGTCTGGTTCCTTTTCCTTTTTTATTCCTACTTTTTGTATTCACCTTTGTTATTTTATTGATTGATTTATTTTTATACATTTTATATTCTGTATTATCTCTTCCCCCTCCCCCATACTCTTTTAATTTTTTTTTCTTCTAATTTATTTATTTTTGTTTTTAATTTTTACTGTTGGTTTATTTGTATTTTATTTATTTAGCTATATCTTTATATTTTCCTCCCTTACTGTTACTCTATTCCATATATGTTTTTTCCAGCTGTCTTAGCTGATCGCATTCTCGGTACCCCGTAGCTCCCTTACGTTGTCTGTATCCACACCTCTCTCACCCTGGTTCTACCCTATTGGCTGTCATCACGCCTACTGATTGCTACCCCGAGCGCACTTTCCCTATGAATCTACATTATAGGTTGCTGGCTTTCTTTCTTTCCTACTCTGACTCGTGACCCGTGAAGATGGACTGATACGTTGTCCCTAAATGTCGGTAAACAATTACCATACGACGCTGCGTAATATCCCAGAAGACCTCAGATCTCATCAACATCGCAGCGGAAGCCTGAAATCAGGCTGTGATTCATAATGAAACATACAATTTTAATGGTACTGCTTTTTATACATAGTCCCCACCATATTTGAGGCATTTATCATATTGTGGATGAGCTTTTCTGTTCCATATCAGTAGAGATTCTTGTCCTGTTTTATCAGCTATTGTGTTAAAATTATTCCTGCCTTCTGCTTTTTTTTAAATTTGTGGCCACTAAGTTTTTGCTTCAATGTAGGTTCTTCACGCAGTTATATGTCATGTAAATTTATTTTCTGACCAAATTTTGTAGTTTTATGTGCATTATTGTGTAGTAATTTTATATCATTCTTTGTGCTATTTATCTGTGTACAAGGAAATTTGCCAGTCATAGCTGTTTTACATTGTGTCTCACATAAATGGAGCACAGGCTTTGTAAATACTGTAGCTGATGATACAGTACCATGCAGTACCATTTGTATGTGATATTTATGAGCTAACATTGAAGTACAACACTACAAGACCATAGTTGGGTTCAAGTAAAAGCACTGACATGAGTGACTTAGTTTAATCTTTTACCACTTGAGCAGATATACATTCAGTGCAGTACTTTGAATTTTAAATTTTATGTTTCTAACTGTATGATTATTTCTTAGACTGGAGAACTGGTCCAAATTGCTGTTGATGTTGGAAGTCCAGTCCAGTGCATGGACCGTAACTGTGGAATAATATACATTGGGACTCAGGCTGGGGAAGTTGCCAGGTATAATATCAAGGTATAGATATGTTACCTTTTATCATACTGATTTAAAGACTGGTTATAAAATTCACACTGTACAGTTAAAATAACGAAAATGGAAAATTCATATCCTCTGGGATTTGATATTATGTCACTGGGTGAGTAGTTCCCCACATTTTGAAGGCAATCACCCATCAACATAGCATCACATCCCAGACCTGAATCTTCAGCAGCACCACTGAGAACCTCACATCTCATAATAAAAACATATTATATCACTGATTTTAGGCTTCCACTATAGTGTAAATGAGATCTGTACTGTTTTGGGATTTTACACAGGGTAGAATGGTAGTTTTTTTACCAACGTTTCAGAGAAACCTTTTGGTCCCATCTTCAAGCGTCAACTGCTTGACTCTTGAAGATGGGACAGATAGGTTTGTCTTGAAATGTCAGTAAGAAAATGGGACTGATAGGTTGTTCCAAAGTGTAGGTAAGAAACTACAATTCTGTAGTGTGTAAAATCCCAAAAGAGAGCAGATGTCATAACAGACCTTTGAAGCAGATGACACAGAACAGTTTATTTTCTTTCTCCAAAGTGAGTTACTGTAATTTAAGATCTAAAATGATGTTCGTTTCCATAATGTTTTTCATAATTGTTACAGATTTATCTGAAGTACATTTAATGAATGTGGGATAGCAAATGTGATTCTAACATAAGATGTAAACTTATATTCGAGTTAATCCTGTGGTTTCCACTATGGGAAAGTTTAAAGTTGTTCTTATTTCATCAGTAATCAGATTTTTAAGTCTGCTAATCTAACAGACTGTTCAAATTAGAAAAATTGTATAGTTGCTGGAGTTATGGTGTATTCTTCAAAATCTCAATTTTAAGTGACAGCAAAGATTTTATGATTTTTAGTTTCATAATCAGGGACAATAAAAACCAGTTATTACTGTGACAGTCTGTATCATTATTGCAGGAAATTGATTTTATAATGCACACTGAAGATCAGAAATTTCATAATCTACTGATAATAAGATGGATATGAATCATTTAAATTAGTTGGTTAACTTTATATTATTAGAAGGTTGCATGGCGTATGTTACTGTGGCAAGAAACAAACAAGATTTTAAAGAGTATGCAGCATATACACTACATATGTGTTCAGCAGAATAATTGTGACTTACATAAGTCAAGAAAAGAAGATTAGAATATGTATCATTTGAATTATAAACAAGTATTGTAAATAAGATATATTAAGCTTAATTCAACCATGAAATCCATTTGAACTATATATATATATATATATATATATATATATATATTATATGTGTATATGTATTCAGTTTTTACCTCAGTAAACACACTGTGTGTCTTTTGACTGCTTTGTGTCAAAAAGAGGCAGTTTTATCCATCTAAAGCACACAGGTAATTTGGTAACTTTTTATCTTTTCATTAATACCTGGTGTGTTAGGATTCACCTTGTAATCGTCATAAGAGATGCAAACTTACAAGTTGGGTTTTCAGACTTTTTAGGGCCAATTTTATGGGTATCAAAAGTGTGCTTGTGCTATAGATTGATTTTACCATCCCCTGGTTATGTTGTGGAGTGTTATTTTTGATGTCATATAGTTTGTTGAACTAAATACTAGCACTGATCTTAAAAACTTTCTGCTTCATATTTTTGTATCGATGCATTTGTTTTGCCTGATCAGCAGTCACTCTTGTAACTGTTAATATCTACTGAGTACTGTGAATCAGTTAATTGGTAGTTACAGTCATCTAAAGTGCACCAGTTCTCTGACAACGTTTATTAGATAACTGACTTGTTTTGATTCACCTTTGAGTCATCATCAATGGTACACACTCTCCAGCTGGTTTTTCAGATATTTTAGCACCAATTGTATGGGTATCAGAAGCGTACTGCTACAGATTGGTTTTAATGTCACTTGTATGTACAACAGACCCATCTTATTCACAGGTTTGTGATGGCATTTTTTTTAAAGTAACTGTTGCTTTCATTTTTGTTATGTCTGTAAAGTGTGATGTACATGCTGATGAAGAGCCTAAGTGTAAAAAGAAAAAGAAAGTGATGTCTCTGTTAGAGAAAGTGGAGATGTTTTGTAAGTTGAACAGGGAAATGAGCACGACTGTGGTTGTGTGCCATTTTGGTTTAAAAAAGTTGATGATTTGTTTGATCAAGAAGGATGAAGACAAGATCAGGGGAAGCATTAATGCCTGTGTTCCACTGAGTAGAATTTCTTGCATAAGTCATCTGGCCCCTTAAAAAGGTGGAAAGGACCTAGTGTGAAGGCTGAAAAATGAGACACAGAAATGGTTGTCAGTCAGTGGTGGTGTGGTGAGTGATAAGGCCATGCCAGGAAAGGCTGATTTGAGAACTGTGTATGATGTCTCAAAAATCTAGCATCCAAGGCCCGTGGCCTTGAGAATGCCCCTGGGAATCTGCAGGATCATTGTCTTGGCCATCCAAATATCCAAGCTGATATCTGTCCAGTACCACCACCCCAATCTTGCAGCCCCTCAACAAAGGAATCATCACAACATTCAACAGCTAGTACACATTATGTGCTCTCTGCAGAATCTTGGATGCATGTGAGAGTGGGACCTTTGTTGTATCAGTGAATGCCAGAAACCATACAGCACAGTTCATTGCTTAATAAATATAAAGGAGTCTGTGGAAGAGCTGAAGTCCACAACTGTGAATGGTTCCTGGAAGAAACTTTGGCCTGAAGCCAGTAATGAGTTTCACTTATTCCCCAAGCAGCAGGAAAAAATAAGGAACATCCTCATATTAGCTTTTAAACTTCTAGGAGAAGGATTTTGAGATTTGGAAGAGGCTGATGTCCTTGAAGTTCTTGACTCTTATACTGCTGAGTTAACTGAGGAGGACCTTGAGCAGCTGACTGCACTTAGTGAACCAGAAGATGAAGCAGATTCGAATGCTGTTGTGGAGAGGTCTCAGCTGACTGCAAGTGCTCTGAAGAGACCTCCAGAAGAGAGATACCTTAGTTGATAATTTCTTTGAGGTCGACCATTTCGTGGGGAGGTGCCTGCAATTTAAAAATGAGATGGAGAGGCTGTCATGGAAATATACAGTGAGGTTTATAAGGATATGAAGAAGAAGAACAAGCAATCAAAGATCACCTCCTCTGTGAGTCTTCTGTCTTCCCCTCTGCCATGAGCTGTGCGTGATTTGATCACCCTGCCAACTTTGAGCCAGGAACATTGATGTCTTTCCAGTAAACACCAGCATGAATGTTTTCATATTTATCAATCATTAATTTGTGAGGGATGCCCAGAAAGTGATTTCCCTTATTTTTTTCTCAGTAAATAATTATTCGTAAATAATGAAAATTACACATTATGAAGAGTGATGGTTTGACTCCATACATTATTTTCCCATAAAGTTTCTGTTCACTTCTACGTCCCTTGCCATTGAGGAACAAGTGTGTGTATGCCTTGTTGGTATCATGTCTTGTCCGGCTCACATAGCCAAGTTCTCATTGCGTGAATCACATTATCATTAGTTTCAAACTTCACACTGATTGCATCCTTCATGGCTCCAAATAGGTGGAAAACTGGGGATGCTAGATTGGGGCTGTAGGGTGGATGATGTAAGACGGTCCAGCCATATTTTGTGATGGCTTCCTGAGTCTTTAAACTTGTGTGCGGCCTTGAATTATCATGTTGAAGCAAGATTCTTGGGAGGCTGAATTTATTTCAGAAGCTTTGTGAGTTCTGTCAGTGTCCTGATGTAGGTGTCAGAGTTGATTCTCTCCCCTCTCGGCATCACTCCTTCATAGTCTCAGAAGACAGTGATCATGATGTTGCCAGCTGATGGGGAGCTTTTGAATTTTTTTGTCGGGAGATTGAGGGTGGTGCCATTTCATGGATTGCATTTTTGTCTGTTGTTCAAAATGAGGAACTCAGGTTTTATCTACTGTAAGAATCTGGGATAAGAAGGTCTCTCTCTCAGCATCAAAATGTGCCACCAACTCAGAAGAAATGGCTTTTCTCGGTTTTGTGTTCGACTGTGAGGCTCTGAGGAACCAGTCTTGTGCACACCTTTGAATATCCAGGATTTTGAATGATGCGACATTTCCTTTGCTGTTGGAAGACTGAGTGCCAGTTGTCAGGTTGTGATGGGCCGATCCTTGCAAATGATGGCATTAGCACGTTGCAGCATTTCAGGACTAACGTCTGTGACAGGATGGCCTGAGTGAGGCAAATAATGGAGCTCTGCTTTTCCTGTTTCATAAGTTGTCACTCTCCTCTCTCTTGTTTGTACAGCACATCATTGACTGACTCCATTATGAGGTGCTGCTGCAGTGGTGCTGTCTGTCAGAACTATTTACATATTCACACATAAATGCCAGAAACTTGAAATTTGTTTTATGTGAGCTCTCACTTTCCTAGTTTTGTTAGTGGCCAAGAAACAAAATATGGGTCTTTACTTTCTGGGCAACCTATGTGTGTATTTTTATGTTTCATGTGTGTTTGGTTCCCCTTAACCCAATTTTTCCCCTATGGTCTTAAATTTGCACATCAAAATTTTGCTGTTGTTGAGATTTTTCAAGAACATCACCCTCACAAATGGAAAGGGTTTGCTGTATTGTAAAGTGATATTTTTGGTTTTGGATAGTTATTGAACCAAATACTAGCAGTGATCCTTAAAGTTCTTTAATTTGTATTTTCATATCAATGTATTTGTTTTGCCTGATGGGCTGTGACTCTTTTAATTGTGATCATGTATACCTAGTGCTTTGTATCAGTTAATGAGTACTTTTATTCATCTAGAGCAACAGATTATTCTGATAAATTTTCTTATTAAGCTGAGTCAGTAAGTAAGTCACAAGTGATTGCAACAGAATACAGTGAAATCTGGATTTTATGTTTTGGAGGGTACCATTTATAAGGAATTTAAAATTGAGGAAAATGTGATATCAGAGAAATGAAAATTTATGTAACTAATGACATTAAATACACTAAAATAGTACTGTACTGGACTAAACATGTAATCTAGTTCAGTATTGTGTCTTAAAAATGTAATCTAGTTCACTTCTTCCACATGTGCATTAAAGGAAGTTGCTACTTCTTCACTCTCTGCTGAACCCTGTACACTCCATTCTCAGTACTGTTGAGGGCAGCTGTCATGCTATCATCAACATCAAACCTCATCAGGTATTTCCTTGCAGGGACTTAATGAGTGTGGAACTTGCGGTCACAAATACTAACTATAACCAGGAAGGAATGATGTAAATAAAACTGTTTGCAATTTGAATTCATAGTAAATTCAAAAAGCAGCACAAACTCGCCTGAAAAATCATTTGTTATTACACAGGCTTCGCACCAGTGTGATACGGGCATGCTGGCATGACCACAAACCCACATAATACATTGTTGATTATACATATTGCACAGATGGCACAGGTCACCTAGTCAGCATATGTGAAGCCAAAACGACTGCAACAGGCTAACGGACTCTCAATTTGAACGTATGATAAGAAACTGCATAGACAGAACAAACGTGCATACAAGGAATGTGTGATGTTCCTATTATAGAACCTTTGGTGGGACTGCTAACAACATGTAGAATCAAGAAAAACATAGATTCAGGGAACATAAAATCAGAGTTTCACTGTACTAATGTACATAACTGGTTGAAGTTCACAGAGTAGGTAGCAGCACATTCCAGGCTGTTCTCACACCTCAGGGCAATTATGCATGTGTTAATGACACGTGTTTCTGAGTGGTTAAAAATAGTGTCGGTACTGCAGGAGTGTACAGTTGCAGCACTGCATGCTGTGGTTTGTTTTTAATGGGTGAAAGAACATTCAACCGAGGATATTTATAAGGTATGTTTCTGTGTATGGTGAGAACTGCTTATTGCATTAGACTTTTCACAAGTGGCTTGAGAAATTCACACAAGGACGTTTGAAACTAGAAGACAGTGACAGACAGGGTCGCCCAGGGGTATTAGTGACATACACAGTTGTGGTCCAGGTTGAAGCAGTGATTCAAGCCAATAAATGAGTAATGATGGACTTTGTAGCAGATTCTGTTGGGTGCTCACACAGGTTAGCCTATAGCAGTCATCAGCAAAGTGTGGCCCCTTTACCTTTGCAGTGCAGCTTGCAATCTATGAAATTTGATGAATAATTATTTTATCCATATTCAAAAATATTCGGACATGTATTGTATTTTTGACAGTACAATATAATTCTCATACGAACATAAATATAATTAAAATCTCACATGAAAGTAACTATTGCGCTGCTTGGCAAACAACCTAAATAAAATTATCATGTGTGCTTAGTTTATTTCACTTAGAATGTATTACAAAAGAGACACAAATAAGGATTTATTAGGAAAGATTCATTTCAAATCTTGTACGATCAATTCAGATTTTTGAAGTTTAATTTCAAATAAGTTTTGCTGTCCCAATATTGGCATATTTATGACCGGGTATTATTCTTAATGATACTTATGTAAAAAATGTAGGTATTATTTACAGAGTGGCCCATGGACTTTTCTTCTCTTGATTTGGCCCTCATTCCCAAAAGGTTATCCACTACTGGCCTACAGCATAATGCGTGATCATGTGCACTTTCGGAAAGTTTGTGCTAGGTGGTTTCTCAGAGCACTGAATCCTCAGCTACAAAATGACCTGAATGGGGCCTGGCTTTGGATCACCATTCTCACTTTGAGGCAGAGGCAGAAGACATGCTCAACAGGACTTTTGTTGGTCATGGGTCATGAGTCCATCACTTCTAACCTGAATCAAAATGTGCTTCTATGCAATGAAAGCACTTTAGTTCACCTGTATTCAAGAAGTTCACAGTTGTGTCATCAGCTGACAAAACCAGTTGTCCATTTTCAAAAGCTTGGGGAAACTGTCAGTGCCACATCATACTGCACAGTTGTGCAGATATTTAACGGACTCACTTCACAGAAAATGATTGATCCATGTTACTGAGGAGAGGACTTATGGTCTTAAATGGCAATGCCAGACCTCATGCAGCACATGCACCCCAGGAGATAATTCTGGAACTGAAATGGGAACTTCTTGATTACCCACCCTACATCCTTTACCTCGCCTTGAGCAATTTTCACCTCTTTGGTCCACTGAAAGAACACAGTGATGGCAGACGTTTTTTCAACATTGCAGAGGTTGAACATGAGGTACAGCTGTGGATACAACAGCAGCCAATGCAATTTTATGCACCTGGTTTTCAGAAGTTGGTAGAGTGTTGGGGCAGGTATATGAATATTTCAGGGGACAGTGTGGAGAAATAAATTATTTGTTCTAGTAATTTTTTCACTTTAATTTTTCCTGCTATTTATGAGTTACTTACTCTGCCTAGTAGACACCCATGATGTTTTTGATTCATATCTCAGTAATCACCAGGAATACAAATTCACGAGTTTGGTTTTGTAACATTTTAGGACCACCTACATGGATATCAAAAGTACTCCTGCTGTGGATCAATTATAACATCACCTGTACATACTTTGAAATGTTACTCTTGGTTGTACATAGTTTGTTCAGCCAAACACTGGCATTGCTCCTTAAAAGTTTCCACTTTGTATTTCACACTAGTGTATTTGTTTTACCTGGTTGGCTGAGACTTAAATCGCACAGAATCCTTAGGTGATATTTATTAGATATCCATTATGTCAGTTTACCTTTGAATCATCATCAGGTGTACAACGTACAAGGTGCATTTTCAGACTTTTTGTGACCAATAAGAATGAGCACTACTATTCGATTCAGCAAAGTATGTGGAACCAAAAATGTCACTGCAAATTATATACAGTTGATGTTAAAATCAACCTGGAGCATTGGTATGCCTTTGATATCCATGTAATTGATCCTGAGAATCTGATGTTGTGAGTTTGTACCCCTGATGATCAATCAGAGGTGAATCAAAGCATGCCAAGGACCAAGCCTCACACCCATACAAAACAACACAAAATTACAATTCTGTATATCTTAACTTATATCTTTTTGGATAGCAAACTGGAAGACAAAGCATTCTGCACTGAATGATAGCAAGCATTCCCTGACTTCATTCTGCTCTTATTTTTTTCATGAATGGAATTTTGATTTGTTAGGGTTGTTCCCAAATATTTTAAGTGTTTTTCTCTTTCAAAGGATGCATTAGCTATCTTTATGTTGTGATTTTGTCTTGCATCCTTGTCTTGAGACATGACCATATACTTGGTTTTCTCAGCATTTGCTTCTAGACTAATCTCCCTACTAACGACTACTAAAGCTTCTGTGCTTTTCTTTATAATATGTTTGCTTCTATCCAATGTATTACCATCAGCATAAATCAGAAGCTGATGTGTACCATTAAATATTAAGACCTCCTGGTTTACCTGAACCTTCCTAATGGCATATTCTAAAGCAAAGTTGGAAAAGTAATGGCAATAGAGCATCTTGTTTTAAACCGTTCTTAATAGGAAACATATCAGACAAATGTTTGTGTACCTGGGCTGTGCTGTAGGTTTCATTTAGACACATTTTTATTAGCCTTACTATTTTCATAGGGATACCAAACTCAGTGAGAATATTATAAAAGACCTCCCTCCTAACTGAATCATAGGCTTTCTTAAGTCTATAAATAGGTGATGCACTGCCTCATTTTATTCCCATTTTTTCTCAAGTATTTGATGAATGCAGAATATGTGGTCGGTAGTTGACCTGTTGATGTCAAAATCAACACTGATGATCCCAAATAATATCCTTTGCATATGGAGTTAACCTTGATGGAAGGATGTTGTATGTAGTTGACAAAATTTATATACCTTGATAATTACTGCAGTCTGTTTTATCACCCTTCTTATAAATAGGTACAATACGTGACCCCTTCCACTGCTCAGGCAATTCCTCCTTATTCCAATGGAATGCAAAGCCTCAGACCTACAATGTTTGAAAATCTATCTGTGAGTTTGAAACCCAGATGATTATTCAGAGGTGAATGAAAACGTCATGATTTATTATAAATGTGATCAGAATAAGTTCTGTGCTGTAGATGAATAAAACTGCCAATAAATTAACTCTGTGTCTCAATTTTAAAAACTGACAATATATTGCTATGTAATGAAATAATTACTGTCTATTTTGAGCATCATACAAAACGTGTAAACACACCGTGTGATAAAATTCGAACTTTTTAAATGTAAGTGAAATTACTAACCACTGTGCTTTAATGTTTTAAGGCCATTGTTGATTGTTCATTGTCTGAGAAGTGCAGAAATGTTCTCATGTCGTTGCATTTCTTGAATATTTTCAAAACTGTAAGACTTATGAAAGACTATATTGAATGTGAAATGTATTTTATTCAACTCTACAACCTGCATTCTGAATGTATTTTGCTCTGATAAATAATTAATGGATTACGCGGGAGAGGCACACAGAAGTGCACATAAATCTTCACATTAAATGTGTCATCATAATTTTCTGTTCTGAATGAAAAATTAGTAAGGCTGTAGATTTTTTTTTTAAAATTCTTCATTATCAAATTTCATGAAAACCTGTTAAGTGGTTCGTGAATTGTTGCATGTGGACAGATGGACAGAGTGATTTTAGTAGTTTACATTATCCATGTTTCATGCAGTAAATTAGTTCACAGTATTTATTCCAACAACTGCACAACAACGAAAAGGTAATAGTTTATAAATGTATGACACTCCTTCTACATGTTTTGGCCTACCATGGCCATCTTCAGGGAGGAGTTTGTCAAAGGAAAGGGTAGTTATGGCTAATTATATTAATGATGTGCAGATATAAAAGTAAAATACATATGTTAAATAAATTACATGGTAAAATATTTTTAGCTTGGAACAGATTACATGTATTCAAATGTATTGTGATACTCTTTGTTGTTAAAATACAAACAAACATCTGTGTTAAAAGTATCCTTGTTGTTCAGGGTTTGTCCTGAAAATATTTAAATAAATAGTAAATATTCTTAATTTGTAAATGAAATAGTTATATTTTTTGATGGTTGAATAGTATAATATAGTTGTACATACCCTGTATTGGTGTGACTGTTTATGTTGTGGTGGATAATGGAGTACTGAGGGTGTATTGGAGTGAGAGGTCAGTGTGTACTGGCATTTTGCTTAGATGCATGCATATCCTAGTTGAGTGTTATGTGACTGTCCTGAACAGTTATACAGCGTGTTTCATAAGTCCATCCGGGATTTAGAGGCTTGGCCGTGCAGTAGCAAACCCACATATAAGAGATAAAAGCATGCCAATGGATAGAGGAAATGTAAAAGTTTTTTCGTGACAGATGCGATGGCGTAGTTACCCGTTTCTCTGCTAGGAGGCAGTGGTGTGCAAACATGGCGTTTTCAGGTGAACAGAAAGCTTCATATGTTGGAACGTGTGTGGCAGGAGCTAGATTACAGGACTGACGTCTGTCGAGTCACCAGAGGGGGACATATTGAACATTTGTAAGGTAGGTTCAAAACTTGGATATGTACTCTTTTCACTGACATGCTCTCATCCCCCGTATGTGATTTGGCTCCTCAGCTACAGACCTCCGAAATCCCGGAGGGATTTATGAAACACGCTGTATAACACTCAACTAGAATATGCATGTGTCTAAGCAAAATGCCAGGACACACTGACCTCTCATTCTAACACATACACAGTATTATCCATCACAATGTAGACTTACACGTCTACACAAGGTATGTTCATCTATATTATACTATTCAGCCATAAAAACATGTAATTATTTTGTTTACAAATTAATAATATTTACTTTTCATTTAAATATTTTCAGGACAAACCCTGAACAACAAGATTAATACTTCTGACACAGATGTTTGTTTGTTTTGAGCAACAAAGAGTATCACGATACGTATGAAGATATGTAATCTGTTCCAAGCTACAAACATTTTATCATGTAATTTATTTAACATATGTATTTTACCTTTATATCTGCACAGCTTTAATATAAATAGCCATAACTACTCTTTCCTTTAATAACCACCTCTCTGAAAATGGCCATGGTAGGCCAAAACATGTAGGAGGAGTGTCATATATTTATAAACTATTGTCTTTTTATTGTTGTGCAGTTGTTGGAATAAATATTGTGATTTTAGTAGGATTTTTTGCATGCTTGGAAATATGTCTGAAAGTTAGTAGAAGATGTGGGTACATAATCATTGTAAGTCAAACATTGAAAAAGTTTTTTTTTTTGTAATATCATGTTTCATGTTAACAAAGCTGTGCAGCTTTGAAAGCTCCTGTGTTCTTGAAAAATAAAATAGAATGAAGACATACAAATTTGCTAAAGAACTGGTAACAAAACAGTTTATAAACAGTATTTTAAGAACTCACGTGTAATTGCTTGTTATTTTTCTGTTCTAGACGTCATCCTTAATTGGTGAACCTATCAAAATTGGAAGGGAGTCAATTCTAACACTTAAAGCTACAAAGGAAGGTCCTCGTCAGGTTCTGATCATTGGAAGTCGAAATAAACCCATAGCAGTGAGGGATGCAGCTACTGGTAAGGAAGTGTTTTAAAAGTTGAACACATTTTTCATTTGATTGTGGGCACTAAGTCTCCTTTTAACTGTTAATGAAAATTTGACATGCATAGACAACACACACTTCCTTTAGTGCCAGTTCTTCACCTGTCACAGTGTTTTATTTTGCTTTGTTTGGAGTTCATGAAATGATATCATAGTGAAGTGCCACCAGAATATGAAAAACTATCAACATCAGTTACTTACTTCGGAATTAGTTTCTACATTCAGATTGCCAAAATAACACTAATTTCCCAAATCATAACGCAGTTAAAAAGGATTTTGGAAAAACGTTTCTGGAAGCTGGACAGACATGGATGAACTTCCAGAAAGGTGTACAGGCAAATGGGTGGACAGTTGCAGACATTGAAGTATCAGCTACTTGAAACGGTAAATTTTTAACTAGCAAGCTTTGAGATTCATCCTCAGTGAAAGATTTTAATGTATTATAGAATCTGCTTGCAAGGAGATTAAAACAGCCATTGAAAATGCTGAAATTTACTCTGTTGAACTGTTCTTCTCTTCCTACTTTTCACGATTAATTTGAAGAACTGTGACTCCTCAAATATGAGTTTAAACCTCATACTGTGCATTTATTCTCTTTGTTAGGGTTACTGTTACGCACTGTGTGCAACAACTGGAGTCATACTGTATACAGTTTAGTTCTCAGCACAAGTCTCGTCTACTGTGGTACCAAGACAGGCACCATACCAACATTTGAGTTTACGGTAAGCTTTGAATTAATCCAGAGGTGAGAAGAAATTAAAATGGGAAACATAAATTTACAGTTAAGGTTTAATAGCCATGTCATAGCCCACATGGGTAGTTGCTGGCTTGTCACTGTGGAGGACCAGGTTTGATCCAAGGTCAGTTGATGTGGGATTTGTGGTGAATAAAATGGCACTAGGGCAGGGTTTTCTCTGGGTTCTTCAGTTTTCCCCGTTTGGTTGTCGTTTCACCAGTGTTGCTTATTCATTCATCTCTTGTAGATCATACAGCCAGGTCCACTAGCAGCTACAGTACCAAGAGGCTCTTTCTCACCCAACATCAAGAATAAAATTAAAAAATCAATGTGGTCTAATAAATTCTATTTTAAATTGTGTAATAACAAGTATGTTCATGTAGTATCCTTAAAAATGTATGGGTACTGAGCTGATCAAGTGTATTTATTTATTTATTTGTTTGTTTATGGCTTATTTAACAATGCTTTCAATAGCACAGATTGTGTAGCATCAAATAAGAGGTTGATTAATAAGTAATGAATTAGTGAGGTAATGGTAGGAAGTTGTGGCCTGATTCAAGGCACTGTCTCAGCATTTACTAGGAGAGACAGAAGAAAACCATGAAAAAGTTTATACAGGATGGCTAGTTGCTTGCTGAGATTTGAACCCAGGACCTCCCAAGATATGAAGCAAGAGTGCTACCCAGTTGACCATAATGTTTGTTAACAATTCAATGCCAGAATGAAATGCCTGGTTTAGTGTCTAAAGACTGAAATTTGAATTGAAGTATTTAAGTTTTTCATATCTTTGAGAGTTTTCCTTCATATTTAATGAAATAAAATGTAGTACTGTAGTCTGTTTATGAATTAATTGACCCCTCAGTGTGGAGTGCTGAGTACTGCTGTTCTTCTGTCACATTTCTTGGAGAGCCCATATTCTGCATGCTTAGACTAGTGCGACTCTCTCTTGAACACATGAAAGAAATTTAATCTGGCTGCTTTATTCTTGTAGATAAAGATCAGAAGATATGCAAAACAGTTCAGAGAAGTCAGTGATTAATTTTTTCTTTTCACCTCAAAATGTGGATACCTGCTTTGTGATTCTCTACGTCAGATTAAAACAAAAATGAATATGTTTATTTTTATCACGTGGCTGACATATTGGGCTTTCAAGTGGTATATGATGTCACCTTTATACATCAATAACTTCTTTGTCCTTTCACACATAATATTACATTTGACTTTTATTTGCAGCTGCAGTCTTGTAAAACAATTGTACTGTTATATATGCCATGTTTGAAACTAAAATGTTCATTATACTTCGCCTCCTTGTGTGTGACTGTGGAAAAAATAATCCTGCGAAGATATTGTTTACGCATGTAGTGAGAACAAAACATGCATAAACTAGGTTTTGAATGCTGGCTCAACTTTACTCTGATCAGTGGTGGACCCAGGAAGTTAAGTGAGTTGGTTGTTGTCTGTTGCACTCTACTCCTCCAACACCCATTAACAGAACCCCATGACTACTGCAAGGTACTCACAGGAACTGTTATGTAGCTATAAACCTCAATTTTCCTTTTCACTAGGGCTTTTGTTTTGTTCCTTTGTTCTGGTAAGTATGCATTTGGATTACACCGCTGACCATTTTTGATGGGGTCAAAGGGCACTGCATTGCATAGTCATTTGTTCATTTTATCCTGATAGAAGACTGCGGCAAACAATGAGAACCACACACTCGAAGAAACTAGCCATGCCAATAGAGTCAGCAGACAGACTGTGTCATTCAAATGTGTTAACTCCATGGAGCAGAGCCCTTCCTGAGAAGCTAACATGTCCTCAGCTAGTCAAGAAATTCCCCACATTTTATGGAATCCAAAAGTTCATTACTGCATTCACAAGACCCCACCACCTGCCCCTATCCTGAGCCAGATCAATCCAGTCCATGCCCCACCATTCCATTTCTTGAAGATTCATTTTAATATTATCCTCCCATCTAAGCCTAGGTCTTCCAAGTGTCTTTATTCCTTAGGTCTCCCCACCAAAACCCTGTATGCACCTCTCTTTGTCTCCCATATGTGCCATGTCCTCCCCATGTCATTCTTGATTTTATCACCTGAATGGCATTTGGTGAGGAGTACAGATCATAAAACTCCGTGATATGTAGTCTTCTCCACTTCCCTCTTACCTTCTTTTTAGGCCGAAATATCCTCCTCAGCACCCTATTCTCAAACAACCTCAGCCTACGTTCCTCCCTCAATGTGAGAGACCAAGTATCACACCGATACAAAACAACACAAAAAATTACAATTCTGTATATCTTAACTTGTTCTTTTTGGATAGCAAATTGGAAGACAAAACATTCTGCACTGAATGATAACAAGCATTCCCTGACTTCAATCTGCTCTTAACTTTTTCATGAATGGAATTTTGATTTGTTAGGGTTGTTCCCAAATGTTTGAAGTGTTTCTCTCTTTCAAAGGATGCATTAGCTATCTTTATGTTGTGACTTTGTCTTGCATCCTGGTCTTGAGACATGATCATATACTTGGTTTTCTCAGCATTTGTTTCTAGACTAATCTCCTTATTAACGACTACTAAAGCTTCTGTGCTTATCTTTGTAATATGTTTCATTCTATCCAATATATTACCATCATCAGCATAAATTAGAAGCTGATGTGTACCATTAAATATTAAGACCTCCTGGTTTACCTGATCCTTCCTAATGGCATACAGTAAAACCTCGATGCATCATGTTTTAGAGAGATGGAAAACAAAAATGATATATAGGGGAAAACAATAGTACCGGGAAACCATTAAAAATTATAGATAAGAACAATTTAATGATTATTATTCACTGAAATTCTGTATACATTTTTTTTTGTATGGCTCGACAGCCTTATATGGGCCTGGGCCTCCTCATTTCGTCGAGGTTTCATGGTCACACACATTTGAGACACACCACAGTCGGTAGGACTCCTCTGGACGAGGGACCAGCTCGTCGCAGAGACCTCTACCTGACATCACACAACACTCACAAGAGACAGACATCCATGCCCCCGGTGGGATTCGAACCACGATCCTAGGAAGCGAGCGGCCGAAGACCCACGCCCTAGACCGCACGGCCACTGGGATCGGCACTGTATACATTACAGTATATTTAAAACACTACTTCCAGCTGAAAAAATCTTTGATTGACATTTGTTTTGTGCAAACTTTACGCCTCAATTCAAAGTACGATTTTTCAAGGCCTAGAACACTTTCACGATCACTGTCACTCGTGCTGTGTGCATAAAAGAAAGATTTTACTTTCGTCAGCGCTTCATGCGTCTCAGCAAAGCTCGGCACAACTTCGGGTTCGCCATCTTCTCCTCCTCCTTCCCCCTCCACACTCCTGGACGCCACGAGGCTCATGCACAGCTCCTGCACTGTTTTTACACCACTGATTGCCACGTGACTGTCCACAGAGACGTAGTCCTCGAATTTCTCTTTGTTCATGCCACTGAACTTTTCCCAGTCTTGGCGGAAATCGTCGTCATCGTTGGTCAGTACGACATCAGTATCGCCTGAAGATTTTCCCTGCACGTAACCAGCTTTCCGAAAACAATTTTCGATTGTCTGCTGGGTTACTTGTTGCAAGGCTGCCACTGTGTAGTGCAAAGCTTCCAACACATTATCTTCTTTTTCGTATCTTTGCCTGCATCCATTAAGCAAACAGCTGTTTGCACGAGGCGTTTTCTATAAAGCTAATTATAAAACTTTATTACCCCTAAATCAAGAGGCTGGAGCACACTTGTACAATTTGCCAGGTACTGTATGACTTACATTTCTCAGAAACGATGTGCGGCACAATTGTCCACAAAGAGGAGAATGTTTCTGTTTTTGCGCACCCATACTGTGTCTAATGAACGCAGAAATGAATAAAAAATGTCTGTGGTCATCCACGCTTTGTTGTTTGCGTGGTACTTGGTGGGTAATTTTTTTACATTCTTGAAACATCGCGGTTTCGGAGATTTTCCGATAACAATCGGCACTTGTTTATCACTTCCATCACTGTTAACACAAAGTAAAACAGTAAGTCTGTCTTTAGAGATTTTCCTGCCGTGACAGTTCTATCAGGAAGCACGTTGTAGAAGAGCCCCTTCTCATCTGCATTGTAAATATCACGCTACCTTGATTTCAGGCTTCCGCTGCGATATTGATGATTTCTGCGGTCTTCTGGGGTATTACGCGGCGTCTTATGGTAATTGTTTACCTACGTTTCTGGACAACGTATCGGTCCCATCCTCATGGGTCAAGAGTCCTAGTGGGAAAGAAAGCCTATAACGTAGATTCTGGAAAGTACGGCGGGTTAGCAAAACGTGTGATGTGATGACAGCCAATAGGGTGAGAGAGGGGTGGATACAAACAACGTGTAGCTGCTGGGGATACCGAGAATGCAAACAGGCAAGGCAGTTGAAAAACATGTATGGAATGGAGTAACGGTAAAGGAGGAAAATATAAGGATAAAGCTAGATAAATAAATCCCAAATAAACCAACTGTAAAAGTTAAAAATGTAAATGAATAAATTAGAAGAATAAAGAATCAAAACAGCGCGAGGGAGGTGGGGGGGCAGAGGGAGAGACACGAAAAGTGGCTTCTCGGATACCTGTGCGAGAACCGGTCTCAGTATGGTCAAGTGCTGCCCTTGGAGCAGTGTGAGATTAATGGGAAAAAATTGTATGGAATGCAGCAATAACCAGGAAGGGAAGTAAACCAAATAAACGAATTATTAGTAAAAGAGGGAATAGTGAATTAACCAAGGAAAAATTAAAATAAGAAACGTAGAAGTAAAACAGATAAGGAATAAAATAAATTTGAGAATAATAATCATAAAGAAAAAGAAGGTGGAAAAAATTAAAATAAGAATAAAGAAATAATTGAAAAATTAAAAATATTAACATCGAACATGAAAATTGAAAAGAAAAGAAGCATAAAAATCGTAACTAAAGAGTATAAAAATATATGAAATTGAACAAACAATAAAAACAAAATATGAAATGAAAACAAAAATAATGGATATAAAAGTATAAGAAGTAAAGACGAAGAAAAATTAAAAATACATAATGTAAAATGTTTCAAAATAATCGATGGGGAAAAAAGAGGGGGAAAAAAAAGGCGAATCAAAAAGTAGGAATAGAAAGGAAAAGGAACCAGATCGCAGATGGAGGAAAAAAAATGGGGGGAGGGAGAAGAGCAGCTAGAACCGGAATCTACGTTATAGGCTTTCTTTCCCACTCGGACTCTTGACCCGTGAGGATGGGACCAATAAGTTGTCACGAAACGTCGGTAAACAATTACCATACGATGCGGCGTAACACCCCAGAAGACCGCAATTTCAAATATCACGTTGTTTGTAATCCTCCAACAAAGATGGCAGTCTTTCCAGCCACGCTTCCGTGCTTTCGCTGTCCACTGCCGCACTTTTATATAGTACTATATATAACTTCTTGTATACTAGGCCATGCCGGTCCTTCAACCTCGTTATCCAGCCGTTGGATGCACTGGCATTTTCTGTTTTCAGCTGCGCTGCAATCATCTTCGCCTTTTCATGTGTGAAAATGTTGTGTCAGGACCGTGATTTTTCAGCGATCGACGCGATAAAACGACAGTTTGAGGACCGATGGAGGCGGAAAAAAACAGTGTTATTTATATGGGGCTAGTTCCGGGACCAAATAAGGCAGACAATATATGCGGGAAAACGAAGGTATCGGGAACGATGCAACGAGGTTCCACTGTATTTTAAAGCAAAGTTGGAAAAGTAATGGCGATAGAGGATGTTGTTTATAGTCTTATTCTGACAAATGTACAATTTATTATCTCCTATTCAATACATGCTTATGTCAATAAATAGTCAACATGTTTCGAATTGTATCAGTTCATCATCAGGACTCTTTATCATTACACCAGCTAAATGGTACTCATTAAAATAGATAAAATGGATAAAATGTCTTCAACTATGTTGGGTATATGGCCACTGAAAATATTAAAACCATTTTAAGTTACATTATTTAAGTAACAATCAGTATTATAAAATGATTAAATTTGGTAGTACGACTGTTGAAGTGTCACACTGTACATACCTGCATCTGCTGTTACGTGTTCACTACTTGCTTGTGGTAGGTGTACTAATCTTAATGTGTCCGAACGGGGGTTTATATAGGTCAATGTCATGCAGTAGAAAGACGACTGAAGGTTGTAAACAAAAGTGAATATGGGATTGTATTCTCCCGGGTTTTGTTCTGGTACTAGTTTTTTGTTGTGTGCATATAATTGAATGTAAAACTGTTTCACCATTGTTGGTGTATGCCTTGCTGATCCTGTGCTCCACACTGCTACTTCTGTTGCTGAAGGCCACCACCCATTGGAAGACTCACTGTGGCCAGGTGCTGCACATTGCCACAGACTGCCCTTAGCTGACAGTGAATGTCACAATCTTCCTCCCATGTGAACTTTTTGATTTAACATGACCCATGATAATTGCGGTCTATGATGTAGGCCTATCGACGAATGCAGGCCCCTCGACCCATAGTCTGTTGCCCATGACAATACTATGTTGCCCGTGGACACATTTGAAATGAGAAAGTGTCTTTTTAACCCTTTCCCTAGCAAAGCCAAGGAAGAATGCCAAAGCAATTTTGAAAACTTATGAGCTTTTTGTGTATGGAGACATACATTACATTACTGTAGACCCTCGAATTAACGGATCTCTTATGTACGGATTTCAGAAATAACGGACAAAATCTGTCGGTAACGAAATTTTCATCCGCAATGGGAATATGTGAAATTAGTGAACTTGACTGTTAATTAGCGAAAGGGCTGCTACGTGCCGGACATGGAAGCACCCTCAGTCTTTGCTGACACTCACGTGGAAGTAGTAGTGTATTGCTCTTTTCATAACCTTGACTGGATTTATTATATTTATCTAAAATTTATTAAATTCCAATTAACGATGGCTTCCAAAGTGATAGTGCTAACAGGACAGTTGTGTACAGTATTATGCACATGCAAAAGTGTTATAATTTTTTTTTTCAATGGCTCGACAGCCCCTTGGGGGCCTAGGCCGCCTCATTTTTCGAGGCTTCACGATCACACACTTTTTAGACACACCACACTCGGTAGGACTCCTCTGGACAAGGGATCAGCTCGTCGCAGAGACCTCTACCTGACAACACACAACACTCACAAGAGACAGACATCCATGCCCTAGGCGGGATTCAAATCCACAATCCCAGTAAGCGAGCGGCCGTAGACCCACGCCTTAGATCGCGCGGCGACTGGGATCAGCTTTGTGTTATATATACAATACTTTATTACTTTTTTGGCAACTTTTTAGGCAATGCGCGCGCACGCACACACACACAAAATTCGGAAGTACCGGACAATCAGCATTATCAGACCACCCCCTCCTCCTATTAGTCCATTCATTTGAGTGTCTACTGTACTAATTCATTTTGTAAAAAATGTGCTAAAAATAACTACACTAGCCCATATTGTGAATTGCTTTTCTTATCAATTTTTCCTATTATCAGTATATTTTTTATTGCACATGGTGTACAGAAAAATACACAGATAAATGATACGTATGATTATACGTATACTAATTCATTCTTCATTCTGTGTATTTCATGTTGCCCACATGCAGACCATATTTTGCTGAAGTTGCCCACAGCACATAAAAGGTTGAACAAGCCTCACCAATGCATGGACTGAACTTTCTGAGGTACACTGCTGATGACCACTGTTGCCATATTTTGTGTTAATGTGCTGCCAGTCATAGTCTGTGTGCACAGCGCATGGGAGCTGCCTAGTTTCCAGTTGACATACATCACTGCCAGTAGTCCAATCATGTTGGAATAAATTTTGCTTGTGTATTTCCTGTGTTGCTGTATATATATATGTAATTTCAGAGTGGTGATGAAGTATGCAGATTCCAGGCAGCGGCAGGTGTTGTGTGTCTTAGGGTGTACAACAACTTACTGTTTGCTGGTTGCTACGATGGGAACATTTATGTCTTCAGTATTCATGTAAGTATATACATTTGTATTGTTCAGTTGTAGCAAGAAGTTTTGAGTACCTAGGTATGTGTTTACCAGAAAGATATTTGTTTATACAAGAGGTACAGAATACATATTCTTGGACCACTTCCTGAAAATTGTGATTTAGGAATGTATGTTTGTATTAATATTTTCGTGCAGTAAGATGGGTTGAGACACAAATGAATTGATTAATAGTCAACACTGGCAAAGACCCTAGAAACATCTTCCCAACACTTTTACTAGACGCAATTCAACATGTCTGGCACATGGTTTATCTAGATTGAAAATAAATACAACATGTAGATTGATATAAAAGGTCTATATGTAGACATACCTGTCGAGATTACTAAGCTGATATTAGAATTCAACAACATTGCAACAAAGCTGAAATAAGAAATAATTACACTACTACATATTACATTAAATTACATTACATTATGTTACGTTACATACATTTCATAGATCCATCATGTAGCCCAATGGCTCAGGATATGAAACATGTCATTATAATAATATCAGATTGCACAGCAGTCGTGTCGTATTGGACACACACAATATCACACACAACATAAAAATGACATTGGATACAAAGCATACATACAAATTTAGTATAATACAAAATATCAAAATGCAATGCAATATATAATAAAATAATATAAATATTATACACTCCTTGTAAAACAATATTTCATATGGACACAGAAGACAGATAGGTTAAGATTTCATCATTAAAACAATATAAATTAATCAATAAAACTCTTAATAATCTACCACATATTTTTATCATTCGATGGTCAGTAGCAAACTGGAATACAGTTATTGCATCCACAGCCCAATCCAGCATACGCAGCCCAGTTGTAACAACCAAAACATAGACAAATAGAGGACACAAAGACCACACAATAAAGTTCACAATCCCTAAACAACATCCTCAGCCCTCATCTCATGCACATAAGTGAAGTATTCTTCATTTGTATAGAGGGTTTTATCAAGTAAGAATGCTTTTAGTTTATTTATAAAGTACTTCCTATTTGTTACTTGGCTCACAGTGTATACAGGTAATGCATTAAATGCCGTTATACTGGCATAATATACATCTCTCTGATAAGATGTAAGATTAGCTATTGGTTTTTGTATCTGCACCCTTCCTCTTGTATTTATTCCATGAATTGAAGATTGAAAGGTAAAATATTCTAAATTATTTGCCAGAAAGGTCATTAAAGATAGTATATACTGAGATAGCATAGTTAAAATTCCTAATGTTTTGAATAAGGGCTTACATGATGCCCTAGATGTAGATCCTGTCATAGTTCGTATAATTTTATTTTGTAGTTGAAAAATTTTCTTACTCAATGACGAGTTTCCCCAAAATATGATACCATATTCCATTATGGCATGAAAATAAGCATAATATATCACTTTAAGCGTGGATATATCTCTGAGAAAATACATGAATCTAATTACATAACAAGCCCTGCTAAGTTTTGGTAAAATTAAATCTATATGTGTCGTCCATTTCATATGGTTGTCTAGACCTAATCCAAGAAATTTTGTATCTGCTATTTTTTTAACTGTTTTCCCATGATATGATATTTGAATTGCGCTGCTTTGAAGATAAATTGATTTGAAGTGTAATTCATTTGTTTTATCTAGCTTACATGTTAATCCATATGCTGCAAACCATTCATTCATTTGTGTTAATGTATGTTCTGCTTTAGTTTGCAAGTCATTTAGATTACTGGCAGTAATTATTACACTCGTATCATCTGCAAATAACACCAATTTAGAATCACTATTTATATGGAAAGGTAAATCATTAATGTACCATACTAAACCAATATTATTTCCAATTTGCTAATAATTTCTGTAAACCCTATAGGGAGTTGACAAGGGATCCCCTGTTCCAGGTATAGTAGCAGAAATATTTCTTCAACACTATGAAACATACCGGTATGTTTGAAACTAATAATGTAAGATACTGTAACAGACATGTTGATATTTGATTACCTTTTGACCACACTAAAATAACAGATGAGGAAATATTAAATACATGAACAACTTTCATCCCAGTGTGGTATTTAGACTAACAGTAGAAGATAATGAGGGCATACATTTTATAGATTTACTTACAATGAAAAGAAAGGACAAATTGGGCATGATACTCTAGAAAACCTGCAACCACCAGTACCACCATACACTCTGTCCAACTACCTTGTGGAACATAATTTGGCAACATAGAGATTTTTTATTAATAAACTGTAGATTTCCCTTAAGACCACAAAGAAAACAACAGGAATTAAACACAATAATTCACATATCACAAAACAGTGGATATCCTACAAGTATTATCACGCAGTTGAACATGAAAATTAGGAATGAAAACAAGTTACAGATAACAAATTCCGATCATATAGAACCAGGATCCCCCGACACATGGATAACATTCACATATTACAATCCCTTAATCAAAAAATTTCTAACTTATTCAAGAACACCAATCTTAAGATAGCATATTGATCCCCAGATACCATATTTAACCTAATAAAACCACATAAGAAAGAAAAAATACCATAAGAGTGGAATTTATCAAAGTGCAATAGAGACAACAAGTTTTACGTGGGACAGAGAGACAAGAAATTTAAAGTACAATTTCAAGAATGTCACAGATATGTCAGTACAACCATCAGTCTGCTTGTGCTATGCACATACTCGGTCACCAACATGAATATGTACCAATAAATGATACTGTGGACTTTATTAAACCAACACAAAAAGAAATATGTGTGACTTGGCTAGAAAATTTTTACATTTAACTTTATCAACACCATAACATTCTAATGAATGAACAAAATACTGGTGAATGGAACACCCTGTATGAATTATTATATGATACTCAGCTGAAGCATGCATGCATGTAAGCATAAACACAAGCGCCGTATATTACTAGTACACTCAACAGATTCAGTACACAGTTGCCCACTATAGACTACACATCATTACCCAACACATGGTATGTATACTTAGATTCTACAGACACATTATGGAAAATCTAAGCTGCTTCGTTTAATATATCACATTGATTTCACTATTTTCCAGAACGTAGTTCACCCTGGAACAGGCCTTGAAGGCCCCGAGGGGGGGGGGGGGTAGCGGTATTGCTCTACTCTTTCTTTAACCTCAGTGCTGGGGGTGGGTGGTGAATGCAACAAACTGGCTGCTTTACCACTGGGAAAGAGACCCGGTACCTATTGTACAGAATGTGTCCAGGACATAACACTTTGCAAAAGATGTTAACATGTATACAGATGTTTGCAAATTGATCATAAACAGTACCACTTATAATTGTACAACATCTAATATAATTTAACATGTATATTTGATTTATGTTTTAACTGCTTGGTACTGTAATTCTAATTTAATTATATTTATGCAAATCCACGATGACATTTTATATCAGAAATATATGCCTTTGTATCAGTGTTCTTCCTGAAGATGGCCTCTGTAAGTCAAAACATGTAGCAGAAATTACTACAACATAAAAAATTTGTTATTAATGAATATATTTGCAGTTAGTTGAAATAAACAAAATATTTTGGAAGAATTATGTCCACATAGAATAGAATAGAATAGATTAAAATACAAGATGGGCAGGCACAACAGTGACCCTTGCACCTCGATCGTACTTGATCTTTTGTACACCCCTTATGTTTATGCATTTAGCAGCCCCGCACTTTGAACAAAGTGCAGTATCCTGCTAACAGAGATTTCCTCTAAGTAACCTTGTTTCATAAAATGTTGACCCAGGTGCTTGAGTGTTAATGTAACCGAAGCCTCACAGTCACAAAGAACGTGAGGCCATGTTGCACTCAGGACTGTTCACCAGCCCGCTCATGTAAATGTCATTGTAAGTGACAGTGTCCTGTTAACAGTCCCATCATTATTCGTAGCTGGTTTCTACTCAAGTTGAGTAATTCTCCAGCTTTTTTTTATCAGAGGGTCTTTTAAGGAAGCCCTTAGGTTGCTTTTGTTCATGAATGGACTGCCAATACTCCTCATGTTTCTTATTCATCCAGCCCCTGATCACTTCCCTGGCAATCTTTGCAGATCTGCCCAGAGCAGGCTCAGGTCCTATAAGTGGTTTTGAGGAACCGTGTCTGGCTATTTGATCAGCCATTTCATTCCCATCAATTACCATATACCCTGGCACCCATATCATTTTAATCCTGTTATGTTCTGCCAGTTTCACCAGCGATTGATGACAGTTCCAGACTAATTTACAGTTCATCTGGAAATTGTTAAGTGCCTTAATGACTGCTTGACTATCAGAGAGAATATAGGTGTTCCTACCTTTGTAGCCCTTTTCTATATTCTCCATTATGCATGCCTTAATGGCATATATTTCCACCCAGAATACCGTGGTGTGGACCCCAAGCCTGAAGCTGTGTCCGCTTTTGGAGCCCCATTTATACACCCCAGCACGAATGCCTTCATTGGGCCTTATATTTTCACATGCACATTGGAGAATGACATATTTTGGTTTGAAAAACTGTGGCATATTTTCCCAAACTAAAGCTTGTCTCTGGTCTTTTGCCATAAATACCAGCCCCTGTGGGGCGCGTGGTGGCGTAGTTGGTTGAGGCACTACGCTACAAACCGGAACGTCGCGGGTTCGATTCCCGATGGTGTCACTGGAATTAATTCCTTGACATAATCGTTTCGGTCGCACTATGGCCCTGGGGTTGACTCAGCCTCTAACAGAAATGAGTACCAGGAATATTTCCGGGGGGGTAAAGGCGGCCGGTGCGTAGGGCTGACAACCTTACCACCTTCATGTGCCGATTGTCTACAAATCTGGGAGCCTCAACCTCCTGGACCCCTCAGGGCCTGTCTAGGCCTGTAATGGGGTTGCTTTACCTTTTTACCAGCCCCTGTCCCTGAGCCAGCCCTAGATCCGTCAGTAAACCAGATGAGAGCATTGTCAGGAAACAATGGGTGTTTGTTTGTCCAGTACTCCTGGTCTATTATGACCACGAAGTTTTTAGTGTGACAATAAACTGGTATGAAGTAGTTCGACCGCATGTCTAGTAAAGGGGCACCCACATTTTTCCAGATGGTTAGCAACCCTGGCACTGTTTTAGGAACACTTGTTGCTTAAGTGTGTGCAGTCTATAGAGTGCCATCCTCGCCTCCGCCATGATAACAGGTCTAGCAGAGTCAGATTCAGGAGCACTACTGCTTGAATAATTTAGCAGCAGATTTGTTTTATATTTAGTATTTGTTTTAGATCGTATGTTGCAGTAGTTTCCAAACTATGCTCCCTCAATGCTGAGTGTGCTGGACTGAAGTGTTCCACCACCGAAACTAGAAGTGATAGTCTTTTCACCAATATGTGTTAAAGAAGTGAATAATTTTCACAGATTTACATTTTTCTTGCAAGCCCATATATATATATATATAAGCTACCTGCGCATTTGGGTCCACAATGATATGTGTCATATTTTCTGTTAGGACTATTGTTCATAGTTAAATGATATCAATAAAAAGTTTCTTAATTTTATATGGAGAGCATCATGATATCTGGATGCTGCACAAACTGAAAAAAGAAAAAATGGGACTCTGCTGTGTTGGGCCTCCTGTAATATGAGCCTGATGATTAAAAAGTGAGAATACTTTGTGTAAAGATTGAAATACAAAACTGAAGTTTTCTGAAAACTGTTTCTATTGGTGAGATTTTTTGCAGCCGTCCAGACCGGCCCTGGGGCCCACCCAGCCTCCTATACGATGGGTACCGGGTCTCTTTCCCGTGGGGTAAAGCGGCCAGGGCGTGGAGTTGACCACCCACCCCCATCTAGCGTCGAGGTTAAAGAAAGAGTAGAGCTATACCTCTACTCCCCCTGTGGGCCTTCATGGCCTTTTCTAGGGAGAACTTTACCTTTACCTTTACCTCTGATATTGTGTTACTCATTTTTAAAGCACAAGTCCTGTGGTGTCCAGGGGTTCATATTTTGATGCACTGATATAGGAAAGCTTGTACTGGTCCTAATTTTAATATCTTTCAACATAATCTATCTAAAACATGCTTAATTGTGATTTATTAGCGATCTGCAGACGTCGTAGAGTATAAGAATTAAAATGGAAGATAAAACGCTACTCTGCTTGTTGCAGGTGATGTATGAATCATGTAGTTGGTGTATAATGAGGCTTTAGCCAGTTTTGTGGCAGTTATACTTGTACCTGTGGCAAAGTAATGTGGTTTTCAATATGCTGTTTCAGGATAAAACTCAAGTTGCCTGTATTGTAGGACCAGGAAAGATGCTTTTATGTATGGATATTGTCAAAAACAGGGTGAGTGGTTACACATCAGTTATGAAATCTCTATATTTGAATTTGCTATGAATGCACCATAGAAGTACACACAGGAATACAGTTTTGCACCTGTCTTCATTAATTCTCAAACATTGATTTCAGGCTTCCGCCACGATGTTGATGAAATCTGTGGTCTTCTGGGTAATTACACGGCGTCGTGTGGTAATTACCACACGACGCCGTGTAATTACCCAGAAGACCACAGATTTCAATTCTCAAACATGTTTTGGTCTTTATACAACCATTACTGGGGTAATCACAAGATGGAAAGATGTTGGAGAACTAATAAAGAATGGTGTCAATCTGAATTCCTTTGTGCACTTTGATGGTTCATTCATACATGTTGTAAGAGGTACATTGTTAACAGAGAGTTATATTACGACTCTGTGAAATTGAATATTTATAAATGGCCTTGTGGGGTTTTTTTTTTTTTCCAGATTATTGCTGGAAGTAAAGATAGCAATAAGCTAGAAGCGTGGGTGTTTCCACAGGAAATACGAAACCATCTGAAGGAAGCAAAACATAGGTGAAAGGATCTTATAATATTTTGTAGTGTGCAGCTTCTAAGAAATACTCGTGGCATGAAACACCAGTTGCACATCTGTCAACACAGTGTTTCTTGACATATGCATTTAGACCTATTTGAGGTCACAACAAATGCTTATAATTGCTCCATGTACCTGCCAGTATGAGTTTCTTCATTTTGTACATTAAAATATTTTTAAATTGTCTTAATTAAAACTATTTGTTAAACTGAATTATCCACGTGGATATTTGTTGCATTTAGTATTGTATGTATGGTATATACAGAGACAATCTCCAGTCATGTTCACTAGCATAGGAAAATGTGAGCTTTGTGTGTGTGTGTGTGTGCGCGTGTGTGTGTGCGCGCGCGGGCAGGCAGGTGGGCTTGTTTACTGACACCATGGCTGTGCTTTTGCTGCTGACAACTGAGCAGCTGAAACAAGCATTTGCTTGTTAGTCTTATTATGTGACCTTAGATGATCTCAGCACAGTTGCAATGTATGCTGTTGAATAAAGAGTGTTTATTTGCAATACTTTGCAAACTATGTGTCATGAAAAAAATGTCACCAAAGTTTTGTGTAAGAAATCTTGCATCATCAGTGCCATGTTAAAGAACTGGACACAGTAAAGCACAAAATTTTGAAGGACAGGTCTGTTGCAGGACAAAAATGAAGTGTGAAAGTATTATGTTTTAACTGACGGGAAACTTAATGATATTGATACTCGAATGGAAACAGGTGCCAAAAAAATTTTGCATCAGTTGGCTGTTCGTAGTGGGCAGCAAAAGTTTAAAACCACACAAACATGCAATTAGAGCCATACAACTCCTTCCCCTAGACCAGTGGTTTGTGACTGGTGTGTGTCCTGCTTTTGCCAGGTGTGCTGCTGGGCTTTGAATATAGCATGATTATATACAAGTAAATATTCAAATTAAAATTTTAAAGATAAAATGTGATTTAGGTGTTCCATTTCACATCCCCCCTCCCCCCCACGCATACACATGCACACAAAGTTAAGAAAGGGGTGGGGGGTTGATGAAGTCTACTAAGTTGAGGGGGCATCATTATATAAAGCTTAGAAACAGTTGCATTTATTGAAGCTTTTCAACATGTTATTTGCATCAAAACTTCACCCTCTTTTTGCTTCACAATAATATGGTTTTCATACATTAAATGGCATTATTTAAAGCTAGATGTACCATTGTTATAAGCTTCATTTCTCAAGCACAATTACATTGAGAACCGCTGCTCCAAACTGAGAAGCGATAATCCAGTATTGCAGGTGGCTTCAAGATCATTAGCCGATAGATTTCTTGATTCAAAACTCTTGTTTTTCTTGCATGAGGCATGGTTTTCATTAAATTGGAATGGAAACAGCCAGAGTAATAGTGGTGTTCCGAAAATCTCCGTGCAGTTCATGAAGTTCTTTTCATGTCCTTAAATTTGGACTCTGGTGTGCAGTGAATTCATGCAAAATCATATGGCCTATGTTTCTAAAAGAAACATCAAATTCCTACCGCTATGTTTGCTCAATTTTGACACCATTCTGTAGGGAATTACTGCTTTCTAGATCGCCAGATTTGAATCCATGCAGTGGAAGATAAATTCATGTTCTTTGCCAGGATTGAATGTTAATGTTCAAAGAAAAATTGCTAGTATTTCAAGAGGAGTTTCTGACAAGCCACTCGTGGGTTCAAATCCCAGCATGAGCCATCCCATGATGGACACATAAGCTGGAGATTGACAATGGTTTTGTTTATATAAATTAGGAAGAAGGTGCAAGTTGGGCATTTGGTTTGTACACATCAGAAATGACTGAAATTATATTGTTTGGAGTGTGAAGCTATGGAGAAAGTACAAGTTTAATTGTTGCAGACAGGTTTTCACAAAAAAAAAATATGTGAATGGAAGAATAGGATGGCGTATCACTACCCTTCTTACCACCAACAGTAGAAACTCTGTCCACTCTTTTGTGACATGAAGAACGAGATATAGTTGGTTGGTAGCATGAAAATATTTTCAGATCAGCATTTCCCTGAAAAATTGCTTTCACACTGTGCCAGTGAAGAGACAATCAGAAAGATTTCTTCAAATTTGTGAGAGCTACAAATTCTCGGTGACTATTGCTATGAGGTGAAGCTCAGCTGTTGCTGTACCCTACTCTCTGCTCTGTTATAGTCTAATCTACTTTGTTCTGGCTAATACATTTCAATTTGTGCATTTTGGAACTAGTCAGGATACATAATTACAGAAAAATTGAATGATCTGTGTGCATTCAACAAATTTCATACTGTGTGCTGGTGATGACGAGACACATCTAATGGCTATAAGTGAGAGTCCTGACTGCAAACATTTGAACGACTATACAGTGCTGAAATTTATGCAGTGTGGCATTCAAAGAGTGATTATGGTGCTACTGGACTTGTGAAAAGTAAATAGATTTGTCGTCATTTATCCTTTGTACATTTTTGCATCATCATTGATGAACTGTGACTGGGAAGCTGAGTGCTGGTGTTGAACAGGATTCCTTCTTCACGTATTCCCTAGGATTGTACCATGGAAACCCTGAGCTCTTAATCTGCAGATATTCTATCACCCTTATGTATGACATACAACTTGAGAATTCAGACTAGCAACCAACTGGAGAGAATGCAGTGCCACTGACAAAGCAGAGGTGAGTGGATGAGGGCAACCTCCATCGTATGTCAAGTGATATTTTCGGACAGTGTGAGATCTGCTTTGAAGCTGGGGTTTGCACTTTGAGGCTTCTAGGAAGTAAGGTACGAGTTCACTGAAATGCAGAAACACAGACTCTAAATTGCCAGCTGATGCAAGCTTCGTATGTGATAAAGCTCCAGTAAGAGTTGCTGTTTTTGGAGGCACAGTGTACTATCCTTAATACACTGAAGTTTTTGTACCATTTTTAGTTCCCACCACTATCCACTGTCATATTAGTAGTCCACCTTGTTTATGCTGTAAGTTATCATTATCTGTAGGTTTTGTGTGTGTTGCATGATCACTGCAGACCTGTGTGTTCCTAACCTTCTCCTTGATATCATAATTATCATCAGATTTTTGTTTGTCCTATATTACCAGTCACATTTTAATTTGACTTATGGATGTATTTACTTTGCATCCCTTTACCTGTTTTGCTATAATTATGTATTATATTTCTGCATTGTATTACTTCACTTTTTGTCGATTTTACCAAGTTTTTTTTTTTGTAGCATTCTTTACTAATATTTGCACTGTGACTTCACATGATGGATAAGTAACAGATACTTTTCTAAAACCATCACATGTATATACACCCTACACTGTCTTTTGTGTTTAGTGCTGTTGTCTGACCTGTGTTCTGTGAGCATGATTACGTAGGCCAAGCACAAAAAAATATGAAACGGGTTATTGTGAACATGATGATATAAAATACAGTGTTGAGAAATTGAACTATGCATAGTACATATTAGGTTTCCATTCTTGTAGGATCTGTGTCACAGGGTGCCCAACATTTTTGGACAGTGTGATGCTGTCATCTTCAAAGGTCGAAGTTGCTGTGAAAGTCAAAAAATTTGCAAAACACATATCACATTGTGAACAAAGATGGTAGCAGATGATGCAATCGAAGTATCATAGATAACTTAAGATAAGCTCAGTATGGAGGGAAGAGAACCTAAGAGCCCACAACATCCTTTTAGACATATTAATTAATGAACTAAGTTCTGTATATACACATACACATTTATACACCAAAAGTATGTAACTGCTTGTGCTAGATATCCAGGTAGGCAATTCGGTTTAGCAAGTAATTTCAATAAAGATAATTTTAAAATGTTTTAATATACAGGGTAGACAAATTTGTATTGGCACAGATTTGCAGTTAATACTCATATAATCATCTTTAGAGCGTGGCAGTGACCTCATGTAGATCAAAACATGTATGTCAAGAGACCTTGTGTTGTCAGATGTGTAGTAATTAAATTTCTGAGTTAATTGACAACATATGTC
This sequence comes from Reticulitermes speratus, assembly GCA_021186555.1. NCBI lineage: Eukaryota > Metazoa > Arthropoda > Insecta > Blattodea > Rhinotermitidae > Reticulitermes > Reticulitermes speratus. Next base: position 13,665,412 of record JAJKFL010000005.1, on the reverse strand, counting down.
AAGGTTTCGAAGGTATGAAGAATTCAAGCAACTGGAAGAGAAATACTGCAGTGGCTGGTGCTGTTCCATTGTTTTCATTTCTACTCAGGCTGTTCAGCTGACATTTGCATCTTCAGAGTTGTATTAATTAGACAAGAAGTATGAATGTGTTGATGGTAAACTACTTAGTTTTATGTATTAATTTGGGCTGAAAAGAGTGCAGTGACAAAAATTCTGTTTGTGAGCAGTAGTTTTTCCATTAAATATTTGTTTTTGAGTGTAAATATAAAAAACTCACTTTAAAGACCAACAAAGACTCATCACTGTCAGTTCATCATAACAGTTATGTATACTCATTAACATTTTATTTATTAGTTCTTTGCTTTTCATCCTCTTTCAAGAATATCTCCTCACTGCTGTCTTCTCCTAGATTGCTCATCCTACTTTCATAACTTCCAATATTCAACTTTTTTCATGCTTGAAATTCTTGATTTCCAAGTTCTGTGATGCCATTCATATTTACTTCTTTTTTCAGTATAACTTCATTTAGTTCATTAGACATTTTTTTCCCTAGCCTACCTGTTATTTTATATGTTAATCATCTTTTACATTTTATTTATTTTCTGTATGATCCTTAAATGTGCCATGTACTCTGTGTTTGAGAGTGTAATTGAAGGCATGAGTAAGGAGTGTTGAAAGAGACTTTAAAAGCATTGTGGTGCTAATAAACATGTACTTTCATCGTGAAAAATGATGTCTTTCTCTATGTGAGTATCTAACTTCCATACTTTCTTTACCTGTGAAGTCTAAACACACACACACTTTTTAAACACAGTATATTTCTTCTTACAAAAGTATATTTACTGTTATCAATTGTACGGTCTTAACCAACACTTCGCTAGTGTTGGTTAAGACTATATGATTGATAAGAGTAAATATATTTTTGTATCTCCATACCAATGGGGATGTCTAATATTAAAATTATATTTCTTCTTCTTGTATTGGTGCTGCAGTTGATCATGAACCTTTGCCTCCTTTGCCATTGCCCTCCATTGGTCCAATTTCTAATGCCCGTTATCATCAGATTTTCTACTGAATCCAGCCACCTCATAGGAGGTCAGCCAAATTGTCTAGTACCCTGCGGTTCATATAACATTAGCTCCTGCATTTTAGAGCAGTGTCCCAGCCATCTCAACCTTCTTGCCTAGATCACTTTGACTCTTTCTGATTTATGGTTAAACCTTGATCTCCATATACCATTTTCCTTAATCTGCCTGCAGATATTTCTTGGTATTTTTCTTTCAAATGTTCGGAACATACTTTCATCTTTTATTGTGAGGGGTCAGCATTCACTGCCATAGGTGAATGTGCTTACTGAGCTCAGACCTTTTCCTAAATATCATAAGCTTAGATCACTTTGATTCTTTCTGGTTTATGGTTAAACCTTGATCTCCATATACCATTTTCCTTAATCGGCCTGTAGATATTTCTTGGTATTTTTCTTTCAAATGTTCGGAGCATACTTTCATCTTTTATTGTGAGGGGCCAGCATTCACTACCATAGGTGAGTGTGCTCACTGAACACAGGCCTTTTCCTCAATATCGTCAGCTCAATTGTTCTTTCAGGCCATAACGGGTTTGGTCATCTGTTACAAATTTCTGTTTCATTTCAGTAGTTATGTTATCATCATTTGCTAAGATAAATCCAAGATATTTGAAGTCTCTTGCCCTTTCATATTCTTGATCATGCACTTTAAATGCTTTTGTATTTGTTGTTTTCTTGTTCCTTCCATGCATTTGTATGTTGATTGTAAGTCCCATTTTCTTCACTGCCTTATTAAGATGTACTGTTGCTTCCTTCAGCATGCATCTAATCGTCCCCACTAGGACAGTATCATCTGCATTAGCAAGTATCTGAAATGTTTTATTGTATATAGTTTGTTTCATTCATCAGTATATTACTGCATGGAACCACAAACATTGTAAACAATGACATATCTGTGAATTTTAACCAATAATATGTCAACATCATACTAGCCATAATATCCATATTATTATATTTATAACTGTTATTAACATTGTACTTGTAAAATTGATGTATTAATATTATACATTCCTTTGTATGGATGTTTCCCTGAGGATGGTGGTTTATCACTGAAACATGAACATATGTTCGTTTATATAGATGATTATAAGTACAATGCACGGAATGAATATTATTAAATGCATAGAATTGCTTGTACTGTCTTCCTAAATAAAAGCTTAGTTTTTTACATAAATGGACAGGTGTCAAAGGTGGTGTCAGAATGTGTGTGACATGTGTGAATTTATGGTCACAGAAAAAAAGTGAGCCCAATAATCCTGGCTGCACACATAGTGCAACACAAATTAATGTTAATGTCATGTAATAGCACTTTATGGATTAACATGGGCAACCTGTTATTTTGAGAGTTCACATACCCATTGAGTTGAAACCAAGCTTCACCGAATGACAGTACCACTTCACAAAATTTAGTATTTCTTTACAATGTCTCATTGTGTGTATGAACCATGGTTGTCTTAATGTAGAAGTAAATCTAACAGTTGGTTAAAATTTATGCAGATGATGTAGACATGTGTTCTGAATGTGGCACTAATTTTGTCTAAGTTTTTCCTCATCATGTGCCTTTTGCATTTTCTTTCCTGTCTAGAATGGAACCCGTTGAAAACTTTTCATGTATGTGTACATTGTATTTGGAACATCAGAACAGGAGAATCGAGAAATTCTGTGTGAATTTACAACACATGTTGTAGGATCCATATTTAGCATATATATCATATGGAAACACATGATGTTCATTGGTATGTCCATTGTGACTGAAGACTGCAGACACAACAACCTCTCTGTGATGGAGTGGGTATAAGTGGTTTGCTGAGTCAGCCAAGTTCGGTTAGATGTTCCAGCTGACAGAAAGTGACAAACTGTACTTGCTAGATGAAGTAAGAACCCTGTATTATTGTATGCATATATTGACTACAAAGTGACTCATTTTGTGTAGATAATCTTTTAAAATTCAGCAGTATATTAAGAATGTCTTACACAGTTTTGAAGTAATGGGAAAATGTCTTCCACAGAGACATGAATTTTGATGGTCATAATATGTAGGATCTCAGATGATCCATTTCACTAGCATTGGTCCAAGTCAGTAAGTTGCACACTGCTTTAAATTGTTCTTCAGCTAAATGAAACACTAAAATAAAAACAAACAGGCTATCATTCGAGATTGTAAGTTTGCACTTTGTTTTCAACAGATATAACATATAATGACAGTGTGTCAGATTATTGTAGACAACGACCTGGACGAATGATGCACATGCTAAAAGTGAGCGCTGTATATGCTGATTACAGGCTAATTCTTGTAGTAGTATCTACGAGCATTTATCTAATTTTCTAATCCCCACAACCTCAGAATGAGGAGGAAAATATGGGTAAAGGTAGGAAAGGTATGAAGTCCATTGGTGGGATTGGTGAGTGCCCTGTATGAAATATGTGTGAATAAATAGTGAAATGTCAAATACCCTGCTTGGTATAGATATAAATTAATTTTATAAAATGTTAATAATAACCTTATGTAAGGGCTGGAAGAAAGAGTTCTTCATGGTGGTTTTCTGAAACTTTGTCAAAAATGTGTTGTTACATCATTTTGTTTGCCCCTTCAGGCAATGGGGTAGGTGAATGTCCAAGTAGATGAGACTTGTATCCAATTTCTCGTGATTTACCACTGGAAATAATTTCCATTAACATCAAATATGAAAAAAATTGAGGCCTTCACATGCATAATTAAGTTTTGTTGGACTTCTGTGCAGACTCTGTTTGACAGTCTCAGACTTGCATTTAACCTACCTTAGTTATTCACACAATTTACACACCTCTTCACCAAAGAAAATCATGTGTAGAAGTTCAGGTGCATACAGTATGTAATATTTTTTATATCTTAGACCAGTTGTTACCAAACTTTTTCAGTAAACTGCCCCCTTGGTTCCATATACACACACTCAGCGCCCCCCCCCCCCCCCCCCACCTTTTCCCGTAAAATATTTTTCAGAATATCAGTGCATGACCCCTAAGGAAGATACAATGCACTACAATTTAAAAGAGTAATATTTAATTAATCATTTATTAAAACTTAAATGAATTTTTTTAGTTTAATTAATTAACAATTTATTATCTTCATCTTGTGATACCAGCTTTTCAAAGTCAAAAGTCAACGTACAAGAGTCATAGAAACTGCATTTAGTAATTACTTCACTGTTCAATACATTGTTAATGTGATGGGTGGGCTTGATGAAGTGATAATAGTTTCTCAACGTCTGGTTTAAATTCACTTAGCAGGGGTCTTAAATCACCACTTTCAGAAATCTGGAGTCTATTTCTTTGCTTGGAGCAAAGTTGTACTACTGCACTAAAACCATGTTCCACCAAATATGATGTAGGAAATGCAAGAATGAGCTTCCTAATCACTGTCCATAGTGCAGAATAGCGATCACAAATTTCATTCTGTAACCAAAAGTCTTGGTAAGATTTCTTAAACTTTGGCTTCAGCGCAATGTAATTTCTTAGTTGAATTAGCTCTTCCTCCACTATACCAACTTCATCAGTATCTCAAAATGGATTTCTTATCCAGTCTGGAATTTCCATCAAAAGCAGATCCTCAAATCTTTTAGACATATCCTTATGCAGCATATCTAAATGGTTACAAAAAACATGCAGATTATCATTTTGTATCCCACCTTTCTTTTTTAGTTCAGACAGGTTCGGAAATTGATATAGCTCACGGCGACCTATATTGCGTTTGAACATAGCTAATTTTGAAACAAACGTAGAGATGACAGATTTGGTCTTTATGAGATTGACCTCATTCCCTTGCAAATGAAAATTCATTTCATTGAGCTTATCAAATAGGTCTGATAAATAAGCAATATCATGCTTTATAACTCTGAGGTCAGCACTGAGAGTAGCATTTGTTTCTTCAAAAAACTCCACAACACTGTCACATAGCTTGTAAAATCGACTCACACACTTGCCTTTAGACAACCAATGAACTTAAGTATGAAGCAGCAAACGTTCAAAATCTTCATCTTTCTCAATACAGAACTTTCGGAATAGTTGATCGTTCAGAGCCTGTGTTTTAATTTTATTGACTGCAGTAATGACAGTGTTGAGTGATTTGTGCAGTTGATCACTCAGGTTTTTTGCAACCAGATGTTGGCGATGAATCACACAGTGAATGGTAAAGACATTTGGCACTGCTTTTTTCAAATAAGCAACACAACCACGATAGCGACCAGTCATTGATGGTGCTCCATCAGTTGCACAAGCAAGTATATTAGTAAGTGGGATTTCTTTCTCTTTGAAAAACTGATCAACAGTATGAAATATTGATTCCCCTTTAGTATCTGTTTCTAGTCACCTTGCAAATAACATCTCTTGAGCCAAACTTTCATCTTTGATAAAGCATACATAAGCAAGAAGCAAAGATTCATTACCTGGCAAAGTTGACTCATCCAGCTGTAATGCAATATCTGTTGTCCTTAGTGTGCTGCACAAAATATCTTCAATATTCTCAGCCATTTCATCTATACATTACATACATACATACATACATTCCATGGATCCATAAGTCTGTCAATGTGACAACTGGATGTGGAATAAGTCATAATATACAAATATACAGCTATACAGACTAGAATTTTACATTTGAACACTATAAACGAGTTAACATACCTCAATATGAACCATCTTTATACATAAAAAATTCATCTGTTGAGTAAAAGGAGTGTGTATTTAAGTATTTTCTTAATGCTACTTTAAATTTTGTCTTTTCATTCTTAAGACTTATGAGACTCAGTGGGAGTCTGTTGAAAATTCTGATACCTGCATAGAATGTACTTTTTTGAAAACAAGATAGGTTGGAATTTGGTCTATGCAGGTGGTGCTTATTCCTGGTGTCTATACTGTGTATAGATGAATTTGTTTGAAAATGTTCTTGATTGTTTAAAATAAAGTTCATTAATGAAAATATATATTGACATGGAATAGGTAAAATCTCTAATTTTTTAAACAGACTTCTGCATGGAGTTCTTGGTTTTGCACCAACCATAATTCTGATGATTTTCTTTTGTAAGGTGAATATCTTCTTACTGTTGGAGGAATTACCCCCAAAAATTATTCCGTACTTTATAATAGATTGAAAGTATGCGAAATAAATTGATTTAAGAGTGTTGATGTTGCTGATAAGATACATTTATATAACTGCATAACATGCTCCACTTAAGTTAGGAACCATTTGATCAATATGATTCTTCCAAGTTAAGTGGTTATCAATTTGTAAACCAAGAAACTTTGTGTTTATCGCCTCTTCTATATACTTTCCTGTATAATCAATATGTAATGCACAGTGTGGTGAATTTTTTGTTATAAATTTCATAATATTTGTTTTATGAATGAATGAATCAAGATTTAGTACAAACTTATTAGCAGTAAACCATTCAATCATACGAGTGAGAACTAAGTTTGCCACTGTACATAAATCTTCTAAATTTCTATTATATATTATGACACTAGTGTCATCAGCAAAAAGTATTGGTTTTGATATGGAATTTATTTTCCGAGGAAGGTCATTTATATATATTATGAACAATAAAGGCCCCAGAATTTATCCTTGGGGAACTCCATGTTTCAGTGTACCCCAATCAGAGAAAACGTTTTCAGTTGCATTACGTGATTTTATTTCTACTTTCTGTCTTCTGTTAGTTAAATAGGATTTGAACCAATCTGCAGTTACTCCTCGAATGCCATAGAAATGTAATTTAGCCAACAAAATTTCATGCTTTACACAGTCAAAAGCCTTTGTCAAATCACAGAAAATTCCTCCAACATGCATTTTTTGGTTAATAGATGTAAATAAACTATCTGTTAGTCTGAAGATAGCATTTTCAGTAGATATCCCATTCCTAAAACCATGCTATTCTGTGACCAGTATGTTGTTAGTATGTAGATGTTGGCTTAACCTACTGTGCATAGCTTTCTCAAATACTTTAGAAAAAACAGTTAATAAGTAAATAGGCCTATAATTTGTCATACTAGTTTTGTCTCTCTTCTTTTATAGTGGTTTTACTACCGCAATTTTAAGACGATCAGGGAAAACACCTGTATGTAGTGAGTGATTACAAATGTAGCTTAATGGGTGGCTAATGACAGATGCACAAGCTTTTAAGATTTTACTTGTTATTTCATCATAACCTGATGATTTTTTTTGTTTAAGGGAATGTATTATACTTTTAATTTCAGCCTCGGTGATTGGGATTGTTTTCATGCTAGGAAAGTTTCCTGGAAATGAATCTTCTAAAAATGAGACAGCATGTCCTTTCTCTACTTGCTGTATGTTTAATTTTTCAGTAATTGTTAGAAAGAAGGTATTGAAGGCATTAGCCACGTTTTTTGGATCCGTTAATTTTTCATTATTCATAAGCAAGGAGGGCACCTGTTCCATGGAATGTACTTTTCCTGTCTCTTTGTTTATAATGTTCCAAGTTGTTTTTATTTTATTATTAGATTTTGCTATAAGTCTGTTGTGTTGCTTCTTAGCTTATTTTATAACTTTTTTTAGGATTCTACAATATGTAATGTAATGTGCTTTATATTTTGGATCATTGTTTTTCTTAGTGAAGGTGTATAGACTCCTTTTATGTTTGCAGGATATTTTTATTCCTTGTGTAATCCAGTCGTCGTTTACATTGTTTGTACTTTTGTATTTAACTGGAAAACTAGCTTGGAAAATACTTAGGAAAGTACAAAGAAATGAATTAAACATACAGTTAGTATCTTTAACTTTATAAACACATTCCCATGTTTCTTTTTTTTAGCAGTGTCTGAAAGTTTGTTATTTTTTCATTATTTATTAATCAGGTCTTTTGCTTGAAAGGAATATTGTTTGTTGTTCCATATTGTTAATTGTGAGGAGTTGAGCATCATGGTCTGATAGGCCATTTATTAGGGGAGATGTAGAGGATGACTTTAGCCTACTGTTATCCACAAATATATTATCCATGGAAGTACTTGAGTCATTTTGAATTCTTGTTGCAAAATTTACTGTGTGTGACAGATTATATGTTGTTAATAATGAGGCTATTTGTTTTTTCCGGTTGCTTTCAATGAGATAATCTGTGTTTATGTTTCCACAAATTAGAAATTCTGCTTTTGGTTTATATAAAAGTTTCAAAGTATCATCTAGATGTTTTATAAACTGATAAAAATCTCCTGTAGGGGCTCTGTATAAACAAAATATAATTAATTTGGTTGCTTTAGTTTCTATTTCAACTGCACAAATTTCCAAATCCTTTTCTCTAGAGTTGTGCGAGATATCAATTTTGTTGAAATACAGGTCTTTTCGAACAAAAATACACACACCTCCCCTCTGTAGGTTCCTAGGACAGAAACTTGATCCTAGTATATAACCTGGTAATGTGAGGTGCAGCAGGTCCTGTTCTTCCATGTGATGCTCAGTAAAGCATAGTATATGGGGATTTATGTTATCTATTTCGAAAGAATTTATTAATTCATCAATTTTGTTTCTTAGTCCCCTAATATTTTGATGAAAGATGTGTAAAGAAGTAGATGAATCGTTGCTGAGAGGAATAGTCTTAATTATATCGTGTGGTGCCTTATGTAAAACAGTACTCAGAACCTCACTAACTGATGGAAGAATGAGCTCTTCACCAATTGTATGTGGCATCCCAGATTTAGCAATCATCAGTGAAATGTTGTGTGATGCACGTAAGCCATCAGTATTTTGCTGAGAAGCACTGCAAAACATGCTTGATAGTGTTGGCTGATTTTGAAATTTGTCACGAAGTGATTGAAAAAATGGTAAGTTCTTGTCTGCCTTGTCAGGATGTGCCTTTTTCAAATGTTCAATCAGTCTGGAAGGTTCCATTGCCTCATTAGAAAAGACCTTTTCACATATTAGGCACATTGGCAGGTGTTTGTTTATTGGTGCTGGTATAAATGCAAACTTCAGATACTCCAAACTATATTGCCTACATTTCTTTTTTGATGTCCCTGCTTCTGCCATTTTTATCCTGAAACAAAGAATTTAATTATAATTATAATTAAGAATATTATATAAAAATAAATGCACTTTAAGTATATTTTTCATCAATTTAACCCCAATTTTTGAGGACTTAAAGAAATAAATGCACTTTTGTCCGATCTCTAGTTATAATAATCATTTTATGAAACGTGCATAAGTACAGACAAATCCTTCAATGATACATACCCTTAACCAATACAACAGAGGAATTAAGTGGTGGGACATGTGTGATCAAATACCAGTACATCAATACATTGCCCGCAAATTTTCCACTCGTTCGTTATCAGACGGCACATCGCTACTGTTACATGGGTATTATAATAATTCAATAATAATATTAACATCAACATTATTCTAAACTTCTTTTACGCATTCTTTAAATGCAAAATACGGATGAGGGAAATTTATTTTGAACAAAATTTAAGGAAAGTGTATATCTACTTACTAAAGTGTTATGTAGTGCACATCATCATCATCATCATTTATTTATCCTGTTGATCAAAATACATTGATATAGGACATGTCAATATACGTATAATTTCACATTATTAAAGTAAAATAGTGTTTAGTCTACTTGTAACAGTAGCCAATATCTGAGAAATCTTCATTCAGATAATCTTCTATTGTATAGTAGCACCCCTTAATAAGTAACTCCTTCAATTTCTTTTTAAACTGGTTGATACTATTTGTTTGATATTGTTAGGCAATTTGTTGTAGTAGATACAGCCTGCTACTGATGGTTTACTGTTATATATTTCTAAGTTATACCCATATATATGATATTCTTTATTATTTCTTGTGTTATGTGTGTGTTTGTTTATTTACAGTGCAGTTACACTTTTCTTTTACATATAGGATTGTTTCTTGAATGTATAACGAATAATAGTCAAAAACTGTCTTTGCAAGATTCCAAGTGTTTTAACCCTGCAATGTACCTTACTGCCCTCTTTTGAAGAATAAAAATTCTTGTAGTGAGTGCCTTAGCACTTTGTCCCCATACGATGATTCCATATGACTATAAAGGGATTGATCAATCCATAATATAACATTCTTCTTCCATTTAGATTGAGTAATTTTGATAGTCTATTAATTAAAAATAGGTTTCAGCTGATTCTACTACAAGTTTTTTCGACATGATCTTCCCAGCTCAAGACATTATCAATTACTACTACCAGGAAATTTGTACTTTTTACATTCGCTATTTCACTGATCTTTATTAGTATTTTTAAATTACTTTCCTGTCTGCTATGTTTTGTCTGGAAAAGGATGTAGTGTGTTTTGGATGGATTTATAAGTAAATTATTTATCTCAAAATATTGCTCTACAACACCTGTGTTTGCTGCAGTTATTTTTTGGAGTTCATTAATATCATGTCCTACATTCATTACTGTTGTGTCATCAGCATACATGAATGTTTTGCCTTGTGTTAGATGTGGGATGTCATTTATGTATAAAATGAAAAGTAATGGACCAAGAACAGAGCCCTATGGGACTCCATATCTAACTGGGAGGCTGCTTGACAAATATTCTTTCGTTTGATTATTTTCTGTGTTTACAACTTTTACTTGTTGTGTTCTGTTTTTAAGATAGGATTTGATTAGCTTATCTGATATACCTCGAACCCCGTATTGATATAATTTATCTAAGAGAATGTTATGTTCAATACAATCAAATGCTTTTGATAAGTCTAATAGTACACACATTTTGTTTTATTATTTAAATTATCAATTATGTTTTCAATAATTGTAGCTATTGTATCATTTGTAGATTTATAGTCATAGCTCATAAAGTGCTGACGCTTGCTGACCGCTCTCAGGAGAAGTCATTGAACAGTACAAATTGCAGGGTGCTGCTATCCTGCGCCATCTTTGAGAGTTATGGCCCTTTTGCCAACTTACCCCTGTAGCCAACTAGCCCCTCTCCCCTTCCATCCACATTTATTAAGTAGGTGTGTGTCTGAACACAAGGAAGTGGAAAAGCAAAAATGCCTATGCTGTCCAACAGTGGCACATGGTAGCCATTCATTGTGTGACTGGCAGTGGCTGTGCAAGCAGGAGTGACAGCAGTACGAAGGCGGAGTGGAACATTTGATGACAGCACCTGTACGGCAGTTCTTATTTTACGTCAGGGTTACGTTCCTAAAAAACGTCACGCAAATCAAACACAATTACCATTTAAAACAGTGTATTTCCTGGGGGTTATGGGACTGACAATTGCTTCCTATATAGTGTACATTTCTATACAGTAGGCCTATACATACATTTATATAAAATATATTTATTTATTTCTAATGTAACCATAGTTTTTGGTAGGGTTAATTCCGAGAGGACTGTGTTATTCTTGCTACACAAACAAACACTTTAGTTCCTGACGTAGAACTATCTTTAATTCTATCAGTATTATCACGAATTTTATGTACACTACTATGAGCGAGTCTAACATTACGCAATATGTCAACAATTCGTTCGCCTCTTTCAAGTCAGCTTATTACGTCTAATTTTTTTTCAATACCGATTTCCTTCGCCGATTTTTCACTTGGATTACATTAGGTGATATAGATGTACGTTTCTCACTCATGTTGTTAAGAAAAGAAAGTGGAGCTGAAGAGGAAACTAAATGAGCCGCGTGATTATATCACCAACGTAATCATCCATACACGTGACTGATGGAGTGACAGTGACATCACTTCCTGCTAGCGTCCTACAGAAGATAAATTCGGTCATGGATTATATATGCCAAATCGCGTTGAACCGAAAATTATCGCGTAAATTCGAAAAGTGGTGTAAATTTTCAAGTCGCGTTAAAGCGAAATCGTGCAAAACGAAATCGAGTGAAACGACTCCTGCCTGTATTATTCTTGAAGATGATGGACGTGTATAAAAATCATGTGGTTGCTTGAGAACATGTACAGAGTATTTGAAAATTTTCACTTATGTACTGCACACAATTCCTTGATGAACACAGAGGAGAATGACTGTTTCAGCCACCCAATAATTTTTGCAGAAAACATAATCAAAGTTATTCAGCTTCAATTATATTTTTGTGCAGGAAGTATGAGAACCCAGTTACTTTGACTATAATCTGGCACTCAATTATACTGACAGTGCATTCACTAGCAGCAAAAATGTGTGTGGATGTCACTAATGGCAAGTTCTTCTCTTCCACAGATCATAACATCTCCGTCTTACCCTTGTTCCCTGTCTGCCCAGCTGCCTGCCCACAAGCATCAGTGGGTCCTCAGGCCTGTACTTCTTGAGTTTGTCAAGTGTTGTGGGAGCTTCCCACATAAGCAAAACGGCCCCTGCCAGAGAAGCGGTCGCAGACCGCGCACTGCGGCTTGCGAGACCTGATGGTCGATCTCCCCACCATGGCGACGCGCCAGCCAATCGCAGAGTAGACAGCCAGCGGAGGCTGCGAATGAAAGAGGCCACCAAGACCCGGACCACAGCGATACGCGGTATTGATTGGGTTGTTCGGTGTTAGCTGCAGAGGAGTGAAGACGTTGTAAGAACCGAACATAGCGACGAAGCCATAGTCACTGCAAGGAGAAGCGACTGAGGAAGGACAGGTCACTAGCGTGCTGCCCCTAGTCCACTGGGAAGTCGGCGCAGCGTCAGGAGTACGGTGCCCCCCTGCTGTAGGCGTAATGCTGAAGCAGGAGGAACTTGCCCTTATGAGGGCTATATCATCGGTGCAGGGCAACCCAGTCCTCTTGCGAAAGCTGAGGACGGCCCTTACCGCCAACAAGACAAGTAAGGCCGCTGCTTGCTGCACGGTCAAAACGTCTCGCGTGACGCTTCCAAGCGTCATGCCACCACCACCACCGGAGCCAGGACCGTGACACCGCCGCTGCCCGTCGCGGGGAAGAGGAAAGCTGAGTTTTCCTGCTCAGACGGCCTGACCACCCCGGCCGCTAGGCGCCCAGCGCCCGACGCACAGGGCACCTCCGTTGCCCCTACATCATCCACCAGCCGGCAGCTAGACGTCGCGGCAGGTAAGCCAGCATACGCTGCGGTAGTAGCCGGGGATTCCAACCCCCGTCAGTCGAGTGGGCAGCCCAAGCCCATAGCCACTGGTTCGGACTCCTCCGAACCTGCTGCCTCTTCTGAGGCAGCCACCAGGCGCATGTCTGTCGACATGTCCGGGCCTCTGGGCAGCATGCCAGCTGGCGCCACTGAGGCTGGGGCCGTTCCCGCAGGTGAGCGGCCCAACAAAACCCCTGTCTTTGTTTCAGGAGTCAACGATACGCGCGGGTTTCTCGCGTGGCTACGGTCCAAGTGCCCCAGCAGTCTGTCCGCCCAGATGAAGGGTGAGAAACTAATGATCGTGCCGGGTACTGCCGACGGGTTCAGAGCCACAGTCAGTGCCCTCCGATCCCTTCACGGGAGCAAGGGTGTGACATTTCACACTTTCTCTCTCCCAGAGGATCGTTGTGTACGTCTGTTGTTGAAGAACCTCGGCAGACAGATGACTGAGAAACGTCGTCCGGGAGGAGCTTGAGGCCCTGGGAATCCGTGTCCAGGGCGTCATGCAGCTCCGCTCAGGGCGCCGCAACCAGGACACCGGATGCGATTGGCCCCCCACTCCACACTTCGTGGTGTCGGTGGCTAGAGGCCCAGAGGTGCAGAAGGTGCGATCCCTTTCAGAACTCTGCGGCTAGAGAGTCTCCGTAGAGACATATGTAGCCCCTAAGGCCCCGCTTCAATGTAAGCGCTGCCAACGCTTCGGCCACACGCAGCGTAACTGCGGATACGCACCCCGGTGTGTTGCCTGTGGTGAGCCGCACCCCTCCGGGGAGTGCTCTACCCCTAAGCAGCAGCTTAAATGCTGCAGCTGCGGGGGCAACCACACGGCGAACTACCGGGGCTGTGCAAAGTGGAAGGAAGCCAAGGCCGCCCTTACAAAGCGGACGCCAGCACCTCGCGTCCACATGAACGGTGCAACCGGTCGCTCGGCTTCAGCGCAAGCGACCCGCGCCGAGCCTTCTGCTGAACAGAAGATTTTAGGCTCTGAGTGGTCTCATGTGGTGCGAGGGGGGCAGGTAGTAAAACCCACCACCCCTCCGCAACCTATACCTACCCCTAAACCGGCCGCGGCCCCTCAACAGGGCAAAGCGACCTCAAGCAGGAAAAGGGTTCAGGCTACCCAACCTGCCGTTGCGGCCCCTCAACAGGCCCCAACAAAGAAGCAGGCGATGACTGGTGAACCATCGCCTCCACCTAAGAAGCCTAATCCTACTCCCATTCCACCTCCCAATCCGTCTCCAATCGAGGAGATCTCTGATCTGCTCGACAACCTTCCTGTACACGCGTGTGTAGAGCTGACACGGCGGCTCCTCACAGCGGTACCCACCCTCCCTTCAGGCGCAGCACGCTCGCGGGCTGTCCTGAAAATTGTTATCCTTTTTGTAGCCGAATATGGTAGCACACCCTAAGGCACACAGTGTGAGGGCACTACGGCTGGCCTGCTAGAACGCCGATGGCGTGCGCGGCAGAAAGATGGAGCTGGATCACTTCCTTGGTAAACACGGGGTTGACATATGCCTCCTGACTGAAACCCATCTCAGATCAGGGCAAGTCTTTCGGCTCGCAAACTATATTTGCCACCGTACAGACCGGCCTACAGAGGGCGGCGGAACAGCTATACTGGTCCGACGGGGTATAGACCACTACGCTATACCCATCCCCGGCCTGACCCTGTTGGAGGCAACTGCCATTCATGTTATGTTGGCAAGTGGACCGCTGAAAATCCTGGCGGCTTACCTTTCGCCTTCCCGACCCCTAATCGAAGCGGATTTGTCTGCGTGCCTGAGCGGAGGGCTTCCCGTCCTCATGGCGGGGGACCTGAACGCCAAGCACGTGGACTGGAATTCGAGGCTAATCACGACAAGGGGCAGGCACCTTTGTGACTACGCCAACGATCATTCGTGTTTGATTTATGGGCCGGAAACACCCACCACTATCCCATACAATTCCTCTGCTACCCCTGATGTCCTAGACATAGTAATCACTAAAAACCTAGTCATCCCAGTGCATCTGACAACGTGCTCTGCACTAAGCTCAGATCACCTGCCTGTACTGATCGACACTAAATGTCGATCATCCTTTCTTAACCTCACGGACCGCCCGGACTTCAGACGGACCGATTGGGTCAAATTCCAGGACTGCCTGGAGGACAGCCTTCCGCTGGAAATCGATACGTGTGTGGAGGAGGTGTCCAGCGCTATCACTGAGGCACTAGCAGCGTCAGCCCCCAGGAGACGCCCTCGTGCCGACCCGCGGCCCCCAATACCGGCACGTATACAGGATGAAATACGCCTGAAAAACCGGTTGAGGAGGCAGTGGCAAACCACGAGGGACCCTGCTCTAAAAGCTGAGGTCAACCGCCTTCAGCGGTCGGTGACCCACCAGCTAAACGAGTGGCGGAATGAGCAGTGGGGTGCCACACTGGAAAGCCTAGATCCCGAGGACCAATCGCTGTGGAAGATGACAAAGCGGGTGATGAGAGTGCCCACTCCCTCTCCACCCCTGATCACGCAGGGCGGGCTTGCTCTCTCAGACTCTGAGAAAGCCGAAGCCCTGGCGGACAGTCTTGAGGCTCAGTTTCAGCCGGTAAATGACCCGTCGGATCCGGCAGTTATTGAGATGGTTGGAGAGGCGCTGCAAGCATACTCTTATGCACCTGCAAGCGAGCCCAAGTTAACCAACCCCGCGGAGGTTCAGGATGCTATCCGGGGTCTCAAGGCCAGCAAGGCTCCGGGCCCAAACGGTATACCGAACAGGGCACTGAAGCACCTTCCGCAGCGAGCTGTCTCTCTCCTTGCTGCCATATTCAACGCTGCTCTCCTAGCGCAGTACTTCCCATCGGTGTGGAAGCATGCCCGCATTGCTTCCATACTGAAACCCGGGAAGGACCCAGCGCTTCCCTCTTCCTATCGTCCCATAAGTCTTCTGGACACCATCGGCAAGTTGTTCGAGAAGATCCTACTTAGTAGGAACTTAAGTGAAGTAAGCGGGCGCGGGCTTCTGCGAGACGAGCAGTTTGGATTCAGACCCAAACATAGCACCTCTCTCCAGCTAGCCCGCCTTGTCGAAAGGGTGACCAGAAACTTTGGTGAGAAGCGGCTAACAGGCGCAATCTTTCTCGACGTGGCTAAGGCTTTCGACACTGTTTGGGTCGACGGTCTCTTCTTCAAGCTTACGGCCCTTAACTTCCCCTCCTATCTGGTCAAAACCATATCCTCCTACCTTTACAATAGGACGTTCGAAGCGTCCTTCCAAACGGCCATATCCTCCCGTCGTGGCATGCGGCCTGGCGTAGCACAGGGGGGACTAATCTCTCCTGTCTTGTTCAGTCTGTATGTCAATGACATGCCCGTCCCTTCCCGCCACGTCGAGCTGGCATTGTACGCGGATGACACGGCAATCATTGCCACGTCCCGCAGCCCGGCTCTGCTTGTTAGCTACCTAGAAGCATACCTCAGTGATCTAGAGAGATGGTTGAAGGCGTGGAGGATCGCCATCAATGTCTCAAAGAGCAATGCTATGCTCTTTGCGAAGGCAGGGTGGAGGTCCTCCAAGCCTCGACCGGTACAGTTCCTAGGAGAGCCAATCCAGTGGGTAGACACAGCCCGTTATCTGGGAGTGATCCTTGATACACGGATGACCTGGTCGCCTCACATCGTCCAGGTCAAGAAGAAAGCTGCCCAACGACTGGGTCTGCTTAGCTCTCTCCTTCACAGGAGAAGCGGCCTGTCCATCAGGAACGGGGTTCTGCTGTATAAGCAGCTCATACGGCCCATGATGGACTATGCGTGCCCCATTTGGAGGTCTGCGGCCTGCACCCACCTCAGAAAGCAGCAGGTTATTCAATCCAAGTGCCTTCGCATTGCTACTGGTGCACCTTGGTACATGAGTAGCGTGCAAATTCACGAGGATTTGGGAGTTCATCTCTTTGCTGATCACATCAGAGTTCTAACCGAGAGCTTCGACTCTAGGTTAGCTGGTGTGGGGAACCCCTTAACCCAGCAACTCGGCAGATATCTACGCTGACCGAGGGCTGACCCAAGCCGTCTAACGCAAGCTACGGGGACAGGTCAGCAAATATGTCGAGGCCCTTAGTGGCCAACCGACACTGCACCTAAAATTAGGCGCGTTTAGAATACCCTGACTGAGGTTTTCCGTGATTTTCCTCAGTTGTAAGGTGAATGCCAGGGTATAACACAAAGTCGGGGCACGGCCCGCACCCCCCCCCCCCCGGTAGGACTAAATTATTCGTTTGTAGGTTTTAGGTCCTTGTGAAATTATTTGTGAATATGCCACTCTGGGTTCAAATCCCAGAGAGCCATCCAACCAAAGTATTCCCCCCACTTGGAAAAACTATACGCTCTTAGAGCTGTAGCCTTTGGTGTGCCAGGTCCCGACTTAATCGAGACCTTAAATTTGTTAGCGTAAGCAAAATCCCCAGTTCAGAATAAAGAGTCTGTTATTGAGTCCAGCAATGCGGTAAAACGCAGGAATGGCTAAACAGATCAAGGTACGTCGACTTGCGCTCCGCGCAAGTCTCCGCCCTTAGTTAGCACTTTGGTTGGTTGGTTGGACCACAGCACTCGGCATCCAGCGCTTAGTCCTGACTGCTATTACGTTGCTCAGCTTGCTGCCGAGACTTGTCAGAGTGCTCCGGCTCTTCACTGGCCACAGCCAGCCGCCGAGACTTACCAGAGCTTTCCGGCTCTGCACCGCTACAGCACTACCGTGCTCACCACCACTGCGCACTACACTCGCGCAGCACCCGGCCACTGGCCGATCTCACTGGAGTACAGTACCTGCTACTGGCCGATGCTCATTGGAGTTGAGTGCGTCCAAGACTAAACTACTCTGCTCCCTCGTGCGAGCAGGGTTCTTTTGGAAGGGACCACGGTGGCCAGGCGCCGGCTACTGAGGACCCACAAGCACGGCCGCTGCGCCGTATTCAATCTCAACATTCATACCCTTGGTACACCAGTACCAACCTGTACATACGTATAAAGACTGACTCGAATACCAACCTGTATGTATGTAAATAAAAGACTGACTTGAATGTACTCATTGTAGTTGTCATTGCGATAAGCTAACCTGCAGTATCCTATCACATTTCCTACAGTGTAAATGTCTGTGTTAATAACATCTAAATAGCCAGGCAGGCAGTATGCTAAGTAAAAGTTTTAACATTATATATTTACAGTGTTATCTATTTAACAAACATTTGTGGGGCTAAAAGTTCGAAGTAAAAGTATGTTATGTAATATCCATTTCATCCCATAAATGTAACTAGCACCGTGGAGCAGAGTCCTTCTTGAGAGGGTAATGTTACTTCAACTAGTCATGAAATTCCCCACATTTTATGGAACTGAAGGTTCATCACCACATTCATAACAGCCTGCCACCTGTCCCCATCCTGAACCAGATCAATCCAGTCCATCCTATTTCTTGAAGATCAATTTTAATATTACCCTCCTATCTACATCTAGGTCTTCCAAGTGGTCCTATTCCTTTAGGTTTCCCCACCAAAATCATGCATGCACCTCTGCTTTCCCCCATATGTGCTACATGCCCCTCCTATCTCATTCTTCTTGATCTGATCAAACAACATTTGGTGAGGAGTGCAGATCATGAAGTTCCTCATTATGCAGTTTTCTCCATTTCCCTTTTACCTCATCCTTCTTAGGCTCAAATATATTCCTCAACACCCTATTTTCAAACACCCTCAGCCTATGTTCCTCATGTAGTGTAGGAGATCAAGTTTCACACCCAAATAAAACAACAGGCAAAATTATGATTCTCTGTATTTAATCTTTATACTTTTGGATAGAAAACTGGAAGATGGGAGTTTCTGGACTGAATGGTAGCAGGCAAACCCTGAGCTCAGTCAGCACATAGTTTCTTCATGAATGCAATTGTCATTTTTTAGAGTTGTTCCCAAATATTTGAACTTGTCACACTTTCAAAGGATGTATTGCCATCTGCTGTTGTAACTTTTTCCTGCATTCTCTTAACTAGATGTGAATATGTACTTAGTTTCCTCAGAATTCACTTCTAGACTAATCAGATTTCTGACAGCTAACAGAACTTCTGTGCTTTTCTTTATAGAATGTATGCTTTGACTGAATAAACAACATAATCAGCATAAACATGAAGCTGATGTGTACCACTCAATTTCAGCCCATCCTTATTTATTTGAACCTTCCTAATGGCATATTCTCAAGCAAAGTTGAAAAACAATGGCAATAAAGCATGCCCTTATTACAGACCATTCTTAATAGGAAATGTGTCAAGCATATGTTTGCCTACCCAGACTTTACTATAGGTTTCATTTAAACAAATTTTTATTAACCCAACTAGTTTCATAGGGACACCAGACTCAGTGATAATATTATGCAAAACCTGACTCCTAACTAAATCATAGGTATTCTTGAAGTGTGTAAATAGCTGATACACTGCCCCATTGTATTCCCATTTTCTTTGAAGTAGTTTATGAATGTAGAATATATGATCAGTAGGTGACCTCTTGTCAGAATCATTCCTAAATGTAGGGGCGTGTAAATTATGTGACTAAAATGGTACAATTTGATGTGGGTTAACAGAAAATTATTCTTTTTTCTGGTTTTGTTTTGAATGTTTAGTCACGAGGGAACACTGATGACAGTTTTTACATTTCTGCAGACAAACTGTCATTACTGTTACAAACTTATTATGTGCATTTGAAAGAAGTAATCATAAGAAAATATTGATTCTATTTATAAATTTGTCTGAAGAATTTTGGGACCCAGTTAGTGATAATTGTTATCTTATATGTATTAGACCTGGATGGAAAGAGCTTGTGCATCTCTGGTCTGAATGAATATGTGAATGATAAATGTAGTAAGTAAAGGTCTATATTAGGCCTTTATATAATGTTGTTTATTGAGATAAGGGTTGTTACATGCATATAGATGGATAGATGTTACAGACATGCAGAAGTTATTAGGTATCCATACAATGCAAATTGTGGGGCCCGAGAATGTGTGTCAGGAGTAATTTTTTTGTATATGATAAATGTAATACAAATTTGTTTACCTGTATGAAATGAAATTAAATGAAATTAAATTAAATATAGAAGGAGCCAGCTCTTATAAGTCAAGCCATTCAGTGGTCATACAAAATCACTCATTCTTCTGATATGTACTTATGCAGAAAAGTTTGTAAGTAGTACCTTATAAATGTGTGTGCACATTAGTTTTCCATTCAATTGCATAAAACATTACTGTCCAATAATATTCCTAGACATATTGCAGAAACAATATTTTCTGACTCAGCTTTGGGATGAGGAAGACACATGTATTTTTAACAGATAATGAAGTCATAATATTCAAATATGTGTGTATCATCTCATACATGTAGAGCATTACTTTTGTGCATACCAGTACTGATACTTAAGATGGATCTATGTATATAACAAGTACAAATACATATTATTTTCTTAGTTTTTCAGTCAGAATTGGCAGTACTGCAACTATAAAACCTTGTAATGTGTGTAAATAAGGTAGAGTTCACCCCATAACATGCCATGAAGGTGTGGGAGGGGGGTTGGATTTAAAGGTATAGCTCTACCCTTTCTTCAACCTCTGTGCTAGATGGGGATGGGTGGTCAATGCCACAACCCAGCTGCTTTACCCCCGGAAAGAAGACCCAGTACCCATTGTATGGGAGGTTGAGTGGGCCTTGGGGCTGGTCTGGATGGGCACAGAAAGAGTCATCTGCACCGGGGTTCGAACCATAAATCATGCAGTCCATAGCAAATCACTCTACCAGCAGTACTACCACAGCCATCACTTCAATATGTGTATTTTAGTTGAAACTTACAAATATGTTTATTTAAAGTGTTCTCGTTTTCCTAATCGACAGTAAATAGGACTAATTTTAAATGTTACAGACAAGTATTATGTTTTGGATATAATATGAGAAAATAATATTGACAGTATAAATAATAAGTACAATCAGTTGCACACATAGACATCTTAACAAGGTTGTGTTTATTTACGTGATCCTTTCAACACGTTTAAGGTGATATTAAATATCAATCAGTTAACAAATTTTGTTACCTAATTGACTCCATGAAGCAGAGTCCTTCTTGGAGAGCGAACAGTTCCTCACCTAGTCAAGAATTTCCCTGTGTTTTATGGAACACAAAGGTTCATTAACATAATATTGGTTTGTGTTTGTTACATTTCACCGTAAAAGTTTAAAAAATTTATAGAACATTGTGTGTGTGCCCATCTGCACATTATATTTTATGAGTTCTTAAGCTGATTAGCTTTTGTAGCCTACAGATATGTCTCACTATGTAATGGTCAATTGTGCTTTGTTTTCCATATGTAGCATTTGTAAATTTGGGCACTTTTTTATATGTAATCTGTGTTAATAGTTTTTGTAGGCTTTTGTTAATGCTTCAGTGCCAACCTTGGTGTAGTGTATGGGCCTTTAATTTCTCTCATGCTGCTTGGCTTGGTGCACCATACAGTCATGAATGCATTTAAGGGTAGTATAAATTTAAAACCTCTCCATCCTGGATAGTAGTTGGAATGTAAACCCCAGCATCATTGAAGGGTTAAGTAGCAAGAAACTAAGTTTCCCATGTCTATTTGTTTAAACATGTAGCCATTCTGGTTCCTAGGATAGAATGTCCCAGTCTATTACTATGTTACTATTTAATTTTATTTCATACAGTGTGATTACTGATACTCATTTACTTTTGTACTGTGTTGTCTTTAATGATATATGGACACATCAAGCATGTGATATGTATAAACATACTTTTTGTGTAAGTAACATGACTTATAAGTTTGCGAATTTTTAGGAACATGTAAAATTGATGCATTTACCATATGTACCCGAATATAAGACAACCCTGCATATAAGATGAACCCCTTTACAATCTTAATTTTGAGGAAAATGCCAGTCAGAACATGTTTAGTTCTGTGCTTGAGTATGAGAAAACCTAAACCTACCTCACGCACCATTATTCAGATGATGAATTATGAAAAAATTCTTCTCTTACATTCAGTTAATGAGGCTGGAGAGGAATGCGCACTTGTCTTCCCCGTAGGCGTACAGATGGGCGTAACCTGCAGTGACCTCCTCCAAGCCGGTACTTAGCTGATTATATGGTACATTCCCGTCCTGCCAGTGCAATCCCGCCTTCGCAGAGGTGTTAATCTCTACGAATTCTGAGTCATCAAATGTGGAATCTTGAAACGATAGGCATGAATGATATTATAGCCCGCTATAGCATATTCTTTGACTACGGTCTTATTTCGAGCTCCTCTGAGGGGAGCGAAATCCATTACCAGTTCCATCGCGGTCGACTGAAACTAGACGAATGACAAAAAAGAAGGGACACTAACCTCTTTATATAGGCAGATGCAGCACTGCCCGCCACCCCTGTCGCCGGGCGGCGTTGGGCCGTATTCCCGGTCAAATATGACCTCAACCTGCCTGTCGAGTTTCGCGCCGAACAGGTTAATAAATTCATGCGGGCTCACACCTCTGTTCATGTAGAGCGCGAAGAGAAACGCGTATTGGCCGCACACTTTGCTGGTGAGATTCTGCAGCTAGCGCGTCTTATGAGTACACCGGGCGGTTTAGTTGCACCTGAGGAAATTCCGTGATGCCGGGATATATGGTAACAGGCCGTACGAATCGAAAAATAGCCTGTCAGTTTACGTCTTTCGAGATAGACGGTGAGCCAGTGGGTTCCGGCTTCTGTGTCAATACCCGTTTTTACGATTACGGACCCTCCAACAGCCGCCGGTACATAATGCGAGAGAAGATCGATAGGGATGTAACGCACCCTACTGCAGGAACCCCTATTGCAGTAACTGTGGTTGCGCGTAAAAACACACGAAACTAATGGCGGAAACCAACAAAATATTATATCTATATACTTCCTTTTTGTCTTAAATTCTTCTGGGTAAGCGGCGCTTACCTAGCATAACCTGAATGCACGTCACTGGCATATTCACTCTTTCATGAGTATGTTTCAAATGTGGGGCACAGCAGAGAGAAGAAACAACAATATTTGAAATGCGGATAATTCTTCACAGTGTTCACACATCAATTTTCAATTTGATACTCTAGAAACCAAAACGTTGTCAACACAGGTTGTGGAAGATGGCTAGGGAAAAGAATGCAAAGAATTTTATCAGCATGTCAAAGGACTACATTTCATACTTAGAGTAATTGAATGTGTGCATGAAGCGGTACGATGATTTGTTTTCATCTTGCTTCCTAAGCTTAAGTGATTCTATATCATGGTATAAATTTCAACTTGCCATTCAGTATGTACTTTCAAAATGTGTTGTTATTGATGGTACCAAATATTTTGTTGATTTTTGTCATCTTCAGAAATTCGGAGTTTTCTCCTCTCCTGTCCCATGAGAAATGGACAGAATATTTCAGTAAAGGTGATAGTGCTGCCAAACATCCAGAATTTATAAAGTTATTACAGTTCTGTTTTTATAGTCCCACACATAATGCGAATGTTCAGAGAATTTTTTTCTTAATGCAGGGTCAATGGATAGAAAAAGGAACAAGTTGTCCTTTGACTCAGTAAAGGAATTTGCATTGCACAACATAATTTTAAGAATATGTCTTGTGAATATTTGCGTACTTATAATCGTGGTGTTCCTGGATCCACAGAGAAGAAAGCTTGTGCCTAGTTTTGAAATACTAAAATTATGTATTGGTTATTTTTCTTTGTTTTGCGTCCTTGAGGAAAATAAAATATGTCATACTTTATTGGCCGATAAGTGGTAAATATCCTCTTTTCTTGTGTTGGATATATGGTAACCTTGAGTTGGGGCATTAATAAACCTATTATTTCTGAATAAATGTGTGAAATCTTAGATGGAGGAAGGATGGCATATAGTAGAAAAAGCAGCTCGTACTGAACAAATAGTAGTCAGAAACAATAACAATAAAAATAATACATTTTTGTGGAAGAAATTGTTGTGGTTTCATTACATGTTACTTTCCTTATGACAGTTATGAATATGAACAAGTATATACATATGGAACCGATTTATAAGTGATTTCCCTAAAGTTTTTGTAGTACTTCTATGTTGAATATAATTTGTATGTAATTAAATTCTGGAAATTATTATTATTATTTGCTGTTGTACCATTTAATTTTATTTGTATGTTTGTATTAATGTGAAAACAATTAAAGAGTTACGTGTGAATTAAAGAAATACGCCAATATATTGTTTAAGAATATTAATAAACAAAACATGTACAAGTTTATAAAAGATTTTTCCTCATGTTTCCATTTGTTACAATTTTACAAATTGAGCAT
Source organism: Reticulitermes speratus (assembly GCA_021186555.1). Lineage (NCBI taxonomy): Eukaryota > Metazoa > Arthropoda > Insecta > Blattodea > Rhinotermitidae > Reticulitermes > Reticulitermes speratus. The sequence continues at coordinate 13,640,933 of JAJKFL010000005.1, read as the reverse complement.
TGGCACTGCATTGAAACAGCATGTGCATAATTCCATTCGTACAATGTTTAGGACAGTTAAATTTAAAAATTATGTCATTCAGAGATTTAGTAAGGGAGAGTAAAATTATGACTGAGTCAGAAATAGTCACTGAATCAGTTTATAATCAGCTATTGACTTTTCAAACACCCATATCAGATATGTACTGAGTATTACATATAAAATATGATATAATTCACAATCCATTTTGTACATAATATGTGGTATTAGCTATTTTTTACATTTTTTTAATTTATTTCAAGTCCTTTTACAGAATATATATATATATATATATATATATATATATAATATATATATACACAGATGTAAAGAATATATTGTAAAGAAACTTGAAATAAATGGAAACAAGCAACCGAAAACACATATTTTGCCTGAAATAAATTGTGAACTCCGTCATATTTGTAATTATAATACTCAGTATATTTCTTACTCAGTCATAATTTTACTATTCCTAACTAAATTTCTACAGTGAGAATAGCCTATTTTAAATACAACTATCCTAAACACTAAATGGATGGAATGTTTCATATATAAGTCACTATTGATTTCTATTGAACCTGTTTCACAGCAAGTGAACACGAATAACCTTTTCGTGCTGTCTGTTTCTATGGTGATTGTGGTAAACAAGTTGAAGGTTTATGTGTGGCTAGTCTGGTTACAATACTTAATTTGGTTTTGTGAGTATATTCTGAAAAATAGTGTTTACTTTTGTTGTGGAAGGTATGTGTATATTCTGTATAAATATGTAAATATTGGTAATTGCAGTGTTACTGCTCGTTTATAACAGTAGCAGAGGAATATATGGTGTGCACCAGTTTCATAAATTGGTTTGATACATGGTAGTGTAATAATCTTAACAATGAAGGGATCAGTCTTCAGGGACATGACATCTTGTAGATTTATATGTATTCTTAGACTACTATGAGGAAAAGATTACAATGCAATAGACTACGTTTATATAAACAGTCATTTTAGGCGCGTTCGAAAAATTGAGAAAAGCGATTATTATGTCTCCGTCTGTCTATCCGAATGAAACAACTCGGCTCCCACCGAATGGATTTTCATGAAATTTAATATTTGAGTAGTTTTCGAAAATCTGTCGAGGAAATCGGAGGTCCATTAAAATCTGGCAAGAATAAGTGTTCATTACTTAACGACCTCCGTATATTTATGATCGCAACTCGCTGAATTATTCTTAGAATGAGAAATTTTTCAGAGGAATGTTGTAGACAGAATCAAAACACATATGTTATGTTCAATAACTTGTTTCGAAAATCGTACCGTTAATGAGATAATGTGGAGAAATCTCGTAGAGCCGTAGAGGCCATAGATGATATAATACGAGGTGTGCGCTTTGCATGCTGCATCACTAAGGCTAAAAAGACACCGTCAGAATAAGGCATACTTATTGCTTGTCCACCGCAAAAATTGTTAGGTGAAGGACCCTCAATATTACGTTATACGTACTTTGCCTCTCTCCTTTTAATACAATAACGTGCAGTTACTCATATAAGGTACTCTTTTGTTTTGTAGCTAGGTAATTGGTGGGCAGGTTAGTTCGATAAAAGTGGGTGTATTGCGTGTGTTCAACATTACTGTGTATTGTTTACTATAATATATTCGTCGGAAATTGTAAATTAAAGCGGAATACAGTTGTAATGAAACATATTACGATGGATTTAAAAAGAGTTATTTTTCTCTAATAACTATATAAAACCTAATACGATAAATCTATGCAAATGTCAGTAACCTATGTAAACTTCACTGAATCAACTGAATCTAACGTAACGTCATTTAATCACGTTTACGTCATATACACTTTCTTTCTCGGTGTACATGTAGAATGTAAAATGGCGTAATAATTTAGGCATATATTGAATACAGTTGTGGGAAGCTGTCGTTAGGGAGTATGGTGTAATGACATGAGCAATTTCCGTGTAAATTGGGGCGAAAGTACTGATTAGGCTGATGAACCCCGAACCTTGCGTTGTGAGGTTAAACTAATTTCATTTGTCGCTAATAACATTGGCAAAGGTACATTAGTTTATGTTACTGTAATGTAGTTTAGTATAATTCATCTAGTATAATTTACTCCACCATATTGTCAAACCTAATATTAATATAATGTGCCTCATGGGTCACCAAGGATGAGAACTGAGTGCTATTTAAACCAGCCGTCGTACTTGTACTGAGGCTACTAAGTGAAATGAGATGGTGGTGGCGATGGATCTCCAGGCCTCTATCGTTCTGACTACAAATATATTACCCTACAGCCCAATTTGGCTAATCATAACCAGCCCAAAAGCCTGTTCCTAGCAACAGTTATCACAGCCAACATTGTTGTGAATGAAGTGACCGCCCAACTGCAGGTAAATATGGGGAAGTATGCAGGAAGGGTAAATATAAGAGCTGACTGGAAATGTGGAAGTGACTGGTGTATTCCTGGCCTTACTCTAACTTAAAATTTTAGCAGTACTGACGTATGGCACAGCACTCCTGTCGGAGGCTTGGGAATTTATATTCCAGCTCACAGCCGGAAACTGGAGGTTACTTTTCTTTTCATTTAACTTTATAATACCTTTTAACTGTATACATTCTGAAATATTTATTACAATAAATTAAATAATACACAGTAGTATGAAGTAGAGTAAAGAGTGTTCCAGTGTAATCCCTACGTGTTCCAGCCAATCCAGGCCATCATCAGGGAAACAGCAAATCCTGGAAGGTACAGAACCTTATAAGTTTTTAGTCATGTTTATATTTCATTAAAATAAAATGTTTATGGACGTAAAAACATGTCTTTCTAAAATCTTAAGTCAGTTTAAATCTTAAAAAACATGTTTGTAAACAGATCTACACTCCATGCTATACCTAACATCATAAGTATTGTGTGTGTGTGTGTGAGTGTGCGTGCGCGCTCGCGCGCGTGTCTATATGAACTGTTACATTTTCACTCCACTATAATTATATTTTCTAACCCGAAGTCACAGTGAATTTTTCGTGTGCTTTCTAAATAATTTATGACTCAAGTGTCCAGAATGCAGGTATTCACGGTTTATCTTGCGTGCCAAATGCTACAGCGGAAGGATCATCCACATCTTTTCAGTTTACACTTAAGAAAAATCAAGAATATCTACAATCTAAACATTTGAGCAACGAAAGTGTAATAAATCTAACAGAGTGAATTTTTAATGATATCCGGAATCCACATAAAATAAATGCACTTTGTTTTCGTGTTAAGGAAATGTCATAATGATGGTGGCGTGAATGTGTAACTGTTCATCCAGACCAGGGGTGGCCAAACTTGCTTACCGTAAGAGCCACATACGATAAACTTCAGGTGTTTGAAAGCCGCAAGACATGAACAAATATACACACACGTTTTTATTGTTACACGCACATTTTGTTACAAAAATTCTTAAATATATTTACTCACCATGAACATTAAACTTACGTTTTAATCCAGTGGACTCTCAGTTTATATCCGGTAAATAATTATAAAGCTTCAAAATTTTGTATTTACCTTTTATATGAATTGTAATGCAAAAAGGAGCTCAACCAAAATATTTCCGCGAGCCGCACATTTTATGTCAAAGAGCCGCATGTGGCTCGCGAGCCGCGGTTTGGTCACTCCTGATCCAGACCAAAAAAACATAAACACACACACACAATAATAACAATGTTACGTACGGCATGGAATATAGATATGTTTACGAGCAAGAGTTTTAAGATCCATAGTTTATTTAAGATTTAGTGTACAGCAAAACTGTTTACTTCCATAAACGTTTTATCATAAAGAAGTATAACCATGCCTAACAATATAAAGGCTTCTGCACCTTCCAGAATGTATTGATTGTTTCCCTGAGGATAACCTAGATAGGCTGAAATATGTAGGAATATATTTTAATAAATTTTTTCTATTTTAGGTTTCCATGTTGGCCCTTTATATACACATACATGTGTGTGTAGCATCAGGTGTGTCCTGCTGACATTTGAACTTTATTTCGAATTTTCCTTTCTGATTTTACAATTATTTATTAGTTCATTTTCCATAATCAATAGAGAGAGTGCGGTTTCTGCATTGCGTGTGACTCCAGGTATCTAACGAGCAGCGCTGGCTTGCGGGACGTGGCTATGATGGCCGTGTCGTCCTCGTAGAGGGCCAACTTGTGGTGAGATGCCGCAGGTATGTCGTTCATATACAGACTGAAAAGGACGAGGGAAGCTAGTGCAACATGTTTCATGCCAGGCAGCATGCCACGGCGAGCGGATGAGGTTGTTTGGAAAGACGCTACGAACGTCCGGTCATGCAGATAGGAAAAGATGGTTTTCTCAACCTACAAGTGGGTTAAGGAGCGTTAGCATGTAGAGGAGACCATCGACCCATAAGGTATCGAATAGGAAAAGCGCGTATGCTAGCCTCTTCTCGCAATAGTTCCCGGTCACTCTTTCAATGATGTGGGCTACTTGTAGAGACGTGCTGAATTTTGATACGAACCGAAACTGCTCATCGCTTAAAAGTTCGCGCCTTTTTACTTCTCTTAGGATCATGGTGGATTTTTTTGAAACAAATTGCCAACAGTGTCCAACTAAATTACTGGTCGATAAGAAAAGGGTGGTGCGAGGTTCGTCCCGGACATCTTGATGGAGATTAAGCGGGCGTACTTCCATACTCTTGATAAGTACTGCGAGCGAAGAACCGCGTTGAAAACCTGGACGAATTGGGATACAGCTCTCTGCGGAATAAGCTTTAGACCCCTCTCCAGTCTACCGTTACACCACCAGCCACTTCTGTAGGAAAATCGACCCCCTGCGCAAGGCGAGTACGTTTTCCCGTGCATGTGGGGTGCAAAGTTCTCAGACTAATTTTGGTGTCGAGCAAAATTCACCACCGGCGCAGATTGGAAGGTTGTTCGGCCGGTATTATAAGTTCTTCTGGACCGAGGAAGCAAATAAAGTTATGGTATTGATCAGTCCTGAATAAGACACAGACTAATGTAGACAAACTGAGAGGTGAACACGAAGTGTATCATTCTTTTAAATAAAATTTCATTTTTTACACTTCAGCGTTACCGTGTCGTTGGTTCATGTTGTCCTAACTCCCAAAAACTGATTTTCTGAGAGATATTATAGCCAAATTTGAAACAAGAAACCCTTGGCTAAATTTTAAAAGTCGTTCAATGGAATGTAAACGAAGGAAAATTGGAAATAAATACAGGATAACCAAGGATTGTGGTTCCAATTATGGCAGGGGTAAGAGCTTTTTCTCTTCTCTGAAGCATCCAGACCGGCTCTGGGGTAGGTACTCGTGGAACTTTCTATGAGCATAGAGCAGCTAGGGAAAGAATCTAACAGCTTACGTCCTTGTTGTGTCAATTTTAAGAATGAGTGGAATATACGTCCAATAAACAATATGTATTTATGGCTCTTAATAGGAACAACTTTACCTTTACATTCGTTAGTATCAGAAATTTAACAAAATTTCATGCACTTAGAAATTTGCTATTGAACACATCTGTGGCAATTAAAGGACAGAATATTGTGGTCTGGTCATTTAGAACTAAAAGAAAATTACGTGGACATTACACATTAGTGCACTAGGCATATACTTCAACTATTTTCTGAGCACTAATATTTTTTCTGCTTCTTTCAGGAGCTATTTTCTGAGAAATATAAACCAAGTAAATTTATAGACAGCAGCCATAAAAATTCTGCAGTGCTTCTTCATGTACAAGACGTAGTTCCCTAATGAGGCGACAAACACGCAAACTGCTTATGTCAGATGAATATGGAAAGCTTATATATCCTCCAAAAATGAGAAGAGTTCAAGACAAATATGTGGACACACTGCAAACACCAGGAACTGTCAAACAATGTGTAAGTTTCACATTTATGTCTGATTATCTAGAAAATTCTGGGAGTCTCGACTTTCTGGAGCCATAAGGGCCTGTCCAGGCCTGTAGTTAAGTAGATTTTATCTTTCCTTTTACTTTTGTGTTATACCTCATTCTAATTTGTGACCAGATTATTGTTAAGCCCAGGTGTTAATACATTCCTTGTGATTGAAATGAATGCCTGAGAAGTGCATTTATTTTATCTTAGAAGCCATATCCCATTCAGTAGAATGTTTGATTTTTATAACTAGGCACAGTGAGTAATTTACTGATTATGTGACATTCCACAATGTTTTTGAACTGAAGTAGTAACCTTAACGTGTGACGTTTCTCGATCACCCGATCGGTAATGGAAATGACACTATCATAAAATTGTATAAACCCCGTGCAAGCGATGCCGCATCCTCATTTGTTTCCAGCCAATTTGGTTTTCATTTTGTTCCAGTTTATTTTGTGGTTGCTATCGTGGAATAGTACCAGCAGTTTCGAAATGCTCTCAATCATCCACTTTATATCCACCTGCCAAGCTACATTTCTGTTTAAGCATAAGTAAACTCTAACTTTTTTTGATCTTGTTTAATTTTGAGGAACTGGACACTTTTATAAATTACTTTTTCAAATTCCCAATAATACTAAACTGACTGAAACACAGTCGTTTTCATTTAATAGGGGACGTAGCATAATAATTATAAGAATAATAGGAGCTTGTATAGGGTATTGTGTGCAGCCAAATTCTCTTTTGTTTATACTAATTTATTTCCTGTTTTTGTAAATGGTTGTGGACTAATGTTATTAAATTAGACTATACAGGTGCCTGTATTTATCTGTAACTAGCAGACGAAGTGCGTATTAATGGACATGAAATAGCATCGTCTTACCTCACCATCGTGTACTAGCAAGGAAACCTTCCCTCAGTCCCCCAGAAGAAACCCATATTATTTGTAATTAATAAGGGTATAAGTTTATATTTTATTAGTTCATCAATCCCACCCAGCAGGCTGTATTATACATGTTTACAGCAGCACGATAACAAGCACCGACCACAGGTACACCGAACAAAACCCGTGCAAAAAACTTATTTAAATACTTTACTCCTGAAGTGCAATGTTCTAGCAGTACCCAACTCTTGTACACGTACCACTGAAGTAGTCTATCAGAAGACATGTATAGACGTGGAGGTTATGAAAAGTTACTGGGAGTGCCGAAAAGTGCATACATGTATTTTCTGCACGTAGACTTGTCAAGACAATTTGCACCACGAATACTAACACACATATTGGGTGATAAGGATAGCATGTTTTTGTTTTGTACTATTGCCGCCTATATATAACATTAACCTTTGCAGTTGACTCTTAATCTTAGTTTTTAAAATTACCTTTTAAATAATTTCTAAAACATTGCTTTGTAGTGTTTATAATAATATTGGCATTTTAATATTTACTTAAATTTTTAACATTTTGCTTAGGTCATATATATATACCTGCTTTTTATGTACATATATAATGTATCCATTGATATACAGGGTGAACTGTATTAATAATACAGTTCACCTTCACCAGATACACTTTAAGACGCAGCCCCACACTACAACAGCACCAGAACCACCTCTTCTTTCAAGTGTGTTATTAAAAGCATACCACATTGTTTATAAATTTATTAAAGTTATGTACAAATCTTTTGTGTATTGAATTTAAAATTATCCGCGTTCCGTGCAGTGAGACAAGTAACCGTATATATACCAACAACTGCACAATAATTAGATACAATGTTAAACAACGTGTGGTAAACTTCCTACGTATTTTGGCCTTTCTCGGCCATCTTAAGGGAATATAGTAATGGCTAGTTTTAATATAGATGTGCAATAATACACATAAAATACAGTATGAAGTCATCAATAGTGATCTGGACAACCACCGGAGACACAGGGACATGTCCCTGAAAAGCAAGATGAATTGCTGCAATAGATGTTTGTTTGCAATTCAAGTAATAACTTACAATTTGCATTTTGTACTATACTTTTAACTTCTTTTCAACCATTTTAATATTCTGCATTATAACCGTATTATTGAACATTTATATTATAACTATGCATTAATGTATGTTTCTTTGTTGAATACCTTTCTGAGGATGGACGAGAAAGGCAGAAACATGTAGAAGGTTTACCAAAGGTTGTTTATCATTTTATCTAATTGTATTGCAGTCGTTGGTGTATATCTAAATTATATATGGTGACTTGTTCTGTATTGATTTGCCTATTTTACTTGCATATGCAAGCGCGTTTTCTTGATTTCTGTATTTGTAATGGATAACAGTAAACTAACATTTGGGAATTAAGTATCAATATCATTCAATCTTATTTTTTTAATTTGCTTGTTACTTAGGATATTATTCTCTTTTGGCGTTCAATCTTTTGTTGAATCGTAAGTTGCGGGAGTTATTACCGTTGCATGTGTAATTATGCTTTTAGTATTTGGCAACTTCTTATAAATATCCTGCAAATATATTACATTTCATGAACTTTTATTTTATAATGTAACATTTTTGTTTTTAGGGGGCGAAACTTCTTTGAGTAAATACCTACGGGTTCTTAGTGCTTGCTGTATCCTACCTCACGTTGTTTATAACACACCAGGCAGCTAAATTCTGTTGGGGTGCGCATCGCATTGGGAAAGGGTGATCAGTCCGAAAGTCATTGATTTACGACATTGCATATGATGGCGTCAAATTGTATGTTGTTTGAAAGTGTTTTTATTATTTATCTGATTATTATTTTTAGTTTGAAGTAAAATATGGTCGCCGCTTATCAATGTCAAAATTAATGGTTTTGGGAAATTTCTGGAACAGTTGAAATTCTGGATTTTGACAGTTCTGGACCTCTTATATCTTGTGGGGCTGGATACTATTTTAGTCATGCTTGCACATTAACAAAACCAGTAGGACGCTTATAGCGGTTCATACGAGTTACGCGCGGGATACAATATTAAGTCGTTAGTAGCCAGGGACGAGAGGGTGTTTACAATTTTTGACTTTTCGGGCCTATTTGTAAATAGTGAAATTATCAGTCAGCGAATTGGAAACAGTGTAAAAATGCAAATAGTGGGATACATTTTCGACTGGGATACCAGCTACCGCTCACAGACGCCTAGAAAAGCGGTCTGGACTTGGTTAGGCGAAGACGTAATTCTGCGTCCCTCCAATTTAGTCAGTTACAGCCAAAATTTTATAACTGGAAAGTTATAGATGTTTTATTTAGAATGGGTTGTAATGATTATGCTAGTGAAATTATAGTGAAATATTCGGACCACGTAAGTATGGTGTAATTAATAGTCATACACCAGGGAAGTGACCAGTGAACATTATACGTGAAGTGATAAAAGTCTTCAGTGCCACAACCATCAACAACAAGAAATTATTGTGCATTGCTTTTGGACAGTAACTCTAATAAATTAAGAAAAAAGAGCTGCTATAAAGACATTTGGCTAAATCCCAATATACTGTTTAAATTATTTATACAAGTGTTTCTTCGCCTCTAGAAAACCACTTAGATTCCCTGATATCAAGACGAGAACTACAGACTGAGAACTAAGACGGGTTATAATAATTTGTCACATTACTTACTATTATACGTATGAATGTATGTATGAAAAAGTGTAGTAAGGGTGTAGTTTTTAACAATGAGGTTGAAATATTGTGGTGATAATTGTTACTTTACAAACACAGATATTACCTTTGAGTAATGCAACAAGTGTTTCTCATCAGAGTTACATCGGGGCCAAAGAAGGTATGCTTGAGTAATGTACATCAAAGTCGGCAATTTGGTTCAGTATGAAATTATAATTGAAAAAATGGGTTAAGAGTATGTGTGTATAAAATAATTATAAGACTTAATGGTGACATATGTTGCCGAATAGAGGACCCTAACGAATGAAACGAGGAGAATCTTAATGAAATGGGAAAGGAAAATACTGAGAAAAATATGTGGACCAAAATATATAAATGTTTATTGGAAAATAAAAATGAATCAAGAAATTTATAATAAAATTGAATCTCCGGTTATCATAGCCATAATTAAAGTTCGTAGATTGGAATGACTTGGACATGATTTAAGAAGGAATGGTGTAAAGTCGGTAAAGACTTACTGGATAGCCAGCCGGAAGGAGGTTTAGGAAAAGGAAGATCTAGATTGAGGTGGATGGATGATGCTGAAAAGGACTTGAGGAATATCGGTGTAAAAGGAAAGAAAAAAAGTTTTAGATGAAAGAGATTGAGCATCTCTCTTGAGTGAAACCACGGCCAAACTTAAAGGGCTGTAATGCTAAAGAATAAGGATAAGAATAAGAATAAGAATAAGAAGAAATGGGCTGAGTATAAATTCATTATTTGTGAAAAAATAAAGAACATTCTGTTTATCTTATGAAAAGAAATTACTAGAAGTAGATAAGTAACATTTGTATGATTAGGCTTGGAAGACGACACACGTTGGAAGAACATTTTGAACTGGAGTGTAGGAAAATAATTTGAGAGCAGTAATGAGCTTTCACGTTCTATAATAAGCAATACAACTTATTCAGCTTTCTTACTCTAAACTGCATGGGATTAACAGGTTAGTGAAGCCCTAATAGTTCCATGCAAAACACAACATTTTAATATCTTTAGCAGTGAATAGGAACCATTACACGTGACACGTCTGATATCCTGCTCCAAATCATGTCCTTCTCTTTCACATCATTTTGTAGACCTTCCTTGACACGTTTCCTATTGAGAATGGCTTGAAACAAGGAGATGCTTTATCTCTGTTGTTTTTCAAATTTGCTTTAGAATACACAATTAAGATGCTTCAGAAAACCCAGGAGGGCTTGAAGTTAAATGGTACACATCAACTTCTGGTTTACGCTGATGATATTAACATATTTGGTGGAAGCATAAATACTAGCAAGAAAATCTCAGAAGCTTTAGAAGACGCTACTTAGGGCTTGGTCTAGAAATAAATGATGAGAAAACTAAGTATATGGCAATGTATCGGGACCAGAATGCAGGACAAAATCACAACATAAAGACTGGTAAAAAAAATCCATTGAAGTGGTGGAACAGTTCAAATATTTGGGAACATCCTAACAATTTGAAATTCCATTCATGAAGAAATTAAGAGGAGAATGAAGCCGGAGAATGCTTGCTATCATTCGGTGCACAATCTTGTGTCTTCCAATTTGCTGACCAAAAATATAAAGACTAAGATATACAGAAATATAATTTTGCCTGTTGTTTTGTATGGGTGTGAAACTTGGTCTCTGACGTTGAAGGAGGACCATAGGCTGAGGGTGTTAGAGAATAGGGTTCTAAGGACGATATTTTGGCCGAAGATGAACGAGCGAATACAGGAGTGGAGAAGACTACATAACGAGGAGCTTTATGATCTGTACTCCTCACCAAATATTATTCAGGTGGTCAAACCAAGAAGAATGAGATTGGCAGGGCATGTGGCACATGTGGGAGACAGAAGAAGTGCATTAAGTTGTTTCGGTGGGGAAACCTGAAGGAAAGGGACCACTTGAAAGACCTAGGCGTAGATGGGAGGGTGTTATTAAAGATTATCTTCAGGAAATGTGATGGGGGTATGGACTGGATTCATCTGGCTCAGGATAGGAACATGTGGTGGGCTTTTGGGAATGTGGTAATGAACCTTTTTGTTCCATACAGTAACAGGAATTTCTTTACTAGCTGAGCACCGGGTAGGTTCTCATGAAGGACTCTGCTCCATGGAGTGAGTTACTTAGGCAAAATAAATATGACAACTAGTATGAATACTTAATAACCAACTAAATGCACATTCACTTGAAACTATTTTATAGTTTATTAAATTCTCCTAAGTTCCCCTACATATGTTTCGATCTACTTATAGACCATCATCAGGGGGTCACAAACTACACTCATTTCGCATCCGTATGTTCAGTAAATTGCTATATGCAGCCTAGATCACTTTTGTCTTATATGTAGGTTGTAGTAACACTTTAAAACGGATACACGTTTAAAATTGTAAAATATATGTAAAACACTGTATAATAACTTAAAATCTTGTCTGAGCTTTATGTACAAGGTTAAAATAGCAGCACAGTTTTCTTGTTTTCGCTCGTGATTGGCTAATAGATGCATAAAATCGTGGTTTTGTGTGTTCTGAATATCATGCTTATATTGAGCTGTTTTGTTTCGTGTGCTGTCGTTGTTAGCGGTGCGAACTGTTAGGTTGTCTAGTGGACTGTGAATAGTTTCAAGTGAATGTGCATTTAGTTGGTTATTAAGTATTGAGTGAAAATGCACGGTGAAAGTAATATAAGATTTAACTGGTATGAAGTTCATTCCTCGATACATTGTTTTTGTTTTAGATAAAATATATAAGCATCCATGGCTCCATCTCTGTCTTGCAGATACATTTTTTATGTTACATGTTATTAGGCGTTCTCTTTGTTACCTGTAAATGATGTTTAGTGACTGGAATGCCGAGATAATGCCTGAAAGTGGAGAGTCTGGACTAAAAACTGTGTGCTTGGCTGCCTAAGTTTTCATTATCGCCAGTCTTGAAGAAATATGTATATTTTTAAAATGTTGGTGCAGATACTTTTCTTTCAATTGCTGTCCTACAAAGACAGTATTCTTATGATAGCAAGGTGTGTCTATGTTACACAAAATAATAATAACAACGACGACGACGACAACAACAACGATGATGACAACAACCACGACGACGACAAGGACGACGATGAAGAAACTATGACGACGACAACGACGACGACATCAACAACAAAACGGCAACGACGACGGCAACAAACACAACCACAACGACGACGACGAAGACAACGACAACACAACAAATAAATACAACTCTCTCTCCCCTACATGCTTCCACAACATGCAAACGGACAACTTCAGTAGCACATGATTGTCTTCTTTTGGATTTATGCACCATATGATGGCTATATATTCCAATATTTCGGACAAACTTACAGACTCCGTGTCGAATGTGACTGCATGGACGTGGCTGCATGCTGACGTATATTGAGGAAATTTTTTCTGTCGATTATGTAAGAAAATTTGGGGTAGTCTGGTCAATCACAGCTAAGGAGAGGGGAGAGAGGGGGCAGGATTTCCCCAACCCAACTGGAGTGAAGATTTCCAGGATAATTCTTTTTGGTGTCTAACCAGTGGGAGTAAGAGCGTGACGAGCAGTGGGTACTGGGCCTACTGTAACGTATCTTCTTAATACAAGCAACAAGTGCCAGCTCAGTAGCTTCAGAGGGACGACACTTCCCTTATAGTGTAATATTTAAGGAATTGTAGACAGTATCTCAACAGTTCGTTTTTTTTATTTGATCTCTTTGTATCCGTAAAGAGAGTGCAAATTTGAACAAGTTCTTTGCATGAAGAGATTAGTTCAGGGTCTGAGTCGTCCGACCGCCAACTAGAGCAGTGCACTGGCATAAACTGCTACGTGCTCCTGCTGGGGGGTAGGGGCTGACTGGCCCGGTTATCCGCCTGCAATGATGGAGGTGTGATGTGTGTTCTAACTCTGGAGCTATCAGACAAAGTTTATGATTCAGATGGCAACGGCTCTCAATGAGGTAGGCAGTGAGTTGAATGTCATCAGTGCACTACCTTCGACATTCTGTTAGAGTGTGTGTTTGTTAACAAATTGACCACGATTCTATCAAAATTCGGAAAGAGAGGAGCCGCTGTTGGTGACTATATTCAGACCGTCTGAATTAATCTACCCAGTGCATACTTGGTTTCCATGTTTACCTTTTTCTTGTTACTTGTTCTTGCAATAAACTTCAAATTCTTTAGTTACGTCGCTCAAATTTGCTCGATAGTTCACGCGATAGTGCAAGAGACAGGATCTTTGTTACGCACTCCCTTATTTTTTCTTTCTTTCTCTGTCTCTCTCACCATCTCAAGATGCGAATCTAGGCGATATGGCCGAGACTACCCGAACCTGAGCCCACCTACCACCCACCACTATCATTCCTCGCTAGTTCAATGACCCATTACCAGAGAGCTGCGTGCACCTTACGACTCCGTAATTTCGAGTGCTGGAGACGGTGCTAGCAACCCGGGAACCCGCCGCACTACAACAGCAATAAGTTTGAAGTTCAGGTTTAACTGTGTTGAACACATTTACACATAACAGATGCGCTTGATCCTCATGTTTTCGTATTGCCAGTAATTACGGTACAGACACTTTTCACGTGGAGTTACAAGGTTCATGTTTGCTGTGACACTTCTAATTTAATGGACAGAATATACTTTAACAAAAGTGTGATAAACGGTTTGCTGAATTATCTCAGATTTAATGCCATTCAGCAGCAAAAGCAGAAATTATATAAAAAATATAACATCATGGCTTCTGGTAGGTGTACCTTCTTTTGGCAGAATTTAACACTGAGGAACTGCTAACATTGAGACTTACAGGTTTCTTAACTAGAATGTGTTTCAGTCACCTGTTTATAATGATCTGACCTGAACCAAATAATGTCCTTGTAGAGTCATGTGTTCAAGATCTGAAAGGAAGTTAGAATATGGTATTTTCAATATTATGACACTCTGAACAGAATTTCATAATTATTCTTCATTATTTATAACCACACTGAGTGCGTGAGGTTAATGATGATGTGTGCAAATTTTATTTCCGAATTTACAGGATCTGCTGACTGGCAAGTATCACCTGCAAAAGAATCTGGAGAAAGTGAAGAGAAACGAATATAAATCAAAATCAGGTCAAAGATGGGAACTGAAAAAGAAACGCATTTGTGAAAGAGAGGCACAGTATGTAGTTTTATCAAGTTTGTTACTTAGTACTATAAGGGACAGACTCTGACACCAATTATTTGTGCTGATTTATACATGATTACCTACTGGGATATCTAAAAAAAATGGGCCACAGACACAAGCTTCTTAACACATTCTCAGCCAGAATCAGCTTAAGGTGGTTTGTCAGAGATGGCCTAACACTAGCAGCATTGATGTATAAATTCAGTTTTTAGCCAACTTGTTTCTTCTCTGCTCAATATTAGTTGCATGAAGCATAATTTAGATTAGTAGGTGTCACATAATGCCTTGTGTTTCTATTTTGCATTTCTTTCTTTTTCCTTTTGTTCTTGTATTTACTGTTACCTCTTAGTCTGTGTGATGATGAGGCAGTTTACATGTAAGATATTGTAGTTGTATGAGGTCATGTGAACAGTATTACTTTGTTTGAGTTTATGGTTGTCACTAATTTACAACAATGAGAATGAAAATGTATTAGAAATACTAATGGAAAAGGAAACAGGAATTGCACATGGCAGTAATTCTGATATTAATTTTAAACCCATATATAATAAATAAATAAACGGAATAATTGTTAGGTGACTTGCATTGGCCAGGAGTTTCTTGAAAGCACTGTTCATATCACCTGTCTGCCTGTTGTCGCCGTTTTTGCAATCAGTTCATAGTCTGAGATGGTTTCTACCTGACAGCTACCTGGAAAATTTTGTAATCCTCACTAACGCAGATTCTCATTAATGTGTGGGTTGCGAAAACCAGGCAAAGATACTGATTTAGCAGTGATCAGTGGCAGCCTATATGTAAGTACAGTATATAATGATAAGTATGACAACCATGGTAACATAGAGAAACCCTCTTGGACAAGAATATTAGAGAGTGGAACTTTCCATTTTGGACATGGTCTTCAGAAGGAATTCCTTGCAGACAGTAGGAGGACAGCATAAGGGTAAGTTTAAGATTAAGCATTGATTCCAGTGCACAAACCCTCTAGACTCGGCAAATTATACACAAAGTTGAAGTGCACATAAATACAAGTGATTTATTCTGGTATCAAGTTTTCTGTACCAATTATTGATTAGGAATAAAATTAACTGCAGTTATGTTCAGTACATTAAACTCAGAAGGATGGAATGGGCTGGACACATCTGGAGGATGGAAGGATCAAGAACACCGGGAAAAATCTTAGAAGGAAAATGTATATTAGTTGACCAGTAGGGAAGCCAGAGGATAAGTGGATAGACGTGGTGACCAGATATGCCAGAAAACTGCTAGGGACTGCAGGATGGAAGAGGTTGGTGTTAGAATGGAAAATTTGGGGAAGAAAAATTGAGGAGGCCACAGCCCAAAATTGGGCCATGATGCAGTAGTAGTATTAGTAGTAGTAGTAGTAGTAGTAGTAGTAGTAGTAAAGAGGTGCACAAATCCTAGGCGCCAGTCACTGTGGACACTTAAGTTTGTATGGTAGTACTGATATTTGTGGGTCATTACTATGCTGGCTTCATTTTACCCTTCTGGTGCCTAGAACATTTAGGTGACTCCTAGATTTTTGGAAAATTTGTGCTTCTCTGGTTTAGTACAAGTAACAGTGTGCATTAGGCTATAAGGGCAGGTGCTGGGGCCTATTGAAAAGGCATTTCTACCAGGCTGAAATTTTGATAATTATACTGCAATAATGGTGGCCGTTTTTGCCGTAGTTTACATGTTTGCCATCTCCTCTGATCATATTCAGTCACCCTCAAAGAGTTCTGCTGCTAGTGGTTGAAGAAGGCAACATGTTATGAAATGTCAACAGAGCATAACACATTGTTGCCTTGATCCGTTATTGTCCCTGAATATAAAATTCATGAGTGCTGCCTAGAAAAACATTTAACATACACTATATTTCTCACATCTTATCATCAGGATATCATAAGCAGGAAGATTTACAGTCAGTATCTTTTAAACTGTGGGCTGGGATAGTGTAGTTGGTATAGCGACTCGCTACGTGCTGGACGGTCCGGGGATCGAATCCCGGTGGGGGCGAGATTTTTCGCAGCCGTCCAGACAGGCCCTGGGGCCCACCCAGCCTCCTATAATATGGGTACCGGGTCTCTTTCCCGGGGGTAAAGCGGTCGGGGCGTGGAGTTGACCACCCACCCCCATCTAGTGCCAGGGTTAAAGAAAGAGTAGAGCTACACCTCTACTCCCCCTCTGGCCCTTCATGGCCTGTTCTAGGGAGAACTTTACTTTTACCATTATCTTTTAAACAACAGTACTTGACATTTAGAATCAGTCATACTTGACACTCAACTGTTTCTTCATCGTCAGCTTGAACCTCACACAGAACACTGTCTCAATTATAAAAGCTGTTTCTTACGCCTCAGCGCATACCTTACAGAGAACACTGAGATAATGAATGAAGTCTTTATGTTAAGTGCCTGTTATTTTAATTTGATTTTAACTGAAGTGGATTGTGGCAACAGATTTTATTTAGAATCCAAAGTGTGAAATATTACAAAAATCCACCCTGTGGTATTTGCTGTGTTCTGTGCAGACTGACAGACATGATGAAGCTAATAGTCACTTTTTGAGTTGTTTTACGAACGTGCCTAAAGAGTCACAGCCAGGATAAGGCACTTTTTGTAGAAGTATTTATCCTCAGCTTCTGTGATGAGTGACCGGTAAATATAAAATATTCCTGCCACTGTTAATGGCATAGTTTTTTTATTTTTCAGCACTTTTATTATCTGAATCGTGCTGTCTGCAGCTTCTGGCACTAACACTAAGAGAAAACTATTCTCAAATGAGAAAGATGGTGAGATAGAGAAGGAAGCAACGGACAGACAGAGAACTGACCTCTGTGGATTTCACTTCCTGTATCCAGCTATTCTTGTGCCTTTAAAAGGGGCGCCAAATCAATTACCGAAATTTTTAGAGGATGGGACAATGAAAAGCGAAAGCCCTGCTCAAATTCGCACCACTAGAAGTTATAAATTCTTGCAAATATGTTGCAAAAATACCTTTCGGTAAAAAAGATTTGTATGGAATTCCTCACATCCTGGAAGTTTGCTGAAGATATAATTGTCACATTTTTTATAAGTTCGTGAAGTAGTTTTCCCTTCAGAAAGTGTGGAACATCATTCATGTGCTTTAAACCCCGGTGTGTAATGAGACTCCTTCATGTAAAAATCTGGCAGTGAATAGATGAATCTGCATGAAATTTAGTGTTATGGTATGTTGTGAGAATTTAATTTTGGAGGCCTCTGATTTAATTTCGGTTGTAATTGAATATTTTAAATGATTCTTGTAGTTTTCCTTATTACTGCTGGAGGAGCCATGATAATACTAAAAATGTATCATACCTGCTTTCTCCCAAATCGCTTTCAGTTCACCACACATTGTGAAACTAATTTTAAGTTTTGAAGCACCCAACCTAACTAGTTAATGCAGCATTGTTAAATAGCTTAGAACTTTACCAGAAAATATGTAAGAATGTGAAAAATGCTACTCAAGGAATGTTTTTGAACAATGGAAAAGTCAGTAAAAATATAACTGTACATGAGTAGAGGAAGAGCAGTACAAGCTACTGTAGACAGAGAAAGAATACTTTCTAGCACTGTCTGGTAGTTTGTCTGCACTGTTAACTGATTAGATAGTCTTTGTTAGAATTAAACAATACAGTTGATTGTAGTTCTCATTGAGAATAAATTCCTTGATGAATATGTCATCCAATCGTTATCAGAATTATTAATCCTTTAATTCTGGCCTATATGCACTGTCTGGACCTCTTAATTCCTCACATGCTGACAGCTTTGGTGCACAATACACATGTGAATGCATGTGAGGGTACTATACATTTACAAGCCCTCTGCCCGAGGCAATAGTTGGAATTTACACCCCAGCATCACTGAAGGGTTAAAGCTTTATACTAAATCAGACCATCTCAAGAATGATCTCAGAAGTTGAAGTTGGTGTTTGTAACAAGGCAAAATGTATCTTGTTAGCTCAGGTGTTATGTTAACCCAGTCTGTGGGCTTGTAATACCATTCATTCACAGTTAATAGGAGGTTTTATATAAGCCAGCTTATGCACAAAATTGTGTATATGTAATTAAACCTGAAAGTGAGATTGTATAATCCAACACAATCTCAAATTTTGATTTTTTTTTGGAACATATGGTATCCTGCAAGATTTGTGTAAATTGTTGTAGGGTACTGGCACAACTGGAAGCTGCAGGACCAATCCACCCTGATGACCAGTTGAAAATGCTTAAAGATATTGTTGAGTATGAACAATTTGTGCCAATAAGAGAAGCAGATATTCAACGCATACAGTACTATCTTACAGAGGTAAGTAAGTAAGATATTCCACACTTTAAGCAACAGTTACATTCCAGAGGGTTCGGTGCAAGTCAGAATTTGTATACATATGGTCAACTATACATGCATAAATTGACTCAGCCTCTAACAGAAATGAGTACCAGGGATATTTCCTGGGCGGCAAAGGTGGCCGGTGCATAGGGCTCACAAATTTACCACCTTCATATTCCAATTCTGTACAAATTCTGGGAGCCTCAACCTCCTGGAACCCTAAGGGCCTGTCCAGGCCTGTAATGTGATAGCTTTACCTTTTTTATATACACATAAAAGGCAGTCCAGTTAAAATCCAAACTCCAACTCGCTGGAAACAGATCAGCTGCAGCATATCCACTCTGCCATCTGTGTTATCACCCAGCAGCATTCTTACACCACCTACATCTTATTGCGCTTTCATTCACGCAAAGAAGAATTCTGAGCGCATATTTTTTTCTTTTTTAAGAATTCTGTAAGTCCGGGAATGTCTGTAGTAGTGTAACAATCTGTGCAGATTAGAATAACTTAATTTTACATATTAGTTGCAGGCATGTATAGTGAGTAAGATGTGCTAATGCATTTAGACATAAAAAAACTTATTTCAGTCGATAATGAAATATTGTAAAGGTGGATGATCAATTACATTTCTAACTTTAACCTCTGTTATGTAGGTCCTCTTTTAATGCATCTGTGTATGTAAAGAGTTATTTATGCTCTACTGAAATTCTGAGTTCTACACCCTGCAAGTCCTTCTTTTATTAAATGTCAGTTATTGCCATGAACATGTTCTTCATGGCAGGTGGTGAACTAATGAACCTATTTTACTTTAATTGATTGCAGCTGCATAAAGTGGCAATCAGGTGTTTCAAACTGATGATGAAAATGCTTTGTTATTTGTTGCCATACATACTTTTCTCCTGTTATAAATTTCAGTATCTCAGAATTTGAGCCATGTCTTCAACGTTTTACATTGTCACCATGTTTATAATTTTAACATACAAGAGATGCTACATACAAAATATGAAATCATTTGTAATCTGTCTCAATACTAAATTTTACTGAGAAATTTGACTTAAACGATATTGCTTCTAACTTGTATTAGTGAGATACAAAATTTAAATCTTGTTTGGGACACTGACTGTCCTGTTAATGTATTCCATGACGTTTCTCACTGCCCCAGATAATTTCCAAGATATATTAAATTAGAGCTGTCATCACTTTCTTCCACATCTTATCCATTTTATTTTTCACTGTCACCTCCTCAGTCAATGATGTACGAGTATATTTTCCATTATTGAAAGTGTTATTTAATAAGTTAGACATGAAACTTTGGGACGAAATATACAAGCTAGTTCAGACAATATGGATATCAGAGAAAATTCCAGAGGATTGGAACATTTCAGTAATCTGCCCGATTTATAAAAAAGGGGATAAATTGCAATGCACAAACTACAGGGGAATATCACTGTTAAATATATGCTACAAAATTTTTACTAGTTTAGTATGAACGGCTGGTTCCGCATACGGAGGAAATTTTAGGAGATTATCAGTGTGGTTTTAGGAGAGGTCGGTCAACAATAGATAATTTATCTATGTTGAGAATAATATGTGAATAATTTTATGAATATGACCTTGAGTTACATTTACTGTTTTTAGATTTTAAACAGACATATGACTTTGTGGATAGAAGGTTTTTATATAATACCCTAAAAGAGTTTGGCATCCCAAATAAATTGGTCAGTTTGATTAAGATTACTTTGGAAAATTCTAAAAGTAAAGTTAAAATACAGGGACAGATGTCTGAGGTATTCCAGGTAAAAAGAGGATTAAAGCAGGGAGATGCATTGTCTACGGTCCTATTCAATGTGGTCTTGGAAAAAATCATAATAAATATGGAAATAAACCCTAAAGGAACAATATTCAATAGAACAAGGCAATATTTGGCCTATGCTGATGATGTTGTAATACTTGGACGATCGGTGACAGCGATCGAAGAAGTGGTTACACAATTACAGGAAGCTACACAAAGAGCGGGACTTATTATAAACCAGGAGAAGACTAAGTATATGGAGATTACGAGGAAAACAGATATAGAACAGGCTTTAGTCATAAATGATATGCTTTTTGAGGAAGTCAACTGTTTCAAGTACTTAGGATCAATGATAACTTCAAAGAATGAAATAAAAGAAGAAATAAAAGCGAGGATTACTGCTGTTAATAGTTGTTACTATGCTTTAAAACATATTTTTTAGTCAAGGGCAGTTAGTAAAGCAGTTAAAACAAAGATATATAAGACACTGGTAAAACCAATAGTAATGTATGAAAGTGAAGCATGGCCCTTGACAGAAGCAGATATGATAAGATTAAACACATGGGAAAGGAAGATATTAAGATGCATCCATGGACCGGTGGTGGAGAATGAATACTGGAGAATTGGAACCAATCACGAACTACAAATACTATACAAAGACACAGATATAGTAGCGGACATTAGAAGGAGAAGTTTACAGTGGTTAGGACATATGATAAGAATGGATGACAGCAGATTAAGAAAGAGAGAGTTAGATGGCAAACCAGGAGGAAGGAGAACGATAGGAAGACAAAGATTGAGATGATTGGAGGACGTTGAGAAGGATTTGAAACAGTTGAAAGTGAGGGGATGGCGAAGGAAAGTAGTGGATAGACAGGAATGGGCAAATATCTTGAAGAAGGCCAAGGAGTAGTAGTATTTAATAAGCTGAAAAATAAAATGAGGACAAAATTGTACATGCATAGCTACAGCAGCTTCTTATTACCATGAAACAGAGAGACAAAAATTAGAAATGCAGTAATGTGAAGATTAAAGTCTGCTGGGATATGATGCTCTGTCGACTGTAAATAGCCACTGACATTTTGGAGGAGCTTCTTGGACTGCATATTGACCCTACAGATGGAGGTAGCAAGTTCCTCTGGAATAACTGGTAACTGTTTACTAGCTGACGTGACTACCATCTGCTAATACCGCCAGCATGATAGTTACTTGCATCTTTTAATTACCCAATGTTTTAATCACCAAACATTTTGCACCTATATCACTGACAATATAATTTGACAGCATATAAAAATACAGTGTCATTTGATCAGCATTTCCTATGTGACTCAGAATGTAACTGTTTTTCAAAGTCAAGTCACATGTCGCTGAAAAGCAACAAGCTTCTCCATTAAGTCTGCTGGCAATTTCTAGCAAAGCTTAGCTCTACAAATACAGAATCCATTCCTGCAAATCATACATACACACCAACCCATGCTGGTCTTGAAATGATGCCACATCATGTGATTTGGCAAGTTCCCACTCTTTATATTTTATTGCATCAAAAGTAATCAGCGCACCAGTTTTTAATTTTACTTTGTGTTCACCGTGCATCTTAGTATTAGTATTCACTCATTCAACCAAAAAATGCACTATTATAATTAAACTCTCACTAGTACCCTACATATGTTTCGGCCCCATTGTGGCCATCATCAGGGGTAACTTGTTATATATAATATATATATATATATATATATATTTCACTTTACACTGTCCAATTTGGCACTGTTATTCCACTATTGTTCTGTCAGTGTTACTACTTTACACTGGAAGTCACAAGCACTGCGCTTTTTTGTAGGGTGTTATGTTGTTATCTATTGAGATCGTCGCAGTTAAAAATTTTATTAAATTATTTTAAACTTTTAAAACTGTTACAACGTTGGTTTGTTTATATTGCAGTCC
Organism: Reticulitermes speratus; assembly: GCA_021186555.1. Taxonomy (NCBI): domain Eukaryota; kingdom Metazoa; phylum Arthropoda; class Insecta; order Blattodea; family Rhinotermitidae; genus Reticulitermes; species Reticulitermes speratus. The sequence continues at coordinate 13,618,104 of JAJKFL010000005.1, read as the reverse complement.
GTATTCTTTTGTATGACGTAAGACGCTGCGTTGTTGATGTTGAAACGTTGGTTATGTTGTAGTCCGTATTCTGTTGTATGACGTAAGACGTTGCGTTGTTAATGTCTATTGTAGTCGTTGATGTTGTTGATGATAGTTAAAAGTATAAAATTATAAAATTGTTAAAAAAACACCTGGTCTTGTATACAAGCAGCGACAAACGAGAAAATCAATAATATGGTTAACTCATTGTATGACAAACTTAACAAAAAACTTGACGCATTACGGAATACAAAACATAGACAAACACAAAGACAACAGGAATATGACACACACACACACACACCACAAACATTTTACACACGAATAAAGAACATGTCAAACATCACATTCAACAAGGAAGAAGAAAATGTCCTAGAAATGGGCCTAAACTACGCACTTGAAAAACCCGTAAAACAACTTTTGCAAGACCTGATCATGGACACAGAAAGTGCCATAAAACAGCTTGATATCAAAGAACAAAACATATACCGTTACCTCACAAGTAAAAAACTAAAACAAATACAAAACACTAACAAAAACAATACACTACACAAAAGAAACCCCTGTATCATAAAACAAATATGCATAAAACTAACACAGAAATACCTTTTCAATAATAATAATAAAACTTTATTAACTACAACATCAAGTACAGCAATGGAGATATACATCATTATTGAATCGTTGTGCCTTTAACCAACATCCAGGAACAATTTAAAACAGGGCATGGTCCTGACCGTCATGTAATAGACACATATAATTGTAATTGTAGTGAAAAAACAGAGTAACCGAAAAAAAAAACACTACCAGACATACTGCTCTATTTAGAGTAGTATGTGTTTTGGCCTTTTATGTTTATATTTTTTGTACAGCTTGATTAAGTCCTGTAGGGTGTAGTTGCCAATGGAACGAATGAGAGGGTTATAATGCTCGGGGCATTTTGAGTAAAATCATTTGCTAAGGATAGGATGTATGGCTGAAGATAGTCAATGCCAGTTACATAGTGAATGTGGGCGATGGGAGTGCTTCTAGGAGATTGAGTAATAACTCTCAAACATTTATTTTGGATAACTTGCAGGTACTTATACTTGGATTGACTGACAGAGCACCAGACTGGTGCCGCATAGGTAATTGATGAGCGGATTGATGTCTTATATAGATGTAGTTTAGTCGTCGGTGCAAGGGTGGATTCACGAGCCAGTAGAGGGAACATCTTGACCAGGTGTCCAAGCGCCTTATGTGCCGACCGTTTGACATGTTCCGTAAAGTTAAGCGTGGATGTGAAGTATAGGCCTAAATATGTTAATTCCTTGGTCCATGGAATCATCGCCCCTTCTAGACGTAACGGTTCTGGTTCTGGAGGTCTTCTTTTAGTGAATATAATAGCATTGGTTTTAGTAATATTTACTTTGAGTCTCCAACGGCGAAGGTAGTGGACAACGCGACTCAATGCTCGAGTCAATCGGCGGTCAATGGTGTCGATCCTCCATCATTGGGTGAATAGGGCCGTATCATCAGCGAAGAGAGCCATGTGTATATTAGGGATGTGTGGGAAGTCAGCCGTGTAGAGGGAGAATAAGACGGGTGAGAAAACTGCTCCTTGTGGAAGGCCTGCCATGGGATATTTAGTAGGAGAGGAGGTATCTGAAAGTTCCACCGAGAATGATCTTTTTTTTTTATTTTATTTTTTAAACGAGAATGCTTTATTAACTATTTTCATTACATATATCACATGTCAACGATCTGTAGTTAAGCTGTGCCCTATACCAGCTTCTGTACTGTTCATATCTTCGGGATTTCCTCCCTGTCTGCACTTGTGGCCACGATAATCATTTCTTAGTACTAGTAGTGAAAATTATGAAAAGCAGAAAAAACACTACCTATCGCACTACTCTACTTAGAGCAAGCTGTGCTTCGGACGTTTATGCTTGTATCGTTTATACATCTGATTCAAATGTAGGAGAGTATATTGTCCGATGGCCCCGATGAGGGGATTTGGATGCAAGTGACAATTTGAATAGAACCGGATTGCTAGTCGTCGGACGTATGCCTTGATAGTTTCGACACCCAAGCCTGTGCGAAGGCGGATTAAGGGCGTATATCTCGGAGAGGATGTGATGACTCGCAAACATTTGTTTTGCACTATTTCAAGCTGTTGGTACGTCGAGTCACTGATCGAGCACCATACCGGTGCCGCATAAGTCATGGTTGAACGGATCGCTGCCTTATATATATGCATTTTCGTGGCCACTGAGAGAGTAGAGTCGTTGGCCAGAAGGGGAAAGAGTTGTACCAGGTTTCCAATCGCCTTATGAGCTGCAGTCCTGATGTATGCTGAGTAGGTAAGGGTAGAAGTCAGTCGGAGACCCAAATAGGTTACTTCTGATGACCACGGAATGTCCATTCCGTCTAGTTGGATTGGCGTTGGGTTTCGCGGCCGTCGTTTAGTGAATAAAATTGCGTCCGTTTTCGAGATGTTGACTTTTAGGCGCCATCGATGAAAGTAGGAGATGAGACGATCCACTGCGTTGGCGAGTCGGCGTGATATAGTGTCGGTACGCCATGATTGGGCGTATATGGCCGTGTCATCTGCGAATAGGGCTAAGTGTATATGGGGGGGTCGTGGCATATCTGCTGTATAGATGGTAAATAGGATCGGCGAAAGTACCGCCCCTTGTGGGAGGCCAGCCGGGAGGAGTTTTGTAGGGGAATAACTTCCGGAGATATTTACAGCAAAAGACCTGTCGGTGAGATAGGAATGTAGGAAGTATATAAGATAACCCGGAAACTTGAAGGAGATTAGTTTGTATATCAAACCCCGCACCCAGACGGTGTCGTATGCTTTTTCGATGTCAAGCAAGACCATTCCCGTATGTTGATTTTTGTTGTAACCATGCGTTATGGTTTCCGTAATTCTGGCTAGTTGCGCTACAGTTGAATGTCGTTTCCTGAATCCAAACTGTTCATTTGGGACTAACCTAGTCTGGTGGGTGAATATTTTAATACGGGTTGCCACCGCTCTCTCTAGCAGTTTGCTTAAAGCCGGTAGAAGGCTAATTGGTCTATACGAACCCGGGTCGTTTTGCTGTTTCTTTGGTTTCGGGATGGCCAAGACTATCGCGTGTTTCCATTGAGCCGGAAAATACCCAAGGCGTAGCGCTGCGTTAAATATGATGGTCAAATGATTGATCGTAGTAGATGTGAATCTTTTATGAGTATATTTGGGATCCCGTCCTCACCAGGTGCCGTTCGTCGTTTAAGTTTCTTAATGAGACTAATGAGTTCTGATTGGGTGATAGCAGGCGGCTCTTCCCCTTCTTGTCCCTTCCGCTGTACGAAGGTGTTCACTTGCCTGTCCACTTTCCGTGCATGATGCGTTTTCGTCGGAGGGATGGTCAGCCTATGGTTTGACTCAAAGCGCTCGGCTAGAAGGCTTGCTTTGTCCTCTGCCATATAGTATTGTCGTCCCTGAAGCATTAATGGCGGAATTGGGTCCCGCGATTTTTTGTAATACCGAGTCAGTAGCCATAGATGTTTATGGTTGGGGTGCAGCGTCCGTAAAAATGCTGTCCACTTTGTGTGACGGTATTTCGCTATGAGGTTGGCAATCACTTTGTTTAGGAGAGTTAGTCCTCCATAATACACTATATGCCGTGTTCGTTGGTAACGCCGACGAAAGTAGTTACGGGTCTTCATTAATGTACAAATCTCTGGAGTAAATTTGAGTCGGCGTATGGTTGTATTTCGTTTCGGTATCGACGTATCAGCAGCCGTTTGAACCGCTGCCGTGAAATAGTGGATTGCCCTGTCGATATCTTTTGTGTCCTGGATCCGTGGTTGACTACGTAGCGAGTGGTCTAGCATGAGATGATACTGGTCCCAGTTAGCAGAGTCGTAATCGTATTGGAGGCGTTGGCTTGCCATTGCAGGGTTACAACGAAGCTTAAACACCACCGGGTTATGATCAGAGGATAATATCGGTAGGGATTGTGGAGAAGAGAGGGAACATCCTCTTACCAGGGATATATCAAGAACACTGGGCTGGCCCCGAGCAGGGAAGTGGGTGGGATATATGGGTGCGTGTATGGAAACGTAATGATCGGTACAGTATTCCAGAAGAAAGTTTCCATTTCTGTCTGAGTGTGTACAGTTCCACGCAACATGTTTACTATTGAAGTCTCCTAGTACTATTGTCGGTAAATTTTTTTCAAAGATAGGGTCGAGGTCATTTGCACTCAGAGTATTATTCGGTGGATTGTATCCGGCGACTATCAGGATCCTCTTCTGCTGTGTGGAGTGAACGATGACTGATACCAATTCCATTTCTGATGTTCCGGTTATGTGGATGCTGTCATGCCGGATGTCGTTACGGATGAGTAGTAGGACCCCTCCTCCATGGTGGTTACGATCCGTCCGGTATATGGAATACCCCTGGACCGTAAATTTACGGCGGGGGGATAGTTTAGTTTCACATATCGCGGCTATGTCAATCCTATTGGCCTGTAGGAAGTGCATTAATTCATATTTCCGTAGTGTAATGGAATTTGCATTCCATTGCATGAGGCGCATGTTTTTCCTTACGGCGATGTTACAAAGCAAGTAAGTAAGGTTTCAAATATAAGCATCAGCTTATCCATTGGAGCTCTCGTTTCAGTTAGTTGTGTTGCTAACGTTCTTAAGGCGACGCCGATATTTTGTAGGTTAAGAGATGCCAAGATAGATTTTATGGATCCGAGCAAGGAGGGTAGCGATGTATCTTCTGGGGTTCCCGGAGTATGTGCAGCTATGTGGGCCCAGGTACGTTCGTGTTGCTGTACTTTCCTAGGTTGTCGCAGGGGCGGAAATTGTGCCCGCGTGGGAGGTTGTTGTGGGGGTGGATTTTGGTGGGTGGGTTGTTTATGCTTTCTGCTGTCAAGAATCTTCTTGATGGTGGGGCACCCCGAGTAATTTGCCGGGTGTTCCCCCCCACAGTTAACACACATTGGCGGATCCGTTGGTCGCTTAGGACATTGTTGTGTCTGGTGGGGTTTATCACATTTGACACATTGTGCTGGCCGACCGCAGAACGCTGAGGAATGACCAAATTGCTGGCAATTGAAACATTGCTGTATCGGTCGTGTAGATCTGTATTTTTCCCATCGTATCATGCAGTGGCATAGGTTGTTGATCTTATATACTTCCCTAAGGTTGGTGCCTTCCCGGAATGTTATGATAAATATAGGGTATTTTTGGATGATCTGGTCTGTTGTTTTGTCTCGCCGGGTAATCTGTCTTATGTTTATCAACTGTAATCTTCGCTGAGTTAGTTCTTCAGTGATTTCTTCTAGTGATACATTGGGAGGGATCCCCTTTAATGTGACTCTCGGTTGATGTTTGTTCGGAAGGGGATATGTATGATAGGCCAAGTTGGCCGTTTTTATTTCCCTCAATAGCAGTTCATAGTCCGTTACTGTTTTCGTATATAACAGTAGCCTATTTGGTTTGGTTTTGACAACGACCGGGCTGGACAGTTTGTCATTTAATCCTTTTAGGGTCTGGGAATGATTTGATAACTAACTGTAAATCACTATCGGCGGTATGCGTTCCTTTTGCGTCGCGGGGGGCGGTGTAGGTTCAGCATTTTCCGTTTCTGAATCGGTGTCCGATAGAACGGAGAAATAATTGTGAGATTCAAAGGACGTACTTGCCTTATTTTCCACTCGTGGTTGAATTCGTTTTCGATTTGTTCTGGAGTCCAGACGAAAATCTTGTGGTTGCACTCCCGTAATGTTCATGTTTGTTTATCACGCACTCACTGGAATTACCTAACAATTTAACCCTTCCCGGCCAGCAATCACTAGCTTGCTGCCGGCAAGGTCGCTACTCAACACACCAACTATCGCTCTTCGTACACAGCGCGTATCACACACAACCTTCCTCTACGGCTGCCACTTACGAACTGGAGAATGATCTATGCATGAGGTAGGAGTGAAGGAAAGTGATAAGGTAAGTCGGAAATTTGAAATTTATGAGTTTGAACAGGAGACCCTTTATCCACACCGTGTCATAAGCTTTTTCTAGATCCAGAGTGACCAGGCCTGTATGTTTCTTGATATTGAATCCGTGTGTTATATACCCAGTGAGGCGGGTTAACTGTGCTGTTGTCGTATGACGCTTCCTAAACCCGAACTGTTCGTTTGGGATGATGTCGGCACTAAAAGCCTGTCGAGTAACACGTTTTGCCACTAGTCGTTCCAGAACTTTTCCGAGAGCGGGGAGCAAACTAATCGGTCTGTAAGATCCAGGTGCTCTCGGTTATTTGCGGGGTTTCAAAATAGCCAGGACTTCAGCATGTTTTCAAGATGCGGGGAAATACCCCAGACGGAGAGATGAGTTGAAAAGTGAAGTCAGGTGAGTAATTCCTGATGAAGGGAGGTTGCGGAGTAAGATGTTTGATATTCCATCGTGTCCAGGCGCAGTGTGAGGTTTCAGTTGGCGAAGGAGGTGACGAACTTCCGATGAATGAATAAGAGGCACATCGTCATCTTCGTGTTCCTGTGCAGCGTAAAATTTATCTACCATTCGTTCTACTGCTCGGGCTTGAGAAGTTAACTGTTGTGGAGCAGTCAAGCAGTGATTCATCTCGAATTGTTGCGCCAGTAGGGCTGCTTTTTGGTCCGATGTATAATACTGTGTGCCCTGGTGGAATAGGGGAGGCATGATGTCCCTTCTCTTGGTAAAATATCGTACCACACGCCATATAGGAGCATTATGAGGATTGAAAGTACGTAAAAACGAAGCCCATTTGTGATTTCGGTAGTCATTTAAGTAGGTGGCTGTCAAATGATTGAGTAGTTGCAGCATTCCCCAGAGCACTTTATTTCTAGTCCGTTGATAGCGTCGTCGAGTATAGTTGCGTCTTTGAATGAGGTCACGGAGAAATGGAGGGAGGGAGGGAGTAGTCGTTGAGGTGTTAGGTTTAGGTATAGACGCAACCGCGGCTAATTTGATTGCAGCTGTAAATAAGTGAATTGATCTATCCAAGTCCGTAGTATCTTGGATTGTTGGTTGAGTGCGAAGTAGCTGGTTCAGGAGCATCCTATATTGGTCCCAATTTGCACGTTTGTAATCGAATGGTTGATGATCAGTCGTATGTTGTGGTTTCTCACGAAGTTTATAGACCACTGGATTGTGGTCAGATGAGAGTGCAGTGACAGTTTGAGGGGGGGACAGCCTACAGTCCCTCGCCATGACTATATCCAGAACGCTGTCCATTCCTCGCACGGGACAATAAGTTGCCTGAGTCGGAGCATTTTATCGTGCTGTTTTGGTCGGTACATATGTCAAGCAGGACATTCCCATCAGTATTTATCGATGCACAGTTCCAGGCTAGATGTTTGCAATTGAAATCACCTAGAAGAATTGTCGGTGTTGGTGTGGAAAAAATTTCCGCAATGTCATCCTTATGTAATGTAGCGGTAGGTTGTTTGTAACCAGAAATAATACGTATTGTTTGGGTTCAGTTTTGTATATACAATAACTGCCACCGTTTCTATTGTAGAAGTAGGAAGAACATAAAGCCGATCCTGTCGTAGTTCTTTACGGACCATGAGGGGGACTCCCCCCCCAAGATTGTTGCGGTCCGTTCGGTAGATCGTAAATCCAGGTAGGGTAAAGTTACGTTTAGGGGAGAGTTTTGTTTCACAGATAGCTGCAATATCGATTTGATGTCCCTGGAGAAAGTATGCTTGCTCTTGTTTATAAATCTACCCAAATTCTTCCTGGAAAAAACATTAGTAAATAACAGCAAATAACGAGCATCTCCCCAAGAACACTCCTTCATAGGACCATATAGATCAGAGTGAACTAACTCCAGTTTCTCCTGGACTTGCCTACTGACTCCCTTTGGAAAAGTTTTTATTTTAATTTTTGTCTGAATGCAGGGGATAAAACTTGATATTTGTGTTATTTCTTCAAAAGCAATCCCATGGGCAAGATCTTTCAAAAGCAACATGCCTTTTGAATTTAAGTGCCCCAAACTTTGGTGCCATATTTCCTGAGAAACTGCAAACTCCTGATCGTAAATGGGGTACCCAATATCGTTGGTGTTTTTGAGCTACAGAGGGTACGGCCTCCATATAACTGGCCATGGAATTTAAGTTTTCATACTTCATACGCAGAAGATGGCGTTTCAGACTAATCCGTCGGAAAAGTCCCTTATCAGTATGTTTCTTCTCAAGCTTTTCTCACACTTCCTTAGTAGTGATAGTACAAGATTGACATAGCATTGAGGCTCAACAGACAAAGCAATTTGAGCAATGGAAGTCCGATTGCGCCCTTCATCAGTGTCTATTCCGGTCACGCAGTTGTATAGGCCCTCAGCAAAAAGTGCATTTTTATTGTGAAATTCTAAGTGGGATGATTGTCCAGTCCACGCAATCTCTCCCGGACCATAGTCGATGCTCCACAATATTGGTCTGATTGGGACCATAACCTCTTAGATATTTTAGGATAAGTCCCGATGTAGTGAGATTCGTGTGTTACAAGGGAAGTTTATACAATAATGTAGAACCACAAACAGGAAGAGGAATCGAAAAAAGTCTTGTAAAAAAATAAACTTAGAAACTACAAATGGTACCAACTTAACACATCATATTACGAGGCCAATCCTAGTAAAGCACAATTTCAAATCTCAACAAATACACGTGTTGAGTATATAACAAAAACATGACAAACTTCAACAATTAACAGTTTAGGACCAAGTTGATATCATGGGCAAAATAAACGACAAACTGCCAGCAGGGTAATTTTCACTAAGGTGTTGGTGATGTAATAATTATTCTAGTTTGGGATCTTTTTCAGAAACTTGTGTGCTTTATTATGTTGGGTTTGTAGTAGTTTGTATAAAACTGATGCTTGGTTAGCTAGTGATCTTTTGGTGCAGACTTTGGTTTTGGCATCATAGTTAGGACCACTGAAGTAGATAATTGATAATTAAATAATTAAGCTCTGCATGATGGTTCTAGTCACCTAACCTTCCTACGCCCGGACTTGGTGTTCGGTTTACACCTAGGATAGCAAAAGTAATATAGTTGCAACGAGAGTTAACCTATCCTGTCATGCTACCCTGTGATCCTTCTCCGACACTCTTGGGTGGTTACAGTACACCTTCGCCCCCCCCCCCCCCCCAAAAAAAAAAATCACGCTGCTTTACTTCAGTGCATCCGTAAAGAGGAGCAGCCATGTTAACAGTGATATAACATGCGAACTATTGATTGATCAGACATTTAACCTGAATCGCAGCAACTTCAACCAACAAACAGTTGTTACATATGCATGTGCATTTTTCGTTGCAGCCAACAGTATAAAAAATTCAGTAAAGTATTGTAGATACTGTTTGATATCGTCACATGTAATGTTACAATTACATCAGATAAAGTTATATTTCGTAACACAGGACTGAGCAGGTCTGAACACTGTAGAAGTACATCATCATTGGTGACTATGCAACATCTGTGTCATCCACTCTTGCATTGAACAGTACTGCGGGATTGTCGTATAGGCCCTATAGTACAGATTGTTTACATGCACTGTATGAACAGGTTCCACTTTAAACTGTACATTCTGTGTATGTAATGGATTGAAAAGAATGCCCTCATACACATATGATTATTTGAAGATAAAATATTTAGTGTATTTTAATACCACATCATTCTTTGAAACCTTTTATAGATATAAAACACTTTTGTTGTAACATATCCTAGTTCTTTCCAGTACCTGCACTCATTTTGTAGTGTGGCAGAGTATATCAAATGTTGCATTTGGAAGTCTTCTAAAGTAACCCTATTTTTTTAGGGCATCAGTGATAATATGATAGAACCATATCCACAATATCTACTATGTGACGCTAAGAAGAAAGTTGCAGAGAAGTATTTGCTGAAAAGAAGGTAAGTTCATTATTGTGTTTCTTGCTAAAATTTGGTCTCTCGCTAAGGGATCAGTACATTTTGAAGGTGAGTTGAAAAATGCATATAAATTTTTGGTCGAAACACCTGAAGCAATGGCATCTCTTCAGAGGCTTAAGTATAAACTTGAGGATAGTATTAAAATTGATCTTAAAGAAATAATATTGGAGATATATTTGGCTAAGGAAAGGCACCATATCTTTGGGTTCCTTAAAAGAAGGGAATTTCTTGACAAGCCAAATAATTCTCAAGATAACCCTGCTTAGTGGAGTTAGTACATGGTACCAATAAACACTTGGAAGTGAAAGTCACATTTATCTAAAAGTTGCCTACGTAAGTAATTAAACACCGCACTGAATGAATAGTAGGCTGGGTGGGCTGCAGTCACAGGCTCTTCGTGCCAAGAAACAAACACTGTTCCTCAGTTGTCAAACCTGTAGTGTACTCACTATACTAACAGAACTATCCTGGCTGTTTAATATCATCTGTGTAGCTGGCAAAACCTGCTGTTACTAAATTGTTTTAATTCAAAAGGGCTTTAACAGATTGAGTTAATATTTCAGTGTGCAGTGAAGTTATGAACTGTCTTTTCGGTCTCTAATTCAAATATATTTGGAATTCACTATGAACAAGAAGATTCCAGGAAAATGCTTTATAAGTACATGGGAATTTAAGGTTTTAGCTTTTAGTGTTTCATGAGTTTGGAAATGTTTAGCCTTTCTTCTGCTACAATAATGGCACGTAATATCAAGCTCGACCTGCAGTCAAGTGGTTACATATCACATAAAAAGAGTGGCAGATCCTGGGAATGAAGGGCTGCAAGACCAAAGCATAGTGATCAAGGTCTATTCAGGCTGTAATACCAGAGAAGCAGCAGAAGAATATCAAGCTTGGAATGGAAATTTCGCAGCTTGTAAGTTGTCGGTTACTGCAGGATGGGTCTGCTGTCGAAAGTACGACTATGGTAAGCACATTTAATGTCAGTATTTATTTTAGTCCAGTCTTACATTGGTTGTACCTGTATGTACAAGTCCTCTGCTTCTCGATATGCGTTGCGGAGGCGGTGAAGGGCGGCGATTGAAGGTCCACCAGTAGCCGGCGCCAGTCACAACTGTCTTGCCAAAAGAACTCTGCTAGCGCAGAGCGGAGCAGAGTTGTCAAGAACAACCAACCTTCAATGAAAGGGCGTGATAGACCAGAGTCGAACGAGCGTTATTTGTGATAATCACGGCTAGTCGACCTGGAGTTGCGCTGTGTATACTGCTCTGTCAGGCGCTGAGCAATGAATGCTCCGTAGAGTACAGAGCAGTGAATGCTGACGGTGTCAGAGCCAAAGTCACGTTGCGGCTGGCGGCCAGCCAGCCAGGCCGTCTTCGTATCAAGCCCCTCCTGGGACCCATGACTAGATATTGTAGCTGTAGTATGGGGTGACGTTTGCTGTAATACTTTCATGGTGCGCTTCTTCCGACGGGAGGGTGGCTCTGGTCATTGTTAAGGATCACAGTCTTTGTCAGTGTGTGTAGTAAATATGTACAGATTATACCTGCCTATATACTTGTGCATATTCATTCAATCTGTAGTCTGTCTTACGACAGGTCCGTAGCCTCTTCCAAAGCGAGTTCTCCACGGGGTGCGAACTAGTACTTCCTCTCTCAATTTCCAGTATCTTCTCTTTCCCTTCAGGTCATCCAGTAGCTGTTTACGTCTTCTCCCTCGTCTTCCCGTCATTTCTATCCTTCCTTCTAACTTTCCTTCAATCACGTGTTTCAGAAGGCAGTTTCTACGCAAGATGTGACCAGTGCAGTTAGCCTTCCTTATTTTATTGTATGTAGGATATTCCTCTCCTCCTTGACTCTGTGTAATAGTTCTTAATTTCTCACACGATCGGTCCAACTGATCTTCCCCATTCTTCTCCAGCACCACATTTCAAAACTTTCCAGATACTTCTGATCTACATTCCGAAGTGTCCACGTTTCAGCACCATACAAAGCTATGCTCCAAATGTAGCACTTTACTAGTTTCTTCCTTAAATTTAAGTCCAGTTTGCTGGTAAAAAGTCTTCTTCTTGTTGAATGCTGCTTTAGCCATGGCAATTCTGGATTTAATTTCACGTGTAAACCTTGCATAATTTGTTATCATGCTCCGAAATAATTGAAATATTCAAAATTCCATACTTCTATCATTTTATTACAAAAGTACGCAGGCATGAAGCAGAAGTCATACAAAATCATGACAATGAATATGTTCGCAACATTGGACAAGGCGAAGCCCGACACAGGAAATATAAGAGGCTCAAACTTGGCGGCGGTAAAGCGTACGGCCTTTCAAAAGTCTAACTGCCGCTGCAGCAAACGCTACGTAAGTTAAGGCATGATCTGCTGTACAGAGCCTGGGCTGGCTGCGGACGTGTACGTATTTTATAGTATGTACACTAACTTAGAATTCTTAACGGTTTATGTAACGTTCTCCAATTTCTCCAAGCAACTGGAGAACAACCACATGCAACTCGCGGTTCTCTGTGCGCTCTGGAAAATTGCTAAGTAGAGCTGAGAACCTTGTTTCGCAGGCGCTGCAATTTCAAAAGATGGGTGTCTGCCGCAAATTTCCAAACGCGGCAGACATAAGTCATTACAGAACGAATGAGTGCCTTATAGTAGTTTAATTTAATATTAGCGCTTAATTGCTCACATTTGAACAGGGAGTAGACTCTGATAAGTGTTCTGAAGGCCTTGGCTTCGATAGTTTCTATAAGATATATTTTCACGTAATCTTCCCGACATACTTGGTTAACGAAGGGGATGTTCCGTCCTTTCAATGTAAGGTGAGACTCCGCCCGTCTATTTCCACGAGAGAAGCAGGTGGCCTGAGTCTTTTGTGTATTGATTTTAATATTCCATCGCTCACACCATGACTGCACTGATGTAAGGCCGCGCTGCAATTTATTGATAACATAACCCTCCTTGCGGTCAGTGGTGTATATAAAAGTGTCGTCCGCACAGTGGGTTAGGTATGTAGCTGGTGTTTGGGGAACATCATTTATGTACAAATTATGTAATAAGGGGGACAGGACAGAACCTTGTGGCACCCCTGCTTTTATTTCTCTAGACGTGGACAGTTCACCTTCAACCGAGACTTTGCATTTTTTGTTTGAAAGAAACGAGCTAACAAGGTTAACTGTGTTGACCGAAAAGTTTAATTTGCAATAACTTATACAAGAAACAATGGTGCCATATATTATCAAAGGCTTTTTCGATATCCAAGCATACCGCACCCGTAGACAGGTTACTCTTAAAATTTAAGGTCACGCGGTCCGTTAACTTCACACTTTGAAGTGTCATGCTGTGACGTGCACGAAAGCCTAACTGACCTGCCTTTAGCAAATTTCTTTCATCGATGTGCCTTTGGACTATTCTTTTGAATAACTTTCTCAAATAGTTGCCCGTAGTGGACAGGAGGACAATCAGACGTAAATTTTGAGACAATTTGAGATCTTTGCATGGAACATCATTTTTGCTTCCTTCTAAGACGATGGGAAATGAAACAGCCTAATACAGAGCTTAAATAAGTGCGTAAAGTGAAATAGTGGTCTGCTTGGAATGTGCCTGAAGCATTCGTTTGAAATTCCGTCAATCCCGCAGGCCTTTCTCAGTTTTAGTGAATTTCTTAATTTTAATACGTCCCACGGTCTAATTTGTATAGTGGGATTGTCATCTACGGTTACGAACAGAGCTTGGACTCTATCCTCCACCCTCCGTTCATGGTCTTCGTCACACAAGTCATGTGGTGTGAACTGATTTTCTAAACAATCCGCGATTGCGTTGGCTTTGTCTGTCGGGTGGAATTTGAGGCCTGAATGACCATGAATTGCGGTTGGTGCCTTTGATCCATCCCCTTTTCAAAGGGATTTCGCAATAAGCGAAATTACTTGAGTCGTTACCTCACAGTTACCTATTCTTTTTTCCCCACCATTCAAGTGCCTTTTTCTGAGTCATTCTTCGAATGTTTCTGGTGACCCATTTCACTGCCGCTTTACATGCTGGATACCGAGTTTCTTGCTACAATTTTCTTAACCTCTGCTTCTCTTTTAGTAAGCGATCTAAACGAGGTTCGGACCCGTCCTGTTTGTTCATTTTATTTCAAATATCTTGTAATTGGTCGTAAACGTTTTCGTTTTCTTCAGCTCTTCATTCGTCTGCGCCGCAAGGGTCCAAAAAATAATAAATTCCCTCTTCCAATATTTAGTTTTACCTCTAGTATTCTTTCGCTCGGTTATGCGTAGTTTATAATTGTGTTTCTTAATTTATTTTTGTACCCAAAACATTACACTCGCTTGAGTTCGTGCTTTTCTGTTTACACCACTATATATTAATATGCAGTTATATGTTTCCATTGTAGCCTTTCATTTCATTTCTGATTGTGTCACTTCTGCTATTTTAATTTGTTTCTCATTTAATACAGTGTCCAGTTCCTCGCCTTTTTGGGCCATTTCCTTTACATTCCAGGTTGCGTATTGATTAATTTTTTCCGTTTTCCCTTTACCGTTTTCTTCCATAGTTTATCGTCAACTTCTCCGTCCTCTTATCTTTTTTTTTTTTTAAATTAAAGCTTTATTTCTATCGACAGTATACATAAATCAGACATACAGATTGCAAGTTGTACCAATATTTACCAACTTCTGTGAGAATAAAAGAAACGAGTCACCCGCACCTTCCGCTACGTGAGGAATCAAAGAAGAAGAATCAGTAACTGTAGTGAAAAATTATTGAAAAAAAAACACTACCTTCTGTCCTCTTATCTTTTAATTGAGGCTTGAACGTAATATTTAATTCCATAAGGCGAGTTACTAGCCTACCGCTAGAGAAATCATTGATGGGGTTGCCACCTTCTAGCTGTTGGACAGGCGTGTTCTGCAGCATTTTCTCTACGGATGATGGAAAATTTATACCATTGTACTCGGTCTGCAGAGCCTCGTTAGTCAGGGTGGTTTGCACCACGTGCAGGAGAGGATGGGGTTTGGGTAGGAGAGATTATTAAATCCATCTCACTAGCTCTTGCAACCCATTAATGTGCATAAATCACAGAACACTTATCTCATGCCTCTGTTCCCAAGATTCCAAGGTCCTGGTATTGCTTTGAATTTCTGTTGGTACTTTTAGTCACAGCACTGCAAAACTGCAACATGCAAATGTTCGCCCGCTAATCTACTGGCTCCTTTAATGTCCTTCACTCGCCGTTGTGATTGCCGTACGTAGATTACCTAAATACTAAATGAAGGCAAACAGCTAATAACCGAGATTTACGCGAATGGCAAGTCGACGTCCCTTGGTCTATTAAGCCATTCCTGTTTTTGACCACATTACTGGGATCCATGACAGACACCTTACAATAAAACTGAGATTTTGCTTACACTAACAGTTTTCCATCCTCAGGAGAACACCTCGGTTTTGGGATAGTAAAAACTAATGCTCAAAAGGGAAGTAACTTTTATATGGACGTCGAAGTTTGGCTGGAAGTTTCCCTGGGATTTGAACCCACAGTGGCATACTCTCATGCTGAAGTTATGCGCGGCTTCGACTGCACTGCACCCTTAGCATGCTTTCCGGCGACTTGGGTAAACCCTCAGTCAGCGTAAATACAAGCTGATTTGCCGAACCAAGGGGTTTCCCACTCTAGATAAATTGTAGCCTAAACTCTCAGATAGAGCTCTGATGTCGACGGCGATTGATGGAAATCCAAAATCATAGTGACTTTGCCTCTTGGTAATGTACCAAGTTGTACCGACAAACATCTGCAGCTTCCTGGCATGGGTACGACGAAAGATCTAAGATGGGTCTCGGTAGTCCATCTGTGGCGGGATGAGCTCCTTATACAGCAGACATCCTTTTTCATGGAGAGAACACTCCTCTTTAGCAGAAGATCCAGCGCTCCTAACCTCAGGACAGCTTTCTTTCTAACCTGATTGGTATGAGGCAACCAGGTCAGATGTGTATCAAGGATCACCCCCAGATAACGTTCTGAGCCAGCCCAATGTATTAGCTCTCCGAAAAACTGTACTGGTCGGAGCTTGGGGACACGCTTATGGGCCTTTGCGAAGAGCATCGCGGTGCTATTCGAGACGTTGATAGAGAGCCTCTATTCTCTTAGCGACCGTCATAGGTCGCTGACAGATGTTTACGGTACCTTACGGCAAGACTGGCTTAACAGTCGTGACTCCACTAGCCGTGTCTTCCTATTAGAATGCCAAATGGACGTTGTGAGTTGGCGAAGGCGTGTCGTTGCATTACTAACTGAACAGGACCGGGAAACTAGTTAGCTTGTGCCACGGCTAGAGAATGTGCCTGTTTGGAAGTGTTAGATATCCGTAAAGCTAAAGACCATAATGTAATACAAATGGTTTATATGTTTATTAAGTGGGCTGTATAATTATAATGAATTTGGTAACATAAGTTATTTAAATGAATGTGCACTGTCCATCACTCGTGTTCATATCATATCACATCACTAATATCCTGTTTATCACACTTTCCACTGATTCCTTTGTCTACATCGAGCGCTGCCCACGACTACTCCCTACTGCATCACGCGCTCTCTCGCTACTCGATCCTTTGTTCTCGTAGGCACGCTAAATACAACTGCTGCCCTCACATGGTAGCGTCCTACACCTATCACCACACGTGTTGCTTACGTCATCAGCTGATCTGTACTGCGCACTATTGAATCAAATAACAGCAATACAGTACTCACAGTTCATGGTTGGAACACACACTCCACAAACTCACCAATGTAAATAACTGTGCCCCACTAAACCTTACCATAATACCCAACAGGAAGGACGCTTTGTACGTCCAGGTTTGCCCGTAAGTTGCTACCGTAGCAGACGGGAGGGTTTGACCTTATTCCCCGCCCCCGGAAACTGTGGAGTGGAGAACCGTTTGCTCCGCGCTGGGTAATTTGGCGTTGCTGGACACTAGGGCTTTCTTCTTCCTTGTCGCCATGGCTTTCCTCAGCTCCCGAATGAGGGTCGGAAAAGCTGGCCGGATTAAATAGGCTTGATAAAGACTTGTTCCTTCTGCTTCAGCATAGCACCCACAGCAGAGGGCTCTCCTTCCCTTTCAACGCTCCTTCCCATCACAGGTGAACTAAAGGAAGCTCAACACTGGACAAGAGCTATCCTCCATCTTTCTAAATTCTGTACAAGCAACTGTTTAGAGTACACAAAAGGCAATCTTTTCTCCGATATCAACAAGGAAACATGAGATCAACCTTCAAGTGCAATCGAATCTATGAAGCACGACCAATCTTCTCCGCTACCTTTGGTCTGGATAGGCCGTCGTTAATCCGTTGCTATCTGATGTGATTTGACGGCGGGTAGAACTCGTCGCCGAGAACGGGAGAACGACTACCGCCATACTCCGTGTCAGGGGCCGCAGATTTATTCGGCTAACCTGACTGGGTTTTTCGTAACATTTTCTCAGTTGTAAGGTGAATGCCATGATATAATGCAAAAATGTAGCACCGCCCGCATACCGCCTCAGACACAGTGGTTTTAGCAAAATGTTTGCCCACCGTCGCATGACTTTAATATGCTACTATGCCACTCTGGGTTTAGTACGCAGAGTGGCATAGTAGCATAATTCGAAAGCCAGAGAGCCACCCCGTCAAAGTACGCCCCGTCATAGTAGTGATGATGATGATAAATACCAAAGAGGTCCTGTGCTTCTTCAGCACTAGACCTTAGTATGCCCAAGTCATCTTCTTCAACCAAGACGAGAAACGCAAACCCCAGTTATAGATGACTGTTATTGGAACCAGCGATGCAGTCAAACGCAGGAATGGCTAAACAAACCAAGGTCTCTTAGTTCTTAGGTAGGTTGGTTAATCAGCGACCGCGGCTGTCTGTTTCTTAGTTGCTCGGAAGGGGCTGTTCCGTAGTTGGAGGGATGTTACCACAGCTTTATCTGTTGCAGGAAAAGTTGCCTATCACAGAATGTCTAAGCACGTTGATTACAGGTATCACCCCATTACAGACATTGTTACAAAAGGCAAAGTGAAGGTGAAGTACATCCCTACAGAGAAAATGTTGGCACATGTCTGCACTAATGGTTACATGGTCGAAAGCATGTTATTTTTGCTAGGAGTTTAGGTCTTACAGGATTGAAAGATTGAGGAAGAGTGTTGTGTATGATAAAATCTTTTGTAATCGTGCACCTTAATATGTGCACTGACAAATTTCTCATAATGTAGATGTATGTATCATGGTTTCTTGTTTGTCAGTTGTGTTGTATGAGTCGGTAGGTAGTGAATACACTTCCGGTTTATCTATAGTAACTCTCACTGTTGTGTTCTTATTATTATCTGCTCATTCTTGTTTCCAAAAATGAGATTATAACACTTTCGACAAAGTCGAAATATAACTGACATCTATGTACATTCTAATGACCCTTCAATATAAGATGGTTAAATGTAAAATGATCTGTCATTTCAATTCAAACAACTTACATTGCAGTAATTCTTCTTAATATATTTTGATATATGTAGAACCTGACAATGACCCATTTCGGCTGAAATATGTTGTAAGCAATTTACTCATATACATAATAAACATCCTTAGTTGTGATTGACGGTTCCTTTTTTCTCTATTATTATAAACATGGGAATATCCTAAAACTCTTCTCTGCCATACTAAATTCCCACAGTCTGTAAATCACGTTGGCATATAAGGCCATCTGAAATTCAAGAAACAGCTGTTAGGAATTTCACTGTTCTTTCCCATGAAATAAAAGCAGCAGGCCTACCTGGATCGTGGGTTTGCACATTGCAGTTTCACTTATTTGCAAAATAATCATGACTACCCTCATGACTTTAGTGTAGTTCACTTTCTTGTTCTTTGTCACACCTGTATAGTGATATACCAGTGGCCATATTTGTGCTCACACATAATTCTGTAGCTACCTATGTATTGTACAATATTCCAGCTGCACTATTCACTACTTTCAGGACTAATTGTTTCCCTTGTGTTATAATATTTTTAAAAATGTTATATATTCTTTGATGAAGGCCTTAGGATCAGCAAAAGAGGAAAATAATGTCTGTGTTAGAGAAAGTGCAGGTGTTGCATAATTTAAGGAACAGGGGTATAAGAATTGCTGCAGTTGGATACCACTGTGGTGCAAATTATTCAATTATTTTTATTATCAAGAAAATGAAGACCAGATTGGGGAAGGTTTGTAAGACCTGTGTTCCATTGAGTGTAAAAATTTTGTAAGTCATCATAACCCTTTCGTCAAGAGGATGGAAAGAACATTTTGTGTATGGCTGCAAGATGAGACACAGAAAGGGTTTGGTCTGTGGTAATGTGGTGAGGGAGGACGCATGATTATGGAACCACTATGCAGAGAGTGGGAATGAGGGGAAAGGCCTGGACAACATAAAGGAAATGGGAGAATCAGCATCTGCTGATCATATAGCTGGTTCTTATTGTCATTCATATTTTCCTTTCAGACATTACTCTTTATTGGATGGCATAGAAACTGAGGTCAGAAGTGATTATGAACACAGTCTTCATAAAGCAATACTGCATTACATGCTACTGGTTCCTGATGAAAGAAAACGTCTAAAAATTGAGGCTTATCCTGTAGAGTATCCAGCAATCATCATACGAGCTCCAGTTCCATGGCATTGCACTTTTATGGCATCTAGTCAAATGCTAGATCATAAGCTTTTCATTGTAAATCCAATTTTATTATACCTGAGGGATTTATGGGAATTTCAGTGAGTATTTAAATTCTTGAAATGAGATAGTACCATAGAAAACAGGAAACACAGATTAAGGAATTCAAATATGTTGTTTAAGCCCATTGTAAATACTATTCATTGTCATGACAAAAAGTATTTTCAGAAGAAATTATTTTATTGCCTTCAGAGTTTTGAAATGTTGATCCATTATCCAACACGTTCATTGACATAAAATATACCATGTATGTTTCCTTAATTATTTTCGTTTATAGTTTGTGTTACATAATGAAGAAAACATTAATACTATGTAGCTGATTGTATGTATCATACATATCTGTGTTAAACGATTTTATCTCATAAAACTGCGAAGTCTCAAGCCCTAATTCTGAATATCAGTTACATCAGTTATAAAACACAGCAAAACTTAAATATAATTAATTATGCAGTATTACTGATTTTGTCAGTCCCAGGAGGACGTTTATAATTATACATTGTTTTCATCTGATTTGGGATGCTTTTGGTTAAAATAATTTACGAGTACTCCTGATATGTAGACATCCGTCACTTTTAGGTAACTTTATTTGCAGGGAATTTCAGGTTAGAAGGGGCCTTCCTCCTATTGTATTAATTAAAATTTAAACATGCCCCTAACACTCACACACACACATGTCTATGCAGAATTGTTTTTAATGAGTTGCAACTTAAAAATGGATTGAAAATTAAGAAGGTAACTAGACACACAACAGTGCATTGATTAATAAGGATTATTAGTCTGAGATATGTACCTTAATCTGAGGACTTAAAAGCCTATTGTTAGTGCTGTTGTATGTGCCTCTCACAGTAATGGGTTTACTGTTCGTCATTTTCAGCTACTCTGGTATGGTAATTGTGTCAGTAGATCAACTGAGAAAGGAGTTCCCTCCTCCTCTTGAGGCCGAAATGCTTGAGACTGCAGTAGACAATTACTGCAAAGAATCCAGGAATATTCTCTTGTCTCGGTAAGTACTGGGAGTGATTTGGAATATTAAGTTTTAAAATCTGTAGGAATTATCACCAATGCAACCGACCATTTCAGGGACTTTGGCATAACTGCGTGGAATTGCAGTGTGAAATGCAGACAATCAAAAATCTATTAAAGCAGTTGTATTAAAATTTATTTGAATAACGAAGTTTTGAATTGGAGCAAAAATAGGTTTTTATGTAGAAAGAGCAATGAATTTCAGTTCTGCTGAGAAGTTACACCATGTCAACTGGACATTAAGTAAAATTCCTTTAATCAGACATCTGATAATCTAGCACTCCTAATAGTCCCACATTCAATATATCCTGATCTCTTGTTTCCTATTCCATCAACTTCTTCAGCTATGAAGACTCCAGAAAACACAGAAGAGGACACTGATGATCCTGAAGCAGCAGATGAAGGAGATAAAAATTACCCGATTCCCCTGTTTACGTGTGCAATTACCTGCAACAACTTAGGTCAGTATAGGTACTATCTGATAATCCAGAATATCATATAATTCGTCACCTACCA
Source organism: Reticulitermes speratus (assembly GCA_021186555.1). NCBI lineage: Eukaryota > Metazoa > Arthropoda > Insecta > Blattodea > Rhinotermitidae > Reticulitermes > Reticulitermes speratus. Next base: position 13,596,870 of record JAJKFL010000005.1, on the reverse strand, counting down.
GGTTCCATGGGTGCTGGATTAAAGGAATTTTACTGTGGTTACGAAAATTTTGCCTTTATCTTCAAGGTGACGCAGGATAGTTACTGTTCACGAGTCAACATGGTGTAACACCCCAGAAGAATTGAAACTTCAGCAACGCCTCTGTGAGAATCTCAAATCTTGGATTTAAAATTGCTGGAGTAGGTGCATAGTGACACTTAGAAATCATACAAGTTTCAAGCATTAAGCACCATTTTTGGTCCTAAAATAGCCCACAGGAAGATGATCACTAACAGTGCATGAGGAAGCAGAAAGACAGCACTGGGGTGGAAAACTGTTTACAGACCACTGCACAAAATTCTAGTCATTGCTTCCCCACGTTTATCACAAACATCACGCAATAAAAGCTTTATTTTTTCCTCTAGAGAAAATATGGTTCGTGTGTAAATTTAAGACAAACTTGTGTTATGACTATGTATTTGCTATACTTGTAAACTATACGAGGGTGGTTCAAATTTAAACGAGAATTCGATTCTAAAAAAATTATTCACAATAAAATGGGAAAGTCTTACTCAAAACTTTTCAATGTAGTACCTGTTGACTGCCATACACTTGTGCCAACGTTCTGGAAGCTTCTTAATTCCAGTTTCAAAGGAGGTTTTCGGTTGCTAGTGTATCCAACTTTGCACAGCTGCAATGACCTCATTATTATTCCGGTATCTCTTGCTTCCTAAAACGCTCTTCATTGGTCCAAACAAATATAATCAGATGGATCTAAGTCTGGACTGTACGGTACATTACACTTCAGTTTCAGTAGAGTTGCCATTGTTAAAGCCGCAGTGTGAGGACGGGCGTTGTTTTGGAGGAAGAAAACTGAATCCTGCCTTTTTCTTCGCTTTGAGCGGTATGCCGGATTCACTTTTTCATTCAGGAGAGTTGAATAGTACTGCGCATTGATGGTTTTTTGACCAGTGAGAATGATACCCTTGGAATCCCAGAACACAGTAGCTTCCCCGCTGAAAAAATTGCTTTCGCTTTTATTGGGAGGTGGATAATGGGTGTGTTTCCATTGCTTACTTACTCTTTTTGATTCAGGAGTGAAGTAGTGGACCTAGGTCTCATCACAGGTCACAATTGAGTCCAAAAATTCGGCTCCTTCTCTCTCGTATCGTTGCAAAATTTGAGTAACAGCCACAAAACGTCTTTCCCTGTGCTCCGGTGTTAGGAACCTTGGGACCCACCTTGCGTTCACTTTACTGACTTTCAACTCGTTGTGCAGAATTTCTTCAACACTCCCTACACTAGTTTCTACTTCCTGTGACAGTTCAAGAACAGTTATGCGACGATTAGTCCGAATAAGTTCACCAATTTTCAAAACGTCTGGATTGACAGAAGTTCTTGGTCGCCGAGCGTGAGGTTCATTTTCAACACGGTCTCGTCCTTCTCGAAATGATTTCGCCCAACTGAACACCCTTGGCTGTGACAAACATTCATCCCCAAAGTGTGCTTGAAGCCTGGTAAAGAATTCAGAAGGTACCATTGCCTTCTGAACCGGTTCTGTGGGTGTATTTCTCGCAGAATACGTAACGGCATGGAGGCCCGTAAGTCAACCCGCGAACGACTCTTGGGATTAGGCACTGCTTTCTCTACAAGAAAAATAATAGTCAGTTTCTCTTCGGGTTAATTTGGATAGGGCGAAATCCCATCTTTTAATTAGGCGTGGAATTGGCTTTCTACATGATGTACTTTGACAGAGGATAAATATTTTGTGTCGATAAGTACAGACAAGTGATATGAGCGTAGGACGGAACGCGTGGTCAGATACAAAAGGAAAACAATATGATATCTAGTATCTCGTGGGTGGCAGCAGGGGTTTCAGAAACGGTGGTTTATAAGTTCGGATCTTTTCATCAAACAGTATTCGTTGTTGGTATAATTACACAGCAACCTGTCCGTTTTTCTGTTAAGCCTAGAATTCGAGTCCTCTTCGTTGGCATTCAAGTTTCCGGCATAATGTCTGGGATGGAGGAAGGCGTTTCCAAATCTGGGGCTTCTTGAAAGCATCCTGAAGTGCGGCTCAATCGGTCGACTGCCACACTGAAGACGGTCGAGCGGAGCTATCTGTAGTGCAGGACAGATTGGAACACGGATGGAACCACGTCTTTCCACGGAAGTGTTGGGTAACTTCTGATCCACAACGCTCTCTGGGGTCGAGAACAGAACTCCCTAAAGAAGCAGATGTGACCAACACCGGGAAGATTGGCAACACTACAAATTCTGTGTTCAATGACACAGAACCCCCAAACAGTCACCTCTGATGATGATCTGCGATGTACTTGAGTACGTTCTCTTTAATGCCTGTGGAAGTGATATGTCGGCTGATCTTATCTACTCCACGTCCCCTACAAAAGCAGCTCGCTCAGACCGTTGTTTTTGTAGTCGAATATGGCATCACGACGTAGGAGAAAGAACGGGGATAAAAAACTATTGTTGGCCTGAAGGAACGCTGAAGAACCCGCGGAAGGTGGTTGCAACTGAAACATTTTCTCAGCCAACACGGACTCCATATAAGCATCTCAGATTAGGACATTCTTTCCCAACTTACCAAATCCTCTCCCCACCCCCATTTAAGCGGAAAGGCTGGACTACCTTCCACGTCAGAGAGTAAGCTGGGCTTCCGTCAAAAGCGAAAATCCCGAACGAGATGGCAACCCGCACGAAACTGTCTTGGGCTAATCTCAAGGAGTTATGTGTTTCTACTCCCCAGAGTCGCCTACGTGACAAACTTCCCCTTATATCAGCATGTATTCAGGATGAAATAGCCTGATTGAAAAGCTGAGAAGGTGGTGGTAAATCACTAGGAACACTGCTTTTGAGAGTTGTGGTTATCGGCCCATAAATTTCAGTGATCCATCAGCTAAACGAGTGGTGCTACTACCGCTTTTTCAACAAGCTGAAAATCCTTCATTTGGCTGATGATATTTTGCAGTCACTGCCCTCAAATAGTCACGCAGTAGGATTTGTCTAGTCAGAATCCAAGAAATATGAGGCCTTGGTTGACAGCCTGCAAGCTGTTTCATTGGTCAAATGACCCGCAGGCTTCGGCAGTAATTCAGATATTTGACGAGAATTTGCAAGGATATTGTTCTACACCTGCAAGCTAGTCTAAGTTATCAAACACAGTTGAGGTTCAGGATGCCATCCAGGATTTCAAGGTCGGCATGGCACCAGTTCTAACCGTATACTGAGTAGGGTTCTGAAGCTTCTCCGTAAAATTCTTTATTCCACTTCGTTAGGTTATTCAAAGCCGATCTTCGCACACATTACTTCTCGCATGTGTCGATGCGCGCCCGCGTGATTTCGAACCACAAACCTTAGAAGGACATCCACTTTCCTCGTCTAATCATCCTATAAGCCTGCAGCACACTATTGGCAAATTGTTTGAAAGATCCTACTATCTATGATCTCGATTAAATAGTGACGATGAAGAACAATGAAGAGAAGAGTCTAATGGTCGAGCTCTTCCTAGATGTAGCTTAACACTACGATCCCTTATGTGGCGATTATTTCCTCTAAAAGTCAGATGTCCTATACATCCTCTCTTACCTTGGAGAAGCTACATCTCACTACCTGCAAGACTGGATGTTAAGAAGCGTCTTCTAAGCCGCCATAACGTATATCTGTGACACACGGTGGAATTTTCCTTGGTTGTGATCAGTCTGTGCATAAGTGACAGGCATGCACCATCCTACCATGTCGATTTGACCATATATACTGACGAAACTACCAACGTAGCCACGTCCCGCAAGCCAGCAATTCTTGTCACCTACATGTAGTAATATCGTAGTGACAGAGAGGAGTGGTTGAAACATTGGAAGAGCACCATGAACATCTCAAAGGGCATCGCGATGCTTTTCGCAAATTCTGGTAGTTGCATTACTAAACTCCAACCAGTATAGGTCTTCTGGGAACCAATCCACTGTCTCGTTACATTCCGTTATCTTTGGTGAACATTGATATAAGTCTTGCCTGGTCGCCTCGTATCAATCAAGCTATAACGAAAGCTGCCCAGAGCCTGGGAGAGTGGTTTCCCTTCCTATGCAAGAGGAGTGATCTATCCATCAGAAATGTAGTTCTGATGTAAACGCAGATTATATTTCCAGTGATTCAGTTCGCGTTCATGATATAGAAGTTCCCGGTTCTTTGTCATTTCACGAGGCTACAGGTGCTTAATTCCTAGTTTCTTTGCATTGCTGCAGGTGCACCGTGGTACATTGTTAACAGGAAAGGATGACCACATAAAAGCACTAACTCAAAAATTCTAGGTTAGGGGTCGGCTTTTTTCGACAATTGTTCTCTTATTTGCGCTGACCGAGGGGTCTACAGTCGTCAAAACAGCACGCAAACTGTCACTGACTTCATCAGGGTCATCGAGATGGTCTGAAGAAAGCTTGTCAATTCAAAATAACGAATCGTGCCCATCTGGACAATTTTCTGCTAACCTTTCCGTGATGTTTCCTCCATTGCAAGGCCCATACCAGGGTATATTGCAAAGACGTAGCACGGCCCGTACTTCCCTGAGCACGGCGGCTTCATCTAAGTGTCTTCCCACCGTCGCATGACTTCAACTTGCGTCTATGTCACTCTGTTTTGAAACCACAGTAACGCACCTACCCAAAGTTTCCCCCAGATAAGTAATAATGAAATGATAATATAAAAATATCCTGTGAATCTTCAGCACTGGATGTCAGATCGTCCAGTTCGTGGTCTTCAACCAAGACGGGAAATCGTCAGCGTAAGCTCAAATTCCTCTTATAATATTAGGTATATGTTACCTAGCTCAGAATTACGGTCAAACGCAAGCATGTCTAAACAGAGCAAGAGACATCGACTTAATTTCAGCCAAGTTCTCTGCCCTTATTTAGTTCTTTGATTGTTTGTGTGGTTGGTTGTTTGGCCTGTCATTAGTTCCTCAATCTGACAATGCGACAGCACAAACCTACCGACACGACGCACTGCATACATCCACCTTTCAATCAGTAACAGCCACTTTCTAATCAGTGAATCGACCATGAATACCACGAGTCTGCACACTCACAGCACTGTCTTCCTTCGCACTTGTAACCTCTGACCATATTTAAACATTGTAAAAGTGGAATTGTAGTTATCATTGCAGGCTTTTGGTCTGAGTTGAAGAAGAAAACTAAAGCCACGGGGTGGGAAATATGGGTCAGGTTCTCACTTCGTCAATAACGTTGGTGCGGGTTCGAATTTCATACACTACAACCCCGATATATTTTACATACCGTATTGCCTTTTGACGCATGTGGAGCAGAGCAGGATTCGTTCTCAATAAAGTAATTAAAATCTTCAACCAATATATCGTGAATGAATATATAGTCCATTGTTGAAAATAAAATTCTGTATACTAATTGGTCTACATGGCACAAGAAGGCAAACGGGTTGTGAGATGCATCAGCGATTACGCATGCGTGATCACCTTAACACGGGCGTAAACTTGACCATGAAGTGCCCATCAGGCTTTTCATAAAATCATGGTATTAAGCATTATGTTTCTCAAAACTATTTTAACATCATACACACTGTCAGATACCACCGCACGCCACTGGTTTGTTCCATAGTTTTAACATTTTAGACAGGGGCACACTTAACTGCACAAACAAAAAAGAACTTTCCTTATGACGTGAGTTTGAGCTTTTAGTTCTTCTAAGAATAAGTCTTCATATGCACATAGATTATTTCTCTGAATATTTATCTTTGCAACATCATTGCCGGTTTTTTAATGTTTCTGCAGGTGGCTACCTCAATGTGCAGAAATATTCCTGGAAATGAAGAGCTGCTGGAGTCATCTAGTGCCTGTAAAACCAGAAGAATCCATGAAGATAATGAAATTGTTTTTTGAATGTGTGTGTTCACTTATGTCCATTCAAATCCGGCAACTAATAATGAAGTCCTTGTTACACTTTCTGGGTTTGATTGCGCCATATAGAGTGAGTTGAGCCTTGTTTTAAATTAACATTAAATTGCTTAAGTTCTGACGTAACACTTTTAATTTTGAGATTTCTTGTCACGCGTTCAAACTTGGAGAGGGTTTCTGCAATATGTGCAACAAATCATCTAGTATTTTTATAATTAGTACTTCTGCCATGAGTAGGATTGGACAGCTATTGCCCAAGACGGCGGGCATCGACGTAACAAGATGGCTGTTAATTTTCAGTTTTTTAACCAAAGAATGCACTTTTTAGTTTCGTATTTTGTTCAATTCACCCTACATATGTTTCGGCCGTGACTCGGCCATCATCAGGGGTACATTGATAAGTTCACTTCACTGTTCACTGGTCTATTTGGTATTATTACAGAAACGTTACACTGTTTGAGGCTATTTTTTACATTGACAGTCACCAGTATAAAAAGTCTGTTCAAGTTTTTCCTTGAAATGTCATGGTGTATTTAGTATTTATCTTCTGTTTGATGTATAAATTATAGCACTATAAATTTTGAATATAGAGCACTATGTCGAAAAATTATTAAAATTATTATTATTACAAATTGTTAAAATTGCTGGCAGTTGGTTTTGTGTAGATATTGACGTCCATTGTCTTGTTGTCTGCATAGGGAAGGGCGTTAAAGCCGTATGACTAAATGCTGGCTGTAAGAAACCGGGAAGAGTATTCTTTTGTCTATGGAGCTCTTAAAATCTGTCACGCACGGGGAAAAGTATAACTGTTCGTTGTATTAGTGGAGAGGTATAGCCGGTTTAAAGTACAAGCGATAAAATTCATATAGGCCTAATCATATATATTCTGCCAATATGCATCGTGGTTACATGGGAATATATAAAGGGACCTTCACACGTATGCTGCTCACCAGTACAAAATGACACACAATGTATAGCAAAACAGCATGTTGGTTTCCATCTTTCGAACAAGTGATATTTAACACACACAATATGACGATAGTATCTGATTCACACATTGCATGAGCGTAACTTCCCTGCGGCAAAGAAACGCAATAATTTCACATCTATTGGGAATAGCTTCCCTGTCGCACAAACACACATGTTATGAGAATAGCATACGGGTCACATATCACACAGCAGTCAAATCCTGTAACAGGTGTATAGACCACAAAATAAGATTTACACTTTCCAGGTAACTTCCTCGAATAACACGTCAGACTGCACAAAAAAAGAATGGATCTCCCTTGGAGAAACGAAATTGCTGGAGCTCTTGGCACTCCGGATATACTCGATGTTATTTTCAGCCTTCCGATATCGCGCCAGCTGTTTGACCAAGGTCGAAATTTTAAGCAGCAGGTAATTGAGTTTTTGGACTTTGACGTTGATGGGTTGTCAGTCCATGATCATTCTGGTCGCCTCATCCCCGCGTACAGTATGCAGCCGGAACGTGACTTCTTGCACCTGTAGGGTTCATTCCTGCAGAGGTGCTCGCACAAATTAGGCAGGTGAAGCGAGAAAGTCGCCAGCAAAGACGGGGTGACGACGACGGGCATCTGCCTCGCGGCGCCGAACTCGGCTCGCGCCTGGTAATTGCGGTTAGAGTAGAACTCGAGACACACGTACTTGGTGTGCTCGGGATTTAGGAAGTACATTTTACGAAGCAGGACACAGAACATAGTAAACAGATCGCACAAGTCATTAAAAAAAACACAAGATTATAGCTTGAATATTGGCTTGTTGCACAGCGCGTAAATTAGCCTGAACAATCTGAACACCTTCTTGGACAAACGATCGTACCGCTAATGTTGCAGTTGAAAGGGTGCTTGGATCTGTTCATGACACGCAGTAATACGAGCAGCTGTGAACGAGTCGTGTTCGGCCACCTTCTGCGCTGCTGGAAGGATAGTCTATACGCTATATAGTTGAGCACGTGCAGGAACGACTTTTCGGACCACGCCATATTATGCGTCGTTTCGAAATCATGGAACACGTAAAACACTTTTTCGCTCGAGGCGGACCTATTCGAAAGTGGGGACATGTAACATGCAAGTTCCTTTTCTTTATTCTTCATGCATTTCGAACAGTATTTCTTGTAGCATTCGTGTCCGGCAGACATCATAGCTCCGCACGTGCGGCAGCGTCTCTTTGTGTGCATACTGTCTTCTGCCCCGAAATCTTAATACAGCTGGGATTCTCGTAAACACGTCCTGTTCTTGAAGTAACTGTTGCATTCGGGCGTAATCGGTTACGTAAGGCGAGCTCGCGAAGCAGCTGTCGCACTACGCGTCGCACGTGTTGCACTCGCCGCGTTGACAGCATTTGCTGCAGGACAGGCACACTCTAGTGCATGGCCATGGCCTCCGTCAGATTCGTGATCAAGTTATAATTCTCTCCATTGTATAGCAGGTTGATTTAGGATTTGTGACGCTACTTGACCGTAAAACGTCACGCTGTCGAATCGCAGTCTCGAGTAGACTACGATCCGACACTCCGAAAAGTGGCGCTGAAATAGTTCAGTTCGGGTATATCTCCACCGTTACTCATTGCGATGTCCGTCTCCTGAAAGAACTCGCGGACTTTGGGCAGTATTTTTCGGTCTTGGCGGTATGCCTTCTAATCAGTATCATTCGTCAATTTGGCTGCAGCGAATATGAGCGTGCGTGAGGCAGATTTCCTCAGTCACTGCTTTCACGATATTTCGCTGGTGGTGGGCCATTAATGCAATGGTTCTCTGCGTTCTGTGACCGAAGCCCTGGGCATCCTGACGGAATGGACGTGACACGGCTACTCGAGACAAACTTAGGTTAGGGTGTAGGCTATGTTTCTGTTACAGTCGGCGCGATATTCAACCCCGTCCTGCTCACTCCACTAACCGTTCTCGGTCTGTTAACTACATGGCAACTCAAGACGAACTTAGGTTAGGGTGTTACAGTCGGCGCGAAATTTCAGCCTCGTCCTGGATGGACTGGCGCCCATACAAACTCTATAGACGCAACCTGGAAACATGTTAAGGTTTTCCTCAATGCATACTACCTCAAGACAAATTAAATCTACTGTCTTGCCGAATATATGTTCGCATCTCTTTGCCGCGCACGTGACATTGACCCCTTCACGATGTTCCTTCACGTCGTCAGACATGTGGACTGGTTGCTCCGGCCTGCGCACGTAGCCCCGCAAAACAACTAAGTATCATTGCTCCACCTCTTTCCATCTCACCGACCACATGCGGTCTTCTAGACGCACTCTGCCTTGCTGGCTACTGAAAGTTTTCGAGCTGTGATCGGGCTAAACTGCATTAGAGCCGCAAAATTTGCGGTTTTGTGACTACTCTTCTCAAGTGCTGGATTATGAAATGACAGATTAAATTAATTTCTATTCAAAAACACCTTTATTGAAATGTTTTAAAGAACTATACATTTTTTAGAATAAAGGTGCATCCAGTTGGTGTTTTTGAATAGTGACTATCAAAAGATGCACGGTGATTTTAGAATAAATTAATTTCGTTGTATTTAGTGAAGTGCATTTTGTTTATTGCTCACACATGTACTTGTGTACTTCTTGAGGAGTTGTATGATGTATACTGTATCTCTGATCTGGAATTTAAAAGGGTTATAACAAAGTTTCGAATTATTATGTACCTTATTTCTAAATTAATACCGGTGATTAACATTAGGGCACTGATGTAGTTTAGCCCGACCACTGTGTATCCAGTGTGCTGTGACGAAGTTCACGTACCTTCAGGGGCGTGGAGCGTTGTGGCAGCGCCCCCATCTCCCTCCTTCAACTAGGAGCCTTCGTTTCAAACTTTCCTTTTCTATTACATGGCCACCCAAGACACGCGTTCCTTAAAGTGTAGGCTATGTCTCCGTTCTGTGTATTAACTAAACGGCCACTCGAGACAGACTTTGGTTAGGTTGTAGGCTATGTCTCTGTTAAAGTCGGCGCGATATTTGAACCTCGTCCTCCTCACTCCAGTAACGGTTCTCAGTCTGTGTATTAATACGAGGTTTAAGTATCACACCGTCTGTAACAGAGACATATCCTACACCCTATCCTAAGTTTGTCTCGAGTGGTCATGTAGTTAGTACACAGACCAAGAACCGTTAGTGGAGTGAGGAGGACAAGTTTCAAATATCGCGCCTACTGTTAACAGAGACATAGCCTACCTCCTAACCTAAGTTTATCTCGAGTGGCCGTGTATTTAATACCCACTGGGTCATATGTGGTACGCACGGAAGCGAGAGTTAACTACACTGCCACTCGAGACAAACTTTGGTTAGGTTTTTGGCTATATATCTGTGACAGTCGGCGCGATATTTCAGCCTCGTCCTCCTCACTCCACTAACCGTTCTCGGTCTCTGTTAACTACATGACCACTAGAGACAAACTTAGGTTAGGGTGTAGGCTATGTCTCTGTTACAGTCGGCAAGAAATTTCAACCTCGTCCTGGACGGACTGGCGCCCATACAAACACTATAGAGGCAACCTGGAAACATGCTACGGTTTTCCTCAACGCATACAACCGTCAGAAAAACGACATCTATTGTCTTGCCAAATATATGTTCGTATTTCTTTGCCGCGCACGTGACATGGACCCTCTTGTGTACCACGCTAGCGGATTTTTATTTTCACTAGTTGGTGGCAGTGTGTAGCTGAACGCGGGAAGAAGTGAGTAAGCGGACAAAGGAACGTGTGTGTGAACTAGTGCGTGGGTGCTGTGGTTGACCCCAAAGTGAAGTAAGATAACGTTACAGAGACGCGACTTAAGTGTAAATTGGCGTGTGCGCAACATATGGCGACGGTGACAGGATTCATAAGTCGTAGGGGAAACGTTAAACAATGGGGTTAGATCGAGCGTTGCGGTTAAGGAAGGCAACGCGTGCGGCATTCACGAGGGTGTAACTCAGTTTGATAAGTTGATGGCAGCAACAGAACCCGACCTGAAATCCATTCAAGTCACGTACCGACTTTTAGAGGAAAGGCGGCGGCATTACGGAAGCAGGATTCACAGGTATTGGATATGCTGTTAGACACAGAGATGGCGGTAGCCGAGGAATATCAAGCCAAGTTCATAGATAGAAAGCTGGGGTTTGAATCCAGCCAAACATCTAACGAGTGTAGCATGTCATGCGCCAGTAACCAAAACACAAGGAAGTTCAAGTTGCCGAAATTAGAATTTAGAAAATTTGGTGGTGATATTAAAGATTGGTTGCCCTTTTGGAGCCAGTTCTAGAAAATCGACAAGGATGACGAAATATCACCAAGCTACAGTAGCTGGGTCCAGGGCGAGAGAAATTGTGGAAAGCTTCCTGCCCACCTGTGAAAATTATTCGAAGGCAGTGGCCATCCTGAAGGCGAGGTTTGGCAGAGAGGAGCTTCTGGTGGAGGTGTATGTGAGGGAAGTTTTGAAAATGCTTATATCTGCTCATCAGGCCAAAGAATCGATATCCTTGTCCTCACTCTACGATAAACTGGAATCCCACGTGAGAGCACTTGAAACTTTAGGTGTAACGACAAACGCGTGTTCCACAATGTTGTTTCCCCTGGTAGAGTCTTGTTTTCCGGAGGAGTTTCTAAGAGCATGGCACCGGAGAGTGAACACAACACAGTGAGTGAGGAGACAAAGGATGTGTGTGTGTGAACTAGTGCATGGGTGCTGTGTTTGACCCCAAATTTAAGTAAGATAACGTTACAGAGACACGACTTAAGTGTAAATGGCGTGTGTATGCAACAGACCCCTTCACGTTGTTCCTTCATGTCAGAGATGTGGCCTGCGCACGCAGCCCTGCGCCCTCCATCAATCAAAAACGTATGTAACATTGCTCCTCCTCATTCCATCGCCCGTACCACACACGGTCTTCTAGATGCACTCTGCCTTCCTTGCTACTAAAAATGTTCGTGCTGTGGTCGGGCTAAATTACATCAGAGGCAACATTAGTATGTTACAAGCTACTTCCAGGATCAGTAAGGTTCTGTTCTTTCAGAACAAAGTTCCTTATGCTTACATTTTTTACCTTTCCATGACATCAGTTTTCTTAGATTCAAGAATTTGTGTACAATTCCTCTATCCATTAGTTTAATCCAGACCCAGTGTCCTATATGTTTTTGTGCATAAAATTGGTCAGTACTTTTATTTTTGTTGGACAGGGTGGAAATGACTTTGGTGAGGAGTTTAAGGACTACAAGCTTAATAACACACCCTTGGTCACAGTATATGTTAAACCAGTTGTGGGTACACATGACCTTAAGTTTGAACCAGAGCTTCCTCATGTGAAAGGCTTGGTACAGCGTTGTTTGGAGAAGATTATACAAGTGAACCAGAAATTACCTCGAATAGACTGTCTCCTTTTTCCTGGTATGTCCATGGTACACTAGAATAGGTTAGGAATATTTTAAATCAAATTACCTCATAATCATCAATATACACAGATAAATGCTCAAAATTTATATAAAATCATAAATCATCCATATACATGAACTCTCTTGCATGTTACATTGCCATCTTCAGGGAAACAATACAAAGGTATATAAAACCAACACATCCTATTTATATGTGTACTGATGTGTCTCATGTAGGAGAGTGTAGGACTCTCTTACATGAGACACATTAGTACATGGCACAGGGACTTGATTCTTTTGGTTTGAATACTTTGATACTAAATGTTTGCATGCACATAACCACATGCAATATAGACACTGGTACATCAATGAATTTTATTCAAGAATATGTCAGCATAATATTGTCAATAGCATCCACATATTCATGTTTATGGCTGCCATTATTAGGTTTTATCATTGCATATGTAAATTGGATGTTTTGGTTTTATATGCCTTTATATAGGACAGTGATTTATCACCATAACATGTAGGAAAGTTCATGTGTATGGATGATGTATGATGTTACATAAAATGTGTGCATTTGTTGGTGTATATGGATGATTATAATCACAATGCAAGGAATGTATAATATTAACTTTTAAAATTACTTCATTTAATTTTCAGTATCATTGTTATTTTTTGTGTGTGATACTTAATGTTAGTTACTGTATTGTTCTCTCAGTCTTTAAATACTTTCGAATATTACTATTTTGTGAAATGAATTGCATGTTCAGAAAATCGAATTTCGAGTGAGATCATGAGGATCCAATTTGGTGAAAGCTTGGGAAATTATTTCATTTCATGGGATTTTATGTTTTCACCAAAACAGTTATTTTTTTGGGGTTCAATCGAAAGATTGCATTGGTCTATCAAGCATTGTATTTGAGTACAGGTACTTCAAGTTTGATACACAATGTATAAACAACCTGATATGTGGTTATGTATGGTGTAATTTTCTCTTGAACCAAGTCACTGTTGCAATTATAGTAAATTAATTAATTATTGTATGATAAATAAAAGAGATGCCTGTACACTATGTCGAAATGATAAACCCAAATTTGAAGCAAAATGCACTATATATACTGTAGAAATTGCATAAAACTGAGTGCATAACAGTATGGTTAAATGGTTTAAGTGTGGTATAGGGCCTGGGAATTGGATAAAAGTGACATTTTATTACTTTCTATTACAAGACTGAGAAATTGATCTTGTAAGCATTAACAAAATGCAGGCATAAGAGAACAATGAAGACCTCCAAACATTATCAGAGAAGCGTACCGAATGAAGACAAACATAATTACAAAGCAGACACTGGAATAGAAACCATGAGATGACAAATCTCTGGGCTCTCAGAAGGGGGATTGAGCAAATATACTTGAGTGTTTATCATTAGATAGTTAAGTTTAATCTGTATAATACACAGTGATGATAATTACGTTGGTGACTGAATGCTGAGGCAGGAGGATTGTGGAAGGAATTGGTTGGGGCATGTTTTAGAATAATGTACCAACATTTGCTTGGAGGTATAGAGGAAAACTGTGAAATTCCTGTCAAGGTAATTTATTTACTGAAACCTGTGCGTTGTACTTCCTAGTGAAAAATGAGTGCTATTCAGGGCACAGTGTTATTCCCTGATAACAGAGGGTAAGTGGGGCAAGTTGATGATATGAAATACAACTCATGTTGTTTGCTTTCAGAAATAGCCACCTCAGACCTTTGGCTCCATGCCGTAGCTGCTCATGAAGAAGAAGTATGTAACATTGTAATGGAAGCACTGAAAAGTTTCGACACCAACCTCAAAGGACCATATTCTTACCTTATGATATATGAAGCTTACCTTCACATTTTGAGTGGTGAAGCTGAAAGTGCTATGTTCAAGTTCATGAAAACTGATCCTTTCCCAAATTTAGAGGTATTGTTTATCTCAGTCAAATCTTTACATAACTGCCATTGTTTCTGAGTATTTAGTGTGTGATAAGCTAGTGGGTAAATTGCATCACTAAGTTTTAAACAGCCAGGTATTTTCAAGATATTCTGATAGCAGTGAGCATGAAGATGACATCTTCTGGAATGTATTATAACTCACTTATTGAACCTTTATGGAGATGCTATGCTGCACTCTTCTACCCTAAATATGTAGTCAGTAAGTTACTCTCAAACAGCAATAGGTTACCAACACACTACATGGCATCACATCTCAGAAGATGATTGTTTTTCATTAAGTGTATATAAAACGTGGTATTCGACTGTATACTGAATGCTAATATGGAATAGTCAGGTTGGTTGGAAAGGATGTGAGCAGAAGCACTAATGGTCTATTTTGAGGTACTGTTCTTGCATTTTCCTTACAGTTCTAAGAAAAACCACCAATACCCAGTCAGCATAGCCAGTCTTCTGGCTAAATTATAACTGGAAACCTAAATGTGGAACAGGAGTACCAATAGGTAGTTTTCAGAGACAGACATGTTATGGAATGATCTGGTTTGGGTATAGGTTAGTGTAGGAAAGATGATTGTTGACATATTTATATGTGATGCTTCCATCAGAATTGTGTACAACTGTGTCACTGATCTGTGTACCAGTATTCAGTTTCTATCATATTTGCATAGTCATTTCTACAAGGTTGGTATATTATATTTAGGATTACTTGGTTCCTGGGCTTTCTCCGTTTTCTCCTATTGTGCAAAAGAGCACAGTGTTTCGGAAATTACATCTGTTTCTGTTCTCAGTTAAAAGAGTGGGGATGCAATTTTTCAGTTGGGTCTGAAAACAAAAGAGCTACTTTCCCACAGTCCAATGAGTGAGAATAAATCTTCCTGTCAGACCCATCAGAACAGGTGCCTCTCCACCCTTTTGCCTGATGTTGGTAACAGATGTAATTTCTGCATTGTATTCTTTTTTGGAATACAACTTGAGTGATAAAGATTAGAAACAAAGTATTGTAATCTAGTATTTTATAGGCTGTTCATTCCTAGCCGATCCCAATGGCCGCACGGTCTAAGGTGTGGGTCTGCAGCCACTCGCTTGCTGGGATTGTGGGTTCGAATCCCGCCAGATGTATGGACGTCTCTCTCTCGTGAATGTTGTGTGTTGTCAGGTAGAGGTCTCTGCCTCGGGGTGATCACTCGTCCAGAGAAGTCCTACTGAGTGTGGTGCCTCTAAATGTGTATGAACTTGAAGCTTCGATAATGAGGAGGCCCTGGCCCAGTAGAGGCTGTTGCGCCATAGGAAGAAGTGTTCATTATTAAACAAACGTTACAACCCCATATTATCATTCTTATTCCACACATAATTCTTTTGATCGAGGATCACAGTATAAAAGTTGTTTACATTAGCAGTACACTAGGCCTATTATCATGAATGATTTTATTTTATTCTCCTATAGTGAAATTCAGAACAAAAATTCATTGACGTTAAGTGGGGATCTGTCAATAGAAAGTAAGGTCTGTGTAACTGTATTTCTTTGTACTGTGTAGTTACTCGCTAGGATCTCTCAATTAGGAACCGAGTTCTGCTGTATAAGCAGCTCATGCGCCCAATGATGGACTGTGCGTGCCCCATCTGGAGGTCCGCCGCACGCAGCCACGTTATGAGGCTGCAGGTTCTTCAATCCAAGTGTCTTCGCATTTCTACTGGTGCACCTTGGTACATTAGCAACATGCACATTCACGAGGATTTGGGAGTTCCGTTCTTTGTAAAAACACATCAGAGCCCTAACCGAGAGTTAGGACTCAAAGTTAGCTGGTGTTGGGAACACCTTAATTCGGCAACTCAGCGGATATTTACACTGACCGAGGGCTGACCCACGTCGCCTGGTGCGCAAGCTAAGGGGACAGGTCAGCAGACCAGTTGAGGGCACCCGTAAAACAGTGGCCAAGTCGACACCAAATCGTGCCCAGCACTGATTAACTAGGCGCTTTTCGACTACCCTTACTGAGGTTTTTCCGTGGTATTTCCTCAGTTGTAAGGTGAATGCCAGGTTATAATGCAAAGTCGGGGCCGGTCTGCACCCCCCTTGGGCATGGCGGCTTCACCAATGTGCCTACTTGTAGACACACCACTGAAGTACACAAATAAGCCACTCTGGGTTCAAACCCCTGGGAGCCATCCAGCCAAAGTATACCCCCCACCCTCTCAATTAGGATGATTATGTGCTCCTAGAGCTGTAGCCTTTAGCATACCAAGTCCCGGTCCTTAACTCAATTTGCACTTGGATTTTCCTTCCTTACATGTGGGAATGGCGTTTGTAAAGAATTATTTGTAGCCAGCTTGAAAAAGAGCTAGCAAAATCAAATGGTTCTTCTAGCAGATGGCAGGAGGGATCAGAAACATAAAAACAGTGGTGTTAGCCCATACATGTGAGGTGTGTGAGAATGATACAGTTCGCAGGCATGGGCTGCCCAACATATGACCTAGTCAACCATATTTTAAATATCGGGGCTCCCATGCTAATCAAGTGGAAAAGGTTAGGTATATTTGCATGTTATATATTTACTTCCTCCATACTATATCATGTGTTTTTGATGGATGCAGAGGAGGTTATAAGATTATGACACAGGTTTTTAAATGGGAATGAATTACCATGAAGAATTTAATATTTTCCATTCCGTGCATTGTACTTCAATTTCTGTAATTTAACAAACAAATGCACACAATTGTCATCTCCAGCACATCTACATGCTGCTACAATTTACTGTGTAACACTAGTGCCCACTACACATATTCAGTATAAACGGACAAATTTCCATCAGTTATTCTACACATGCAAGAGATCAAAATTTTGTTACGTAATTGTTTTATACAAGAACAGTTTATGTACTCCATGATGATGGACCGGTAAGCTCTGAAAAGTGTAGGATTTAAGTTTTTTTAAAAATATTATTGTGAATCTAATGACAATTGTGTGCATTTGTTGGTTAAAATTATAGAAATACCATGAAGAACTGTGCAATGTTTATGGTGACTTTAGCCACAAAATGCAGAGTAGAAAGTCTGTGTCATAAGTATTTAATGCGCTTCAAATTCTTATGCTTTAGGATTTCACCAGAAGAATTGAAGTGTATGAAGCACTGAGAGATGACATCTGTTTCCTGAGACGTTTAATTCCACTGAACTTCTTCTGTCTTGACTGTAATGAACTGAATGATACTCTTTGGAAAATGGTGGATGATTTAAGGGCATACCTTGTTAATTACCATGTCGAGAACAGTCGAACACATAACAAGAAGTAAGTATATTGTGGCTTGTTATTCTCCATTATTATATTTTAGAATGTCTTAGCAGTTTCATATTTTGTGTCCATCATACATTTCCAGCCTTTTGCAGCTTTTGCATCAGGTGACCTTAATTTCGGTTACGACCTGTTCACTGAGGTTCAAACAGCCTGCTACTTACATTGGTTTAGTTTACTGAAGATTGTATAGACACCAGTAAGAATGGCAGATTTCCATATTGTGTAATATTCTGAATTACTGATTTCATCCCTTGTATGTCAAAATAGTTTCTTCATTGCTGTTTTCAGAGGCTTGTAATTTTGTTCTGCCCTCAGTGTAAAGAACAGCATTTCAAATACATTAAAAAAACTGTAAAAATATTTGGTTTGTGTGCATTTATTTTTAGCATACTTTGCTCCATAGAAAAAAGTAGGCTTTTGAAATTCCCATGCAGTCTCTGTGTCCGCCCATTTAAACTTTTTAACCAGTTGGCACATGCGTAACTGGGGGGTGGAGCCGGGGGGGGGGGGGGTGAATGCCCCTCCAATATTTTTTCTACCTAACAGTAGTTTTTTTCCCTACTGAATTGAAGTTTCTAATACCCATGGTCGATTTTGCCACCCCCCACCCCATGTTATCAGCAAGTTATGCTTATGCCAGTAGGCATACTTTCATGAATCATTGTGAGTTTATTACGCTTTGGGAGGACACCTCAGTGGCGTACTTTTTAATTTCCTACTGTCTCTAATAACAACATGGCTGATGCGCGATCTTGTGAAGCTTACTCTAGGGTCCTTAATTATGTGTGGTTGTAGGTCTTGAAAGATTGTAAATGTCATTCAGATGGAATGCAGAATAAGATGGTGGCCATGTGAAAATTTTTCTCTTTTATTAGATACGCTCGTAAAATTGTGAAGAGGGACTTTAGCTTCGTCATGTGTGGCCATATGTCCACGTGGAACAACTCAGCTCCCACTGGATGGATTTTCATGAAATTTTATATTTGAATTTTTCGAAAATCTGTCAAGAAAATTCAAGTTTGATTAATATCTAACAAGGATAACGGGTACTTTACATGAAGACCTTATTTTACATGAAGACCTATGTAAATTTATGACAATATCTAACTGAATTCTTGTTAGAACAATAAATGTTTCGTACAAAAGTTGTAGAGAAAATAAAAACACTCATTTTATGTGAAATAAATTTTCTTCCGAAATTGTGCCATTTATGAGACAATGTGGGAAAATATGGTAGAGACAGACAGGCTACACATGACGATATAATACGACGCATGAGCTTTGCATACTGGATAACTAAGGCATGATAAACACACATATTCAGAATATGTAACAGTTATTGCTTTTCCACAGCAACAATGGTTATGTAAATTTGCTCGAATGTTAACGTTGTACATACTTTGCCTGTCTTGTTTGGTGATAGCTATTGACCATTGGAGGTAGGAATAAGAAATATAGTATGAAAACAGACCATTAATATACTTGCACATGTTGCATGAAATAATATTTGTGAGCAACAGCTTCACACATGGTGATCATATGAAACTTTAGGGTTATACGTGACAAATTTATTGTATACAAGATCTGCATGTGCAATTTCTTCACAAAATTAACATAAAACAGCAAAAATAATACTAATAGATGTGTAGGACTGGAAATAGGTGATACAGGAAAGTTTGCATCAACAGGTATGTTTAGAACTCTATGTTAGTGTTTTGGAAAGTGGACAGGAGACTAACAGTTTCTGGGTTATAAAATAAGTATTTCTTGAATGTGGTCATACTGTAATTTCATCACGAACTTCATCTTTGTTTATTGTTGTTACTGTTGCCTCCATATATTTGTAACTTTGTTTGAAATGTTGTTACACATATTTCTACAAAATTAGTGATTTTCTTTGTTTTGTTGTCAGCATACTGTAGTAAAGCAGAGATATTCAGGTACAGTGAAACCTCTATCCATCGTTCCCATTACCGTCGTTCGCCCGCATGTATCGTCTGCCTTATTTGGTCCCGAAATTAGCCCCATATAAATAACACTATTTTTTCCCACCTCCATTGTTCCTTGAACTGTCGTTTTCCCGCACCAATAGTTGAAAAATCACGGTCCTGACGCAACATTTTCCCGCACTGATAGTTTTTTTTTTTTAAATTTGAAGCGATGGTTTAGCGAGGTTTAAGGACCGGCATGGCCTAGTATACAAGAAGTTAGTCGGAGAAAGTGCGGCAGTGGACAGCGAAAGCACGGAAGCGTGGCTGGAAAGACTGCCATCTTTGTTGGAGGGCTACGAACAACGTGATATTTACAACGTGGATGAGACGGGGCTCTTCTACAACGTGCTTCCTGATAGAACCTTGGCTCTCAAAGGAGAGTCTTGTCATGGAGGGAAAAATTGTAAAGACAGACTTACTGTTTTACTTTGTGTTAACAGTGATGGAACTGACTAACAAGTGCCGATTGTTATCGGAAAATCTCCGAAACCGCGATGTTTCAAGAATGTAAAAAAATTACCCACCAAGTACCACGCGAACAATAAAGCGTGCATGACCACAGACATTTTTTCTTCATTTCTGCGTTCATTAGACGCAAGTATGGGTGCACAAAACAGGAACATTCTCCTCTTTGTGGACAATTGTGCCGCACATCCAAAGGATACATCGTTTCTAAGAAATGTAAAAGTCATACGGTACCCGGCAAATTGTACAAGTGTGCTCCAGCCCCTTGATTTAGGGGTAATAAAGTGTTATAAGCAGCTTTATAGAAAATGCCTCGTGCAAACAGCTGTTTGCTTAATGGATGCAGGCAAAGATACGAAAAAGAAGATAAACGTGTTGGTAGCTTTGCACTACACTGTGGCAGCCTTGCAAGAAGTAACCCAGCAGACAATCGAAAATTGTTTTTGGAAAGCTGGTTACGTGCAGGGACAATCTTCAGGCGATAGTGATGTCGTATTGACCAACGATGACGACGATTTCCGCCAAGACTGGGAAAAGTTCAGTGGCATGAACAAAGATAAATTCGAGGACTACGTCTCTGTGGACAGTCACGTGGCAACCTGTGGTGTAGAAGCAGTGCAGGAGCTGTGCGTGAGCCTCGTGACGTCCGGGAGTGTGGAGCGGGAAGAAGGAGAAGAAGCTGGCGAGCTTTGCTGAGACGCATGAAGCGCTGATGGAAGTAAGATCTTTCTTTTATGCGCACAGCACGAGTGACAGTGATCGTGAAAGTGTTCTAGGCCTTGAAAAATCGTACTTTGAATTGAGGAGGAGTAAAGTTTGCTCAAAACAAACGTCAATGAAAGATTTTCTCAGCAAGAAGTAATAATTATCATTAAATTGTTCTTATCTATAATTTTTAATGGTTTCCCGGTACTATCATTTCCCGTATGTATCGTTCAAATTTTCCGGTCCCCTGAAAAACGATGGATAGAGGTTTCACTGTATTTATGGGAGATAATGTGTTCTTCATACACTACCTTTAATTAATTTTGTTTTTTATTGCTGGTATAGAATACATTACAGATTCATGCCTCAATAAATTTTATTGCTTGACTTTGGCGTCAGACCTTCATGTCAACTAACCAAACAAAATTCGCTGACACAATGAACATTGACCTTTGTAAGGGAAAAGAATTCGCCAATGTGTGTGATCCCCCCCCCCCCCCTCCCTATACACACACACAAAAGGAAATTGGACAAATTTCAGATGTCCACAGTGCAGTGTGGGGTTGTAAGTTAGCATTTGTTCCAAGCTGCAGCACACCAAACTGCATATCTGAGGTCTGCTTAACACACCACTGGCTGTAGTGGAACACATAAATGTGAAGAACACAATTTCCTATATAAGCATTGTAGATAAACATGTTGTATAACATTATTTTAAGGTTGTCCAGTCCGCGCATTTTTCGATCAATGTATTCAATTTATTATACCAACTAAATGCACATTATTAGTTACATATGATTGTTAAACATGTCGGAGCTATGTGTGTAACAATCATATGTAACTAATAATTTGCATTAAGTTGGTATAAAAAATTGAATACACTGATGTATAAGAGTTCTGTTTGTGGAACTGTAAAACTGTTAATAATATCCTGACATAACGGGATAGTGTGTTTTCATTTGGCTGTTAACAGATATGTATCACAGGAAACAGTAATCCCTTTTGGCCAATACACGTTAACTGTACATTTAGTACATCAGCACTGGATTAACTGCCCTGTAAAATTGCAGATACCAGTGATTTTTCTCTTAGCCTCAAGTTTGAATGCCACTCTTAAACTGAAGCATGCACCCCATGACTGTTACTTGTTTTTGATATTCATGTGGTCGTAGCCCTGTGGTCTTGGGATGATTAGTAAAGTTTACAATGTATTATTAAAATCAGATGTGGAATTTGTTCCTTAAAATTGCTGTATAATGAGCATATTTTATTATTGCAGGATTTGTGACATTTTTGATGAGATGTTAGACCGAGCTAGTGAACTGCCTGAAACAACAGCAGACCTTGTTGAATTGCAGAATTATTTGAATGAATGTCGAGATGTGACCATGTATAACTTAAAGGAAAAGATACAGACTGCTGCTGAAAATGTTTTGTTCCTCATGCAGCATGCTTTACTGTCACGTAAGAGATATTTTGTTATAGAAACAGTTATAAATGAAATAATATTTTATTATTATTGAAGAAAATTTTTCATTATTGGAGAGACAGGTGCTGTTGTGGAACATACAGAAAGTCACACTTCAGGGAGTGTGACAATATGTTCACCAGAATGGACTTTGAGAACTGTAGGACAGTAATGTTAATCCCTGTTCATGAAGGAGACAGAGGTAGTAAGTTTCAACAGCATAATGAATATTTCTTCAAAAACCAAATCTTGCTGTCATTTAAGGATCAGTATTAGCATTAACACTGACCTGCATAAAATTTTCATAATTGCACACAGAAGCTTCAGAATATTCTGAAATAGGAGCCATATATTGAAACCATTGTTAATAAGAAGCCAAGGGATGCAGTTTCACTGTACTGCCTAGCAGCTACGTCCTTCTACCAGCATTTTCATAATTGTTCAGAACATCAAATACACAATATTCAGTCCAACAAATTGCACACTGTTTTCAGATATTCTATATGTCATTGTAGATTCATTCCAAGTTCCATCTGGGAGTTGTTAAATAATGTATGGGTGGTAGCTTGCTTATTGCCTACAGCATCTGATTGATGAACATGCTGTGACAACTTCTAGGAACAAAAGAAGTTAAAATTTTGTACAAAATAATTGTAATAGTGTGGTAGAGTTTTTCTCCACACATATCCCCGATTTTGATTATAAAAATTTTAACGTTTTAAACACATTTAATGGATCTTTAGTCTTAACTCACCGTGCATTTTTATTATTTTAGATATACACCAACAAAATGCACAAATTAATAAAGTGCAAATTAGCTCCTTATCATGATTTAACCCTACACGCGTTTCAGCTCTTTATGAGCCATCATCAGGGGTTTTTCTTATAAAAAGTGCTTTTCAAATGCTGAATCTGTTGATGACACTTGTAAAGTTATGCACTATTTTAGAGCATAAAAACACTCGTTCATAAGTTAAAAACATGAGTCATAAATTATAGTTAAAATGATGATTTGTTAAAAAATGGTAACTTGTTAAAAAACACTGTTCACTGCATCTATTATATAAAGATGTGTTCGCACTTCTAGAAGTTATAGGAAATCATATATTGCACTATGTTGGTTGTGATGGAATTTGATGCAGAACGGCGATAGGCAATGCGTGCTGTATGAGTTCTTGTCATTTCGTTTATTACGTCGTAGTGTAGTCTTCCTGATGATGTGGTATAAATTACGAGGAAGAAGAAGTGGTTCTGGTGCTAGTATGGTGTGGGGTTGTGTCTTGTACCCGGTGAAAGTGAACAGTTCACTTTCACCGGGTATACTTCAAGACCACTTATACCACATCATCAGGAAGACTACACTACGACGTAATAAACGAAATGACAAGAACTCATACAGCACGCATTGCCTATCGCCGTTCTGCATCAAATTCCATCACAACCAACATAGTGCAATATATGATTTCCTATAACTTCTAGAAGTGCGAACACATCTTTATATAATAGATGCAGTGAACAGTGTTTTTTAACAAGTTACCATTTTTTAACAAATCATCATTTTAACTATAATTTATGACTCATGATTTTAACTTATGAACGAGTGTTTTTATGCTCTAAAATAGTGCATAACTTTACAAGTGTCATCAACAGATTCAGCATTTGAAAAGCACTTTTTATAAGAAAAACCCCTGATGATGGCTCATAAAGAGCTGAAACGCGTGTAGGGTTAAATCATGATAAGGAGCTAATTTGCACCTTTATTAATTTGTGCATTTTGTTGGTGTATATCTAAAACATTTAATGGACTTTTATGCCTTCCTTAATGTTTTGAATAAACAAAAATTGTGAACCTGAAGATGACCTAAAGTGGCCATAACATGTTGTTCTGTGTGATAAATGCAACACAGTTGTGTTTGGACAGATTTTTTTCTGATTTCTTTTATAAACAACACAACAGAATAACATGCTTTAAAATTGTATGTGGAGTGTTTAAAGGTTGATGAACTCTTAACTGTTTGTTTCTGAAAGGCTTGTTATGTCCCTTTTCCTTGTGGTAGTGACCAAGCCATGCTGGAATGGCAAACAAATGACGTTTTCTCCCAGAGAAGTCTAGGGTCTCTATACACGGTAAATTCTCGGTTTTGGTTTAGTAGGAAGTTAAAGACTTCTGTACAAGCATGCCTGCCACAACACAAAGCACCCTCGCATCTTTGGGTATCCCAACTCCACGATATCCATTCATCCAGAACTCCTTTTATGTCCCATCAAAGATGTATACTGGGCACAGAATATTGTTTATTTCTTACAAGTTAATTACATCTCTCCTTCTGGTGCTACAATTGAAAGTGGTCAATTCTGATGGGTTTTATGAACAATTTGTGGTATTTGGTACAGCTTATAGGGAGTTTAGATTAACCTTTAACCCCTCAATGATGGAGGATCTTTAAATGCCTCCTCCTTGGTCTGTCACTAGAGAAGATATAAATACTCATTATATGAAAATGCATGATCATATTTAAAAATCATAATTAGTATATATTTTGTCACACTGTTTCAAAATTGTTGGATGATGTGCATAAAGGAAAGGGTTTTCAAATAATTTACTTGAACGTAGTAGCTCAACCATGTATGTGGTAAATTTCAAGGCATTCTTCCATACAGAGGTCTACATCAAAATCCTGACAGCCATACATTGTCGTTTTCCACAGTTACGGCAAATGACTTATATTCGCTGGGATTCATACTTCTCAGTTTTCAGTGCTACTGTCCTCAGAAGTGTCTCTCTCAAAACCTTTTCATAGTGTCTTTTGATGACTGTCGACCTAGTATGCTGCATTCGCCACCTCCTTGAATTCTAAAATGAGTCTTCTACCAAGAGAATCCTCTACATGTATGAATGGTGTTCATTGTCTTCACTGTTGTTGCCTGCCTGTAAATAATCACAAAATCAGAAATACTGCATTGAATAACCTCTTGACAGTTTCAGATAATGTTTACATATTCTGCTCTGTGCATCAAGTACTTGGGCAGTAAAGGATCCTTGATGCCCATTCATCTGTCATGGCTGATCACATGGCTGGGTTTATCTTTCTCCTTTCCCCAATGAGTCACTGTCTTCGTTTCATCTAAATTGTAAATTGATATTATGGTAGCATTTTTTTTTGTCATGCCACTTAAACTCGCTAACAGGACACGAAGGATGGACTGCAATTGGGGAGAAGCTTTAAAAATTGACATAGTACAATGTTATGTGTACTTTTCGAAAAACTCAAACTTGTTCTGATGGACAGTAAAGAACCCCAGCATCACAGGCATAAGACTTAGAATGCAGTGTTTGTCAATAACTTCCAACAAACTGGAGAAAGTGCTGTGGTGTCTATTGCAGTAGTGACTGTCAGCCATTTAATAAGCTCATGTTGACGTCAAACAAAATGAAATTAGGATTACATAAAGACTGACATTTTCCTTCACGAAGATATGTGACTACTCCCAAGTTATCTCTACATACACACACAACAGTAACGTGTACGTGTTGCATGGTCCATATGACATACGGAGGCTGGTGGCATGTGATGAAACGCGGGTCCATACCACGTATGGAGGATGGCACTGAACGGTTAAGTACCAGGCATTCAAAGACCTGTATCCCCTGCTTGGCCCGATTTAAATGCCAGCTCTGTGCTAACCTGTGTAATTTAGTCTACAGTGGTCCTTAAAAGTTAACTTGTTGGCACGCTGTACTGCTGACATGCACTACTCTGTTAGTCAGGGGGAAAGTTAAGGGGGACTGAATAACTGTGCATGATAATTTCAGCTACTGAAATTTCTTTATCCTTTCCTGTTTTTTCTAATGGGTAGCATTTTAGTCTGTTTAAGAGGTATCTTATAGCAGAGTACTTTTGTTCTGGTGGGTGACATGAATTTGCAGGTATGATTGTGTCAGTAGTGGTAGGTTTTTTGTATATACTGAATTGTAGTGAGTCAATATTTCTGGTTATGTTGATATCAAATTTACATGAAGAAACAAAGAACAACAACCAACTTAATGACCAAAATACCTTACAACGTAATGCAATCTTCAGAGCCTTATCTCAACTAAACTAATAAACAACAAACAATCGCCCTCTCCTAATACCAAGCAATCTTTCAGTTCCTTCATAATACAAACAAAATCTTCATTTACACATACCTCATGGACAAAACCACATAAGTACTCTGTATACTCATTTTCCTTAGCACACGAACGACAGGAATTTATGTATCTTCCACTGTATTTAATAACTGCAAGTTATTGTCTTGATTTCAGATTTTATGTCTTCAAAGCTCGACCACAGTAAAGTAACTAATATAAATTTTAAAGGATTATACAGAAATTCACATTTCACTTTCAACATCCTTCTCTATCTCCAGCCTATACATTCTACCCTTTACTTTCAATTTCCATTTTCATCAGATAAAGAAGCTTACAGCCTACATATTACATACCTGGAAAACTATTCTAAAATAATAATTCTTTCATCCAGTGTATAGTCAAGACAGGAAAACTGTAAACACACAAATCTACCCTTAAAAGTCTTCAAAAAGTAATATTATACACCATTATCGAATACCTCCCTGAAGTTGGCCGAAAAAGGCTGAAGCGTGTAGGAGGTTTACCAATTGTTGTATATCATTGTTTCTAAATATTAGTGCAGTTGTTGGTATTATATTTATGGTGACCTATCTTACAGCACAGAACATGGAAATTTTAAAAAGTAATGTTATTTGATTTTTAATTTGTTTTATACATATCACTTATATGTTTTATCCCATTATTCATTGGCAATTACTGTTTTTCTATTAATTCCTTCTGTTCTTTAAATGGCTGTCAAGGCATTATCCTACAGTGCTGCAATTTCTTCTGTTTATTTAATTTATGTATTTTATATAATGTTCTTTATACTCTCTTTTTAAGCCTTATGTATAATTTATGTAGTTGACTTTTCTCCCTTGATATCTATTTGTGCTATTACAGTAATTGACCATGGAACAGCTGAATCAGCACGTGAATAAATTTGAGTTTTTGTTGTCATTGTAATAGTAGTAGTACCTTCTCTATAAATTCTCTGTACAGCTGATCTCTATATGTCATAAGGTTGGTTTCTATTTTTGTAATTCTATAATACACCTGCATAATAAATGTATTAATTTGGATGTCCATTTCATGCGTTCGTGCTGCCTGCCCACTTTAGTGGTCTCAGGTAATAATCAATTGCTCTCCTGATAAGCACTTCCAGCATTCGTAGATATGGGTGTAAGTGTTGTGTTTCTACAATAATGAGTACGTTCAGCTGTAGCATTTTCGGGCTGAGACCCAACCGCAGTATGCCAATTGAGCTCGTGGTCACAACCAGCTCGTATGCTTATTCTGAAATATATAGTGAAGTATTGTAATCAAAGGCAACATGACACTTAAATATTTGGTTCAAAATAGTAGCTTTCTTTGCATTTGTCTTTATGTCAGATGGTGGTCAGAGTTTGCTATGCCTTGCATGTCTCCTACGACCTTTTTATGTGATGTAATATGTCAGGCTGTCTGCTGTATTGGTGGCTTTCTTCCAATGAGTCATGTGACCATTGTTGACCTGTGTTGCCACTGATACAAGTACATTGGACTGGAATATTGTTTGTGCATCATACACTATCTAAACGTCTGAATTATTCCTGGTATGGCTTTTCCCAGTTTCTAGCAAAGTCTCATGTTAGCTCAAAACAATTCATTTCCCCATTTTGAGCCTGTCAATCTCATTGTGCTCTCTTGCACTGTAAGTCCAAACTGAATATTTCCACCAAGTGTACGTAGGGGCTGTGCATTTTCTTGACATTATGTGACCAGGCTCCTGCCTACGTGATACATTATCATTGTATTTGTGTCTAAACCAAAATTTCTAAGTTAAACCATATATGAGAATCTTAAGATCTAAATTTGATGTGTGTGGTAAAGAGGTGAAATGTGAAAACTAGATGTTAAATAACTTGTTATTGCACCTTTTAAGTGTGTGTACACACATTATTATCATCATCTAAAAGCTTCTTAATACAATTTTGTGTGAGAATATTTCTGTGAGCTTGAGAGCTTGAGAGAAATATTCTCACACAAAATTGTATTAAGAAGTAAATGAGTAGTAGGTTGTAGATGATGATGGTGCTGATGATGATAATGATATGTGTACAAACACCAAAAGAGTGAACTCTTTAATTTGTTATTATCATCATCTGTAAGCTTGTCATTTAATTCTGAATACAATTTTGTATGAGAATATTTCTGTGAGCTTCTAAATATGAATGCATATTGAGTTTTTTGTACTGACAAATGAATGGAAGAGTTTGCATGGAGCCCAAAATGTTCTGCATCATCTCAAAAATTCATGGACTAAAAAGTACAACAGCAAGAAAGCCGGAGTGTAATTAAATTGTTAGGCTATTGCTTGTATTTGAGAACACATACCAGCACTCATTATAAATTTATAACAAAGCTAATTTCAAAATTTTATAAAACATGCATAATTTGTTTTACGTATGTGAAAGTTCTGTACTTTCGTATCCATTCTTGTGCCTTCTATTGACAATTTAAAGTAACAATTGCATATCTTATGTCACTCTACAGTACCTTACATTTTTATTGCACTTTGCTTATTTTCAGCGGAAGATATTCATCTGAACTCACGAACTTTCTTGTGGCCTAAGGAAATGGAAGCTGTATTGAAATTGAGTGAAGCTCGGCTAGCACATCGTAGAGACATAGTGGAAGGAGTTTTGAGATCAAAACGAACTGACTTTGATGCCAAGTGAGTAATCATTACTGGAATTACATTAAGCATGTTTTATGGTAAAGACTAAGAACAAATGGGTTGTAGGTTAGATGTGTTTTTCATACCTGACAAACAAGAGCACTGAATTTAACATGATTATAGAACAATAGTTTCAAAAGAAGGCCATTGCCAGTAGTGCATAAATAATTGGGAAGTTCATGCAGTTGTTAAAGGAGGTGTTAAAGTAAGTGGATGTTGCTCTTGGCTGGAGGAATAAGGAATGCATAATTTTGGTAGGGATGCCTCTTGTAAGGCAGATACTGGCGAGACTGGGAATGAGGTGGGACTTTAATACTGAAATAGATCCTCAAGAATTAGGTTGTGAAGATGTATATTAAATGTGATTTATTCACTATTCCTGTAGTGGGATTGGTATTTTTAGTGTTGGAACCTTCCATTTCTGTTACCAAAATATTAATTGTAGTTACCATATACATACCGTATATTCTCAAATCTAATCCGCATCCGAATCTAATCTGCACTCAGTTTTTGGCGATTTCTTAAACGAAAAAGGTTAGTTCGCGGTTCTAATCCGCACCTTTCCTTCAACCACCCCTTGCCCACGGGGCGACTGATTGAATGATATTGGATGTTACCAATGCGTTAAAATATGACGCTACGCCTGGGGCCGATGAGTCATACCGATACCGTGAGGCGGGGCCTTTCTCAACAGACTTGCGCAATATCGTCTGAATCCAGCTCGCGCCTTAGTTGTTGAAATGTGGGAGGTGCTTGTTCCAATTTGTCGTGTACCGTAGTTATGGAAGAGGGACGCCTGAAATCTAAACGACTCTCATATACGGCAAAGTTCAAACGTGAAGTTATTCGGTGCGCAGAGGAGAATGGAAACCGCAAAGCCGCTGCAATTTTTGGAGTTGATGAAAGCAACGTTCGACTATGGCGGAAACACAAGGCAGCGATCAGCGGATCCGAAGATGACATTGTATGGGAGGACGATGTTGAAGATAAAGATGATAGTGACTGGGTGGAGAGCATGGATAACGATTCAGTTATGAGTGATGACGGCGAGTCTGATGAATAATAAATTATAATAATAAATAATAAAATAATAAACTATTGTATTGTATTGTTCTTACGGCACGTACAGCAGCTCTATCATTTTTCCAAAATCCAGCTCTCGACCGCGAATCTAATCCGCATCTGATTTTTTAGCCCTCTAAAACTGTAAAAAGGGTGCGGATTAGATTCGAGAATATACGGTATATGTAATTTTGATTTATATGAATTGTCACTTACATGGCTTATTAATGTAGGCATATTCCCAATTTACATGGTCAAAAATTTACATTTATGTGGTTTGAGAGGAACCCTCAAATCATGACACAAGAAATCTGCAAACCATACTGATAAAAACCTACTCTGTAGAAAAGGTAGATGAGGCGTACACCTTGTTTCCAGCTGTGTACAGCTCATGTGAGCATCTCGTCACAAGTCGCTTGCTACTGGGATCAGCCTCAGTTTCTCTGTGACTTCATAGTGAACAGACATTTTATGTCGTTACACTTCTTTGAACAGTTTTGTCCTTCTGTTATATCAGACAAACAGTCTTCTACTTCCTGTGCAAGCTATAGAGTGTCAGTTAAGGTAAAGATGGTAGTGCGTTCGTTGAATTGCAAGAGGTTTGGGAAAATATTGCAATACAGGACCTTCCTCTTGACATAGCAGATGGGGATGATCTGGATATGGAAAGCAGCTTGAAGGTTGCTCAAAATGTGCGAGCAGCCATCAGCTGCTACACCAAAGTGTGTAAGGAGAAGGAGAAGGCGAAATGTTTGATCTTGGAACGGTTTTTGCAGAAAGGAAACCACACCTATACAATAAGTAATTGTACAGTATTACACCTACTACAGTGAAACCTCTATCCATCGTTTTTCAGGGGACCGGAAAATTTGAAAGATACATACGGGAAATGATAGTACCGGGAAACCATTAAAAATTATAGATAAGAACAATTTAATGATAATTATTACTTATTGCTGAGAAAATCTTTCATTGACGTTTGTTTTGAGCAAACTTTACTCCTCCTCAATTCAAAGTACGACTTTTCAAGGCCTAGAACACTTTCACGATCACTGTCACTTGTGCTGTGCGCATAAAAGAAATATCTTACTTTCATCAGCGCTTCATGCGTCTCAGCAAAGCTCGGCACAACTTCGGGTTCGCCAGCTTCTTCTTCTCCTCCTTCCCGCTCCACACTCCCGGGCGCCACGAGGCTCACGCACAGCTCCTGCACTGTTTCTACACCACAGGTTGCCACGTGACTGTCCACAGAGACGTAGTCCTCGAATTTATCTTTGTTCATGCCACTGAACTTTTCCCAGTCTTGGCGGAAATCGTCGTCATCGTTGGTCAATACGACGTCACTATCGCCTGAAGATTTTCCCTGCACGTAACCAGCTTTCCGAAAACAATTTTCGATTGTCTGCTGGGTTACTTGTTGCAAGGCTGCCACAGTGTAGTGCAAAGCTTCCAACACGTTTATCTTCTTTTTCGTATCTTTGCCTGCATCCATTAAGCAAACAGCTGTTTGCACGAGGCGTTTTCTATAAAGCTGCTTATAACACTTTATTACCCCTAAATCAAGGGGCTGGAGCACACTTGTACAATTTGCCGGATACCGTATGACTTTTACATTTCTTAGAAACGATGTATCCTTTGGATGTGCGGCACAATTGTCCACAAAGAGGAGAATGTTCCTGTTTTGTGCACCCATACTTGCGTCTAATGAACGCAGAAATGAAGAAAAAATGTCTGTGGTCATGCACGCTTTATTGTTCGCGTGGTACTTGGTGGGTAATTTTTTTACATTCTTGAAACATCGCGGTTTCGGAGATTTTCCGATAACAATCGGCACTTGTTTGTCACTTCCATCACTGTTAACACAAAGTAAAACAGTAAGTTTGTCTTTACAGTTTTTCCCTCCATGACAAGACTCTCCTTTGAGAGCCAAGGTTCTATCAGGAAGCACATTGTAGAAGAGCCCCGTCTCATCCGCGTTGTAAATATCACGTTCGTAGCCCTCCAACAAAGATGGCAGTCTTTCCAGCCACGCTTCCGTGCTTTCGCTGTCCACTGCCGCGCTTTCTCCGACTAACTTCTTGTATACTAGGCCATGCTGGTCCTTAAACCTCGCTATCCAGCCGTTGGATGCAGTGAAATTTTCTATATTCAGCTGTGCTGCAATCATCTTCGCCTTTCCACGAAGAATGGTTCCATCAATTGGGATATTCGACGCCCTTGCGTGCTGGTACCACGAGAAGAGTACTCTTTCGAACTCGGCGAATGTCGACTCCCTACCTATTTTCCTCTTCTTACTGGCGTTACCACATTTTTCTGTCTGCTCTCGGATTTCGTCCTTCTTTGCGAATATGGAGTTTAGTGTGCTTGGAGCCAACCCAAGGCGTTTGGCAATGTCGACACGTTTCTCTCCAGGATTCTTCTCCACCTCTTCTACTATTTTCAATCGCTCGTGCAGAGTTCTCACTTGCTTTTTAGGTTGGGACATGGACCACGGATTTCAAAATAAATAGCAGGAATAAAATATAATGAAGTAATAAAAACAGGAATGAATTAATAACAAAAATAAAATATTATAGAAAAAGGATAATAAACGATGGAAATGGTTAAACCAGGGTAACGTATGAAACTATGAAGCACACCAGAACGCACAGAAGCACTTGCAATGAAGTAAAGATCCGCAACAGAGTTGCCAAGTCTTCATCTAGTCCAAAGAAAAGGATGGAGAGCAAAGAGTACAGAATGCACTCCATACTTTTTGATGGAGCCAATCCAGGTGGCACTAAGAAAGCAATGCACACACAGCGCACTAAACCATCGCTTCAAATTAAAAAAAAAACTATCAATGCGGGAAAATGTTGCGTCAGGACCGTGATTTTTCAACTATTGGTGCGGGAAAATGATAGTTCGAGGAACAATGGAGGCGGGAAAAAATAGTGTTATTTATATGGGGCTAATTTCGGGACCAAATAAGGCAGACGATACATGCGGGCCAACGACGGTAACGGGAACGATGGATAGAGGTTTCACTGTATATTGTATTCTGTATTATGATTTGAAATTTCAGGCATGCTGGGTAGGCTAATAGAGGACTGTGCTCCCCTAACATGGAAACTTCACTTATTTTATATGGGAAAATTATTTTGTTTTTTGAGAATTGATTTATGTGGTGGTTTTCAGGAACACATTAACTGTGCAAATCAAGAACTACCTGCAGTTTATACAGTGGAGATTGTGAATGAATTTGAAAAGTGCGTAACCAGAAATGTTTTTATCGTCGCGTCAGTTTCATGTGTTCCCCTTCCATTTTCTTACTGTGGGATCTTGAAACCTAAAACCATTCTATTTTTTATTATCAGAAGGCGTTGATTGTCAAGAGTTTGGTCAATAGCAATAGTTAAATCTAAAACACTGTACACTAGATGCAGGCGGTTTTAGTGTTTTGTGCGCATTTGTACCGCGCAGGCTAGATCATATGTTTATCTGTGTGTCACCATCGAACTCCTCTTTTCACGTTGTTTGCGCACTTTCCTCTAAATCACATTAGAAAACTAATTTTGACTATACCCACAACAAGTAAATATATACAAATGTTACATAATGTAATTGTCGCCCTCGGTGGACTAGTGGTTAGCTTGCTCGCCACTGGACCCAAGGTTCGCGGGTTCGATCCCGACCGAGGGCGATGGATTTTTAAGGGTGATAAAAATCCGGAGCACCACTTCCTTCGGAGGGAAGTAAAGCCGTCGGTCCCATGTCGTAGATTTACGGCATGTAAAAGAACCTTAAGGGCATGAATAGAAATGTTTCGTAAGCAAAATTCAGCGGCCATTTCTCACCCAAGTCTCCTGACTGTCTGCCAGATGGCTCTGGCAGTCACATCAGGATTGAGTAGAACTTGTGCGGTCAGTGGGCTGGTCACTCACTACATCAACGCACATGACCATAGAAACCTCCGAAAGGAGGCCCCCTATGCTCCGCGTTGGAGCGACAGGGACAAACAAACAAACATAATGTAATTCAATGAATGACTGCAAAGTGTCACATGTGACTTTCTTCCTGACAAATGGTTGGGGGTGGCTATCTAGAGATAACAGGAAAGGCACATCCATTTATACTGACTTTCGCTCATAGGAAAGTGTGGGAATGACAAATGATTTGTAAATATGCGCTTACTGGGCAGCAGATAAAAGCAGTCATGTTCTCACTTTATTTGAAGTCACCTGTTTCTGATTTAATGCCCAGTTTTAGCTTTGTAACAGGTACCAAACTGTCAGTTCAGGTCTCACAAACAACAGTCCTTACTTTATCTCACAGAGAAAGTTCAGAGTGTGAAAATAGAATGTGATGTTGCAGCCTTCTGTCAGTGTAATCAAACAGTTTTTGAACTGACCTCAAGATGGCACTACTGCTGATAGCACAAACTTACACCACTGTATGTAGATGGAGTAAGCTGAGTTGTTTTTGCTAGGCATGGGGCTGTAGCCCATGTGATGGTGCAGTAATGTGCCATTAAGTACGAGGGTGTGTTTCTTGTTTATTTATGATTTTGGCATGCCTAGAAAATTTCAGACTTGAAAGAACAACATGTCTGTATCAGGTTTGGCTTTAAAATGCTGTGGAAGCTTTCAGTATTTTGAAAGTATGTTAAAAAAAACCAACAGAATGCATATCACTTTCACTTTAATATGTGTTGATGAACCCCTACATATGTTTCGGTTTTTACATAAAACCATCCTCAGGGGGAACAAAACTACGTTGTATCACATCCAATGTTAATACAAGTTATTATAATCACTGTAAAATCAGAGTTTAAAACATAAAGTGTTGTTTAAAATCCTTAAAATTCTTAAAATTTGTTGAATTTTGTGTCATAATAAAATAGGTAAAATAGGTCACTGAGTTATTCCACACCTCTGATTATTTTGGCTCTTGGGTTTGTATACTATGGTGGAGTCTTTAGTAAATATAACCTGCGTTGTTCTGTCGTGTTTGTTCCGTGTTGTGTTTTGTTGTGTTGAGTACAACACGGAACAAACTCATTAGTAAACCGTTTATGTATATGATAAAAAGCAATGGCCCAACACACACACAAGGTAAAAATGGCGGCGCCTAATCTGTACAGTGACAGTAAAGCTCCCGAAATTCCTTAAAATTTACAACATAGCAGCAAACTTGTGTGTCTCTGTCCTACACAATTTAGCAAGAATTGAAGGAATTGATTGTAGAATTGAAATCAGCAATCAAGATCAACAATATCCCAAAGAGGGAAACTGAATGCGGTGTGAACGTGGATAAGGATATTGCGAAGTGTAATATTCTTTCGTTTCTACTTCAAGAAACTGTGACCGAATTAAAATCGACACAGCTTATTATTAGGTTACTTCAAGATGACTTTAATAAATTAGGTGATTCTTGTGAGCTTATTAGAAGTGATGAACAGAATACTAGTGAAAATTCTAGAAACGAGTGGAAAGTGGTTAATGTTAAACATTCTATGAAACCAAAGAAGTGTTCTTCATATTCAAGTTATCATGATATTTTAACTACAAATAGATATGGAGTTTTATCTGAAATATGAACTCAATCTGAGGAAACCCCGGCTAGCATTCCAGTGAAAATAAGTGATTTAACCTCATTAAGGAACAGAACCCATAAGACTTACCCAAAATTTGGTGAACTTAAACAGGAAAAGAATGCTAGAATTAAGCCCATTAAATGTAATGGTATTAGGGTTGGGAAATGTTACCAGAAAAGTGAACACAAAATAATTATTTTTGGTGATAGCCATGTTCGTGGTCTATCAGGTAAACTAAATGACACACTGAATGATAAATTTGAGGTTATAGGATACACCAAACCCAACTGTGATATTACATTGACTAATTCTGCAAAAGGTTCAATTTCTACTTTAACAAAAAAAATTATGTTGCAGTTGTAAAACCTCTGTATAAGAAAGGAGACAAAATTAATATAACAAATTATAGACCTATATCGCTATTGACAGTTTTTTCAAAAGTATTCGAGAAAGCTCTGCACAGTAGATTAAGTCAACATCTACGCACTAACAACATATTGGTCCCAGAACAGCATGGTTTTAGGAAAGGTATATCTACAGAAAAGGCTGCATTCAAACTAACTGATAGTGTGTTTAAATCTCTTAACCAAAGAATACATGTTGGAGGAATTTTCTGTGATCTAACGAAGGCTTTTGACTGTGTAAATCATTAAATTTTGTTATCTAAATTACATTTCTATGGCATTCAAGGAGTAATGGCAGATTGGTTCAGATCCTGTTTAACAAACAGACAACAGAAAATTGAAATAAGATCTCCTAATTCAACTCAAAAATTTACTCTGACTGGGGTACGATGAAACATGGAGTCCCCCAAGGGTCCATTCTAGGGCCCTTATTGTTCATAATTTATATCAATGACCTTCCACTGAGAATAAATTCTTTGTCAGAACCAATATTATTTGCTGATGACACTAGTGTCGTAATCTCTAACAGAAATTTTGAAGATTTTTGTACGATATCAAACTCAGTTCTCTCCAGTATGATTGAATGGTTCTCAGCAAACAAGTTAGTCCTAAATCTAGAGAAAACAAATATAATGAAATTTGTAACAAATAATTCACCACAATCTCCATTGACTATTGGTTATAAAGATATGTACATAGAAGAAAAACTAAATTCAAAATTTCTTGGCTTACATCTTGTAACCACCTAAATTGGAAAGGTCATACTGATCAAGTGATACCTAAATTAAGTGGAGCATGTTATGCAGTTAGGTCAATGTTCCAGATCAGCAACATTAACACACTCAAGTCAATTTATTTCGCATATTTTCACTCTACTGTACAGTACAGACTAATTTTTTGGGGAAATTTGACCAACAGCAGGAAGATATTTACATTACAAAAGAAAATCATCAGAATTATGGTTGGTGCACATCCTAGAACTCCATGCAGAAGTCTATTTAAAAAACTAGAGATTTTGCCTCTTCCATGCCAATATATATTTTCATTAATGAACTTCCTCGTTAATAATCAAGAAAACTTTCAAACAAATTCATTAATACACAGTATTAATACAAGGAATAAGCACCATCTTCATAGACCAATTGCCAACCTATCATGCTTTCAGAAAAGTGCATTCTGTTCTAGTATCAGGATCTTCAATAGCTTACCATGTAATATCAAAAATCTTAAGAATGAAAAGGCACAATTTAAAGCAGCACTAAGAAGATACTTAAATGCACACTCCTTTTACTCTGTAGATGAATTTCTTATGAGTACTGTTAACCTATAATACTGATGTCTAAGACTGCATATAGAATTGATTTATTTGTACCAAAAATGCACTAAGACAGTTTTTTCACTGTTTACTTTATTATTACGATGCCCCAATACGCATTTCGGCAGTTATTCTGCCATCATCAGGGGGTATTTTAAGGAGTTTTTACATATACCAATTCTTTGGTTACGTCATAACAGTGAGTCAGTATTTACCACATCGTATAAAATTTTTGTAAAATTTTATACGATGTGGTAAATACTGACTCACTGTTATGACGTAATCAAAGAATTGGTCTATGTAAAAACTCCTTAAAATACCCCTGATGATGGCAGAATAACTGCCGAAATGCGTATTGGGGCATCGTAATAATAAAGTAAACAGTGAAAAAACTGTCTTAGTGCATTTGTTGGTACAAATAAATCAATTATAAAAGATGCACGGTGAATATAAAGTGAAATGCATATAGAATGTTTAAAGCATTTTGCAATGTACATTTTTGTATGATTTTGTATGTTATGACTTATTCCACATCCTCTTGTCTTGTGACAAAATTATGGATCCATGGAATGTATATATGTAATCTGGGGTGGTGCTAATGATGTTGTGAAAAACAACACTAAAAAGGGTTAAGGCATGTTTCGAATTTTGTAAGAACTAATAATCATACAAATATTGTTTTATTGTGCTTACCTTATGGGCATGATCTGACAGACTGGTCATGTGTAAATAAGGAGATAACTGTTTTTAATAGGAAGATTTTGAAGATTATGAAGTGCTATGAACATGTTACAATAATACAGCATGACCTTAGTAGAGATATGTTTACACAACATGGTCTCCATTTAAATGCATTGGGGAAGGAAGTAATTGTGAAATACATAGCAGCAACTTATGACTCAATGTTCCAAAAAAGCGTTGTCCCTATTTGTTTGTTCTGGAAGGACAATTTTAGTCCCAGCGACAACTGTGTCACAGATAAATACTTGGTTTCAGATCACTCTATAGAAGATAATAATGAAGATGGTAATGAAACAATACAAAAATCAAACAGACTGAGAAAACCACCAATTATGAAAAATGAAGATTTTTTATGGTCAACAAAGACCAAGAATGCAATGATAGAATTAATTGTAATAATATATCTCCAATATCTAGATCTCTAAATCTGTATCACCAAAATATTTGTGGTCTGAGAAGGAAGGTAAATGAACTGATATGTTTCTTAAATCATGATCGACCTCATCTCATCTGTATATCTGAACATCACCTGAATAATGATGAAATGGACTACATTCATCTACCCAATTACAAACTGGATGCCAAATATTGCAGAAAGTCATCTCTCAAGGGGGTGTCTGTATTTTTATACATAATAATATTAAATTTCAAGTTACAAATTAGATTTGTTTTGTAGGGATAAAGATATTGAGGTTTGTGCAGTTAAGTTGCAGCTAACCAACATTAATACATATGTACTAACGGTATATAGGGCACCGTCTGGTAATTTTGATCATTTTTTAAATAAATTAGATATTATTTTAGAAACTTTACTTTGTCCGAATTTTGAATATATTATATGTGGTGATTTTAACATCATCTACCTTACTGACAATCCAAACAAAAACTATTAAATTCTCCTTTAAATTCCTATAATCTTACTAATATTGTTGATTTCCCAACAAGAATACAGAGTAAATCTTTATCAGCCATAGATAACATTTTCATTGATTACTCCAGGAAAGATAAACATTACATCTGCCCGTTTTTCAATGGTCTATCTGACCACGATGGCCAGTTGTTACTGTTTCTTTACATTACATTACATTCATCTTCATTTCATCGATCCATCGTCCCATAATAGGGCACTGGATATAACATATGTCACATATTACATTTCATGATTACTATAAATCATAAGTCCTAACAGAATATAAAACAAATGCTGTTGATATACCTATTTTAATTAAATTAACTCAAACATATAGGAAATTTGATAAACCTTCTATTCTGGAGTTTAAATTAAACTTGAGTTTTGAATCCTGGGATGATATTTTTGATGACAATGATGTGAATGTATTATTTAAATCTTTTCTTAGCACTTACCTAAGGTTATTCT
The DNA here is from genome assembly GCA_021186555.1 of Reticulitermes speratus. Classification (NCBI taxonomy): domain Eukaryota; kingdom Metazoa; phylum Arthropoda; class Insecta; order Blattodea; family Rhinotermitidae; genus Reticulitermes; species Reticulitermes speratus. The sequence goes on along the minus strand of JAJKFL010000005.1, from coordinate 13,557,366 downwards.
ATGCTTCCTTTCCATTAAAATTCCACAGGAAAAATAATAATAGCACTCCTGGTTTACCCCTTCTATATAAATTCAATGCAATCTTAAAAGGGCTCTATTTATTATCCCAGAAATATAATAATTCTAAAATAAAGAATGTTTCAAAGCCCTCAGTAAATCATTATCTAGAAATGTTCTAGAAGCTAAACGATCTTATTATAATAATTTACTTTCCACCTCTGATAATCAAATCTCACCTACATGGAAAATTACAAAAACTATTACAGGAGGGACTAATTTAAATGATGGTATTACTACAATTTGTGTTAATGGCACCTTGACTGACAATCCTCAATCTATCTCGGAATCTTTCAACACTTATTTTTTATTTATAGCAGACAAAATTGTGAATAAAATACAGAGTATACAGGACATTAACAGTAACCTTTCTCCCATCACATATTTATTAAATACCTTCAAAAAACCGTTTCCACAGATTAAATTTAACTATGCAAGTAAACAAGAAATTGAAAAAATTATAAATCCTTAAAATTCCCCAATTCTTACAGTTACGATGAAATTTCTGTTAAGATTCTAAAGGAAAGTTCTCCCTACATCAGCTCACCTTTGACAAAGATATTTAATCAATCATTGTCAACAGGAAATTTTCCAGAATATATGAAATATTCAAATATAAAACCAATATGTAAAAATGCTGATAAGAATATAACGGTTAATTACAGACCAATTTCTATATTACCTTCCTTCTCCAAAATCTTTGAAAAACTAATATTTGTGAGACTAATGCATCATTTTCCTAATAATAACATTTTATCCAAGGACCAATTCGGTTTCAAACCCAACTCTTCTACAGATAATGCAATCTTCAAATTATTAAATGAAATTTTAAATGTCCTAAACAAGAAATTTACAATTGGTGGAATATTTTGTGATCTCGAGAAGGCTTTTGACTGTGTTGATCATGTCATACTGTTATCTAAACTGAAATTTTATGGGATTAATGGCTCCATGTACTATTTAATGCATTCATATTTAACAGGAAGGTATCAGCGTGTTATAATTAACTCTAAAATCTTAAACCAGGATACATATTCCAATTGGGCAGTAAATTCTAAGGGTGTCCCTCAGGGATCCATCCTTGGACCCTTACTTTTTTTAATTTATATCAGCGATCTACCAAGTACTTTCGTCAATAATTCTATACCCATTCTCTTTGCTGACGATACCAGTGTACTTATAACAGTCCCTAGACCGGAAGATCTTGAAAAATTGTAATTGAGTCCTTTAAACAATTACTCAGATGGTTTAACAGTAATTCATTATCATTAAACCTAAGAAAACCTCTTTTCATTCACTTTAAAACCAGAAATGCATCCCTTTTTGATATCCAAATAGGATACCACAACAATTTAATTACTAATATCCATCATACTAAATTTCTAGGCATAACCATACAAAATACTTTATCTTGGAACACTCATCTCGACCACTTAACTACTAAATTAAGTAGGGCCTGTTATGCTATAAGGACCATTAAAACTTTTATGTCAGTCAACACTTTAATTATGGTATATCACGCCTATTTTCATTCATTAATGAGCTATGGCTTAATTTTCTGGGGAAGCTCTTCATACTCTATTAATATTTTCCGCCTTCAAAAGAAGGCCATAAGGATTATTACTGGTATTAGTAATAGAGATTCATGCAGAGATTATTTTTAAAAAACTCAAAATACTACCCCTTCCATCACAATACTTATTATCTATACTATTGTTTGTAGCCAATAACATCCACCTATTCAAGAGTAATTCTGAAGTCTACAATAATAATACTAGACACAGTTTTGATCTTCACCTGCCATCTCCCAGGTTAACAACATATCAGAAGGGAAACCTTTATATGGGAATTAGGTGTTTTAATAAACTTCCTTTTGAAATAAAGGCACTTGTCAATAATGTCAAACAATATAAAGCAGCCTTAAAAAATTTTCTGTATCTCCATTCATTCTATTCATTACAGGAATATTTTGAACAAAAAAATTATAAGTGAATCAGACATTTTATTGTATCTAGTTTTGTATAAGTTCAATGCAATGTTTTTTTGTCTTTATCTTATTTTGTATATACTATTTGTTATTCCTTTTGTAACTTATTTTATTTCATATTTCATGTGACCAATTCTATTCCTTTGTTTCTTGTAAACTTGGATTTATGGAATGCGAATAAAGATGATGATGATGATGATGATGATGAACTGAACCCTGGGGAGCCCTTGTTTTACAGTTTCCCAGGTAGAGAAACAGTGTTAGTGTTACTAATATTTAACTTCACTCTTTGTTTTCTGTTAGACAAGTAAGATTTAAACCAATTTATGTTTGCACCTTGAAGTCCATAATGCTGTAATTTCATTATTAAAATGTCATGATTTACACAATCGAAAGCTTTGGCTAGATCACAAAAGATTCCAGCAATATGCATTTTACTATTCCAGGCTTTAAGTATGCCATCTATGAGTTTATAACCTCAATTGTCAGTTGATAATCCTTTCCTGAAACCATATTGTTCAGCAACCAATATATTATCTACTTTTAGATGCTGATACAGTCTGTAATACCTTGTTGTCTCCAGTACTTTTGAAAATATGTCAGCAAGGAGATAGGTCTGTAATTAGCCGTACGGGATTTATCGCCTTTCTGGTAAGGTGGCTTAACAGTTTCATATTTGAGATGTTCGGAGAAAATACCCATAGAGATTATTTATTACAAATATAAGACAGAGGTTTACTTATTTGAGTTCTTTGTAACTGTAAGATTTTACTCGATATTTCATCATAACCTGCAGAACCTTTAGATTTTACAGAGTTAATACATTTTATTTGTGCTTCTGCTATTGGAATTATATTCATAGGAGAAAAACCGTTTGGATATGAATCCTTTAGAAATGAAATGGGAGAGTTGTCTTTTAAATACTTTACATTTAAACTTTCAGTTATATTGAGAAAATGATTGTTAAAAGCTTCAGCTGCTTTATTTGGGAGAATCTGTACGTCACCAGTTTTAAATTAGGGAGGAATATGCTCTGGACTGTGGACTTACCCTGTTAAATTTTTAATAATGTTCCACGTTCTATTTATTTAGTTTTCTGATACATCTATTAAATGATTATAATACATTTTTTGCCTGTCTTATTATGTTTCTTAAAATGACACTACATCAATTATAATACGATTTTAATTTTGGGTCATTACAGTTTCTACTAAGAATGTAAAACCCTTTTTTTGCATTGGCAGGATATCTTAATGCCTTTTGTATCCAGCCATTATTTGTGACATTATTTATGTATATAACTGGAAAACTGGCTTCAAAGATGTTCAGAAAAGTATTCAAAAAAGCATTGAAACTACCATTGACATCATCATTCAAGTAAACACTATCCCATGTTTCATTATATAATAGCTCTTGAAAATGTGTAATTGTATCTTTTGTAATTTATCTTGTTCTGTATATGTCAGCCATAACCTCCATTTTTTGTTTAAAAAAAAGCTTATTGATGGTAAGGCATTGAGCATTACTATCAGTATAAATTCTTGTCTAAAGGTAAAACAGTACAAATTTTGATCTTGAGTTACCAACAAATATATTGTCAATTGCTGTACCTTGATTGTTCTGAAATCTTGTGTCATATTATAAGTACTTAATAGTAGAGGTAGCTATTGTTTCTGATCACTTTTAGATAAATAATTAACATTAATGTCACCACATATTAGAAGCTCCATATTTGGTTTGCATAAAAATTTTAGAGTTGTATCAAGCAACTTTAGGAAATGACAGAACTTCCCTGATGGTACCCTATAAATACATATTGTGATTAAGTATATGGCTTTAATTTCTATTTGTATAGCACAGATTTCGATATTTTTTCTTCGCAATATTTAGAGAGATCAACTGCTATAACATGTCTTTTCTTATAAAAATACAAACACCACCTTAATGGTAAATATGACGTGAAAAACTAGATACCAAGGAATAATTTTCTAAATTAAGAAGGCTAAGTTCGGTTTCACCATATGATGTTTGGTGAAACTTAAAACGTGGGTTAATTCTAGTCATCTTCAATAAATTAATGATCTCATCACTTTTATTTGTCAAACATCTTATGTTCCGATGAACAAGAATTAGTGAGTTATCAAATTCAACTTTTGTTATTGGATCATAGTGTTTTACATCCATAAAAAATAATAATTTCTTGATTTGTGACTCTTTTTTATTCTTCTAGAGATTCGTTGTAGTTTCTTATTAAAAACCTTAACCTCTCCATTTACACATGATATTGTTGCCAAATCAAATCTAGGTGGGTTACTCATAATCATCACATTAGTGTTTCTTCTGTTGTCAAACTGTGTGACATAATGACGTCCTTTTGTGGTATTATGTTTCCCAGTATTTCTGGAACCACCACATAATATCACTACATCATTATTTGTCAATTTTTCAATGTCTGCTTTTGCTGTGGCTGATTGTGGCCAAATCAGTATCTAGTTTCACATAACCTGTTACTTCATGAGGAGTTCCTTCAGACCATTACAAAATACGTTCATTCACGTAAGTTTTTGGGTGGTTTTTGAAGATCAAACGCAGTGTGACATCTGTTCAGGATGCTGAACACTGGGGCATTTATCAACAATCAAAACAGATGGAAGTGCTGATTGAATGAGGGAACTTGTCCTTGAAAACCAAGGAATCACTATCCGTGAAGTGGCTAATATGTTGGTGATATTGTTAGGATCATTTAAGAGTATTTTGAAAGAAAGTCTGTATATGTGTCAGATTGCTGCCAAATTCATACTTACTCTACTTTGTCTGTGGATGAATTTCTGGCTAAAAACAAAATTATTGTCATTTCAAATCTTCTCTACTCACCAGATTTAGCACTGTGTGACTTGTTTCATTTCCCAAAACTCGAGGTGGTGTTAAAGGGAAGGAGATTTAATGATACAACCATGATTCAAGCAATATCTGGAGATGCACTTGCCCATTGTCAAACAGTGCACTTCATGTAATGCTTCAACCGGGGCTGCAATCACTGGGCTCATTGTATAAAGTCCCAAGGAGACTACACTAGGGGGACAGCATTGATTAAGTGTTTTTGTGGAGAAATAACTTCAGCCCAGGAAAAATTTGATCACACCATGTATTTGTACACACTTAAATTAGAATTTAGACTCATTATGAACTAATCACTAATATCTATGTGTTCCTCCTTTTTTAATAAGGATACTTTTTCGTTTTTTTGATTTTAAACAATAATGCTTATCGTGTTCCTTTATATTTTCAGACCTGTGACTTAAATTGCACAGTTTATCATTGGCTGACTGTGGTAGATTGTGAGAGTGATTCCGAAACAAGTATATCACACCAAACAAAGATATGATAGATTTTTTGTATCATTTTAACTTTTATAATATGCAACATTGTACTGTTAACCTCTCATCCATGTAGATGATAGTTACAGTACACAATTATCATTCATTGTGAGTTTTGCATGCACATATGTAGTTCATGTTAACTAACTTGGAAACATTATTAAATTCTGTTTATAATTGTAACATTTTTTTGTGTAGTTTTTGTTTAATTAGTGAACCCAGTAAATTTAGAATCTTATAATAAATCTGTGTGGTGTTCTGTAACAATATTTTTAGGTAAAAGAAACATAACACAGTATATTTTAAAACTACTTTTTTGTGTCTGTTGTGATTTTTCATTAGTGCAATAAAGGCCACTGAACATGCATGATAGCGGAACCTCAGCCTTATGCAAGTGTGAGTAAGTAGTGGGGAGACAAATTTCTAGTCTTCGTTACTGCACTAAACAGCGATGTCTCCAGACATCAACAGTCATTTAGGCAGGGGTTTTACTGTAAACACTTAGTGAAGTTTTAATGAATGAAATGTAGACACATTCTGCAATTAGCATATTAGTAATTTTCTTTAATATATTTTTATTTAAGTTTATCATGTTTTTGTTGTGTACTCAACATCTCTGTGTGTGTATCCAATGAGATTTGAAATTGTTTGGCCTTGTATCATGATGTGTTCAGTTGGTATCATTTGTAGTTTTTAAGTTTATTTTCTACAAGATTTTTTTCTTTTCCTCTTCCAGTTTGTGGTTCTACCATAGTTGTATAGACTTTTCTTGTAGTACAAGAATCTCACTACATCAGGACTCTTTATTGACTTCTACCATAAAAAATCTAACAATTTTAGTGTCAGTTGTGCCCCCTGTGGTTATTACTGGGTCCTTCAGTTGTACTTATGTTACTGCATTTGTTTTCTGGTAATAGGCTCTTACTGCATCAGAAGGAACTGGAAATTTTTAAGAAGAAAGATGCACCAATTTTGACAAGGGAAGAAATGGAAGAGAATGTTCGAACTATAGAACAGATATTGCAAGTCCTGCAAGAAGATAAGAAAGAAGCAAAGGTGAATAAATTTTGTGTTAATTATAATGTCATTGCATTTACATCAACTTGTTCAAATGTAGGGCATTTTTTATATTTAGCGTAGGGTGCTGGAGACTGTTCAATATGTTTTGCAAGTTAGAATTGATAATGATCTGGGTGAATTTGTTTTGACAAAATGTGAATTCATTATTAAAATAATGAATTCACATTTTGTCAAAACAAGTGCTTTAAAAAGGCACTTAAAGTTTTCACTTTGTCAGCGAACTGTGCTGTGTTTGTTGGAATACATCAGTAATTGATATATTTAAACTATTACCACAGAAACATGCAAGCTCAGTCGGTTAAATGCTGGTTTCTTGCCACAGAGCTTCAGGTTAAATCCTGGGTGACTTGATGTGGTATTCATGGTGGACAAAGTGACAGTGAAACATGGTTTTTCTAGGTTTTCCCAATTTTCACATACTGATCACTGATCCCATTTTTTCCATAATCATGTCATAGTACCCTGAGATGTTTGCCCATGCTAGGCATCAAATTATCACATCTTTATTCTTGATGTGGGAATCATCTCTGATCTGGCAGTTTGCTGATTTAAGTGGCAGGAAGTTAGTTACTTTCTAATTTAATCTATCTGTTAATATATAAATTTTGTATTTTCAGGCTATCAGTGAAGAAGAAAAATTGTTAGATTTTAATCCCTCGCCTTTCATAGTTCTGCAAACCATGTTAAGCATTGCAGAACCTTTGAATGAACTGTGGCATATTGTATACAGTTTTCATGTTAATTATGACAAGTGGTATTATGGTAAGCTGAATTTTGTAGAGTTTATAACAGTTAGCCTAGAATTTTGTTGTTAATATTACATAAGTTCTTATACTTTTCATTTTTTAGCCTCATTTCCATTTTAAATCATACCATTTCTTTCTGCACTTTTTGTTGTCTTTCTTTATGTGCCTGAACCTTATTTTATTTTCACTATCAAAACTTTATAGCCATTTGTCAGATATAGGATATAATTTGGATCTAGACAGTGGTTAGGAGTGACAGTTTGTTTAGGAGAGGTGCAGTCTCAAATGTTGTTATGCAAAGGTCATTAAACTCCATTATGGTATCCCAGAGTGACAGGGCTTGTGGTCACAAAACCCTCATACAAGAAAAGTAAAGACTTCTAGTTCCAAGCCATTAAGTGAGTGGAGAGGGCCATGCTGCTGCAGGACATACAGGAAACTACCAGGTGCCATCTGTTAAGCCATAGGATGCCATTAATCTACCATTAAGGTGGTCTTGCTTAAAAGGGATCAGTGCTTGAATTATCTGTTATCAGAGGAGAAGGCTGACTGAAAGAGGAGCTGCACAAGCGACATGTAGGAGTGATACAAATTTGTTAGATGACGGACATTTAACAACCACTTAAGACAATAATAAAGACATTTTTCATTGGTAAAACACACATAACTCCTGCAAAAAAAACATTCCAACACAAGTTTCATAACCAAGGAGTTTACATAAATTCTAAAAGGTTCTGAAGATGGTATGTAACATTGAGAACTAATTGGTTTCTGGACTTTGTCCATCGTCCAGAAATCTAAAATCATGACGTTTCGGAAGCTGGATCTGCTTCCGTCCTCAGGTGAAGGGCGAGGGAGACACCTACTCAGTTGGGTCCCTTAGACTGAGCCAACCTCAATCACTGGAGGTTGGCTCGATCTAGGGGACCCAACTGAGTACGTGTCTCCCTCCCCCTTCACCTGAGGACGGAAGCAGATCCAGCTTCCGAAACGTCGTGATTTTAGATTTCCGGACGATGGACGAAGTCCAGAAGCCAATTAGTTCTCAAGGAATTTACAGTTCATAATGTAACATTGATGGGAGAGCCCAGGATTTCATACCAAATCAAGTTGCAGTGGTACAAATTATAATAAGTTTGGTATGTAGAGCTAATGTGGTGTAAGAGGATTTGGCACTGCCAAGGAGACAGCGAACTCTCCGGCCATTCAAGTCACGCACTTTCACAAAACACATGAACTGTAGTCAGTGGAAGAAAGCAGCACATTCTACAAATTTCTTACCATAAGTCAGAGAACACATCCATTTACATCACACTTGTCATTGGGAGTCTAGATCCTGGACGCACTAGATATTTGTTGCCAAGAGTGTGAGTAGGACAGACACACATTCAAAGATACTTGTCATTAGGAATCAGTGAAGAAAATGCACACATGTTAAGCACTGATCATTGGGAGTCTGGAGGATGGACACCCCAGATATTGTTGCCAAGGGTGCGAGTAGGACAGGCACATATTCTGATACTTGTCATGAGGAATGAATGAAGAAAATGCACACGTGTTAAACACTTGTCATTAGCCTTTATTCTTGTGATTAGGTTTCAGTGGAGGGCAGACATACCAACCAATTGTTGCCAGGAGTTTGAAGAGAGTATGTGCTGTAGATGCTTCTTACCCAGAGTTGATGGAGTGGCAATACATACTACACATGTAATTGGAGAATGAAAGTGTATGCAAGTCTATATGTCTACCATTGACCACTAGATTCACACGCTGTGCAGTACCCTCTGCCCAACCACTTATTAACCCATGGGATAACTCCTGCAATCAAGCACAACCAGTCACAATACAGAGTTGGCATATGCATGTACATACACCACATATACAATATACACATGCACGCATACGCACACACACACATGCGCTACAAATCTCTGTATAAACATGTCTGCGTAAGTACCAGTGCAAGTAATGTTCTGCATCATATACTGTGCAACCACACTCTGTGTTGTATACTGTATACAAGAAAACACGGATTTATGTTCCTGAATTTTGCTTTTTCTGCGATTTTACACACAATTCATATAGTCCCGGCCAAATTCTCATAATAACAAATTCCCAGATTTTACACTTTCAGGATTTTATGCAGTTTTATGTGGTGAATACCATTTCCATCCACATCACTGCATATCATCCCAACCACCACTCAATATGCTCTGTAAATTAGAACTCCTGCACCCTGTGCAAGATACTGTCTTATTACTTACCAACCTACAAACCAGTGAAATTGCATTAGCCATTCCCACAACCCAGTAACATCATCTCATGACATCAATGTGTTGTCTAAACTACCAAGGTTATTTCCCATAATTCTGCATTACACATGACCTTCATTGCTCATTGCCCACAAACAAGCCCCTTGGAGCAGCAAGTGACTACACTTGCCAGATGTGTCTGAGGTAGGCCTCAAGTGCAGAAGGAAATTTCACTGGGCCACCTATAACATTTTAAGTTCCAGAATTAATTCTAAAGTTTGAGTTCGGGTAATAGTATTGGTAAGGATGAGTCTTGCATGGCTTACTTCATACAGTGGGGAGTGAAGGCATTCATATAAAGTTTTGGGTGGATTATCTTGTGGGAAGGGCCAGTTTGGATACCTGGATCGTGGATGGCAAAGTAGTACTAGATTGGAGTTCAGAAAAGTATGTCACAAATACATGAATTGAACTGAATCAAGTGGGCTTTATTGATGATAATGATGCGCTTTTGGCTATCAATCTGCAGGCATATTTATTTATGTATATACAGTGAAACCTCTATCCATCGTTTTTCAGGGGACCGGAAAATTTGAACGATACATACGGGAAATGATAGTACCGGGAAACCATTAAAAATTATAGATAAGAACAATTTAATGATAATTATTACTTCTTGCTGAGAAAATCTTTCATTGACGTTTGTTTTGAGCAAACTTTACTCCTCCTCAATTCAAAGTACGATTTTTCAAGGCCTAGAACACTTTCACGATCACTGTCACTCGTGCTGTGCGCATAAAAGAAAGACCTTACTTTCATCAGCGCTTCATGCGTCTCAGCAAAGCTCGGCACAACTTCGGGTTCGCCAGCTTCTTCTTCTCCTTCCCGCTCCACACTCCCGGACGCCACGAGGCTCACGCACAGCTCCTGCACTGTTTCTACACCACAGGTTGCCACGTGACTGTCCACAGAGACGTAGTCCTTGAATTTATCTTTGTTCATGCCACTGAACTTTTCCCAGTCTTGGCGGAAATCGTCGTCATCGTTGGTCAATACGACGTCACTATCGCCTGAAGATTTTCCCTGCACGTAACCAGCTTTCCGAAAACAATTTTCGATTGTCTGCTGGGTTACTTGTTGCAAGGCTGCCACAGTGTAGTGCAAAGCTTCCAACACGTTTATCTTCTTTTTCGTATCTTTGCCTGCGTCCATTAAGCAAACAGCTGTTTGCACGAGGCGTTTTCTATAAAGCTGCTTATAACACTTTATTACCCCTAAATCAAGGGGCTGGAGCACACTTGTACAATTTGCCGGATACCGTATGACTTTTACATTTCTTAGAAACGATGTATCCTTTAGATGTGCGGCACAATTGTCCACAAAGAGGAGAATGTTCCTGTTTTGTGCACCCATACTTGTGTCTAATGAACGCAGAAATGAAGAAAAAATGTCTGTGGTCATCCACGCTTTATTGTTCGCGTGGTACTACGTGGGTAATTTTTTTACATTCTTGAAACATCGCGGTTTCGGAGATTTTCCGATAACAATCGGCACTTGTTTGTCACTTCCATCACTGTTAACACAAAGTAAAACAGTAAGTCTGTCTTTACAGTTTTTCCCTCCATGACAAGACTCTCCTTTGAGAGCCAAGGTTCTATCAGGAAGCACTTGTAGAAGAGCCCCGTCTCATCCGCGTTGTAAATATCACGTTCGTAGCCCTCCAACAAAGATGGCAGTCTTTCCAGCCACGCTTCCGTGCTTTCGCTGTCCACTGCCGCACTTTCTCCGACTAACTTCTTGTATACTAGGCCATGCGGTCCTTAAACCTCGCTATCCAGCCGTTGGATGCAGTGAAATTTCTATATTCAGCTGCGCTGCAATCATCTTCGCCTTTCCACGAAGAATGGTTCCATCAATTGGGATATTTGATGCCCTTGCTGCTGGTACCACGAGAAGAGTACTCTTTCGAACTCGGCGAATGTCGACTCCCTACCTATTTTCCTCTTCTTATGGCGTTACCACATTTTTCTGTCTGCTCTCGGATTTCGTCCTTCTTTGCGAATATGGAGTTTAGTGTGCTTGGAGCCAACCCAAGGCGTTTGGCAATGTCGACACGTTTCTCTCCAGGATTCTTCTCCACCTCTTCTACTATTTTCAATCGCTCGTGCAGAGTTCTCACTTGCTTTTTAGGTTGGGACATGGACCACGGATTTCAAAATAAATAGCAGGAATAAAATATAATGAAGGTAATAAAAACAGGAATGAATTAATAACAAAAATAAAATATTATAGAAAAAGGATAATAAAGATGGAAATGATTAAACCAGGGTAACGTATGAAACTATGAAGCAAACCAGAACGCACAGAAGCACTTGCAATGAAGTAAAGTCCACAACAGAGTTGCCAAGTCTTCATCTAGTCCAAAGAAAAGGATGGAGAGCAAAGAGTACAGAATGCACTCCATACTTTTTGATGGAGCCAATCCAGGTGGCACTAAGAAAGCAATGCACACACAGCGCACTAAACCATCGCTTCAAATTAAAAAAAAAACTATCAATGCGGGAAAATGTTGCGTCAGGACCGTGATTTTTCAACTATTGGTGCGGGAAAATGATAGTTCGAGGAACAATGGAGGCGGGAAAAAATAGTGTTATTTATATGGGGCTAATTTCGGGACCAAATAAGGCAGACGATACATGCGGGCCAACGACGGTAACGGGAACGATGGATAGAGGTTTCACTGTATTTATTTATTTCTTGTACATTTTTATAAATCCATGCAAGGTTAAAAAATGTATTGGATACAGAATAAGTCAATACAATAAATCAAAAATACATATAATAATAACAACAAGTATATTAAGAAGAGATTTTAACGAACATAATTCTAAGTTGAATTAGATTATGTTGAATTTAAGATTTATTGTTTGCACATCAGTGCAAATAAATATAAATAAAATTATATAATAGGAACATTTATAACCGAGGAAGTATGTAGTGAAATTTGTATATCATTTCATTAAAACCAGTCAGTACAAAATTGAATATTATAATGACAATAAGTTAGTTCTAAGGAAACAGTTCCGATAATGAACCTTGGACTGTCGTTCTTTATTTACATGAAAGTGTGCACTGAGTGAGTAGAAGGAATTAGTTTATAGGAAGCTTTCCAATGCTGATTTACATTTTTTGGTATTCTCAGACAGGTTTTTGATATGGGAAGGAAGATTGTTAAAAATCTTGATGCCAAAATACGATTAGTGGGTTCCTTTTTTATATATTGCTAAATTTGATAAAGGTTGATGAAGGTTGGAGTTTTGTCTAGTATTTATGCTGTGAATATCCAAGTTTACTATGTATTGATCTTTATTATTAACCAGAAATACTCGTAACTAACTAACTAACTCCATGGAGCAGTGTCCTTGAGAAGCTAACAGGTCCTCAGCAAGTCAAGAAATTCCCCGCATTTTATGGAACCCAAACTTTCATTACCGCATTCACAAGTGACTACCACCTGTCCCTGTCCTGAGCCAGATCAATCCAGTCCATGCCTCCCCATCCCACTTGAAGATCCATTTTAATAGTACCCTTCCATCTACGCCTGGGTCTTCCAAGTGGTCTCCTTCCCTCAGGTCTCCCAACCAAAATTGTGTACACACATCTCCCCTCCCCCATATGTCCTCAGCACCCTATTCTCGAACACCCTCGACCTACGTTCTTCCCTCAGTGTGAGCAACCAAGTTTCACAACCAAACGATAAAAAACAACAGGCAAAAATTACAGTTCTGTGTATATTAATCTTTATGATTTTGGATAGCAAACTGGAAGACAAAAGATTTTGCACTGAATGATAGCAAGCATTCCCCGACTTCAATCTGCTCGTAATTTCTTCATTAACGGAATTTTGGTTTGTTAGTGTTGTTCCCAAATATTTGAACTTTTCCACCCTTTCAAAGGATTTATTATGTGTTTTATGTTGTGATTTGTTCCTACATTCTGGTCTCCAGACACGACCATATGCTTAGTTTTCTCAGCATTCAATTCTAGGCCAATCTCCTGACTAGTGAGCACTAAAGCTTCTGTGTTTTTCTTTATAGTATGTATGCTTCTGCCCAATGTATTAACATTATCAGCTTAAACTAGAAGCTGATGTGTACCATTTAATTTCAAGCCCTCCTGGTTTGCCTAAACCTTCTTAGTGGCATATTCTAAAGCAAAAATGAACAGCAATGGCAATAAAGCATCTGCCTGTTTCAAACCTTGATAATTAATACAATCTGTTTTGTCATCCTTCTTATAAATACATACAATGATCCGAATCCTTCCACTGGTCAAGCAATTCCTCTTTATTCTAAATAGAATTAATAAGTTTATGGATCTCAGAACAAATGGTCCTACCTGCTGCTTAAATCAATTCTGCTGGAATTTGATAAGTACCTGGTAATTTTTTTCGATTTTAGCTTTTGAATAGCCATCTCAAACTCAAAGACACTGGACTCGGGCACTGGTGACTGCTGTATGTATGTATGTATGTATGTATGTGTCTGGCTGACATCATTAACTCCATGTACATTCAATACTGAGAGAATGAGTTCACCTTTCCACAATACTGTGGGAATCTGCAAGCAGATCATCCCTCTCATCCTTTACTATATTAGATCTAGGCTGGTAACCCTTCTTAAAGCCATTGATGCCCCTATACAGGTCTCTCATATTCCTGTTCTTACTGTTTTTTTTCAAGTTAATTAATTTCAGCTGTTCCTGAAATGTCTACTAGCTTCACGCCTTACATTGTTCAGATTGTCTACATCACTTTGGCGTGGATCTTGTAACCATTACATTGTAGCCTGCTTCCTTTGATCTAAAAATTGTGAACATTCTTCATCAAACCATGGTTTATGCTGCTTTCGTTCATACAGACCTAGACTCTTTTTAGGTGAGATTTTGATATTCTCTTTAATGTTTTCCCAAGCCCTGTTTATGTCCTTGCTATCATTTAAGTTCTCGAAAGCTGCACACCTGTTTGCCGCTTCCTCTTGGGGCTCTTCCAACTCATTTACGATCTCCAAAGACGTCACTCCTTCACTTGACCAAGTCCCACATACAACCTGCTCTTTCAACCTACCACCAGTACTGTCCTAGCCTGCTACACGTAGACACACAACTTCTGATGCACAGGTATGTACAGTGTTGCCACTTCAACCTCCGTTCTGCCTTACAAGGTTCTTATATATTTATACAAATCAAAATTTTATACATATGTTTTTATCTATATTTAACTTAATTTTTAATACTAATTTTCAGTAGACGCAGAAAACAACTGAGATAACCTACATTCTAACTTTTGTACTTTTAAAATGTACCATTATTGTTGGTTTGTAATTTGTGTAATTCACAATCCAGGTCCCTGATGATGATCCCAAAATAGGGATTCAAAACATGTCGGACTAGTTTTACAGTAAATTGTATTGTAAATAAAGAATAATAAGAGTGCATTTGTTGGTTAAAGAGATGTGAGTATAATTCTGTATACATCAGGTTATATGATCAGGATGTATTTCATTTCATTGCTGTGGAAATAAGTTTCATTGCAGCTGGTATACTCTCACATATGTAGTTTTTCTCCCTGGCACTTACATGTGTGTGTGTTTATTTTATATGTATATAGTAATTACTGATAAGAGATTTTCCTTACCATATTGCTACAACATTTGTCAGTGTAAAGTATTGTGTTTTTTAATTTTGGACCCTTATTCCTTCCTACCCTTATGATATCAGTAAATTCTAACTTAAGCATTGCCCATATTAAATATTCTGATCTACTATTTTTCATTCTTAAGTGTGTTTAAGCATAAATGTTTTGATCGTTGTTCTTACAGTTGCCAGGTTTTCTTTTGCAGTCTTACTAAATGCTTGTCCACCTGGAAGTTGTAGCCTCTGTTACTTATCATTTGAATGCAGGTTGCAGTTTACGCCTGAGTTAATCCAGAATTTCGCATGATGTACAAAAGTCTACCTACAACAATGGATTTGAAATGTATTTGCAGCATTTTAATATGGCATAAATCCCTATGTATACCTTTAGTGTTTTTACATATAATCTAAATGTAAAGGCAATTGCTTTATCTTCAGCACACGTCTTTGATTTTTAGGTTCATTTCTGACTTTAAATGCAGATGCAATAAAAGATGAAGTGGATCATATGTGGCAAACATTGCACAAATTAGCTAAAATTCTTTATGATATTCCGGGAGCAAAGTATGTTGCTGAAATGGTTCGTGCAAAAGTGGAAAAGTTCCGCCAATATGTGCCCTTCTTACAAACAGTGTGCAACAAGGGTCTTCAGGAAAGACACTGGCAGCAGGTAATTGTGGGTAATGTATTTGCTCGTCACTACCGCTGAAAACTGGGTAACAATGTATGTAAATTATCTGCTTGATTATTAATTTGTTGAGTGATTGTATTCTATTCTTTATTAATATAGCTGTGTTATCTGTTGCTTGTGTATTACTGTAATTCTTGTCTTTCTGGTTTACTATTTCCCTCGCCTATGTTTCAATTTAAACTGTGCAGAGGAAGCTGAAACTGTACATAACAGTGAACTTAGATTCATTAATTGAGGCGACTTTTTGCTTGTTGCTTGTGCTAAATTTCCAGAGCATCACTCTTCACCGTCCAGCAGTAATCAGCTAACATGGCAGCACTCCATTTGCCCTTGTATCTGTTCTCCATTGCTGAGATGTCCTGGTGAAAATGCTCACCATGTTCGTCACTTATGGCACCATAGTTAACTGGAAAGCAATCCAAGTGTGAATGGAGGAAATTCATCTTGAGTGACATGTTGCAGCCGAGTTTCTCGTAAGAAGTTATAGAGATTCTCCACAAGCTTCCTCAATTTGAGGGCTTTTACATTTCCTAGAAAACCAGTCGTAACATGTCGAAAGGAATTCCAGGCTGCCTTCTCGTCATCACTGAGAATGAGATGAAATTGAGGGTCTCTGAAGAGCTAACGTATCTGAGGACTAATGAATACACCTGCCTTTATCTTTTCCATACTAAGCCTTGGGAATTTCTCACACAAGAATGAGAATGCTGGGCCATTTCTGTCTAGTGCCTTCATGTAATTTTTCATGAGGCCCAATTTAATATGTAGAGGGGGAAGCAACACTTCACATGGATCTACAAGAGGCTGAGGAGCTATGTTCTTTGTTTCAGGTGTATGTCATATGTAGAGGCCAGTTCTTGCTGTAGTGGACTCTTTTGGCATGAATATCCCAGTCAAATAGGAAATAACATAATTTCAATTTCAATTTATTCACACATCCATATTGTTACAAATGTAGCATCTGGACAAGTCTTATAATATTTCACATACACTCCAACACATCCAATACAATTCAAAATCCTTAAAATATATGATATGCTAACTTACCAATAAAACGATAAAATACATGTTTATTTATCATTCATTCATCACCTCCATCCATAAGTCATCATAATTGGTTATGAGGGGATATATCATTCATGATAGTGTAAACATAATACTTATAGAAATACAAGTGTAGATCGTTCCATACAAACACTTTCAATAGTTAAGAAATTCTTCTACTGAATAAAAACACTCTTCAATCAGAAAGTCAATAAGTGTCTTTTTAAATTTTGTTAAAGTTTCAGTATTTTTAATTTCCTTTGCCAATCTGTTATAAATATGGATACCACTATAAGTTATACTTTTTTCAAACAATTTAGTGTTATGACCTGTTATAAACAAATCTGATTTTTGTCTTGTATCATGTAAATGGATCATAGAGTTTGTTTTTTTGTTGTTCAAAGACATTCTAAACTGCAGAAGAATTTCATAAATATACATACATGGCATTGTCATGATATTCAATGCCCAAAATGTAGGTTTACAGCTAATAGTTCTTGATACATTAGCTAGGATTCTCATTGCTCTCTTTTGTAAGACAAAAATCTTTGTATAATTCTTAGAGATACCCCAAAATAAAATCCCACATTTCAAAACTGGATAAAAGTATGCAAACTACATAATTCTAGCAACATTGTCATCCATTAGATTCCTAGATGTCCTAAGTGCAAAACAAAGTTTACTCAATTTGCATACTAATTTATCTATATGAAGATCCCATGTCAAATTTTTATCAAGCCATACTCCCAGGAATTTCGTTCCAGATACATGTGTAATTTGTCTGTCTTTTATTACAATATCTTGAAGTATAATATTTTTATTGGGTTTATGATGGAAACTTATTGCCAAAGGTTTTTCATTAATTAGCAACCTATTCTTATCAAACCAGGAAAAAATGTTCTTAAGAGATGTATCTATGTTAGAAGCTAGATCTTGCATGTCTTTTCCATTAACTAAAATATTTGTATCATCAGCAAAAAGAGTCAAATTTACACCTTTTACATCTGTCACACTCTCATCTAAGTCATTAATAAATATTAAAAACAACAAAGGTCCCAATGTGGAACCCCATATGTAATTATTTTTTCATCAGACCGCTTATATTGAATTACTTTAGATACTGTATTTAAGTACTCAGTTTCTACTAGCTGTTTCCTGTTTGTCAAATATGAAACAAACCACTGATCTGCAACTCCCCTAATACCATAAGATTTAAGTTTCTGTAATACGATGTAATATATCATGATTTACCATGTCAAATGCTTTTGTTAAATCCAAAAACAAACCTACACAAGCTTCCCCCTTGTCTAGCATTTTGTATACACCCTCCAAAAAATTGTATAAGGTAGTATTGGTGTATCTACCTGTACGAAATCCATGTTGACATTCTATAAAATTATTATTCCTTTCCCAAAATTTTATCAATCTGATACTATTTTTTCTAAAATTTTTGAAAAAGTTGAAATCATAGAAATAGGTCTATAATTCTGTACTTCATACTTTTATCCTTTTTTTAACAATGGTCTAACTTTAGCGATTTTAAAAAGTTCTGGAAATTCACCAGTATTAAGTGATAAATTAATTATGAAGGTTAACGGTTTAATCAAGTGTATATAACACTTTTTAATGAGGGAGCTAGAAATACCATCTAATCCACTGGATTTAATGTTTTTGAGTTCCTCGATAAGAGATATTATTTCTTCATCATCAGTAGGTGTTAAAAATATTGAGGTTGAAAGATTTAGTTTACTACTCGTACCTTTATGTTGTATTGCTTCACTTTAAAAATTACTTTGTAATTTCCCCGCTATGCAACCCTTTTGCAGTCCCATCAAAATGGCAATTACCTTCAAATCACTGCAGTTGCACCATTGATGTGTCTTGTAGTTCATGCAGCTGAGAATTTCCTTCATGTTTTCATATGTTTTCTGTTTGTGGATGACATAGGCAACAGGGATTAAAGGCAGTACGTTGCCCTTGTGCAACAACACTGCTTCTAGGCTATGCATGGAAGAATCTATGAATAGCCGCCATTCTTCCGGAATGTACCTGATGCTCATTCCTGCCATCAGACCCTTGATGTTCTTACAGGCATTCAGTTCACCTTGTGTTATGAAGAACTGCTTAGAATCTTTTTGGTGGGAGCGAAATGCTGTCACTGTTACAATGTGGCCCAGAAGATTCCACTGTTGAAGTCTTGAAGGCAAAAGTTCTGCTTTATTCTTTGACAGTACTAGATCTCTGTGAGGTCAGCATATTCTTTCTGCATGATGTTGTGTGGTTAATCAGAGGTTACGTTCAGGAAAAATTCCGGTATCGTTGAAGCAAATGGCTGTCGTGTTTCTTTGGGTTATTCTTTTCTTCCTCATGCAAGTCTAAGGAAAAACTGTTGGAGGGTTGTGGAATAGGCAGACCTTCACAGTGAGTCACTGGACAAATAGCCTATGGTATATTTGGGCACTCGACTGTCAACCTTTTCTTCTTGGTAATCCCTTTCTGAATAGGAGGCACCATACAGAAGTAGCAGTCTGTGAGGTGAGTGCTCTACTCATCCGCTGAGCAGTAAGTCATTCTTATGAGATCCCTTCCCTAACTTGGAAACCAGAGCCAATTCTTAATGTCACTTTCATGTTCAGCGCCCAAAATTTAGTTAATATTATGTATTTTCATTCCTGTAATTTTGTGTGTTGAACAGTGTTATCTTGTGTGTGTGTGTGGGGGGGGGGGGTGGTAGAAATTGATTGAATGTAATGTAGATGAAGTCCAGGCTGAAATAGTTCAGTTTGTTTTTGTTTCCTTAGATGAGTAAAGTGGTGGGAATTGAACTGGGACCTACTATGGAGTCAACCCTTTCAGAAATGATTGACAATGGACTATTGCAACATGTTGTAAAGTTGGAAGAAATTGCAGTAGCAGCCAGTAAAGAATATGCCTTGGAACAGAATCTCCTTAAAATGAAACAGGAATGGGATGATGTTGAATTTGAGCTAGTACCCTACCGGTAGGTGACAGAGCCTCAGAATTCACTGCAGGATTGTGAGAATCTCAGTGAAGTGAAAGATCTGCTCAGTCATGTAACATGGCTGCTGTTATTGTTACAACCTTAGGTCGCACCCTATTTATTTGTTAGCACATACTAATAATTTGTAAAATATTTGCCATGGGCACCACAATTTGTCTCCACTACTGCAGTAATTACTGATAGTCTGCTTATAGTCAACAGGTTCACTGCAGCTGTTTTATGCTATATTTACATATTTCTCTTCTGGCTTGTTTTTGAACTTGTGAATTCCTCACTGTTAGGAAGTGGTAACTTATGATCTGTAACATGGTACAGGCTTGTTTTTCTCTGAGATATGGAGTCAACAAGTGTCTCATAGCACAACTGTGGCACTTGAGATCTCGTAATTGCACGTTTCTGAAAGGTGACTTATTTAATTTGCAATCGTATTTTGAAAGAATAAAAGTTTTATAAACACAATTTATGAGTGCTATTTTGATTAATAGAAGTATTCAGTGTGTAACCATCTTTTAACTGCCCTGGCTCCTGGTTACTGATTTACACTGTTCTGTCAGTTGACACAAAACTTCTCTTGCAGGAGTATTCACAGAGAGCATAAAACCAACTGTGTAGTCAATAACTGTTATGTTTTTGAATAATTAAACATCTTTGGGTTTGTAATTTATTAAAGTTCTTGTATTTGCTTGAAGTGGAGTTATTAATTACAGGTACAAGATTGCTATTGGTTGTTAAAAATAGATGCTGTTGATTGGTTTAATGTATGATACAAAGAATAAGTTAAGAACAAGTTCCAGAATGAATTATGCTGCCATTGTGCCTGTGTCAGTAATCGTCGCGAGAGCCAACCACATTGTGGTTGTTCAAATCTCTATATGATGTATCATTTTCTCTCTCCCGTTGTCAAGAAACAGCTAATCACTGGGGAAGGCTTGTCCAAAAATAAATTCTCAAAGTAGTGTTCACTTACCTGGTGATTACCTGCCTCTCTAATGAGGGAAGATATTTAACCCTTTTAATGGAAATGAGGGTCATCAGCCTCCTATCCTTTTCTAAGATATTTATGCCTTCTGTGGGGAGAGCACTTAGCAATCTGAACTGTCAACCCTCTTTACTCTAAATTTTTAACAGTATGAAATTTAATTCAGTTCTGTGTTGTTATGCAAAACAGATCACTAGCTGAGACCTCCAGTTTATGTTCCCAACTTTGGAAGTTCAGTCTGAGACCTTTACAATGAACCCTGGCCAGATACAAGAGTGTTAAGGATAAATGTAAAAAGAGTTGATTATATGAGTCATTATCTTATACTGTGTTTAATGGAATGTTTAATGTGTTGTTTTAAAATTTAGCAATTATGTAATTAAACGTGCAGTCTGTTACAAACAGAGAATTATTTTTAACCAGTCAGATGGTCAGCCTTAGTGTCTGGGAATTGATATGTAATTTTTCATGCCATGTGGTGTTCAAACAGTCTTCCCACAAAAGAGTGAGAAGCTGAATTTAAAGTGAGTAGTCTGTTGCTATTAGACTTCTTCCTTTTACAGAGATTCAGGTGTGGATATTCTCTCTGCAGTTGAGGACATACACATGATGTTGGACGATAACATTCTGAAAGCACAGGCAATGCGTAGTTCCTCATACATTAAAGCATTTGATACTGAAATGCAAGCGTGGGAAACAAAACTTATATCAATGCAGGACATTCTAGATGCTTGGTTGGAGGTAATTACAACATATATCTGCACTGAAATTAGTAACAATTTATAAAACAAAAAAAATAATCTTCTGTTTGAAGGTGAGCTTTCAGGGCAGTAGCAAACCACAGAACTCTTGGATTTTCACATTTTCTTTTTGCAGGTGTCTGAATGTTTTTGATCTGCACGAAAATTTGAATGTAGTGGGCTTGTTAGTAATTGATAAACAGTTTCAGCTTAGTTTTTATATAGGTCTAACAACTTCTGTATCTTTGATATGGTCCTAGTGAAATTGCGTATGAAGTTTATTCCATTTTCCAGACCAAGTGCATGACTATATCAGTTTTTCAAGAAGGACTCTGACCGAAGGAATTAGTTGGTCTCTGCCATCAGGAATGCCACAATAAATGAACACATGTACAGTAGAATTACTTTAATCCAGCACTCACTGGACTGGACAGGTGCCAAATTATCAAATTTTCAGGATTATCCAACAGTACCAACACTGACCTAAGTTATTACATGTAATGTTTCGTCAGAAAACTTCGGCATTTTTTCATTTGCACCAGCTAATTTGCTATTGGACAAACGTAAATTTATATGATCTTTGACCCATGCATTATTCGAGTATAAGCAATAATGGTACCAACAAATAAACACAAATACATGGAAATTATTTTATATAAACAATGAACTGCTACATGTTTCGTCCAAATGTGTGGCCACATGGTTGGCCAAACGTGTAGGAGATCATTGTGTGTATAATTTCAATATACTTGTGTGCATTTGTTTGTACCATTATTGTATATACTGCAGAAGAGTTCAGTTTCATTGGCATTGTTGGGAACAATTTATGCTGTTCCACAAGATGATAGTCTAATTCACTGTACCATTCTGCAGCTTCATCATCAGCAGACAGCACTTCACCACCGACATACAGTTTTCTAATACCATGACATTTTTCAAAATTTTGCAGCCAGCCATCAGAGAATATACCCTTGTCAGTTACTTTCATTTCATCTTAAAAGGACTTAGCTTTTTAAATTATTGGAGTCCCAGTCATGGGTTTTCCTTTGGAATACCGTATATTCTCGAATCTAATCCGCACCCTTTTTACAGTTTTAGAGGGCTAAAAAATCAGATGCGGATTAGATTCGCGTGCGGATTAGATTCGCGGTATAGAGCTGGATTTTGGAAAAATGATTGAGCTGCTGTACGTGCCGTAAGAACAATAGAATACAATAATCTATTATTTTATTATTTATTATTATAATTTATTATTCATCAGACTCGCCGTCATCACTCATAACTGAACATAACACATAAGTGAATTTCCTTCGTGACGCCTCACACCCGCTGATCGCTGCCTTGTGTTTCCGCCATAGTCGAACGTTGCTTTCATCAACTCCAAAAATTGCAGCGGCTTTGCGGTTTCCATTCTCCTCTGCGCACCGACTAACTTCACGTTTGAACTTTGCCGTATATGAGAGTCGTTTAGATTTCAGGTATCCCTCTTCCATAACTACGGTACACGACAAATTGGAACAAGCACCTCCCACGTTTCAACAACTGAGGCTCAGCTGGCTTCAGACAAGATTGCGCACGTCTGTTGAGAAAGTATGACTCATCGGCCACAGGCGTAGCGTCGGATTTTAACGCATTGGTAACATACAATATTATTCAATCAGTCGCCCCGTGGGCAAGGGGTGGTTGAAGGAAAGGTGCGGATTAGAATCGCGAACTAACTTTTTTTCGTTTAAGAAGTCGTCAAAAACTGGGTGCGGATTAGATTCGGATGCGGATTAGATTCGAGAACATACGGTATATTGCTGTGAACCACTTGTGCAACATCTTGTCCAATTGCGCTAATTTAGGCTTTTTCAATTTCTGCATTAGTAGTCCCTGTACACTTTTGCTTGATGCCATAAAGGATCGTAATTGGTCCTTCTGTTTCTTTATGTCATAGATGGTTGACAAGCCAACGTTTTATGAAGCCGTGACCACACTGCAGCTTGTGCCACTTTCAAGCCTCTAATTATTTCAAGTTTCTTGGGAATTGTTAATGTTTCATGTTTCCTTTTGCCAACAGCACGTTGTTTACTCATGTTGGTATCTTGTGAAGCCATTATAGTAACTTTATTGACTGAATAAAGTCCAGATAACATAAGACATAGTCACAAAACTGGGATGCTTACTGGATGTGATCAGTGGTGAGACTTCCAGTCTTGGGACCATTTTCCTTAACTGCCAAAGTATCGGGATTTTCGGAGTGTCAGCATCTGGATTCATGGAATTTCACTGAATTTAGCATGTTCTAGAATTTGTTTTGTATATTTTCTTCTTCTTTATGATTGGGCCACCTCAGTTACTGAACGCAGTACTATGTACAGTTATTCATCACTTATTCTTGCAATTAATGTTACATGACAGCATTACTAATCTGTATAATTGTGAAAAAAATGTTTTTTGAGTTATTGTTTATTTAACAATGCAGTCAGTAACTGTGGATATATGGCATTATGTGATAGGATGATTCAAGAGTCATGGGTTGGAAAGACTGTAAAAGGTGACAGTCATGGCATAATTTGAGGTACTGTCATGGCATTTGTATGGAGGGACTGAGGAAAATGGCAAAAGTGAGAGATCTGCTCTCTTCTGGGATATTACACAGCATAGAGTGGTAATTCTGTACTGTCAGTATACCACACCGCCTGGCACGATACACGTCATACACTCTAGTAGGACAATTTCTCTTCAGATCATAACAGACCGAGAAAGATGTTTGTATGCATGCTACATAAAGATTGTAAATGACTGAAATTTCACTGCCACATCTCACTTTAAACAATTTCAAAATTACAACATTGTAATTTTATGATTATTAACTTCGTACATTTTAGAATTTTAATTATTTTAATGAAGGTGACAGAATACCTAGTTAAACATACTCCTTTTTCAGAAAAACTCCTGATGATGGCACCTTGGTGCCGAAACATAAAGGAGTTTTATACTTCTGAATGTATATTATTAGGTGCATAAGTTGGTTAATGTATTAATTAATGATAGTTTATATATTTGTTACTTCATAAGCAAAGAAGTATGTTGCTTTATTGTCACAGATATTGTATCTGCTTGTCTGATTTTATGTTTACATAATGCAGCTGAGAGGAAGAGAGAGGCATGTTTTGCATACATATTATACTATAAATTTTGTAGTGTCAAGCTACATGTTGTACTTAGAACCAATCTTTGGCTCTGAAGATATAATGCGCCAGATGCCAGAAGAGTCGAGAGAGTTTTTTAAAGTGGACAAGATCTGGAGAGACATCATGAACAACACCAAGGCAGATAAGCATGTACTCATTGCGACCAATTATGAAAACATGCTTGAACTACTGAGTGAGAATAATACTGTTCTTAATGAAATTCGGAAGGGACTTAATGACTACTTGGAGAAAAAGCGATTGTTCTTCCCACGGTATGTTATGGATGTCTGTACGCTTATGTTCAGTTTTGTGAATGTTTAATTTAATGCCAGAGCATAAGTACCAATTTCTGTTCTGTTCATAGATTCTTCTTTCTGTCAAATAATGAGCTACTGGAAATCCTGTCTGAGACAAAGGAACCCTTGTGTGTGCAGCCGTATTTAAAGAAATGCTTTGAAGGCATTAACCTTCTGCAGTTTACGAAAGAGCAAGTTATAACAGGCATTATCTCAGCTGAGCAGGAAATTGTGTCATTGAGTGGGCAGATTATTCCTGCTGATGCACAGGTATATATACATATGGAGTACTGTACCTGTACTGTACTGTAACTACCTGAAATTGGTTGGTCACTTGCCACAATACAGGGTGTTTCATAAATCCCTCCGGGATTTCGGAGGTCTAGCTCAGGAACCAAATCACACACGGGGGATGAGAGCATGTCAGTGAAAAGAGTACATATCCAAGTTTTGAACCTACCTTACAAATGTTCAATATGTCCCCCTTTGGTGACTCGACAGACGTCAATCCTGTAATCTAGCTCCTGCCACACACGTTCCAACATATGAACGTCGATGGTAGCAACTGCATCCATAATTCTTAGCCGAAGCTCCGGTAAAGGAGGTACGTAAACACGATCTTTAACGTAACCACGTTGCACTGTTACAATTGACTGGGTTTTAGCAAATTGCAGGACACAAAAAGCTTTCTGTTCATCTGAAAACGCCATGTTTGCACACCACTGCCTCCTAGCGGAGAAACGGGTAACTACGCCATCGCATCTGTCACGAAAAAACTTACATTTCCTCTATCCATTGGCATGCTTTTATCTCTTATATGTGGGTTTGCTACTGCACGGCCAAGCCTCTAAATCCCGGATGGACTTATGAAACACGCTGTATATGTGATGAATATGCCTGGGTTATGTTGATTACACTTTGCAACAAATTTGGGGTTGTATCCTGTTATGGAAACAAAAATATGTTTACTTAGTAGAATTTGCACTGCAGAACATCAACCTAGCATTTAAATTACGGGATTGGCTCCGGTTTAAAAAAAATTTTGATAATATTGCTGTGTGGAAGGAGGACATAACACTGAAATTGCATGAATTAAAAGAGGCGCCTTTTCCTCGTTGCTTGTACTGAATTTCCAGAGCATCTCTCTTCACTTTCCAGCATAAGTGGCTAACATGGCATCACTCCATTTGCCCTTGTATCTGTTCTCCATCACTGAGACGTCCTGGTGAAAACTGTCACCATATTTGTCACTTATGGCACCACAGTTAACCGGAAAGGAATCCAAATGTGAGTGGAGGAACTGCATTTTGAGTGACATGTTGCAGTGTCTGAAGAGCTGATGTATCTGGGGACCAATGAATACACCCACCTTAATCTTCTCCATACCAAGCTTTGGGAATTTCTCACACAAGAATGAGAATGCTGGGCCATTTCTGTCTAGTGCCTTCACGTAATTTTTATTGAGGCGCAATTTAATATGTAGAGGGAGAAGAAACACTTCACATGGATGTACAAGAGGCTGATGAGCTATGTTCTTTGTTCAAGGTGTATATGATTTATGTAGAAGCCAGTTCTTGCTGTAATGAAAACTTTTGGCACGAATATCCCATTCGCATAGGGAATAACAGAATTTGTGTAATCCTTTTGCAGTCTCATCAAAATGGCAATGACCTTCAAATCACCACAAATGTGCCATTGATATGTCTTGTAGTTCACACAGCTGAGAATTTCCTTCATATTTTCCTATGTTTCCTGTTTGTGGACGACACAGACAACTAATTTCAGGCTATGCATGAGAGAGTCTATGAATAGTCTCCATTCTTCCAGATTGTACCTCATGTACATTGCTGCCATCAGACCCTTGATGTTATTACAAGCACTCAGTTCACCTTGTGTTATGAAGAATGCTTAGAATCTTTTTGGTAGGAGCGAAATGCTGTCACTGTTACAATGTGGCCCAGAAGATTCCACTGTTGAAGTCTTGAAGGCAAAAGTTCTGCTTTATTCTTTGACAGTACTAGATCTATGTGAGGTCAGCATATTCTTTCTGCATGATCTTGTGTGGTTAATCAGAGGTTACGTTTAGGAAAAATTCCGGTTTCCTTGAAGCAAATGGCTGTCGTGTTTCTTTGGGTGTATTCTTTTCTTCCTCATGCAAGTCTAAGGAATAACTGTTGGAGGGTTGTGGAATAGGCAGACCTTCACAGTAAGTCATTGGACAAATAGCCTATGGTATATTTGGGCACTCGACTGTCAACCTTTTCTTCTTGGTAATCCCTTTCTGAATAGGAGGCACCATACAGAAGTAGCAGTCTGTGAGGTGAGTGCTCTACTCATCCGCTGAGCAGTAACTCATTCTTATGAGATCCCTTCCCTAACTTGGAAACCAGAGCCAATAATGTCATTTTTGTGTTCAGCACCCCAAAGTTAGCTAACATTAGGTATTTTCTGTTCTGTAATCTTTTGTGTGTTGCACAGTGTTATACAAACATGTCATGAAACATCATGGTATGCACAGACTTAAATGCATATAATCAGTATTTCTTTTGACAACATAAAACTGATCACTTACAGGTGACACAAACATACTCGGATTTAGTCCTTCAGAGCAACTGATGATGCATATCAGTGAACACACCCGATGTAGTGAAACAAAAAAAGTAATTTTATTAATATTGTACATAACACTAATGTAAAGTGTATATAAACCTAAATATGATATAATGTGAATGACTAAAACCTGTGTATCATATTTAACTTGAAAGAGGTTATAAAATTTTTATGGTTGTTAGTAACATGCATTGGATTTGATCATGAATTCTGAATGGAATTGATGGAGAAACTGAAGAGAAAGTGGTCATATGCTACTTGAATAGGGCTCCCATTAAAAAACACAGAGTGGGACACATTTACATGGTAATGGGGTGGGGAGATATATAAGACAAAATTTCTAAGCCATCACGCAATGAAAAATGCGGAGTAATTTATTGTTATTACTAAAAGAGGATAACTTGGATAACAAAATTAGTACATAGAGATACAAAAGATGAAATAATAATAATAATAATAATCGGGCTCTTGTGAGTTTGGTAATGAACCTTCGGGTTCCATAAAACATGGGGAATTTCTTGACTAGCTGACGACCGGTTAGCTCCTCAAGAAGGACTCTACTCCATGGAGTTAGTTAATAATAATAATAACAATAACAACAACAGCAACAACACTACTCAACCTCAGCACTCGGTTCATGTACTGATTTTGCTTTACATATCTGTCTCTTTTTCTTCACAGTCTCAGTTCAGACATTATAAGCACTGGTCTACACATCTTCCTCTCCCTTTCCATTTCTTTCCTGGTGGTAGCTGGTTAGTGGCTGTCCTACTCCTATAGGTGTTTTCCTGTACTCTGAGAAAGTCAAAATCTTCATATGCATTGTCAGAAATATCATATTTTATGGTTTGGAAACACCTGGGATATTTGGCTTTCTAAACAAATTTTGTGGGACACTGGGACACAGCTCTGTGAAACCCATAAAACTGGGAGGAATTGGTTCCCTATATTTGAGGCAACTATTGTAGTATTTTGTTATTGGAACTGAAGAATACCACAAAACATTTGTCAGGATAACAAGTGCCCTGTCGTCTCACTCTCCTACCAAAATATGAATCATCCACATTATCACTTGACCTAATAGTCTCATTTCTGTTCATTTTCTCCAGTACTTTGTGAAAAAAGTAAATGAGGCCATGACCAAACAGTAATATGATATAAGGATTCAAGTCTTCTGGGTTGTTATGTCATGTTGACTGATAAAGAGCTACCGGTGTTTTAAACAAACAGGGTCAAGCAGTCCAAGATGATTTACTGTTCAACATGGTGTAATATTCCAGAAGACTTCAGTCTGTATCAACTGCTGTGTGTACCTCAAACTTTGCAGTAGTGTGATATGATTATCACCTGTTTGTACACAATTTGAGTGTCTTTGTAGCATTGACTGGTTATTAAATGTACATGTGCAGGGAATGGTTGAAAAGTGGCTGTCCCAAGTGGAGCAGCAAATGGTGCAGTCTGTGAAAGACTGTTGCAAGATGGCATTGCAAGATTATTTTTCATCGCCACGCAGCAAGTGGGTGCTAAAATGGCCTGGTCAAGCTGTCATATGTGGGAACTGTATACACTGGACTGCTGAAGTTTCTCAGGCAATGGAGAATAGAAAACTTCCTGTATGTCAGTTCAATTCAAAACATTTTAGTATTGATGTTTCCAGTTTGTTTTATCCAGTCCTATAACATATTAACCCTTTCACATATCAGTTTCCAAAGACCCTGTATGAAAGCTATACATTGCAATTTTTTCAATTTGCAGTTAATTAAAGTGAGGTATAAAACATTAATGTCATAAGTCCCACTACAGATGTCATAGATTTTGTCCTGTATCACAAGGAGATTAGGGCATGCAGCATTTCAAAGACTCTGGTATGTTGAATATGGAGGATAAGTCTAACAAATGCTGGCATATAATTATTTACTCTCAGTTCCAGCACTATGAGGTTTAGAGGGTTAACCAGTGGAATAGAGTGTGAATATATAAAATGTGACATGAAATCACTTATAAGTGCTGTTGGTTTTCTGGGATTGCTGTATAGGATGAAAGCATGGGAAGCATAACAATCATAATCTTCATCACCCCGGCATTTTAAATTAATATTGCTACAACCCACAACTACAATAAATGATCTTCATTATTGTAAATGAAATTCTGTTTTAGACAATGCCATCATACAGGTGTTAACCTATTAGAGTAAAATCTTGTTAAGTGAAAGTGCCAGGGACCAAAAATTCATGCTCAGAATTACAGTAAAACCCCGATTTAATGTTCCTGCATTTAGTGAAATCCCGGATTTAGTGATGACTATTTCATGTCCCGACAATAGCTCTATATAAACAATGTATTATTTTCCTGCATTTAGTGAATCCCGATTTAGAGAGAAACCCGCATTTAGTGAAAAAATATTACGTACTCATACTTAATTGTTATTTGACGTTTCTCGCCTTTGGTAAATTTTTTCATGAGCAAAAAAAAAAATTCATAAAAGATGCATATTGTATGTAAAAATTACGATATATGCTCGAAACATTGAGGCAATGGCCTGCCACGATGGAAACACCGGTTCCCGTTAGATCACCGAACATCGCTGGGCCGGGATAGCGCCTGGATGGGTGATGGTGCAGGAGTGCCCGGTACTGTTGCCTATGTCTAAGTGAGACAAAGTAGTGTGAAATATGCGGAAGCGCAATGGTAGGGGAAACTGACGTAATCACTTAGCCAGTCCATTACTCCGATCCTGATGAAGTAATGCCTGTCCCCTCTCCGTCTACCTTATCTAGAAGTTACTCTGCTGCTGCATGCCTGTTTTGCTATCACTGCGTAAACCTGGAGCATTTGTGAAAAATTCTTTCTACTATTTTTATTATATTTTTTTATTCCTTAATAATGGCTACTAGTAAAAGGAAGAAGCTGACAATTGCGGAAAAAGTGAAAATAATTCAAGAAGTGGAAAAGAACCCAAGCACTCCCGCAATAGAAATTGCATGGAAATTTAATCTTACACCGTCTTCATTGTTTTGTATAATGAAGAATAAACAATACAAGAATAAACAGTACAGGAAGGCTTTGGTGAAGAAAGCAGTATCCTACATGGAGATGAATAAACATTTGAAACTGAGCATCCTTCAGGGTATGCATATGGTAATAGCTGCATGGAATTCAGTTACACCTCAAACAATATCAAACTGTTTTCATAAGGCTGCATTCAATTGCAACAATGCTATGGAAATTGATGTAGATATGGATGTGATTGACCATGAAAATTGGTTGAAAATTGCACCTGACATGGACACAAATTTTGAAGAGTTTGTCCGTTGTGATGATCTTGAAAGTACGTCTGGTCCTCCACAAGATGTGGAAGAAATCTGTGATGCCAGACAGGTAGAGGAAGAAGAAGAAGAAGAGGCAGTACAAGAAGAAGAATTAGTTCCCACACTTGGTGAAGCGGTTCACGCACTTGAAGAGGTACAAAGATATTTAACTTCTTTTGATATAGACAGGGCTACTATATCGAAAGTAAATTCTTTGGAGTGAGAAGTTCTGAATGTTCCAAGCACCCACCAGAAGAAGCAAGCAAGTTTGCTGGACTATTTTAATAAATAATTTTCTTATAGCCATGTATGCTTGATTTTTGAATAATTTTGATATTTTTTTATGTGAAAATTCCAAATATATTTTAATATTTTCTATTTAAAGTTGTATGATAAAGCTTTTTAAAGGAGGGATAAAAAATTGTTTAAAGATTTATGTAAATTTTGAAAATATTTTTAAAATTTTGAAATTATTTTTGTAATCATGATTCATTACAGAAAATTTCATTTTCAATAGCAATAAGGCTTGCTTGTCACTGGAATTTGTTTGTAAATGTTTATTTAAAAAATATTAATATAAGTATTGTGCATACAAAGTTGAAAAATTTATTTTTTTATAGACACCATAATGGAACTAATAAACAAAAAGAAAAAGACAAATTTAACTCATTTTAATTGAAAACCTCGATTTAGTGAAATATATTCTAATCTCCCAGCAATTCATTAAATAGGGGCTTTTACTGTATATGACTTCGAATAATCTGCTTACTTTATTCTTTATTTATATTCACATTCATTGATCCACAGTAGGTCACATTAGAGACCATGGGATATAGAATTGGTCAAAGTAACATAAATAAATATATAATATACATTAGAAAACAAAGGAGACAAAAGATGTCAGTTAAGAAGCACAACAGTATAAAAGGATACAATAATGTAAGTACATTAATAAAATAAAGCTATATAGATGTATTAAAATATGTACTGCACAATAGCTGATAGACAAGTCACCATAAATGTGATGAATAAATGAAAATACATAATATAATAATGCGATAGACAGCTAATTAATATAATAACTCCAATCCATATTTATGAAATAGTAATAACAATTAATAAAAACAGGCATGATGCACATAAAAATAATGTACATTAGGTTAGTTAAAATCATAAAGTAACACTGTAATTTATGAGTTTTTATGTAGTAGCATCATTATAAACTCATTTTTTTCTTCATTTGTTCTTTACACAGCTTACACACAGAAAACAAGCCTGCAAAAATATCTTCATATTTGTAAAAACTTGCTTATGTGTTCAGTGTTTTCTTAAAATAGGAGTCAAGTGACCTTTGTTTCAGAGGCTCTAGTGCGTGGTTCCCAAAGTGGGCGGTACCGCCCCCTGGGGGGCGGTGGTATTACCGAGGTGGGTGCTAATAGGTATGAGAGGTGGAAGGGGGCGCTGTTATTATCACAGGGGGCCACTGCATTTTTATAATACAATTCAAATAAAGTAATTTTTGTGTTAAAAATAAAAAATGAACTACATTTCTTCGTATTTTAATTTATGAATCTTATTCACGCACATATTATTTTTTTAATAAACTATTGCTAGATGAATTATAATTAATCATAAAAAATATAAAATTTCAATTTATTAATTAACACATAAAACATTAAGTTTAACTCTTATAATTCTATTTAAATGATTTTTTAAATATAAAATAAAAGTGGAAATATAAGCGCATTTGTGTTTTTTAAAAAAGGTAGGGGGGCGCTGTGGGTGTGTATATGGAACCAAGGGGGTGGTGGACCGAAAAAGTTTGGGAACCACTGCTCTAGTGTATAATCCTGTTGTTACTAGGCTTGTCTGCGGTGAGTCACCTCTACACTTACCCCCCCTGCCTTCTAACTGCCCATGCTACATTGCCACATCCTCTATGCTATGCTCTATGTTGCCACTTCACTTTTAAAACAGTACATTTCACCTGGTGATTACTACATTTTGCTTGCCACTGTATTTACATTTTTCACCATCTCCTGGTACCAATTGTTCGCCCTCAAAAGGGCCGGTTTGTATGACCATGAAAATGGCCGGTCTCTTGGGGTGGGTTATGTTGCTTTAGGTTACGTTTTGTTGAGTGCTTGTATCATTTTTGTCCAATTTCCTAGAGACCTCTGGTTTTCTCAGTATTGCTGAGCCCACACTTTTTTCTGTTATTTTCACTCATACTTTCTGCATTTTGTAAAATAAAAAATTCAAAATATAATAGTATGTGATAAGACATCATGACACTTTTTAGTGCATGAAAGATGCACTTCCTTCACCTTGACTTTCACAGCAGCCATCAGCACACTTAATGACTTAGCACCTGTCATGCTTGTCTCACACAGGTTTGGTGCTCAACAGGAAACCTGCTTAAGCGCAACTGTGTTATTACACAGTTGAAAGAGTTTCAAGAGTTGTACCAAGTGCATATTACTGAGATTTTTGTTTATGGTAAACAATTTCAAATCATCCAAATTTTAGTCACTTTTGGGATGGAAAACTGCTTTGAATTAAAAATTAACCATATTTCAAATTAATGTGTTTAAGTTTTATTGAAAATGCTATACTTCAAGCTGGGGAATGCCATTTGCTTCACATTAATTGTAATTTTGAATGAACTGGTATTGAATCTAAGATCTACAGTGTGTCCACAAAGTCCCTTCGGGGTTTTGAAAAATTGTGGCGCGCAAACAAATTGAGCTAGCCATATGCAGTTTGCGGCAGATTGCAGTGAAACTCTGGAAGTTTTTTACTGACCTCAGTAGATCTCGATGTGGGCTCCCTTGGTAGCACGGAGAACGTCCAGACGATATTCGAGCTCTTGCCATGTTCTGTGGAGCATGTCCGCTGGAATAGCCGAGATCGCATTCCTGATACGGGTCTTCAGGTCATCAAGTCATCTGTTGGCGGCAAAAAAAACTTCCAGAGTTTCACTGTAATCTGCCGCAAAACGCATGTGGCTAGCTCAATTTCTTTGGGCGCCACAATTTTTCAAAACCCCGAAGGGACTTTGTGGACACCGCTGGAATAGCCGAGATCGCATTCTTGATACGGGTCTTCCAGAGTTTCACTGTAGTCTGCCGCAAACCGCATGTGGCAAAAAAACTTCCAGAGTTTTACTGTAATCTGCCGCAAACCGCATGTGGCTAGCTCAATTTGTGTTTGCGCGCCACAATTTTTCAAAACCCCGAAGGGACTTTGTGGACACACTGTATATTATTTTTAGTTCTAATATTTTACCTGACAATACTTGTGATTGAATAATCACTTTTTTATGTGTTTATGTAGGGCCTTGTTTTGAAGATATATTTATGATTCAAAATCTGAATGGCTGTTTTCTCCAACTGAATTAATTATAGAAGGATGATTTGGTAGAAATTCTACAGCCTTGTGTTTTAACATCATGACTGTATGTCAAAGTATGATTTTTGTACATTGCTTTTTAAAATCATTCCCTGTAAGTGAATTCTAGATATGGTGCTGTGTTGATGTATCCTTAAGCATTTTTTTTATTCACCTCAATTTATGCAGTTTGGTGAGCCTTAATAATTACTTACATTCAAAACACACATCCACGTATCTTACTTGCTTGACTGGTAGGTATTACAAGAACTGTAGGAAAGCTAAATATTACAAATGGTAATCAAATTCAATTGATGAAATGTTGTTCACAGGATTACCTTACTATATCCAACAGTATGATAGATGAAATGGTGCAGTTGGTGAGGGGAGAACTGACCACTGGGGCTCGTATCAAAATCTGTGCCCTCATCATCCTTGATGTACATGGTATTTATGTTACAGGTTTTGCCATAAAATAGCACATGTTTGTCTGCCTTTAAGTTTTATAATTTTGTCTCTTTAATGTATTGTTTGCTTTTCACTAGTCAGTTGCCCTGATGGAGATCTCTCATACATTGTAACAATGTGACTTTTACAACGCTAAATAAATCTTAGTGGTAAGAACTAAATGTTGTATAGGAGCAGTGCATTTCTCTAAAGTAGATTCTAAGACATGAAATGTGTAAGTACCAATGTTCATGACTCATGATTCTGCATGTTTTGGAGTCTGGTTGACTGTCCTGTTTCTTTATACTTATGTGTAAGTTAGCAACATAAGTCCTCACTTGTTTTATTAATTTTCTTGAACTTATTAGGCTATGTCTTGTGTGGCAGTGTGCAGCATGCATGCAAATGTGGACAATTGGTGTTTTTGTGTCCTGTGTAGGAGCAACCGGCCAGTAGCGCAGTGGTGTCATTGGGAGCACACAATATCTTTCTGCTGGAGAATAATGGCTTAAAATTTGATTTAAATGGTTTGAAGAGGCAGAGCAAACATGGTATATTTAAAAACTGGTATCAGTTATGGGAATTCTATCACAACTCTAATGAGCTAAGGGAAAATTCCAATAAATCTTCTGAGTACTGTAAAATGTTGCTTTCAGCATTTGAATATTCTCATCCCTTGCATTTCGCAGGGGTTAGGTTCCAAGACCTCCAGCAAAAAGCGAAAATCTGCGAATAATTAACCGTCCCCCAAAAAACAGGTTTTAGTATTTTTAGTGCATTTATTTTCTTTGCAGAAACACTAATGGGAGCTGCTTCTTTTTTTCCTTCAGTTCCTTGAACACCATGCATTATAGTTCAAAGACCTGTTCAAGTTTTTGAACAATTTTAATGATCCAATCCATTGAAGGGTCCAAGTGTTGTATTTTTATTCTTTGGGCGACCTTATGAATTTGCAAAACCACATAGTATGAACCCATGCAAAAAAAGGGTTGAGTCTATATAGTACAGGCAATATGACAGCACATTTCACACAGTTCAACAAATTTTCAGAAAACAGTATCAGTGGAAGAAAGAGTGTGACACTGAGGTAAATCTAATATGCTTCAGATTTACCGCATTTTATTCGTGTCTGTGATGGGGTCAGTTGAGATGATACGAAGACTGCTACGTTTGTAATGACACTGATAAAATATACTGGTAGCTAAGGTAATATTTTTAACAAGATTAATGAAAAATGCTATGATTACATGATTTGCAGTAACTGCAATATGAATCAGTGAGTACATACTGTCTGTACCATGATCCTATAGCAAACTGGATATTAATTGAATGCCCTCATAAGCAATTGCAGTAGATTGTTAATATTAATTATTCTTGGCATCACACTATGGTGGTGTTACATCAATGGTAAGTATGTAATATGAGTAATACGAGGGGCATTCAAAAAGTTCCCGGAATGGTGGTATTGCACTGTAATGGTAGGACATACGGAAACGCTTACCTAATCACCTTCAAAGTAGGACCCTTGCACACAAACACTTGCTCCATCGATCCTGCCATTGTTGGAAGCACCGGCGGAAGGCTTCTTTTGGAAGCTTCCGGAGTTCGGCCGTCGCATTCGATTTGATGTCCTCCACGGTTGCGAAACGTGTCCCCTTGAGGCCCATTTTCAGAGTAGGGAACAGCCAAAAGTCACTCGGAGCAAGATCCGGAGAGTACGGTGGTTGGGTAATGACAGGAATGTTTTTCTCGGCGAGGAATTGCTGCAGAACAAGCGATGTGTGGCTCGGTGCGTTGTCGTGATGCAGAAACCACTGTCCATGCCACTTGTCGCGCCGCTTCCTCCGAACTTCAAATCATCGGACAAAATCACATGAATGGATCCGTGAGAGATACCAATTTCTTGCCCCAACTCCGTGATGGTCATTCTTCGATCAGATCGAATCAGTTGTCGCAATTTTTCAATAATTTCTTCGGTTCTGGATGTCGAAGGCCTCCCGCTGCGCTGGTCATCCTCCAACGTCTCCTGTCCATTCTTAAACCGGGAAAACCAGTCGTAAACTGCGGATTTCTTTAGTGCAGTATCACCGTAAACTTGCTGCAGGGCCGATAGCGTCTCTGAAGCAGATTTTCCCAATTTGAACATGAACTTGATGTTCGCACGCTGTTCGAACTGCGACATTGCGCCGAATAACCAACACTCACGTCTAACTCGAAAGGAACAGTAACGACACTGCACGCCGAAACCTGTCCAGACCTGTTGCACCTGCGAGCAGACATGCTGAGCTCCCCACCACAACACTGCGTACGCTATCTTATCTCTCATTCTCCGTCTGCAGGGGAATTCCGAGAACTTTTTGACTGCCCTGCGTATGATCCTGTAAGCCTATTTCTTCAAAACTTTTGGAGCTTGGGGCTGAAGATGAAGAATGAAGCTAATTATTTTGTAGTGCACTGGTCTCATTTGCCACCATGTTTTGGAACTGTGACCTCAAAAATAGCGTTTTCATGTGAGACAGTTATTTCACACACAGAACTAGAAAGCTAAAGAAATTCAAATAATTGTCATCCCCTTGCTTAATGAACCACTGAAGTTCTTTGTTCTCTAAATATAGAATTTCTTCCTGATAATCTAACATATTCCCTCTCTTTCTCTTTGGATCCTTTTTATGTGCAGGTGAAGCAGGATCCTGTATTTCAGAAGTGGCATCCTGTGATAACATTGATTCAACCTTGTATTCTTAGCTTTCCCCAATGTTTATGATTTCTTTGTTCTGTGAATCTTGCTGTTATGCATTACACATTGGTGTAAATGAAATATTGCCTGATGTCTTTCCACTTTCTATTACATGTGTTAATAATT
Source organism: Reticulitermes speratus (assembly GCA_021186555.1). NCBI lineage: Eukaryota > Metazoa > Arthropoda > Insecta > Blattodea > Rhinotermitidae > Reticulitermes > Reticulitermes speratus. Next base: position 13,519,604 of record JAJKFL010000005.1, on the reverse strand, counting down.
GAAGAGCCTTCAGATGTGTCCATTGGGACATGTGTGGTGCAGCACTGTCTTCTGATATAGGCTTATCTATTTTTTTTAATTGCTTTCTGAAGTTATCCCTCAGGCCTTTCTATTTCACCTTTGCTGCCTCCTCTGCAAGTAAATAAGTGTTGTGTTTTTCTGTATCAGTAAATGGTTCTATTGCAGGTACCTTTCAACAGGATTTCTTTCAGGCAGCTTTCATTCTTAGTGCGCATAAGGAAATCTAATAGTGCATCTACAGTCAAAGAGACAACCTGTGCCATATGGACCGCTCTACAGCATAACTTTTGCGTTCTCCAACAGAACGAATATTTAAAGAAACTGCAAAAGGCATCAATACTTGCTGGAATTTTCCAAATTACATAGGGAGTATAGATAGAAAGAACATCAATATTAAATGCCCTCCAAACTTGGCTGCCAATATTTTAAACACAAATTGTACTTTTCAATTGTTCTGCAGGCTGTTGTGGATGCAACTATTAAATTTGTAACTGTGGACGTAGCTCTAGATAAGAGCCAGTAAACACGAAGTTTGAAATTGCCTGAAGATACAGTTTTGCCACACAGTGATATTATATTACCTCATGTTTCATTTGAGATTCATTCATTTATTTATTTACATTCCATAGATCCTTACATGGTTAGAAGTAAAATAACCAGTGGATATAGAGATAGTCAAAGATAGCAAGACAAGTCACATCAACTACGTAATTACTGTATATACATAATCGTCTCGACAAACACAAATCACAGACACCTGTGTACAAAATATCCGAGACAAGTCATAATTATTAAATTGCGGAGAAGCCACATCAAGAGCAATGGACACGGAAACAGTACAAAAACAACAGAATAGGTCACAGATGCCTAAGCACATAAGACACTAAAAGACACAAATACGTAACAATTTTGGTAACAGCAATTATCATTGCAATGTGTACGTCATGAAACAATAGTCTGTATATTATTATTAAACGGGTGAAAATTATTGTAATAAATATACTATGTTGTGATTATTATGTACAGTGGAACCTCGTTCCCGTTACCGTCGTTTTCCCGCATGTATCGTCTGCCTTATTTGGTCCCGAAATTAGCCCCATATGATTATTATTACTTCTTGCTGAAAAAAATCTTTCATTGACGTTTGTTTTGTGCAAACTTTACTCTTCAATTCAAAGTACGATTTTTCAAGGCCTAGAACACTTTCACGATCACTGTCACTCGTGCTGTGCGCATAAAAGAAAGATTTCACTTTCATCAGCGCTTCATGCGTCTCGGCAAAGCTCGGCACAACTTCGGGTTCGCCAGCTTTTTCTTCTCCTTCCCCCTCCACACTCCCGGACGCCACGAGGCTCACGCACAGCTCCTGCACTGTATCTATACCACAGGTTGCCACGTGACTGTCCACAGAGACGTAGTCCTCGAATTTATCTTTGTTCATGCCACTGAACTTTTCCCAGTCTTGGCGGAAATCGTCGTCGTCGTTGGTCAATATGACGTCACTATCGCCTGAAGATTGTCCCTGCACCTAACCAGCTTTCCGAAAACAATTTTCGATTGTCTGCTGGGTTACTTGTTGCAAGGCTGCCACAGTGTACTGCAAAGCTTCCAACACGATTATCTTCTTTTTCGTATATTTGCCTGCATCCATTAAGCAAACAGCTGTTTGCACGAGGCGTTTTCTATAAAGTTGCTTCTAACACTTTATTACCCCTAAATCAAGGGGCTGGAGCACACTTGTACAATTTGCCGGGTACCGTATGACTTTTACATTTCTTAGAAACGATGTATCCTTTGGATGTGCGGCACAATTGTCCACAAAGAGGAGAATGTTCCTGGTTTGTGCACCCATACTTGCGTCTAATGAACGCAGGAATGAAGAAAGAATGTCTGTGGTCATCCACGCTTTATTGTTCGCGTGGTATTTGGCGGGTAATTTTTTTACATTCTTGAAACATCGCGGTTTCGGAGATTTTCCGATAACAATCGGCACTTGTTTGTCAGTTCCATCACTGTTAACACAAAGTAAAACAGTAAGTCTGTCTTTACAGTTTTTCCGCCATGACAAGACTCTAAGAAAGCAATAAACGCGCGCGCAGCGCACTAAACCATCGCTTCAAATTAAAAATAACTATCAATGCGGGAAAATGTTGCGTCAGGCCGTGATTTTTCAACGATTGATGCGGGTTCGAGGAACGATGGAGGCGGGAAGAAATAGTGTTATTTATATGGGGCTAATTTCGGGACCAAATAAGGCAGACGATACGTGCGGGAAAACAACGGGAACGATGGAACGAGGTTCTACTGTATTTAATTAGAGACTGCCATGTGAATGATATGTTGTAGAACGTGCTTTTGGAATTTGTGCTTCAAAGTGGAGTGTTCTGGACGAAACCATTGAAAAAAGAGACACAAGTGTGAAACTGAAATTCATTACTTTGCTGCACAATATTATCATAGATTTTGGGTGGTTTGCATGAATTTTTATCATCAAATGAATGTGACAGCCTGGATGCAAATCGCATTACTCAGTTCAAATAATCCAGAATAAATAATTCTGTTACTGTTTCTGCCAAACGCAAAACTTGTTTTCTGAACTTTTCAACAGTCCAGCTGCTTCTGTACTATGGCAAGAAAAAGCTATAGTCATCATTACACTAATGTAATTATGTTAACTCAGTCCTGCATATCTGTACATAAATCTGTGTACAAACCACACCCAAATGCTGTGTAATAGTACTTGGCTCTGATTTTCAGTATGTGGGAAACATTCCTCCATTCCTTGTCAACAAAGTCCCTGTTGTGGTAGTTTTCATTTTGATGATCCCACAGAACCGGTCTCTTAAAAACTTCGGAAATTAGAACCTATGTCTTTGCAGATGTGAAGTCAGCACATCTAGTATTGCTTGTCAACTGCTTGCCCATCTTTTTTCATTGCTCTTCATAAAATGCTTGTCCACTATTTATCAACAAAGTCTGATTTGTGGCAGCCCTCTTTCTGGATTAACTCACCAGTATTCTTACTGCTGCTGCCCACCTGAGCTAATGGGAAGCAACGGACAAATAAGCTTGGTCACAGCTTCATAACAGAGCATCCATTTTACATGCCCATCCACTACATGCTGCTACCCAAGTTAGTCCTGTTCATTCACATGTTTGTCTGCTGAAATGAGAGTGCACTAGATGTGTGTGTGCTCGTCGCTGCCACACATAGCATAACCTTACTCAGAATAGATGAATATTAGCCTTTATCATCTAGAGATAGGAGATCTTAAACGATGTAAAAAGACATGATAGCATAGTCAGTATAGCAGCTTGCTACTGGCTGGTCAGCATGGAGTTCAACCTCTGGTGGGGGTGACATTTTCCATACCTGTCCTGACCAGCCATGAGGCCCACCCAGCCTCCTGTACAATGGGTACCAGGTCTGTTTCTGGGAGGTAATGTGGCTGGGACATGGCATTAACCACCCACCCTGATCTAGGGCTGAGGTTAAAGGATGGGTGGAGTTATTTGTTCACCATTTGTGCCTTCATGGCATGTTGTAGGGTGAACGTTACCTGTTACCACCTGACATGGAGTAAATGTCATTTCAAATTAACGGCTAATTTTCTTCACCAAATTAGAAAATTTGTGCCAGATGTCAGTATTGTGTGTTCTACTACTAGCAGTAAGGTACAGGCATGTTAAAAGTTTTTGAGAATAATCTGATTTCAGTAACAAAAGGGTAAAGTTTGCTCATGGTGGTTAAATGCCCCATTATGGTGGGGCTGGTAGCCAGATTTAAACTGTTGGGTGATAACATTAGTTCTGAAAAAGAAATGTAATGCTCTACCAGCTGGATTGCACTCATGTCCCTTGGTAACAATGCAGCATTGCAAGATTAAACAAAGAATAGTGTTTCTGAATTTTCCCACAGAAATGTTGTGATAACATGACAGCTGTTTGAAAAGCCTATGATTACAAAGTAGGCAATAAATATGACACTTTATGACACTAATTTGTGTTGTCTGAAATAATTTCAGCTCGTGGTGTTGTTGAAAAGCTATGTGAGTTAAAGATATCTTCACCTCGGGACTTCAACTGGATCAGTCAGCTTCGTTACTACTGGATAGAGGAGCACATTGTTGTATCAATGATCATCACAGATATTCTCTATGGTTTTGAGTATCTTGGAAATACACCACGCCTTGTTATTACACCCTAACTGACAGATGTTACAGGTAATTCATGTAACTAGAAGTGTGCTTGCTTTGGTTTTTTATGAGTTTCATTTTCTTTATGTTTACTATCTTGTACATATTTTATCACATTTTGCTGTTTAAAACATTTAATTTTCATTTCAGTAGCCAAATACATACAACAATATCACAAAAGCAAGAGTCATTACAAACTGAATGGGAAACACAGCAGGTATAATGTAGTCAGTATAGTGACTAGGCCATGGGCTGGACAACTGAGGAATCAAAATTTCATTCATGTCAAGGGCAGGAGATTTTTCTCTTCTCCATAGTGACACGTCTGGCTATGGGGCATACTCAGCCTCCTACTTCTTGGGTACTGGTGCCCTGTCCTTGTGGGTACAGCATCTGGGGCAGGAAGTTTACCCTGCAGTTCCATCTAGTGCCAAGTTTAGGAATGAACTCCCCCTTATGCCTTCATGGCATGCACAGGGACAACTTTACCTTTACCGTAACTGAATTTTGAAGTAGAAACCAGTATCTGGATATTTAGTTTAGTTTCCTGCAGGCTCCCTGATCTTAATCTGTCAGAATTTATAAGAAAGGGAAGAGCAGTCAGCAGAGCAAGAGGGCATAGGTACTAGACCTATCTCATCACACACTGTCTTGATTGGAATATGGCAGTAAACTGGTATTGTGTCTGTGGCCCCATGCTCTTGCAGGACACTGCCTGTCATCACTGAGGTGTTTTATTACTTGTGTCTGCTATGTCAGTCCATTGACATGGTAATAGCACCTTAAAATAGGCCTGAACCACTTCAATCAGATTCTTTGATAGCTCATAATTTACTATCATCAATGCTTTGGATCCAAAAATTGACTGCATTCAGCATACAGCTAAAATGCCTGAAGTCACACATAAATATGTATGGCAGCAAGAGCATGCAAAGTAATGATGGGCAATTAAATTCCCATGTTTGTAAGAGTACACCCTGCTTTCAGTTCTGGTGTTAAAGGGTTTGCCATATCTTGTTTAGTGCTCCATAACCTGAACTGTTGATACAGTGTCATGAAAATCTCAATAAAAAAACATTAAGTTTTTAAATTATACCTATAATAAAACTGTTTGTGAGATTTATCACCTCTTTAGTGGTTCAACCAGTAATTGTTTCTACAACGGTTTGAAAATCTTGTCCAGTGCTGGTTGCATTATATCGAACGAGGGAGACTACTTGGAAGTGCTATACCACACCTCCTGACATGACACACTTCACACGCTCTATTAGGATGAGATCTCTTTGGATCATATAAGATCGAGACATGTTTGTATACGTGCACCATGCGGAGTGTAAACAACTGGGAACTTCTACCGGGAATGGCTCACTTTAAAAATTTTAAATTTACAAAATTGTAATTTTATGATTATTAACTTTGTATATTTTAGAATTTTAATATTTTAATCATTTTAAGAAGGGATACAGAATACATAGATTAGCTATCGGCCTTGTACTTTTTTGTACTGAATAACTCCCTGACAATGGCACCGCAGTGCCAAAACATGTGGGAGTTTTATACTTGCTTCTGCATGTATTTTATTAAGTGTATAAGTTGGTTGCTATATTAATTATAAGAATATGCATGGTATGAATAACATAAAGTTAATAAAATAAGTTACACAAAAAATGTATGTAATTTTTAATGCTGAAAGCATAAATACAGTGTGCTTAACCTTTAACATCTTGCCTAGCCATACCATTATCTTTAAACAGTAGTTAAAGCTGGCCTAGTAATTCATATGCAATTCGCAGCAGTGTGCCGCAGGAATCTTATCAAAAGCCTTTGTGTGTGTGTGTGTGTGTGTGTGTGTCACATTTCTGTTTAATGAGAAGTTTCCTGATTCTAAGAAATTCCATCACTCGTTATTACCACATTACAGCTTGTCTTTGGTGTGGGAGTCTTCAAAACACTTGCCAGGTCAGAATAGCACATTACATGTACTTTTTTTATCTTGTCTGCAGAACATATGTGGCAGTACTCTTTGTAGGATTGAACTGGTCAGTGCTCACTGTAATTTACATTGAGCTGAGTAACTTGCTTCTCTGAAACAAATTACCTGCCCAGAGGTTGAAATGGGTTCTTGTGTACACAGTAATAAGTTTCTGGATTCCACATAAGGCAGGTAATTTTTTGACCAGCTGAGTGAATGACTGTTAACTTCTGTACACTTGTTTAATTTTGTTGTGAAGTCTACACTTTGATTAATATGAGTCTACATATGGACATAATATATAATTTTTTGTTCAACAGAACACTGATGGGTGCTCTACATTGGAATCTGGGAGGTGCACTTGAAGGTCCTGCAGGAACAGGGAAAACAGAAACTGCTAAGGATTTAGCAAAAGCTGTAGCAAAGCATTGTGTTGTGTTCAACTGTTCTGATGGATTAGACTACAAAGCCATGGGAAAATTTTTTAAGGTACACAAGCCTATGAACCCAACATGCTTTTAGCAGGCAGTCAGACTTACTGGATTTCAGATGACATGCATGGCACATACATTTGTAAAAAGTTAATAGTTAGTTATATCCGTGCCTAAGCATCATGCTATGTAATTACTGGAAAGGATGGAAAAGAAATTGGTTATAATACTTTTTAAGATAATATTCCTCTATTCATCTGTAAGAACTGAAGAAAGCCACATACAACTAGTCAGATTACTTCCTGAATACAACTGACATAGAAATAGCATTGAGCCAGTTTTTGCTTAGTTGCAGACATTGAGGAGTGCGTAAAACTTAAAGCTTTCATGGAAACTTTCTTGGACAATTTGCTGCATCACTTCAGATCATAAGTCTAGCATTTCAGAGTGTCATTGTCTTCATAATGAGAGAAAGATGTAATGGATAACTTTGACTGGTTAATATACTGTATATACATTTAGAGATTCACTGAACCCATCTTTAAAATCAATCACTGAACTATGAAATATGGTGGTTTCAGTCATTCCTGAGGATGGAGACAGAGACAGTGTTTAAAATGTTGGACTTCTGCTCCTTATTAATGCTGTTACCTGCCTCACAAAATTTTATCTAATTTAAGAGTACTAATAATGGCAACAGTTTTCAGTCAAGCCTAAGTATTCTATTTATAAATACATTTGCTATAGCTACATGTTTTCCTAAATGTATGCCATCTTCAGTCTGTAATTAATTAAAAATAATATAGAACATGTGTAATAAATTACATTGTCAGGTACAATAAGGAGTACACATAATAGGATAAAAGATTAAATCAAGTTTTATATGGCAAAAAACAAAACCTTAATCAGAAAATATAATGTTTATGTAAACTTACCCAATGAATGGAGAAATTTATGGAATCATATAGAACAATTACTTAACAATAAATTGGAACAAAAAATGAAAAGCAAGTGTCAGAATAATAATAATAATAATAATAATAATAATAATAATAATAATAATAATAATAAACTGGACGCTTGCTAATGAAGAATTTGAGAAACTCCAAAAGGAGTTACTTTCTATGAAAGGGTTGTAAACAACACCTGTATTATCTTCTCCAATGAAGAAATGATACTGCTAGACAAATAGTTGAGTTATAATCTATATTCAAAACATAAAGACTGGATAAAGAACTTGGCCTTGGAAGCAGAAACTGCTGTCAGCTAACTCCCAACTTCAGAACAAGATTGTATGAGATGCAAGTTGCCACAAAAATTGATAAACTATTTAAAAATTCATCTAAACATAACACCCAGATAATCAACAAAGGGCAAAAGATTACTTTGTCAGTTAGAACCAGATTACTATGTTACCAAATTCAGACAAAGGAAATACCATCATTATATGGAATATTTTCAATTACCATTACAAGTAAATGACTGTATCCACTCCAATTGTTTTACTCCAATACATGTGGACCCCACGAATACGTACGAAAAGAGATTAGAGAGCCATAAGCAAGAGAGATACGGTAATCAACGAAGAACAGAAATGGAAATGTGTTCATCTGTATCCTAACCCACATACTGTTAGAGATCTGGTTAAAATCCACAAACAAATGAACCCAATACAACCAATCACTAATTGACAAGATGTACCAGGCTAAAACGAGTATGTGAACTTGTAGATATGAAAGTGTTATGGACTACAGACAGAGACGTTACAGCAAATAGTCCAGATATAATAATTAAAAAAAAAAAGAGAAAACGTGCATACTGATAGATGCAGCAATACCAGGAGACAGAAGTGCCACGCAAAAGGAAGCAGAAAAGAAACTAAAATACAAGAATTTATGTACAGGTAGTTCTCGTTTTACGCCAGGGTTATGTTCCTGAAAAACATTGCGCAAATCGAACATAAAATTCCCATTTAAAACAATGTATTTCCTGAGGGTTAGGGGACTGACAACCTCATCCTGTATAGTGTATGACTACACCACTAGTGAACATACGAAGCTGTAGAATATATATGTACTGCATATACAGTATATATACATTTCTAAATAGTATACACACATTTCTATACAATATATTTATTTGTTTATAATGTAATAAAAATGAAAGAGACTCGCATCCATAGTTTTTTGGTACGGTTCTTTCGGATAGGACTGTGGTAATCTTGCTACACAAACAAACAATTTAGTTCCTGACTTAGCACTTTCTTTAATCCTGTCAGCATTTTTACGAATTGTATGTACGCTACTGTGAGCGAGTCCAACATTATGGCATATGTCAACAATTCGTTCACCTTTGTCAAGGCGGCTTTTTACATGTAATTTCTCGTCAATACCGATTGTCTTTCGTCGATTTTTCACTTGGATTGCACAAGGTGATGCAGATTTACGATTCTCATTTATGTTGATAAGAAAAGCAACTGCTGTTGAAGAGGAAACTAAATGAGCCGCGTGATTATATCACCAACGTAATCAATCCATACGCGTGACTGATGGCGTGACAGTGACGTCACTTCCTATTAACCTCCTACAGAACATAAGCACGACCACGTATAGTCTATGCCAAATCGCGTTAAACCGAAAATTATCGCGTAAATTTGATAAGCGCGAGCACAGATCCTCTATGCCAAATCGCGTTAAACCGAAAATTATCGCGTAAATTCGAAAAGTGGTGTAAATTTTCATGTAGCGTTAAAGCGAAATCGCGCACAACGAAGTTGCGTAAAACGAGAACTACCTGTATAGAGATGCAATGAATGTGGAACATGAAATGTATTATTATACCGGTAATAATTGGAGCCACTGTATAAATATAAAACGAATGTGGAACATGAAATGTATGATTATACCAGGAGTAACTGGAGCCACCAGAATAGTAACAAAATGGTTAAAGAAAAATCTTGAAGCCGTACCAGGAAAACATTCAATAGATTCACTACAAAAAAACAGCTATACTTGGAACATTACACATAATACGGAAAGTATTGCAGTCTGAAACTTGAAACCTGAACGATGGGTATCACCATTGGTTGAAGAGTAGTACCAGGGAGAAAAGGCCTGTGGCAAGAGAAAATTAATAATAATAATAATAATAATAGTGGTAATAGGGATAATAATAATAGAGATACTCCAGTATATTATTTGTTGAATGCTTTCAACAATTCCTTTCCAAATATAAAACTCAAGTCTACAACAACACAGGAAATTGAAAACGTTATTAAATCCCTTAAGTCTAAAAATGCATACAGATGTGATGAAATCCCTACTAATTTACTTAAAATAAGCTATGTTTATATTACTTCACCTTTAAATCATATATGTGATACATGTTTATCATCAGGAATTTTACCTCAATGCTTAAAGTACTGTGTAGTGAAACCATTATATGAGAAAGGTGAGAGAAATTGCATTTCTAACTGGAGACCAATATCTCTACTGACTTCATTTTTAAAAGTCTTTGAAAAGTATATGTGTAATAGACTATTCGGTCACTTAAATAATAACAGTATATTAGTTGAAGAACAGTTTGGATTTAGGAAAAATCTAGCAAATTAAAATGCAACCTGTGAATGAATTAATGAAATTTTAATTGCTTTTAATGACAAATTAGTTGTCAGAGCGATTTTCTGTGATTTAGCAAAAGTTTTTAATTGTGTTAACTGTGATATTATCTGTCTAAATTAAATTTCTATGGAATAACTGGCAAAGCTAATGAATGGATCAAATCTTACCTTGGGGATAGGTATAAAAGAGTGGAAATAAAAAAAATTAATTCGCAATACATTTTCAAACTGGGGCGCTATAAAACACTGTGTTCCACAATGATCAATTTTATGTCCTTTACTCTTTCTTCTCTACATAAATGATTTAAAAAAACTGTTAATGAAAAATCCAAACCAATTTTATTTGCAGATAATATTTACCAATTCTACTCTTGAAGATTTTAAAAATGATACAGAAATTTATTTTGATTTCTTAAATAAATGATTCAAAGCCAATAAACTCTCATTAAATTTTTGTGAAACCCATTTTATACAACTCACAACTAAAAACAGTCCTTAAATTGATCTGGACATTAATTATGCTAACAAATCAATCTCTAAAGCATATGATAAAATACTGTTTTATACCAACCAAATGCACTTATTTATTTAAAGAACACTAAAATATTCTTTAAAAATTAGATAAAAAACCCCGACATATGTTTCGGCTTATTGATAAGCCATCTTCAGCGGGTGTCATAACAGCTTGTTTTTAAAAAACACGTACACATATTGGTCCTCTGTTGAGGAGTATAGTCATCACCATGTCTCACTAGACTTTCACCACTTATTATGTGAACAAATGCGTTCTAAAAAGCACTTCCTAATAGTTGTACTCTTTTACAAATATACGGTCTTCACCCTCACTATTGTTTGTAGTGTCACTTTTGTGGTTTTAAAAAGGATGTTAAAATGTAGATATATATACATATATTGTCACAGCCTTCACTTGTGCCTGTGGTGTCACTTTTCGTCTGTTGAATTAGAAGTTAAATTGTAGTGGCATAGGCGTCATGTTGGTTAAGTTGGAAAATATGTCGCTGCATTTTTGTGTAGGTACGTTGGAGGAGCCTGGTACTGTACTTCTGTAATAATTAGAGGCCAAGAAATTATAAGATGAAGGGTTAATACTGATAAAATACACAGTATAATTTTGTAAATATTGAATAACATACCTTATATCGTGAGTGGTCGTTCCTGAGTGCACTGAGTGGGTTGTGTATGAAGTGTGCGTCGTAGTTGAGTGTGCACTGTCAAGAGCTTGCGTGTTTTATAACACGGGAAACACTGAAGATTGTTTACTATGCCTATTTTCATTCTATTATGAAGTATGGATTAATATTTTGGGGGAACTCTTCATATAGTGCAAAAGTTTTTAAAATGCAAAAGAATATAATTAGTATTATCACAGGATGCAGAAGTAGAGATTCATGTAGAGATTTATTTAAGAATTTAAAAAATTCTACCTCTTCTGTCACAAGATACACTGTCACTTCTCTTATTTGTGGTTAACAACAAAAATAAATTCAAATTAAATTCTGATGTCTATAACATAAATACTAGACAAAAATATAACTTTCACCAGCCTTTATCAAATTTTTTTAAAAAGGAGTATACTCAATTGGCATAAAAGTGTTTAACAGTCTGCCATAATGTACCAAAATTTAAATGATAACCCTAAACAATTTACATCAACACTAAAGAATTATTTACATGCTCATTCCTTACACTCTGTAGTTGAATAATGTAAATAGAGAATGACAAACCGCTAAATCAGTTTTAAGCTAATTTTATTGTACCAGTAACTGCTGTATATATATATGTAAGGTTTTCTTGACTTGTTCTATATCCAAAGGTATTAATCTGTTTCGGATTTGTAGAACGTAATTAAATTCAAATTTAAAACATACACATGAGTCCTTTGAAATATGCTGTTTTTTCAACACAAGTTTCTTTTTACAGAATATTACTTCTGGAGGTAAACAGATTTAATCTTCTATGCCTTACCCCTGTGTGTTTCATGTAATATTTATGTATTTATAGGGCTTAGCACAGTCTGGAGCTTGGGCTTGCTTTGATGAGTTCAACTGTATTAATGTTGAAGTGCTATCAGTAGTGGCTCAGCAGATACTGAGTATCCAGATGGCTGTCGGTCAGAACTTGGAGAGGTTTCTTTTTGAAGGAACAGAGATATCCCTTGTCAAGACCTGTGCTATCTTTGTCACCATGAATCCAGGGTACTGGCCTTCATTACTTACATATTCTGTTATTCATTTTGTTAATGTTTGTAATGTTGAAATAAATGCAGTACCAGAGGGTTCATTACGCAGTTTTGTCGAAGAGAATGAATGGTGAAAAAATGGCAAGAAATTGAGTGTAATGCCATTTTCGAATACTTTGCAAATTCTTCAGTTTTCAAAATTGTATTAACCCTTTGGCGCTGGAATGAAGTGCCCAGTGTGATCTACAGCAGACTGGAATTTAGATGAGGGCTGCATAAGCACTGTTATAATTGGCTTTCAGCAACAGCTGACATTCATAATTTTACACATCTCATTGTGCATTACAGATGTAGAATGTTCAGTACCAAAGGGTGAAATTTACAAAATATGTATTTCACTCTTTCATTTACTACAAGATATTGTTGGAATACAATTTATAATGAAATTTGTATTTTGAAATCAAGAAGGAGGTTATGCATGTACTATAGAACTGTGTAAACTAACAATGCTTATTTTCAGATGTGCAGGTCGACAAGAATTACCAGATAATATAAAGGCACTATTCAGATCTGTAGCTATGATGTTACCTCATTATGCTATGATTGGTGAGATTTCTCTGTACTCTATGGGATTCATGGATGCTAGAAGGTATTAGTGTAGTATTTCGTAAGATCTTACAATATTCAGTCCATAGTTTTCCACCTTTCTTGTATGATATGTAGGTAAAGGTAAAGGTCTTCCCATGACATGCCCTGTGCAGGCACAGGGGGTAAGGGGAGATATAGCTCCAACCCATTCGCAACCTTGGTGCTAGAAGGGGGTGGGTGGTCAGCACCATGCACTGGCCGTTTTACTCCTGGGAAAGAGCCTGTACCCATTGTACAGGAGGCTGGGTGGGTGTCGGGGCTGGTCTGGATGGACACAAAAAATTTTGCCCCCACCAGGATTCGATCCGTGGGACTGTACAGCCTGTATCGAGTCGTGACATGTAGGTATTGTGCATAATTTAAGACTGGGCCAACACATGTTTGATGTTAAGCATTACAAGTGTTAAAGAAGTTGCAATATTTTCTGTTCCCTGAAAAGCAAGTGGTGTAGTATCACTTTTCTTCCTTTTAAATGTCATGGGCACAGTATAATCATTGTAGTGGCTATCATCTGTGAATTTGTTAATCTCCTAGTGAGATTTCCACATCGTTATAGAATACACTCTGTGTGGGATTTTTGGTGGATAAAGTAGAACTGGGAGAGGATTCCACTGAGTATTTCAGCATTCCCATGTCAGTTATTATTCCAACAATGCCCCATATTCATTCAGTTATCGTCCTGGGCTGGTGCAGTAGGCAGTACCAAGGGACTCGTTCTAATCGCACCCCCAACAACACTAATAACAATAACAATCACAATAACAATAACAACACTTTTACACCTTCTGTCTGTAATGTCAAAATAAGCTTTCTGTAACAAGAAGTAGAGTCAAAAACTGACAGCATAGTTATTCTTCTAATGAAGGATGGTATAGGTGATTGAATGCTACAGTGTACTGGCTTACCATTCAAAAGGTGCTGGTTTTGATTACAAATCAAAATTCTATTAATATAATGACAGTCATATGAAGATGGGAGCAGACCTAACATTTGAAGTACTGTTTATATCAAAATACCTCAGACTGTTGACCCTGTTCAACATAATACAGTGAAATCTCAGCCTAGTAAACTCATGCAGGTGAGTAAATTATATTTGTTATAATGACTAACACACTAAAATTTCAGAATCATAGTTATGAACATGTAAAAAACTGAAAAAGAGAAAAGCTTATCATTTTTAATTCATAAAAAAGCCTTAAATTTTCTTTCTGTGCAGCCTGTTCCAGTAGTCATTTTTCAGTAAATTCATGGAGAATTTCACTGTTTTCCATTACATGGGCAGAATGTTTTTCATGGTCATTACAATTTACCAAAGACCTGTCACCATGTTGAAAATCTATGGAACCAACCTGCACTTCCCTTAAATCCCATTAGGCTGAAGAGTGATGCACAGGATCAGGCATGCTTGCAAACAGTGGCCCATTCAGCGTGAGGTTCTTCAATTATATATTCAGAAAGTGTCTATATACAGCTTTGTCTTCTTTATCAATGTTGGAAGTATACATTTTTTTCCTCTGCGGTCAAATTGCATTAGAATTGATGCTGTTCTTGATTATCTCTCTGTCTTTGAGAAACATACACAATGTCAATGAGCTGTATCTGTATTTTATTGTGACCCCCCCATTTTGTCCCTCTGCCTATATGTGCTGGAATTTTTTTCTCATGTAGAAAGAACTGCTTCTGCTATTTTTTATCCTCCATACCGCCCAACACAGAAAAACAAAACTGTGAAGTCAAACTGTAACAGTTACCACAAAGAGTAAACACGTGAATTTAAAGTGCCTTGAAAGAACTTGCTATCAGACACTGCTATTGCTTATATTGCAGTGACGCCAATGACTTCATGTGTAATCATATGAACTGTACAGTGTGCACACTTTCTTTACACTGCTGCTAACTATAGGTGCTACATAGCCACAGTGCTACAAAATAGCTCCTCCTTAAACAGGCAGGCACAGTATGGGTCTCAGTATTGCTGAGCTGAGAGCTGACAAAATGTGTGGGAGATGGGCAGAAGGATCAAGTTACTACTGTGAGAAAGGGTAGACATGAAGGGGCATACTGTTTGAAAACATGTACTCAAAGCACTGGTGTGAGAACATGGTAGTAGTGTTTTCACATAATGTAGAATAATCAGAATCATACCTCTTGTCACCGTGTCATTGAAGGAGACTGAATCAGAGTCAGGTCTTTTAATCCCACTGGCAGGTCATACAGCAGTGCTAACTGGTGAGTAAATGTATTTCCTATTGCTAGTAGCATGAGCTATGCCTGTTAAATGGGGGGGAGGAGGGCATGTGTTGACCTCAGATCTTAGTCCTGAACAATATGGCAGATCAGCTATGAAGGTGTGTTTAAAATGGTTAATTTGAAATTCACACCCATTGAATAGCTAGCCAAACAAGGTCTGTGTCTGTATTGTCATCTGTCTTTTTATACAGATCTGCAGAAGCCATGAAAAACAACTAAATAGACTAATCATCTGCGTTATATTAAATTAAAGAGGTGAGAATGTGAATGTTAGCACAGATAATTTAGTCATACAAGAGCAAACAAAATGTAATGAGAAGAGAGTCTTTCTACTTCAGTTGAATCAAAATGCTGGCTGATTGATCACATTGAAATACTGCATGATTTAACTCAGATCAATCAATGTAAATGTGACTATTGTACCTCAGTCAAATTGAAATACTTGTTGATTTGGGGGAACACTTTTTCAAATTTAATTTTGATCATGTAAATAACTCATGCTATCATCCAATATAAACATGACTTGGAAGTGACTGTGTCCTACTGCAGCAGTGTGGAATGCATTACTTGGCTAGCATGATTGAGTTGTGGTTGTGCTGGGAGATCAGTTTTTATCATACAGTTTTATTTCTGGGATTTCTCTTACAAAACACTGTGGCCATGGCCATTGTGTATATTTTTATAGTTCTTTGTATGATCCTATGTAACTATGTATGATCCTGTGTAACTACTTTCTGTTCCAACACCCCCCCCCCCCCCAATTCCCAGTCTCTCAAACAAAATGTCAGATTTTGTGAAGTGTGTGTCATATTTTTCAGTGATTTTGTTTTTGCAGATTTCATATTCATTACATTTTTTTCACAGTGGGATGGATTTTTATTCCATTAAACTGATGGAAAGTTTTACATAAAAATATAGAGTAAGTTGGTGGGGCACAGAAAAACTTTATTCTACTGAAATTTCTTTATTCTGGAATTTTTTAAAGTAAAATTTCATTGTTTGTAGTGTAGTAAAATTCTCCGTATTTGTTATAATGACTAAATTATGGGCTGGAGAATTTGAATCATGTTTCTATTGCTTGCAGGGCCAAGAGATTTTGCTCTACTACTCCAAACCATTCAGACTGGCACTGGAGCCCATCCAGCCTCCTGTTCATTGACCACTCCATGTAGTGCCAGTTAAAGAATACATTCAGTTGTATATCCTCTCCTCCATATGCCTTCATGTCAGTCAGGGGACTTCACCATTACCTATACTTTTTTATAAACTTCAAAGACAGGCAGGCTTTGTGGTAAATTTATGTGTGCCTCTATGTGAAGTAACAATTTCATGTTTACCTGTGTGTAAGGTTACAGTTTCATTATTGTGTTTCAGGTGACATTCTTTTTGTGAAATCATATTCTGGGCAAATGTTATGAGATGCTGCAATTAATCAGTACCTCCAATCTGTTAGCACATTTTGGTATACTAATACTATGTAATTGCCATCGACACAAATCTTTATTAATATTACTATTAGATCTTTAAAGTATATGGCAAGATGTTTCAGCCCACATTTAGATCATTTTCAGGCCCATATTTTACATAAAATAAATTACAATGGCATGCTTAATTTATGTAAAATATGGGCTTGAAGGTAAACTAAATGTGGGTCAAAATGTTTTGCCATATAGAGTGAAACCTCTATCCATCGTTTTTCAGGGGGATGGAAAATAAAAACGATACATACAGGAAAACGATAGTACCGGGAAACCATTAAAATTATAGATAAGAATAATTTAATGATTATTATTACTTCTTGCTGAGAAAATATTTCATTGTCGTTTGTTTTGAGCAAACTTTACTCCTCAATTCAAAGTACGATTTTACAAGGCCTAGAACACTTTCACGATCACTGTCACTCGTGCTGTGCGCATAAAGGAAAGATTTTACTTTCATCAGCGCTTCATGCGTCTCAGCAAAGCTCGGCACAACTTTGGGTTCGCCAGCTTTTTCTTCTCCTTCTTCCCCTCCACACTCCCGGACGCCACGAGGTTCACGCACAGCTCCTGCACTGTTTCTACACCACAGGTTGACACACGACTGTCCACAGAGACGTAGTCCTCGAATTTATCTTTGTTCATGCCACTGAACTTTTCCCAGTCTTGGCGGAAATCGTCGTCATCGTTGGTCAATACGACGTCACTATCGCCTGAAGATTGTCCCTGCACCTAACCAGCTTTCCGAAAACAATTTTCGATTGTCTGCTGGGTTACTTGTTGCAAGGCTGCCACAGTGTAGTGCAAAGCTTCCAACACGTTTATCTTCTTTTTCGTATCTTTGCCTGCATCCATTAAACAAACAGCTGTTTGCACGAGGCGTTTTCTATAAAGCTGCTTATAACACTTTCTTACCCCTAAATCAAGGGGCTGGAGCACACTTGTACAATTTGCCGGGTACCGTATGACTTTTACATTTCTTAGAAACGATGTATCCTTTGGATGTGCGGCACAATTGTCCACAAAGAGGAGAATGTTCCTGGTTTGTGCACCCATACTTGCGTCTAATGAACGCAGGAATGAAGAAAGAATGTCTGTGGTCATCCACGCTTTATTGTTCGCGTGGTATTTGGCGGGTAATTTTTTTACATTCTTGAAACATCGCGGTTTCGGAGATTTTCCGATAACAATCGGTACTTGTTTGTCACTTCCATTACTGTTAACACAAAGTAAAACAGTAAGTCTGTCTTTACAGTTTTTCCCGCCATGACAAGACTCTAAGAAAGCACTAAACCATCGCTTCAAATTAAAAAAAAAACTATCATTGCGGGAACATGTTTTTTCAGCGATTGAGTCGGGAAAACGACAGAGGAACGACGGAGGCGGGAAAAATAGCGTTATTTATATGGGTCTAATTTCGGGACCAAATGAGAGACGATACATGCGGGAAAACGACTAACGGGAACGATGGAACGAGGTTCCACTGTACTCCAAGATCTATTATTGATATTAATTAACAGTTGTGTCAACGGCAAGTAAATACTAATTTGTAATATTATAGAACACAACAGGATGTCTAAGATGAAGAAAGTACATTTTATAATAAAATTTTGTGTTTTTTACTTGTATTTTCAATTGTATTTGAAACAATATTAATGTCAAATTGTGTTCGCAGTGTGGCAGAGAAAATTGTGCACACATACAAGCTATGCTCAGAGCAGTTGACTTCGCAAAGTCATTATGATTATGGGATGCGAGATGTTAAAACTGTGCTAACTGTGGCTGGCAATCTAAAGCTGAAGTACAAGGATTGGGATGAGTCTGTGATTGTTCTTCAGGCCCTTGTTGATGTTAACTTACCAAAGTTCCTGTCACAGGTTAGAATAATTGTTCCAGTATACAAAAGTATGCAGATACACCAAATGTATGTTTTTATACTTTGTGGACCACTTTGTCTGTGGTTAGTCATGATTACTTTCATGCTCAGTGCACCAGTTAATTTCATTTTTTCTGCAATTTTCCCTCCCTCTTGCCCTCCCACTATCAGTCCACCATTTCTTCCTTCCTTTATTCCAGCTTACTATCTGTTTCCTACCCTCTTTCCTTGGGTATATTCTATATGACATATGATGTGGGAGAGACAAATGTATTTTCCTTTCCGAGAAAATAATGTCAATTGTTGTGTACATTGTTAAGTTGTCAGACTGTAAGAATCAGAGTGGGGAGCAATGTAGTATTTTCTTCATTCTGCATTGTAAACACCCAAACTTACACACAAAGCTGCTTCTTATGGTGATTATAGTACATAGAAATAATGTTAGCTCGAAGTGTGATTGGTTAAAAATATGAGGAGAGCAGAATTTTTCATCTTCAAAGCTTAACAGTAAAAGTAAAATGGAAGAGTCCTTCATTCAGTGCAAATTCTGATAAATGACTAAATATTTCACACTCATAGCAAACACGCTTCTTTGTGTGTAATTGGCTTCAGTGATTTAAGCTACTAGCCTGCACATAATAACATGGTAGGTTTTTGTAACATTGTTGTAGGATGTGCCACTATTTGAAGGGATCTACTCAGATATTTTCCTGGGAATTGAACTTCCACAACGAGAGTGTGATGTACTTGTGACTTCTCTGAAAGAATGCATTACACAGCACAACCTACAAGCTACACCTTCCTTCATGCAGAAAATTGTTCAAGTTTATGAGATGATTCTTGTGCGACATGGCCTTATGATTGTAGGACTGCCTATGGGAGGCAAGACTCACTTATATCAGGTATGTATTTATTATGGGCAGCAGTGTTTGTTGGTAATACAGTAGATTCCGGTTAATTGGGCCATTGGTTAATCGGGGCAGCCGTTTATATGGGATAAATCTTAAAGAACAAAACCTAATCAAGAAAATTGCCAGGGTTTTCTTTGCTTATTTGGGACTGCATGCCGTTTAATTGGGACAGGAAAACCGTGGCAGGCAGGAATCCTGGTTTTGCATACTCTCCCTCTTCTTTCGATTTTCCCTCTGAATCTTCTCCAGTCTTCTAGTGGATGCTTGTAAATGACTCATCAGGAAGCTTATTTGGAGTATTCTGTCTCTACTTTCTCATATGACTTTGTTCCGCCAGCTCTTGTAGGTGACGCATGTGAATGACTCATCACTCGTCCCACCGACTCTGGTCCTAAAGCGCATTGCGTTCTCAGAGCGAACATTTTCTAACTAGCGTCAGTTGCTTGCATTTGTGTCATCTTTCATGCTAAGCCAACGCCGAATCAGAAAGTATAGAGATTTTTCAGTGCTCTGATTTTTGATAATTTTGTTTTTAAATTTAATTTAATAAAATTTGGAACCCTTACGAAGATGCCACGTAAAGATTTGTCACTAGCCGGAAAAATTGCTTTATTGGGCCAAATCTAAGGCCATTTGCCCAGTACCAGTCACCGTCGCCTGGCGGAGATAACTGGAGTACCGAAATCTACGATTGCACGCTTGATACACCAGCAAGATAAACTGCGAGAAGAATGGACACACGATGGAAAACGGAACATCCCAAAAACGGAAGTGTGAAGATAAGGATCCTGACGTTGAGGACGCCCTAAATCAATGGTTCTCAATTATAACTGGACGAGGAGTGCGCATCAGTGGTCCAATGTTAAAAATGAAGTCAGAGAAGCTAGCTAAGAAGCTGGGACGTGATTTTAAAGCAACAGATGGTTGGTTGTTTCGATAGAAATTAGAAATGTAGGCATGATATTAAATTCAAGAAAGCACACGGCAAAAAAGATAGTGCTGATGTTGTAGGTGCAGAAGAATAGAAATCCAGAAGAGTACCCGAATTACTTCAGAAATTTTGTGCAGATGATATCTACAGTGCTGATGAAACAGGCCTGTTTTATTGTGCCACTCCGGATGGTTGTCTATGCTACAAACATGTAAAATTGTTGGGTTTTAAGAAAGCAATGGAATGCGTAACTGTGTTTTGCTGTTCAAACATGCCAGGAACTGATAAAAAGAACCTGTTGGTTACTGGGAGAAGTGCTAAGCCTCAAATGCTTTAAGGGGCTAAAAATGGACAGTTTACCGGTTGAATACCATGGTAATAAGAATGCATGGATGACTTCCGAAATTTTTAAGAAGTGGTTAATGAGGTGGGATGTGGAGTTGCAGCGGAAATCAAGAAAAGTTTGTCTGATTCTTGACAATTGTGTGGCACACCTTCAGTGTTCAGAGTGTTTAAAAAACATCCAGCTGGAATTTCTGCCTGTCAGCATCATATCCTTGGTGCAGGCAATGGACACGGGAATCATAAAAAATTTGAAGATGTTGTACCGCGGAAAGTTGGTGAACCACATCCTAGATGCGATTGAAGAAAATCTACTGACATCATTTTCCACAGCCAAGGAAGTGAGTTCAAAGGTTAACCTTCTCCAGGCAGTATTTTCTCTAATATGTTGTGTATTTTGTTTTAATCCGATTAGATTGGAGGACTTTAAGAACAACAGACGTATCCTCGGACAGGTCATTAACTATGTTGATATTGACGATGAGGGATAATGGAAACAGTTCAACATGAATAATATTTAAATATTAAATACTTATTTCGCTATTACTTGTTCTGTAGTTCATTTGAATAACTGATTTGTTGCTCAGTGAAATGTTAGTTTGGCTTTGTATATCTTTTTAACTTTCAGTTTTTTGAACCAACGAATGCACTTTTTTATTTTCGTATTTCTGTTCAATGTCTTGGTGTATATAGCATTTATCGTGCATTTAAAGTATATTGCACTACAAATTGTGGATATAGAGCACTATGTCGTTGGTAGTTGTTGAAATCGTTAAAATTATTAAAATCATTATTATTAAAATTGTTAAAATTGCTGGCAGTTGGTCTCGTATAGATGTTGACGTCCGTATCCTGCTGTTGTTATTGTCCTGTTGCATGGTTGTGGCTGACATTTCAAGAAACAACTTGAAGACAGTTTGTATACTGGCGATTGCCAACGTAAATAATAACCTAAAAACAGTGTAACAGTGCTGTGATAATACCAAATGGACCAGTGAAAAGTGAAGTGAACTTATCAAAGTACCCCTGATGATGGCCGAGTCACGGCCGAAACATATGTAGGATGAATTGAACAGAAATACGAAAATAAAAAATTACATTCGTTGGTTCAAAAAACTGAAAGTTAATGTCAAGATGCACGGTGAACACAACGTAAAATTAATGTTTTTAACTATTTACATGAAACTTCGCATAATTGGGGCAGCCGCTTAATTGGGCCAAAGTGTTCTAGTCCCGATGTGTCCCAATTAACCGGAATCTACTGTATTGCATTATAATATAAAGATTCAGGGATTGTAGTTTGTTTTAATAAGGTAATGTCCACTGCATGAGAGTATTTCGATAAAAAGTAGGCCTACTTTTCAAATCAGAAGGAGGTGGCAGGGCTTGTAGATAACATTAACCAAGCCCTATGTAAAATGGTATAGGGACATACAGTCTCCCATAAAATAAAGATCTGTAACTTGAATCACAGTTTCACATCCAGTTCATCTACACAAAACCATAATACATTTTAGAAACAAATACAGCAGAATCCCTATTTAAGGTATCAAAATTTAAGATTCTGCACATTTTGGGCTCATTTTTTATCGACCTGCCCAAAACCTCGTGTAAATATTGTATAATTATTCTCGGTTTAATGTTTTGCAATTTTAGATTTTCCTGGCATCTGGGACATGAAAGTTCGGCCCTTGCATAGTTATGAATTCGCAGTTTAGGGTTTGAATTGATAACTTTGGTGTTAGTGTTAAATCAACTTTATGGACATCATCCCATTGTGCTTCCAGTGATCAACAAATAGTCAGTTATAAAATGTCATGATTGTGTGCAGCAGAAATGAAGCAATATCAGAATTGGTGGCAAGGTACCACACCAGTTTACTGTAAGTTTCCAAGAATCACGAAGGGTCTGAGGAAAATAACAGTGAGAATGTTGTGGAAGACTGGGTGAAGCTAATTTCAGATCCAGTGATGAAGTTCCCAGATTTTATGAACGCTGATGAAACCACTATGACAACAGCCACCATAACCATGGAGGAAATTTACAAGTATCAGTCAGTGAAAAGTGGAAATGGTGAAGAAAGTGGTAGCAATGACTAAGAGGCAAATGAATAACCCCCAGTTGCAACATTTGGTGAGGCAGTCTCAAGTTTTGAAGTTGTCAGGAGATAATGCCAGTTTGTGCAGACTTTAACGTTTGGAAAGAGAGCTTCTCTTCATTCATCACACATCATTCCTAAATTGTTCTAAAAAGTAACATTGCACATATATGCATGCAGCTTCTTCTGTATTTACACTTTTCTCTGTTATTTTTTGTTTGTTATAAACGCAGTCATGTTTTGTAACGCCTGCATTTTATCCTCTTTCCATATCTCCTGGGGGAAGAATGGACTTACAGAATGTCATATGTGGTGAAACCCAAATTTTATTTTATTTTTCAAGTTTTTTTCTTTGATATGCCATAAAAAAAATAAAACTACAAGTACAAAATGGTTTCAAGCAGAACATAATTATATTTAAATTTAGAGTGAATTTAATATTTTTGTAACCACAGCAATAATTTTGTTTCATTTTGATAAAACCCCACTTAAGATTTTTTTCAATATTAGGTATAAAAAGCTTGTCCCTCAAGTGAATCATAGGCATTTGTCCTACTGTGCTTATAACTACTGTATTTACCTGAATATAAGACAGCCCCCCTTCACATTCTTCAGTTCTCAGGAAAATACCCATACAAAACCTATTTAACTTTCTGTGTGATCATGAGATGACCCCACCCCCATTTTACAAGTGATGAATTGGGATACATTTTTCATGTAATATTTGTGCATATAGGTGGTGACAGAATTAGTCGTTATCAGAAGGGAATGTTACACCAGTTTCTGCACACTCCTTTTGTGTGGTATATATTGTTATATAAGCTTTATTGATTTTTGCATGATATCAAATATTGATTCAGTATTGAATTTTGACCTTTAATTGAACAGGAAATTCTAGGTAGCTCTTACACCTTATTTTCCTATTGAACAGACATCCAGTTGCATCAGTTTCATCTTGTTAATGGTATACTGCAGCAATATAAGTTTAACAGTCAGATGCAGTTTATTTCATGCATTAGTATATATTGAAGATCATAGGTTTAAATCCTACAAAGGTCACAGTTTGTATTCTTTTGAATTGTTAGAGTCTATTGTTGTTTTTAATTGTATTATCATTATAATTATTTTGTTTTTGGAAGAACTCATTGCCTGAGAACTTATTCTGACTGCATTAATTTGCCAGCTACAATCTCAAAGTGCCACTCAATCATCATGTTTGTCATTGTTGACATACAAACAATATTTCATACATATGTTTTGCAAACATTTACAGTCTGTCTTCATACAACGTTTGCATTCCTATCTCTAATGTTTAAAACATTAAATGTATTCCCAATGCCATGTATGCATACATCAGGGGCAGCTCATCCATAAGGGCTGTAGGGCTACAGCCCCGCCCCTCCCGGAATTTTGAGAAAAATTAAATATCTGAATAACGTTTTTTGTTAGGAGATAATGACCATTCTTTAAAGGAATATGAATTAAATCATTTCAAATTGAAATACTCATGACAGACTCAGGGCTGAGGAGATCACAGTGGGCTGCGCCCTTCCCAGCCCTTGTGCAGTAGCTTGAGCACAGCTAGTGTGACTGGTGAAGAGACTCATTGAGCTAAGCATGTGGATGGGCTGCAGTCACTGAAGCCCAAGCATAGCCAAGACAGTGTTTCAAGGATGACATCATCTATCTGTTTACCTTTCCAGACGTTTCAAATGCTGACATTTTGATAATCATTCTTATCTAGCTGTTTATAAAGCCATATTTGTGAATTTTAATTTTAGTAACTGCAAATTTTAGATAAACATGAACAAGAACAGTGCGAAGTATTTACAGGGCATAAATTTTTCGCAATTAACTCTCTCCGAGCACACAGATTAAGAATTTAGGTCATGCAACACCTGAGAGGTGCTTCTGTGCTCTGAAAAGAGTGAAGACTTTTTTAAGGAACACAGTGTCACAAGACCCCCTTTCTTCTTTGACCATGTTCAGTGTGAAAAAAAGTAATGATTGAGAATATTATTAACTTTAATGATAAAGTGATTGATAAATTTGCCAGTTGTAAAGAAAGGAGTATGGACATTTTACACAAATAAAATTGTAAATGAAGTACTTATCTGTTGAATGACATTTCTATAATTTGTTTTATTAAATTTAAAACAAACTCTTGCATATTTTTATGAATGTTTTACTGAATCTTTAAAAATTTGCAGTGTTTATTTATAGCTTAAAAGTAAATAACATGGAAAATTAAATTAAGCCCTTCTGATTAGTCATATAATAATCCTAGCCCCAGGCCTACCATAAGAAAATCCAATGAGCCGCCACTGGTGTACGTATATAATGGAAATAGTGTGATACATAAAATTACATAAAGGTAAAAACTGGAACAAAATTTAATTAGACATAATTATATTACATGGCAAAGATCATATTTTCAATCTCAATATTGTAGAACTGATACTTTGAAAAATAATGTAAATAACGTATGGGTAAAATTATGTAATATGGTACTAAGTGAATTAAAAAGAATTTAAAGAATACACAACTTTTCAGAAGGGAACTAAATGATTTCCATGACAACAGACTTTACACTCAGTACAGGAATATTTGTCATATGAGGTTTTAACTTGGAAAGTGTAATTGTTTATAAAATGAGGACTTATTTTAGAGAACTGGAAATTGAAAGAAGCACTGGACTTCTGTATATTCAAAATGTGGTACAAACGTTCACTGCTACATCTAAATTAAGTGAATAATGTGGTGTTATATAAGACATGTAGTGACTTAGTAAATCAATGGGATTTGTTAATGTGTTAAATCCTTTTTACATAGTATGGTAGTGTCAAGTAATATGACTCATATAAACATGTGTATACATAGAGACTGTAGTGATGTGTTTTATACAAATTTTATCAAGAAGAATGAGTAAAAGCCAATTAACAGTTACAATTACAATTCTATATTGCTGGCAAACTGTTAGCTAAATGAAAACTTTACATGGCTGCCATATTTTATTCTACCTTCTACAGGAAATTATTTCAATATAGTTTTCTCGGGCGCACAGCCGCGTCAATTCATTTGAATACAACGTTTCGGGGACTAGCTCCGTCCCCATCCTCAGGCAAAAAAATCAGTTTTGCCTGAGGATGGGAACGGAGCTAGTCCCCGAAACGTTGTATTCTAACGAATTGACGCGGCTGTGCGCCCGAGAAAACTATACTGAATCATGTCGCCGCGAAAGTTTTAAAACTTATAGGAAATTACTTAGTTGCTTATCTTTAAAAGATCTAGTACCATCATTTCAGTACCATATATTAAATATTGCTAGTGTCACTCCCACGTCACAACTTTGTGTATTCGCCATCTTGTCAATATTACATACAGAATGTTACAAAATGTTGGGCTGATGTGGCCACCATGCATTTCTATGAAAATCCCTAAATGGTTCAGAAGTTGAGAGGGGAGCAAACAGGCAGTATGATGATCTTGGAAACAAGTTTTTGTTTTCATGAAAAGGAAATTAGATGAAAAATAAAATAAAAGAATGAAATTCACTCACTAAAGATGAGAGAACAATGAACTTCAAAATAAGAAATGTCATTGTCAGGACACACCTGTGTTGTTGGTTTTCATGTGTGAAATTGAAAATTGTGTTGCCACTATTTTACAGGATAATTATCTGTCAAAACCCTCTCCCACTTTGGTATATCAGGTTTATGGTATCTTTACTTCTAAGAAGATACACTGCCCACTTATGTATGTGTACATGTATAGACTGACACAGTATTTCTGCAAATTTAAGAAATGAGAACAAATGGAGTTTGTTGCGTAAAAGTGTTTGGGTTGTAGCCTGGCGTCAATTTTTGGTGTGCAACCAACGTTTTGGGAACACTTGTTTGTCCCATCTTCAGGGTCTTGAAGGTCCCTGAAGATGGGACAAACAAGTGTTCCCGAAACGTTGGTTGCACACCAAAAATTGACGCCGGGCTACAACCCAAAAACTTTTAAGCAACATGACGACCAAGGTGGAAGCCTTCAATTACAAACAGAGTTTGTTACAAGGTTATGATAGATAACTATTTTACGATACTGTTATTATGTGTCCTACTGACAGTGGCCAACAGTGCCACAGTGTGTAGGTTTGAAATATGTATATTTTTTTATATACAGAAAAATTCCTTTAATCCGACTTATAAAGGACCGGACAATTGCCGAATTATAGAATAATCTGGATTGTCAGACAGTTCCTATACTGACCAAGTTCTTACAGATAAGTTTTTGTTACTGCTCCTATACTTGGGCTGAACAACTAATAAGAGGAGTATTCCATTTGCATATCTCCTTAATTTCCTGGTTCGGGGTAATCAGGGTCCTCTTCTGCATTTCTGGAGTTCTCATAGCTGAAGAAGTAGGTGGAGTAGGAGACAAGGTCAGCGGAGATACTGCAACATTAGTGTACAGACATGCTTTGAAGCCTTTTTGAACATGTTGCTGAGATCTGTCTGTTTCACTCATGAAGCTTTTTTTCTGTTAAAAAGTAGAACTTCTGATGTTGGGACTACTCAAGTGCCTGATTATTGGGATTTCCAAATTATTGGATGTCAGGTTATAGGAATTTGCTCTATTTGTGAAGTCTCTGATCATAATTTAAAGTCTCAAAGCACTCTTATGCCATGTTAGATGCTGGCTGAAGCATTGACAGCTATAAGAAGTAATGCAAATTCAACAATGGAAGAATTCAGAGTACAGTACCAGATCATCAATCCAAAAGCTATTACGCTGGGACAGCTGTTTGGGTACTTTGATCCAGTGTCACATGAATGGTCTGATGGTAAGTTATAATAATTTCTCTGCCCATTACTCTGTGTTACAACTGATTTCAAAGTTGGTGACCTGTGGTAAAATTAACTCTGCTTCCACATACCAGGTGTATTGGCCAATATATTTCGAGAATACGCAACTGCTCCTACACCCGACCGCAAGTGGATCCTGTTTGATGGACCAGTTGATGCAATATGGATTGAGAGCTTGAACACAGTCTTAGATGATAATAAGAAACTCTGCCTTATGTCTGGAGAGATAATTCAGGTTTGTTGCCTTTTTGTTAATTTGGGCAAATATTCCCTTGTGTGTATACTTTCTATAAATGAACAGATCATATTCAAGAATTCTAATAATGTAAAAAAGTTTTTCGTGTGTGTAATTAAACACCATACCATGAAAACATATTAGGGAGTGACCCATCCTTAAGCACTAGGTGTAGGTGAGTGGTTACTTCATTCCCTGTCACCTTACCCCCAGTCCTCATTGCGTAAGGGAATGAATTGTCCAAGAGCTGGTCTCTACTTGGCATGGAACGGAGAAATATCTGCCCTTGTCACCAGCC
The DNA here is from genome assembly GCA_021186555.1 of Reticulitermes speratus. NCBI lineage: Eukaryota > Metazoa > Arthropoda > Insecta > Blattodea > Rhinotermitidae > Reticulitermes > Reticulitermes speratus. The sequence goes on along the minus strand of JAJKFL010000005.1, from coordinate 13,491,245 downwards.
CATAGCCAGTCATTTTACAGCACCCACGCTATTATCCTGATCTCAGTCCATGTGACTAAGATCTGATTCCCAAACTGAAGCAGCCATTCCGTGGGAAATTATTTGAAAACAGGAAGTTTTAACAGCAATTTTGTACAATGTGGTACAGATTGGTAGATGAGGTTATGTCGATGGTGTCTGCTATCTTCCGCATTATTGGCAATGAACTGTATACAACCTTGGGGACTATTTTTTAGGTGCGTTTGCAAAATTGTGAAAAGCAACTATTAGCTTTGTCATGTCTGTCCGCATGGAACAACTCGGATCCCACTGGATGGATTTTCATGGAATTTGATATATGAGTATTTTTCCAAAATCTTTCGAGAAAATGCAAGTTTCATTAAAATCTGACAGGTACTTCACTAGAATAACTATGTAAATTTATGATATCTCGCTGAATTCTTCTTAGAATGAGATATGTTTCTGGCAAAAGATGTAGAGAAACTCAAAACACATATTTTATGTTCAAAACTTTTTTCCGAAAATCGTACCGTTTATGAGATAATGTGGAAAAATATAGTAGAGCTAGGCAGGCCACAGATGACAATATAATACAGCACATGCGCGTTGCGTGCTGGGTAACTAAAGCTACAGGCACGCACTCAGAATATGTAATACTTATTGCTTTTCCACGGCAACAATTGTTACGCGAACGCGCATCAGTGTCACGTTATACATACATTGCCTATCCTGTTGAGGTTGTTAACAGTATATTTGAGTAGTTCATGTTGTACTCTTTGCTCTGTGTTCAATCTGTACACTCCAATAAATCAATGAACCAGAATGAAAAGTTAATGTGGTTGGCTTACCTCCTACCAATGGTTTCTGTACCTACACTCCTGTCTGATGGTAACATTGCCAAGTACATGTAATGTGCTTTCAGGTGTATGCATTCTAGTTCCACTGTTGTCACATTTTCTTGCGAATGTGTATTCTGTACATGTAAGATCCACGGTGATTCTATTATTTCGGACTTGGAACCAACTGTGGGTGGACTCCATTATATGTAACTGATTTTTTGTTGTGTTTTGTCATAAGTGTGTGGATGTGTTTCCTTGAAATGTTCTATATCCAGCTGGTTGTTTTTGCCTTCATGGATGTGTGGAATGTATGAGGAGTAAATAAATAAATAAATTGCATGGCTAACATTCAAAAATTAAAATAGACCTCTTGTTTTATGTGAGTTTAAAACTTTTTCTTTTACCATGTGTTAAGAACATTGATTGAGGGTGTTCAAAAACCAAGTGCTGAGGAGAATACAGTGGAACCTCGTTGCATCGTTCCCGTTACTGCCGTTTTTTCGCATATATCGTCTGCCTTATTTGGTCCCGGAAATAGCCCCATATAAATAACACTATTGTTTCCCGCCAAGGTACGGGAGTCGAATATTCCAGTTGATGGAACCATTCTTCGTGGAAATTCATTCTGTAGTCTGTCTTACGACAGGCCCGTAGCCTCTTCCAAAGCGAGTTCTCTATTGAGTGCGATCTAGTACTTCCTCTTTCAATTTCCAGTATCTTCTCTTTTCATTAAGGTCATCCAGTAGCTGCTTACATGGAGGGGGATGGAGTAGAAAAAGAAGATCGCGAACCCGAAGTTGTGCCGAGCTTTGCTGAGACGCATGAAGCGCTGATGAAAGTAAAATCTTTATTTTATGCGCACAGCACGAGTGATAGTGATCGTGAAAGTGTTCTAGGCCTTGAAAAATCGTACTTTGAATTGAGAAGTAAAGTTTGCACAAAACAGACGTCAATGAAATATTTTTTCAGCAAGAAGTAATAATAATCATTAAACTGTTCTTATCTATAATTTTTAATGATTTCCCGGTACTATCGTTTTCCCGGATGTATCTTTTTTGTTTTCCATCCCCCTGAAAAACGATGCACAGAAGTTTTACTCTATTTGAACCCAAGGCAGAAGAAGTAACCTAATAATGAAGAAAAGTGAATAATGAGCAACTTCACTATTTGCACCCTTTACCAAATATTGTTAAGACAGTCATACACATGAGAGTAAAATGGACAGGTAATGTAGCATGCATGGGTGTGTTGAGAATTTCTTATAAATTTGTAGTCTGACAGTGTGTCAGGAAGATACTGCTTGAACGCTTAGAGTTGTGGTGTGGATGGAGGGTCCATTCACAACAGTATGTAGTGATGTGAACTGGATTTATTTGGCTCAGGATAGGGACATGTGGCAGGACTTTTTGATTGTGGTGCAGAACCTTCCTTAAAAGAGAGGAAGTTTATTTGCCTATCTGAGTAACTACCTATTACATTCTCAAGAAGATCAGTTCTGCATGGAGTTAGGAAGATAGGTAAGATAGGGTGTGATGTGATAAGAGAGGATTAGGTAGGAGATTCACATGAAACCCCAATTTTTTTGACTGAATTATTAACCGGAGTTTTAATTGAGAATGACTAGAATTCTCTGATTTGCATCTGTAAAGGTATGATTTTGAGACCAATTTTGACAAACCTTAATTTCAGATGTCAAAGAAGATGAACATGATCTTTGAGCCTGCTGACCTGGCAGAGGCTTCACCAGCAACAGTATCGCGTTGTGGAATGATTTACGTTGAACCAAGCCAGTTAGGATGGCGAGCTCTTCATGCTTCTTTTTGCAGGGTGCTTAAGGAAAAGATTTTACCAGAACAGTTAGAGCTGCTAGAAGAATTGATAAAGTGGTTGGTGCCTGCTGTTTTGAATTTTGTGATGCACCCACCTTGCAAACTCTTTATTATAACTTCAGATATTCATCTTTATAATGTAAGTAACATAAATTAGGTTGTAAGAATTCTTTGTTTTTCTCAAAATTTAGAATAGCATCTATATTTCAGATACATAATTTTTGTTCATTCTTTTTGTTAAGTGTGTGAAATGAATTCAGAATGCAGTATGCCTATTCTTTCAATTGAATCCTCTCCTATTGCAATGAATTTTTAATATTTAATGACCCCTTAGGTTTAACAAAATTCAGGAAGGTAGTTTCATGACAGTCTGAGATTGAAATATCAATTTCTCAAAGACTTTGCCCCTTACAGTTTTGTACATGAATATGATGTTTGTAGATGAATATGATATTCATAAATGAAGAAGCACAAACATCCATAAACTAAACCTCCACCATAGGTGGGATATTATCTGCAGTTCCCGTGTTCATGCAGCCACTTCTGGTATCAACCCATGAGGCACAGTGATACCCTTTTTGTATCTCCAGCTTCAGCTTTCAAAATCTGTGTATTTTAATGAAAATATATTTTGGGTTTCATATGATTCTCAAAATAAGTGATTATGATTTCCTCAAACAGCATTAATTGGGTGGTTTTTAAAGGAGACACAGTGCTTTCTTCAAGTTAGGAACTGAGGTTTTAAACACTGCTTAGATCAATGGTGGGCATGTTGTGACCCTTCACCCTTTCCTGTGTGGCCCATGGAGCCTTTAGTTCCTTGAGATTTTAATGACCATCAGGTCCATATAAATCTGGGATCCACAATGTCTTTTCTCTTACTATCCGTAAACTGTGGAATTTTCATGAGATGAAGATTTGAAGATGGGTAGTCCTGTAAATAAGATGTAACAGTCTTACATAGGACTGAGAATTTCTGTTTAAAAGTTCCTGCTTTTGTTATTGAAGGTGATGGTTTATGACATGCCAGCAAAGAGAAAAATTTGTAGAAGTGGAAGTTTGTAAGATTCCCTTGAGTAAAATGCAGCAAAACACCCAAATGTACCATAACGGTTATATTGTTTATGTTTTTCACACATCATTTGAGGCTACCCCTTATTTATGAAAAAGAATGGGTAGCCTCAGCTAAAGTGCACATCTGGAAAGTAAAGAAATGCATAATTTTCTAAATGAGGATCAATGGCAGCAGCAAATGGATTCAGAACTACTGGATTGTTATTTTAGAAGACAGTAGTTGCATGGAGAAAGTGTGAACTCATCTATAAGCTGACAAAGCCATAAGACACACAGGTCTTCATCATCAAGTTTTGTTGTCAGTGATATATTAAGCTGCACTGTCAATCTCAAAATTACTAACATGGCACCAGACATCAGCAGCTTAGCTGCAAACAAACACTGCCAAAATGAAGCTGTAGAAAGGTGAGAATTTTTTAAGTGCTAACTAAAATATCTAACTATACCCCACCAGCAATTGTTGTGTGCCTGCTGCCATTTTCTTATGTATGGGTTCTCAGGACAGATTCCATTGTAGCTTTTAAAATTTAAAATTGACGTCAAAATTATTAGAAAAAATTTACTTCGGAGAAGAGTCATAAAATGTACAGGGGGAAATAAGAGATTGGAGAGAGTTTTTCCCAATCCTATGCAGAAATTATTTCGAGAATATACTTATTAAAGAATATTGTACATTTCATCATCATCTAATACAGATAGGAATAAAATAAATACAATTTGATGTTTCTTTGTTCAAATACTATGTTTTAAAAACCCTTCACAGTTAAAAAAGTTGTGCACCACCGAATTAGATGAACTGAAAGCATAAGACGTTTAAACCAGCGGTGAGTAAATTATGGCTGTCACATCAAAGGGCCCACAAGAAAGTCAATATGGCTCCTGTTGAGCTCCACATAGATAGTGTGGAGATAAGTAAAATAGGTAAAATCGAGTTTTTGACAGTAATTAAATGTTCCAGTCCCTTAGTATGCATATTTGTTGTTGATGAATATCTCAACAAGTAGATGTTATTAATATTGAGTTGGAATTAGTGATAATAATGTAACAATATAAACTAAACTTTTTAATGGCATAATTTCTTGTGACGCTCTTTGACCTTTAGTCACTTCTAAATTGACTGATTCTGATCATCTATACATTAAGGATAAGTGTTGGCTGTTTGAGCGGTGTCACTCTGCTGTGCTGTTTGTATAAATTTGGCATTAGTAATATGAGTGTGAATTTTTGTTCTTTAACCAAATTATAAAATACCAATTGTGCATAGTGAAACAAAATAGCATCAATTGGAAACATATGTGGATTTGAAATTTATCCTGATTTGGTTCATGTTGTATTCAAAGCCTTCTTTTCATGTCACAGTCCTTCTCTGTGTTGCTGACATGCATGCTGGAAGGAGAGTCTCAAGTCAGCACTGTGTGGCTTCAGAGCATACTTGTTTTCTGTCTGGTGTGGGGTTTTGGAGCTACCATGACAGGTATAGTATAGGTTAATAATTCCTTCTTCACTCACGAATTATAAATTTTCCGGTACTTTAAGTCAGGCAGGCACCCAGTTAGCTTTAAATCATTCTGCTATGTATTCAGGTATGCAAACCTCCATACCTGTGACTAGTTTCACACCATTATCTCATTGAAACACTGCAATAAAATAGTACAATCAAAGCTGCCAAATATTATAGACTGACATAAAAAAAGATTTAAATTAATGCAGGATCCTGTGTTCTTTCTAGCTTTTTGTGATAATTTTGATTTCTACCAAAATATTAGCTATGCAGAGAGTTACTGAAATACACAGAACCACAGTAGATGCATTTTCTGTACACCAAACAATTAAACATGTGTTTATAAAGATTTGTCCTTGGACATTTCATTGTTTAATTATGCTCTGTTTGAAAAGAGAAGCACAAACTGAGTGCAGTATCCATACCCACATTGCAAAGCTTCCTCCAAGAGACTCTGTCCTCACTTAAACGTGATGTTGCCCAATATGCATGGTAATTATGATAGTGTTGCTGTATGATTCCGATCCTTGTTCTGTACTAAGCATGATCAGCTGATACGCGCGCCATGTTTTGTCATGCATATGAATGCTTTTCCCGGTAACCAAATTCCATACAGAAAAACAATTCTGGAATTGTTTAGCACCTTAGGGACAGAGGGACATCTGTGTTTGCAGAAATAGAATGAGGAAAACAAAAATCAGCCTGAAGAGTAGAGCTGGGAGACAGAATTCTGGAAGATGTTTCTGAACTTCATAGAACCAGCATGCAAATGCATAACACATTTTGCCTTCAGTATTTGGCAGCTAGTCCAAGAGCAACTGTATTGTTACCATCGGCAATTAGTGCAAGGCCTAATCCCTCAAGAATACCCTCAATGAGCACAGTTTTGTCATGTAGAACCAATAGTACTTTTTCACTCAGTTGACACAGCTTTATTGGAAAACAAATTTCTTTTTGTTTACAATAACTAGTTACATGTTTCTGCTTTAGTACCAAAGCCATAATCAGGCTAAACCATTATAAAAATATAAAAGTGTAAAAATAATTTTACATCACTTATCATTCAGTGTTGTAGTGAGATCTTGCACCTTTCAACAGTATTTTGTATATATTGTATATATAGCCCTGTGGTTTCAGTGTTGTGTTTGTTATGTTATATCATATTTGGTGATAACTAGTGTGGTGGTAGCTAGTCGGTTGGTTGCTTGAGCAACAAATAACCTTGTAACTTCCACTCAGCATTTATTTGTATCTTTTCAACTATACAGGATCTCGGAATATAATATTGTTCGTAAGGCGTATGCTGCGCATAAATAGTTCACTCGAGCGAGGTGTCGGAAAGAGAGGTGGCTAGCGATCCCACTGGCCGTGTCTGCCGCTTGCATCTCGCTGCTGCGACCTTGGAGGGATACTGTGGGAGAGTATTACTGTGCTCTCCTTCCTCGGTGGAGAAACTGCAATATACGGCTGATGGCCCGTGAGTCAAGGGCTGCTTGCTGTACGTAGGTTACACGTTGGTGCAGAGAATGATGCTGGTTGCCAGGCAACCAACCAACCTAAGAGCTAAGGGCCGAGATTTGCGCGGAACGCAAGTCGACATCCCTTGGTCTGTTCAGCCATACCTGCGATTTGGCGCATCGCTGGGATCAATAACAGATACCTTATACTATAACAGGGAATTCCGCTTATGATAAAGTTTTATAGTCTCGGTTAACGGCCGTGATTTGATATACTAAAGGCTATAGTTCAAGGAACGTATAGTCTTTCTAAATGGGGAATATACATTGGTTGGATGGCTCCCTGGGGTTTGAACCCAGAATGGCTTTTCAGCTATCATATTCGGGCGTCTATAACCTAGCACAGGGTGAAACCGCCGTTACCGTTGGGGAAGGGGGGTGGAGTGCGGGCCGTGCCCCGAATTTTTATTAGACCCTGGCATTCACTTTACAACTGAGGAAAAGTCACAGAAAAACCTCAATCAGAGTAGTCGAAAAGCGCCTAGCTAAACAATACTAGGCACGATTCGGTGTCGTCTCGGCCACCGTTTTGCGGCCTCGACATGTCTAATGAACTCGGACCCCGTACCTTGCGCGCTAGGCGACGTGGGTCAGCACTCCGTCAGCGTAAATATCTGCCTACTTGCTCAACTAAGGAGTTCCCCACACCAGCTAACTTTGAGTTGTAAATCTCGGTACATCTCAGATGTGCTCGGTAAAGAAAGGAACTCCCAAATCCTCGTGAATTTGCACGTTACTAATGTACCAAGGTGCACCAGTAGAAAGGCGAAGGCACTTGGTTTGAAGAACCTGCTTATACAGAAAAACTCCGTCCCTGATGAAGAGACTGCTTCTCCTGTGTAGGAGAGAGCTAAGCATACCCAGCCTTTGGGCAGCTTTCTTCCTGACGTGGACGGTATGAGGCGACCAGGTCATACGTGTATCAAGGATCACTCCCAGATAACGGGCTGCATCGACCCATTGGATTGGCTCCCCTAATAGCTCCACCGGTAGAGACTTGCAGACTCGCCACCCGGCCTTCGCGAAGAGCATAGCATTGCTCTTGGAGACGTTGATGGCGATTCTCCTTCCTCTCAGCCAACGCTGTAGGTCGCTGAGATATGCTTCTAAGTAGCTAACAAGCAGCGCTGGCTTGCGGGACTTGACAATGTTTACCGTGGCATCCGCGTACAAGGCCAGCTGGACGTGGCGGAATAGCACCGGCATGTTGTTGACATACAGACTGAACATGATAGGAGAGACTAGACCCCTTCGCCACTCCAGTCCGCATGCCACGACGGGTAGATTTTGCCGTTTGGAAGGACGCCTCGAACGTCCTGTTGAGAAGGTAAGAATATATGGTTTTAACCAGGTAGGTGGGAAAGTTGAGGGCCATTAGCTTAAAGAGGATACCATCGACCCAGACGGTCTCGAAGGTCATAGCTACGTGAAGGAAAACTGCGCCTGTTAGCCGCTTTTCGTCCACGTTTCTGGTCACCCTTACAACAAGGTGCTCTGGCTAAAGAGAGGTGCTCTTTTTGGGTCTGAATCAAAACTGGTCATCACGCAGAAGCCCGCATCCGCTTAGTTCAACTAAGATCCTGCTAAGTAGGATCTTCTCAACCAACTTGCAATTGGCGTCCAGAAGACTTAAGGCACAATGCGATAAAGGTAGCGCCGGGTCCTTCACAGGTTTCAGGATGGAGATAATGCGAGTGTGCTTCCATACCGCTGGAAAGTACTGCGCAAGAAGATCCTCGTTGAATATAGCGACGAGAATGTGTAGAGCTCTCCTCAGAATATGCTTCAGAGCCCTGTTCGAAATACTGTTTGGACCCGGCGCCTTGCGGACCTTGAAACCACGGATGGCATCCTGTTCCTCCACGGGGTTGGTTAACTTGGGCTCCCTTGCAGAAGTTAAAGAGTATGCTTGGAGCGCCTAGTCAACCTTCTCAATAACAGCCGGATTAGAGGGTCGTTTACTGACTGAAACTGAACCACAATACTGTCCTCCAGGCTTCAGATTTCTTAGAATCTGAGAGAGCAAATCCGCCCGGTGTGACGTAGGGAGGTGGGGGAGTGGGAACTCTCTTCACCTGACTTGTCATCTTCCACAGCCGCTGGTCCTTGGGATCAGGGCTCTCCGTGAGTCACTCCACTGCTAATCTCGTCTCTCATTTAGCTGATGGGTCACCGACCGCTGAAGGCGGTTGACGTGTTTTCAGTGTAGGTTCTGTAGTGGTATGGCACTGCCTCCTCAACCAGTTTGTCAGGCGTATCTCTTCATGAATACGTGTCATTATTGGTTACTGCGGGTTATCACGGGAACGATTCTTGGGAGGTCGACGCCGCTAGCGCCCCAAAGATAGCAGTGGACACTTCCTCTATACACGAGTCGATTTCAACCCCGTTTCGTAGTTTCGTCGTAGACAGCAGTATGTCTTCAGAGAGGCCTGAACTTTGACCCAGCCGGTCCTTCTCAAATCAGAGCGGTCCGGGTGATTAAGGAGGTTTGAACGACATCTTGTGTCGATCAGGACTGAGAAGTGATCTGAGCCTAGTGCTGAGCAAGTTGTCACATGCACTGGGGAGACTAGATCTTTGGTTAATGCGATGTCAAAGACATCGGGAGTCGCGGGGGAGTTATATGAGATAGTGGTGGGTGCGTCAGGCCCATAAATCAAACAGGAATTTTCGTTGGCATAATCACGAAGGCGCCTGCTCTTTGTCGTGATTACCACGAGTTCCAGTGCACCACCTTGACGTTTAAGTCCCGCGCCATCAGGAACGGTAACCCTCCGCTCAGGCATGCAGATAGCTCCGCTCCGATTAGGGGCCGGGAGGTCGAAAGGTAAACCACCTGAATTGTCGCTGGTCCGCTAGCCAACTTTACATGTATGGCAGTTGCCTCCAAGTGGGTCAGGCCGGGGACAGGTATAGTGTAGTTTTCTATACCTCGGCGGACCAGTATTGCTGTTCCGCTGCCTTATGTAGGCCCGTGTTTACGGTGGCAAACATAGATTTCCGAGCAGAATTCTCCTGTTCTGTGATGCGTTTCACTTAGGAGACATATATCGGCTCCGTGCTTACGAGAAATGTTCTAGCTCCAGCTTCCTGCCACGGCATCCATCATCGTATCAGCAGCCAGCCGCAGGACTTTCGCACTGTGTGTCCTTCTAGGCCGTGCTGCCATACTCACACACGAATAGAACAACAATCTTCAGTACATTCCGCGTGCGCGCTGCTATGGAAGGGATAGTGGGTATAGCTGTGAGTAGCCGCCGTGTCAACTCAACATGTGCGTTTAAAGAGGTTGCGGGAGATGACGTGGAGGCGGATTTAGAGAGGATAAGGTTTCTTAGCGAAGACTTAGTAGTCTTCGCCTTTTTCTTCACTGGGGCCTCAATGTCAGGTTGGGCAGTCTTGCCAGCTTTCGTGCATTCGGTCGCATTTTCCGGAGTAGGAACCGCGACCGGCCTTGGAATGGGTTCTTGTGGATGTGTGGTGCTGATAGGCTTCACTTCTCTGCCTCAATGCACTAGAAGACACCATCCGGGTCCTAAACTCATCTGCTCTGCAGAAGGCCAAGCGCAGGCCGCTTGCGATGAAGCAGAGCGGCCGGCTGCACTTTTCGTGCTTTTGCGTTGAATTCGCGCCCGTTTGTCAAACCCTGAATTCGCCTCCTTCATTTAGTACAGCCACGGTAGTTGGCTGTGTAGTTTCTCCCGCAGCTGCTGCCATGGTGTAGTTCTCCCCGGAAGTTTGTGACTCACCACAGGTAACACACCAAGGCGTATACCCACAGTTACGCTGCGTGTGGCCGAAGCGCTGGCAACGCTTGCATTGTATCGGGGCTTTAGGGGCCATGTAGGTCTTTACAGTGACTTGTAAGCCGCGAAGTTTAGAAAGGGATCGCACCTTCTGACCTCTGAACCCATCGCCACCGTCACCACAAAATGCGGAGTTGGAAGTTGATCGTGCGTGGCGTCCTGATCAAGGCGTCCAAATCGGAACCGCATGACTTCCTGGACACGGATGTCCAGGGTCTCGAGCTCCTCCCGAACGACGCTTTCAGTCATCTGTCTGCCGAGTTTTCTACCAGCGGACGTACACATCGGTCCTGTGGGAGGGAGAATTTGTGAAAACTCACAACCTGCTCCCATCACTGTCTGTGGATCTGAAGCCGTCAGCAGTACCCGGCACGATCATGAGCTTCTCGCCCTTCAGTTGGGCCGACAGACTGCTGGGACAATGCGCCCTTAACAACTTGAGAAAATCACATGAATGTGTGTCTCCTGCCACGAAAATAGGATTCCTATTACGTCGCTCTTCTGCGGGGACAAGCTTGGTCGAAACGGTGCCAGCTGGCATGCCGCCCAGGGTATCGGACATATCTTCAAAAGACATGCGCCTGATGGCTGCATCAGAAGAGGCAGCGGATTTGGAAACTTCCGAACCATTGGCTTTGGGTTTGGGACAGCTCCTGAGAGTTGGTGTCCCCAGCAACAAGGACGGCGTACCCTGGCCTACCCTCCGAGGCGTTGAGTTGCCGTGTGCTTCTTATAGTCTGTTCGCAAGAAGTGCACAGGCTCTCTGACCCGACTGACGGATCGGGCGTTTGGCGCTTATTAGCCGGAATCGTCAGGTCGTCCGGTTTCGAGAACTCTTTGGCTTTTCTTTTACCCGCAATGGGCTGCTAAGCCTTCCGGGAAATTTGTTGGCCTCACTCTCGGCCCCAAATGTGGTGGCATGGCTTTTGATGAGCGCCACGCGAGACGTCTTGGCCTTGCTTCACAAAGCGTCCTTGGTCGTCTTCGTTGCAATGGCTTTCCTCAGCTCTCGTAAGAGGGCTGGGGAAGTCTATTTTCTCCTGATTCAGCATAACGACTGCATCAGGGGGCACCTTAATCCTTTATTGCTCCTCCTCTATGCGAAGAGAATAGCAGCAGCGATATGGTGAGGTCTCCTTCACTGTATTCTTCTGTAACCTACAGGACGAATCTTACCTATCTAGGCTCAGTCTCTGCTCAGTCCACTGCTCACACCGGACCGCTTTCTCCATAAGCCAACTGAAACCAACAATCGCTCCAATCAACCACCGAATCCAGCTCACGATGCTGGTTGCTGTAATTTCGCTGCCATTTATACCCGGCCAGCGCCGAACTGCCTACGCAGTGATTGGCAGTCTGGAGTAACTTCTTACAGTAACTGCAGATTATAACTATCACGCCGTTGCGACTACGACATTTTTCCACTCTGGTTTCAAACCCCATGGAGACATCTACTAAAGTATACCCTCACCCCCACTTAGAAAGACTATACGCTCTTAGACCTTTAGCCATTCATTTACCAAGTTACGACACTTGACAGAGACTATAAAACGTTAGCGTAAGCTCAATCCCGCGTTATAGTATAAGGTATTTGTAATTGAGCCCAGCGATGCATTAAAACGCAGGAATGTCTAAACAAACCAAGGGACGTCGACTTGCGCTCCGCATAAGTCTACGCTCTTACTTAGTTCTTTGGTTGGTTGGTTGTTTGGCGACGACTGTTTTGCTCCTGCAAGCGAGCCCAATTTAACCAACCCCGCGGAGGTAAAGGATGCCATCCAGGATATCAAGGTCGGCAAGTCGCCGGGCCCAAACGGTATTCCGAAAAGGGCTCTGAAACAACCTCCGCAGCGAGCTCTATCCCTCGTCGCGATATTCAACGAGGATATTCTTGCGCAATACTTCCCAGCAGTATGGAACTATGCGCGCATTATCTCCATCCTCAAACCTGTGAAGGACCCGGCGCTCCCTCGTCGTATAGTCCCATAAGTCTTATGGCCACCATTGGTCGCTGGCTTCTGCGTGTTGAACAGTTTGATTTCAGACCGAAACACAGCACCTCTCTTCAGCCAGACGGCCTTGTTGAAAGGGTGACCAGAAACGTGGGCGAGAATCGGCTAACAGGCGCAGTTTTCCTCGACGTAGCTAAGACCTTCGACACCGTCTGGGTCGATGATCTCCTCTTTAAGCTAACGGCCCTCAACTTCCCCTCCTACCTGGTTAAAACCATATACTCTTACCATCACAACAGGACGTTCGAGTTGTCCTTCCAAAAGGCCACATCTACCCGTCGTGGCATGCGGACTGGAGTGGCGAAGGGGGTCTAGTCTCTCCTATCTTGTTCAGTCTGTATGTCAACGACATGCTGGTGCCATCCCGCCACGTCAAGCTCTCCTTGTACGCGGATGACACGGTAATAATTGTCACGTCCGGGCAAGCCAGCGCTGCTTGTTAGCTACTTAGAAGCATACCTCAGCGACCTAGAGCGGTGGCTGAGAGAAAGGAGAATCGCCATCAACGTCTCCAAGAGCAATGCTATGCTCTTCGCGAAGGCCGGGTGGCGAGTCTGCTAGCCTCTACCGGTGGAGCTTTTAGGGGAGCCCTTCCAATGTGTCGATACAGCCCGTTATCTGGGAGTGATCCTTCATACACGTATGACCTGGTCGCCTCGTACCGTCCACGTCAGGAAGAAAGCTGCTCAAATTCTGGGTGTGCTTAGCTCTCTCCTACACAGGAGAAGCGGTCTATATCAGGAACGGAGTTCTTCTGTATAAGTAGGTTCTTCAATCCAAGTGTCTTGGCATTGCTACCTGTACACCTTGGTATATTAGTAACGTGCAAATTCACGAGGATTTGGGAGTTCCTTTCTTTGCCGAACACATCTGACTGTAACCGAATTTTAGAGCTCAAAGTTAGCTGGTGTGGGGAACCCCTTAGTTCAGCAACTGGGCAGATATTTACGCTGACGGAGTACTGACCCACCTCGCCTAGCGCTCAAGAACGTTGACAGGTCAGCAGACATGTCGAGGCCGTAAAACGGGGGCCAAGACGACACCGAATCGTGCCTAGTACTGACTAGCTAGGCGGTTTTCGGATACCCTGATTGAGGTTTTTCAGTAATTTTTCCTCAGTTGTAAGGTGAATGCCAGGGTATAATAAAAAGTCGGGGCACGGCCGGCACTCTAACCCCCCCCCCCCCCATGGTAACGGAGGTTTTCCCCGTGTGTTACGTTCTAGATGCCGCGCGAATATAATAGCGAAAAGGCTACTCTGGTTTCAAACCGCAGGGAGCCATCCAACCAAAGTATACCCCCCCTCCCACCCCAATAGAAAAACTATACGCTCCTAGATCTGTAGCCTATGATATGCCAGGTCCCATCTCTTATCGGGGACTATAAAATTTAGCGTAAGCGAAATCCACATTTATAGAATTAAGTGTCTGTTACTGAGCCCAGCGATACGATCAAACACAGGAATATCTAAACAGACCAAGGGGCGTCGACTAGCGCTCGGCGCAATTCACCACCTTATGTTAGCGTTTGGTTGGTGGGTGGACGACTGGAGCATGTTGTCCGCAAAGGATCCGGTATTATGCTGGAGCTGCTGCTGCAGTGAGACAGTGGTAGAGTTCCCACATCAGTGTATTAAGCTCTTAACATCCTTTGAAAAGCTGGGAGGAAATAAAACCAGACGAAACGAGAGCATAGATTGTAACAAAACCTCAGTGCCATGTAAGAAAAAAATGATTGTTGACAAGTGTACTAAAAATTAAATTGCAAGGGACATTCTAATCAGCAAATAAGATTTTTAAGAAAGTTTCAAATGGTTTTTAAGAACCTCACATAATTTTAAGTAAATATAATGTAACAAATTCAACATTAAAACAACAGGGCTAAACAATAGTATGTATAGTAAACTGTTGTAAGCTGTGAGATCTCACTACCAGATTCAATTGATACCTGATACAAGGTTAATTTTGTGCTTTCGTACCATTGTAATGGTTTAGCCTCATGATGGCTTAGGTATAGAAGCAGAATGTGTAGCTAGTAACTGTAAACAATAGGGAATTTGTTTACGAATTAAGTTGTATGGACTGAGTGAAGAAGTACTTTTAGTTTCTTATTAGAAAGACAGTGGGATGCCACACAAAAAGACAGAGTTTTGTCTGTTGCTTCTGCGCCATTGTGACAGTAATCCTTTTCTTCTACCCCTTATGATATTCATAGATGCAGTAAGATTTACTCATAATGGCATCATGAACTTCGCAATCAACATTTTTGAGCATGTGCCAGTCCACGTGGAATCAGTCCATTGTGATGCCAGTAATTTTCATTAAGTGTTTGGCTGAGCATAATAGGAAATACTGGTGTGCCATTATGTTTTCCAGTATAGGCTGACAGAGGCTGTTCATCATGACTTTTTACACAGCATCACTCCATAACATATAACTCACAACACACAAAGATTATGTGTATAGTTCATGCATGATGGTGCTCCACCTCCTTTTAGCATTGCTGTTACAGCATAATTGAATGAGTAATATCCAGTCGGGTAGTTTGAGTGGACCAGTTGCGTGGCTTGCAAGATCACATATCTCAAACCCATTGCATTTTTATTAAAAATGTTGTGTATGCTACAGCAGTTCCTGTTGCATCCGAACGACCCACAGATGGGTCGCGCTGTGAGCTCTTTAAATTTGCTGATCGACCCACAGAGGGGTCGCCAATATTGTGTCGAATTTGGAAGAATTTTTTTCACCCCTATCCCAGTTACTGCGAAGGATTTATATGTGGTAGGTTCCCAGAAGGTCAGGGCCTCTTTGTGGTGTGAGAATTATGCCCCCTCCGTTCTTCTATACCCTACCAAAAGCCATGATTTAGACATTAACAGTTTAGAACTGCACATTTATGTTAGCTGACTAATACCATTCCAGACACAGCATGGATTTGTTTATCGCGCGCACTGGAGTCAAGTCTGGGTTGAATGTCAACAGTAGGCTATGAAACGAGTACTAATTGACGAGTTTAAAGGTTTTCAGTTGCATACTGTAACGCGTATTGTTCAGACGAAACTAATATAAAAAAAACTGGAGATATCCGTAAAAATCGATGTCTCCTGTAGTTCTGCGGCACTCTTTAGGGGTTGTGTGGCAGCAATATGCAACACACAGCCGTCAGATATACTAAATTCGTCATGGGTATCCTCGAATAGCAGTAATTTTACCCAGCATTCACATCGTAGCTTTAGATCTATTTTGATGTCACCATAGAATTAGGCCATATCTTAGTGGCATTAGGTTTCTGCAGCTGTACCAGTCATCACACACACAAGTCTTTGTCAAACAGACGAGTGGGTTTCGACCCCCGCCAAAACATGCACTGGCCAGCAAAATCCGCCGCCATGTGTGTTCAGCACGCTGCCAGAGAAAGGACAGGGTATTACAAGTGTGCAAAATGTAATGTAGGCCTGTGCGTGGTGCTTTGTTTCACGGAATATTATACAAAAATAGTGTGTGGTGTGATAAAATAGTGATCCAAGTTGCCACGGAACTTCTGCATCAACCAGAAGTATGTAATAAAATGTGTACACAAAATGTTATATAATGCATGCAATTTACAGGCCTAAATTTATTGTAAAAGTATGTGAACATTTTTTTCCCACATTTCATAAACACACTGCAAAATTTTATTTCCTTAAATTTGAAGAAAAGTTTATGAGATATGATTTTTTTTTCTAAGAGTAAGCATTAAGAATTGAAACCCCCATTGAAAAACCTCGGCAGGTTGCCCTATAATTTTGGCGTTAAAGGGTTGTGTAGTAAAACTGCAGAGAGTACAAGATGGGCGCAAGCTAAGATCTAACATGCCTGGAATTTTTAAGCACTTGCGGCAGTCCTTAATGAAATGCATAGTATGTCATGTGGCTTCACAGTCATAATATCTTGGGCAATTGTTATACTTTTTTGTTATCAAAACAGTAAACTGTAATGTTCACTTTCCTGTTGACAGGATTATGCATTAATTTTTACCCTTCTGCTTCCAAACTAAAAGGGACCATAAGTGAAAGTTGGAGAATCCAAGGACTCATGTTTACATATACATTTTGCATTGTTTTTATGCACAGCCATTAAAATGGTGCCTGGCATTTCAGAAACAGTCTGCATATAGGTATTCCTTTATTCTGAAAAATAGCTAAGATTGTAGCTGTCTTGTTGGTTTATAGGAGATTTGCTAGTTTGCATGGAACATCAAGTTTTATGAGCCTGGATTATAGTATGGTTTGTTACCTCATTTACTGCAATCACTAGTTGAGATAATATCATCATGAACTTCACACTCACTTCCTCCAAGTGATTTAATAATTACAAATTTTTTTAAATTAACCGCTGCCTTTGTCTTAACGTTGTTCATTCTGTGCAATGAGAATATGTGTTTTATTTACAAAACCAACATATGCACACATCATATACACAACAGTACAATTCTGTCCCTACTGCATGTTTCGGCAATTAAATCACCATCATCAGCAATTATCATACACCAAGGTATGTAAAGTATGTTAAAATATGGTACAATTACAGTACTAATATACATTTGTATCATAGTGATATCTGCTGCAATGTAAATATGATGTCAGATGTAGTAAAACTGAGTAAAATAGTGTATACTTAGTTAAAAGTCTATCTATTAGGAATATTGTTGTAGGATTTGCAGTAGCTTACAAACCTCTAAAAGTTTAGGGTTGGAAATGGTACTGTTGTGTATATGGTGTGTGTGTATATTGGTTTTGTAAATAAAACATGTAACTGCTGCCTTGTTTGCCGAAGGACTGTATTACATTTAGGGGAAAGAAAGAAACTGAAGTTTCAACATTATTTCAGGTGCAAGCAGGAAAATGTTTGATACTTTCTATAGAGCATTGCTTAATGGACAAAATGCAGATTACCCAAAACCCAAGGTGTTCAAGTTAGCCAGAAACCAGCTGTTTCCTGAACAGCAGCTTGTCTTTGAGTGGATTTATGACAAGAAAAATCATGGTACTTGGATTCCATGGATGGATGTTGTGGACAAGGCCCAAACTCAGTTGGCACCAACTGTCAAGGTGAGTCAGTTTTGCGAAGCAGATGATCTATATTGTTACAGGCATGAATGTTTTCTTGCATTAATTTTCATTGTCTTAAGTTTGTCACACTGTAGATCCAGATCAGTCCAAACTCAACCAAGTGAATTGAATTCACAATGAATTATTCAATAGGGTAGGTAAAGAAGTCCTAGAAATACTGAACAAGTTTAATTTTGTGGTTAGATATAATTTTATGTGTCGAATTTGGAATGTTATTGTTCCAGTGGATTTGTTGCCCAGACAGTCGATTATGAAGTACTTTGAATGTACCAGGTGCTGTGTTCTTATGGATGATAATGTTTGTCAAAAGAAGGTTCAGAAGTCCTTTATCATTTCTTCATTGATAATTTACTTTATTAACAAGTTAGGAAATATGCACATAAAGGTAAGTTGCCCTGTCCACAACACAAAGGCATATAGTGGGGGAGTAGTGGTAATATAATTGCTACTGTGGCATGTTGAATCTTGTACATAATGTAGTCAGTGTAGTGACGAGGCTGTAGGCTGGACAATCTTGGGTTTGACTCCCAACAGGGGCAGTGGATATTTTTCTTCTCAAAAATGCCCAGACCAACTCTGGGGCCTACCCACCCTCCTATTCAGTGGGTACCAGGGCCTTTCTTTTTGGGGTAAAGCAGCCGGGACGTGACGTTGACCACTTACCTCCATCCTATGCGGTTGAAAATGAGTGAACCTGTACCTCTGCTCACCCACATGTCTTTATGGCATGCACAGGGTCAACTTTACCTTTTCTTGTCCTTTTTTACTATTAAATTATAAGGAAGTGAATTGTATAAGAAGATGAAACACCTTGTAACTTAATCTGTGATACCAGTCATGGATCAGTTATGAACTGCAGTAGACCATTCTTCCTTTTTTTTCTGTAATAATAATTATCATGTCTCTTTTGTCTTCACCATCACCTCATATTGATGCTGAGTGCTAGAAATGGAAATCTGGTGCACCACATAGTTTGTGTTTTCCCCATATTAAAGCAGCAACAGTACAATTGAGAAGAGATGCAATAGGAATTGCACATGTGCACAGAGCAAGCAAGTGAATACTCATATGTAATAATTAAATTAAATTCAATTCAATTTAATGTGCAGACTTAACAGCACAAGTACCAATTACAAAGCCAGCACAAAGACACAAATAAAATACACAACAGTACAAATACGCAACACAGAACACTAAAGAAACAAAACAAATATGTAGTAAAACAATATAAGAGAAGTACTGGGGCAGAAATCCAATACCCTGACAGAACATAATGACTTGATTTAAAAATATCGCAGTGACCGAACTACAGCATCGAGTTTAAGATTTACACTAATAACGAGTCATTAATCAAAACAAACCTACCATTGAATGTACAAGCATCCCTACTGATGGCATTAGCCATGGAAGCGCATCTAGCACCAGGGCAGTTGCGACGATTTAAGTCAACATGAAACAGTTTAAAATCTCTGAAATTTCGATTCGGCACATGAAGGCTGACAGTTTCCAAACAGGTAGGGCAAATTTTTGAACCATTGTAAACATTAATTTAAAAAAGGGCCTCTAAGTGGCACCTATGATCACTTAAAGTATGAAATTTCAAGTAATTTAAAACTTTAGCATTACTATAGATTTGTAGCAGTGGATTTGGATTTCATAAAACCGTGCTGCGAGGGATTAAATTTGGACTTAACATAGTGAGAAACATGTTGGTGGATGACGAATTAAAATATTTTGGAAAATGTATTAAGTATAGAAATAGGCGTGTAATTACTCACTGAAGCTCTGTTTCCTTTTTTGAAAACAGGGATAACGGCAGTTTGTTTCCAAAGGGTAAGGAAACTTCGCTGATATAAGCTAAGGTTGAAAATAAATTTAAGGACAGGTATAAAAATATCCGAACAACCCTTTATAATAAATGCAGGCATGTCAATTCCAACAGATTTTGAAGGTCGTAAGCGCTTAATGGCCTTGAAAACGTCAGAGTCAGAGACTGATGCTAGATAAGGAAAAAAAAAATAATAATTATTATTATTATTATTATTATTTATTATAACTCATTTCTTACAATGCCACGATGGTAGCCTATAACCATTTGATACTTATAATGTACATTTGCACTTCTTTTGTTTTATTAAACCGCTTATACTTGGCTTTGTCTAATATCTACCCACATTTCTTACCTGATCTTTATTAGTGCATCTTAGTATTTTCCTGTAGGCTACCTCTTTATTCACATTTAACCATTTTTCATTTAAAAATTTAATTTTGCAATTTCCAGTTTCTAAACAATCCAGTGATATTTGTTTGACATCCGCTTTACTTAAACATAAAGGGCAGCTTCCTTTATCTGTGTATCTGCCTATTCCTTTCAACTTCCACATTCCTGCTAGTAACCACACTATTCCACTTCTTTAATTCTTCGAACAACATTCTATACAGACGGACCCCGACTTACGTAGCTCCGACATGCGTAGATCCGGACTTACGTAAAAAACTTCTTGTGCCACAACCACCACCACACCCACCCCTGCCTCTGCCTCAATTGAATACGACAGTGACTGCAGTATTGATTATTAATTATTTGGTTTTTTATTATTATAATAATTATTAATTATTATTATATAAACTATTATTATTGTGTATAAGGTATATAATAAAACATGGCTCCGAGTTACGTAAAAATCGACTTACGCATAGGGTTGCAGAGCGATCCACTTACGTAAGTCGGGGACTTTCTGTATATGTTCTTTTACCCCAACAGAAGTTCATTCCTTGATGTAGTAATAATGAGCTTTCCTCTGAATTTTTGCTAAAATATTTTTTGTCTTTCAGTATCATTACATCTATCTTTCACTGTCTTTGCTATTTTTCTCAAGTTACACTCCTGTTGCTTCCTCCACACAAATGCTAATCCAATAATATACAGCTCCTCTTTCTACACCTTAGTCCAAATTAGTCCAACTTCTCACACATCTGTTACATTTCTGCCATTCATAACATTGTTTTCCAAATCTTCTATGTCCAGACATATAATCTGGTACCAGTATTTTACAATCTGTCTTATGCACTTACCTCTCTTGCTCCCTCTGCCAAGTTCCATGTCAGCAAATCCATTGGCTACACAATTCGTTATACCCATTAATTTATTGAAAATCTGCTATGAACATTATCTAATTCTTTGCATGCCTCACTAAATCCGCACACCTCAATTCCATATGTAATCTCTGATCCATGCAAAATTTCGTATATATATTCTCCAGTATCCGTATCTTAATACTGGGGGTTACTGATATACAAGAGCTTAATATCCTTTAGTTTTAGCCTATGTTTTCTGTTTTTTCCAACCCCCTGTGATTTCCAACATACATTTCCTACTTAAATAAATTTATCTACTACCTCAGTGTTCTGCCCATTCATTCTCCATCTCTCAGTTCCCTTTAATTTTCCTCGTTTCATAAATACCGTTGTTTTAGTTTTGTTCAAATTAGATTTCAAATACAGTAAAACCTCTATCCATCGTTTTTCAGGGGGATGGAAAACAAAAAACGATACATACGGGAAAACGATGTACCGGGAAACCATTAAAATTATAGATAAGAACAATTTAATGATTATTATTACTTCTTGCTCAGAAAATCTTTCATTGACGTTTGTTTTGTGCAAACTTTACTCCTCAATTCAAAGTACGATTTTTCAAGGCCTAGAACACTTTCACGATCACTGTCACTCGTGCTGTGCGATTAAAGAAAGATTTTACTTTCATCAGCGCTTCAAGCGTCTCAGCAAAGCTCGGCACAACTTCGTGTTCGCCATCTTCTCTTCTTCTCCTCCTCCTCCTTCCCCCTCCACACTCCCGGACGCCACGAGGCTCACGCACAGCTCCTGCACTGTTTCTACACCACAGGTTGCCACGTGACTGTCCACAGACATGCAGTCCTCGAATATATCTTCTTCATGCCACTGAACTTTTCCCAGTCTTGGCGGAAATCGTCATCGTTGGTCAATACGACGTCACTATCGCCTGTAGATTGTCCCTGCACGTAACCAGCTTTCCGAAAACAATTTTCGATTGTCTGTTAGGTTACTTGTTGCAAGGCTGCCACAGTGTAGTGCAAAGCTTCCAACACGTTTATCTTGTTTTTCGTATCTTTGCCTGCATCCATTAAGCAAACAGCTGTTTGCACGAGGCGTTTTCTATAAAGCTGCTTATAACACTTTATTACCCCTAAATCAAGGGCTGGAGCACAGTTGTACAATTTGTCGGGTACCGTATGACTTTTACATTTCTTAGAAACGGTGTATCGTTTGGATGTGCGGCACAATTGTCCACAAAGAGGAGAATGTTCCTGTTTTGCGCACCCATACTTGCGTCTAATGAACGCAGAAACGAAGAAAAAATGTCTGTGGTCACCCACGCTTTATTGTTCGCGTGGTATGTTGCGGGCAATTTTTTTACATTCTTGAAACATCGCGGTTTCGGAGATTTTCCGATAACAATCGGTACTTGTTTGCAACTTCCATCACTGTTAACACAAAGTAAAACAGTGTCTGTCTTTACAGTTTTTCCCGCCATGACAAGACTCTAAGAAAGCACTAAGAAAGTAACACACGCTCGCGCAGCGCACTAAACCATCGCTTCAAATTAAAAAAAAAAAGGTATCAATGCGGGAAAATGTTGCGTCAGGACCGTGATTTTTCAACGATTGATGCGGGAAGTTCGAGGAACGATGGAGGCGGGAAAAATACTTATATGGGGCTAATTCATTAAACAATTGTTTAGAAAGGAATTAAAAATTATATTAACATCATCACCGTTAAAAACAGAATCCCAAGTTTCGAAACTTAGATTGATCTGAAAATCCGCAGTTGTGTATTTATTAATTTTTCTTGTAAAACGAGTTTGTTGTTCATATGGCTGGTTAATTTAATAAGTTGTGCACCGTGATCAGAAAGTCCATTTATTAGAGGAAATATTTCATAGTTTTCCATCTTGGAGGTATCAATGAAAATATTATCAATAGCAGAACCAGAATTATTAATGCAATTGTAGTGGCAGCTGCTCTGGAAATGCTCCTAAGAACATGACAAGAAATTGAGTACCATTCCAGATGTTGGCAGGGTTACAAACGGTGCATACATTGAGATTTTCTAAGGTGTGTGTGAAATATTTATGAGTTGGTGAACATATTACAACAAATCCCATCTCTATATCTGTCTTACCATAAAAGTTCTTACATATCGAAGCTAGGCCCATCATTTTCGATAATCCTGTATCAAGACAAGCGAGCAAATTCATATGTATGACGCTGAAGATGTCTTCTAGTTGCTGAACTACCATGATCAGGACCTCACGCTCAACCATCTTGTTGAAATTCGGAAGGAAAGTGCCCTTGAAGCTGAGGAGCCTGAGCCTAAGGAGAGGACTAATATGGCTTCAAAGTTTACTGCATGACTTGGCTTGGGCTCATTGAAGCTGGTATCAAGGTGCTTGATGGCACTGATTTGAATAAGCAGCGAGCAGCAGCAACTAGACAAGGAATTATGAGAATACTTGCCTTCTAGGAGGAGAATTTGAAGGAGGAGAAGAAGAGGTCTTTGTCTTGCCAGACTTCAGTGCATGATTGCTTCTAATTATCTTTAGGTACTCATGCATAACCACATGTATTGGTGGACATCGGAGATGATGATCCAGATGACTCTCCTGAAGTTCAAGAGGAAGTGCCTCCTTAGATTTTCATTTGTTTGTCATTTCATATTTTTGTAAATTGTTCATAAATATGAATATATCTTCTTCTTGGTCAAAACAGATTGTCTGGAACCACCCTCCCTATTTTAACATAGCGTTTATGGGAAAATCCCTTTTCAGTAATGTCACGGGTCTTGGAACTACCTACGACATAACTTCAGGGGATGGCTAGATGGTAGCACAGTTAGAATGTGACATTATTTGCTGTCTTACACAGCAGATTAACACTGAGTTGCTTATCAGTACCCCTGGTTCATATTGGAAATGATCTCGATGTTTAATCTTTCCAATTATTTATTTCATCACTGTAAGTTGGTAACAAATTTGATGAATGTGGAATTCTTAAGATTTTAATACGAAAACATATTACGTGCATGAAAAATTAATTTTGTTGTGAACTTCTCATACTTCTTAGGCAGGATATTCTTTTAGAGGAGGAAATTTATTAAAATTGCAATGTGTATGTTAATTATATTCAAAAATTTTGGCATTAAATTAAGTGGGTTTCATTGTAGGACACAAACTGATATGAGTTTCTAACCATGTGATTTCATATTTCAGCTTCAATTCTGTGTTAATGTATGTATGCACCACTTTCATGCAGTCATTTACTTGGATGCTTAAGTTGTATTATGCCGAAGTCCTTAATGTACTGAAACTTGCTGGAGACATAGTCAAGAAAGTTGGGTAGTTCCAAAACCAGTGTACGTAGTTGGTTTTAATTTTATCATTGATTATATACATGGCAGAAATGCAAAACTACACAGTTGTAAAGCTTAATTAATCAAGAGATGTTGGATGTCTGTCCAGGTGAGTGAACGCATCATTCCCACAACTGAATCAGCATGCCAGTCATTCTTTTTGAAGAAGATGTTAGAAAGAAAGATTCCAGTTCTGTTTGTTGGTCCTACTGGGACTGGCAAATCTGCAGTTGTTCTCAACTACCTCTTGAGTCTTCCTAGAGATAAATTCATCCCCAATGTGGTAAACTTCTCTGCCAGGACATCAGCTAACCAGACACAAGAAATTATAATGTCTAAATTAGACAGGTATTTCACATTATCATGCTAAACAGAATTAATCATAGTGTTTTACTGAAAAAGACTTACACCTTCATTAGCACCACTGTGAGAACCACACTTCTCATAAACAGTTTTATTATTTCAGTATATTTTATTTTAAGATAGTCCTGGTTGAAAAATGGACAGGTTCATGGATTTGTTATGTCACTTTTCGGTGCTTTTTAATCTTTGCTGTTGATATAACATTGACATATATATCTGCATCACCATCTCAGTGTACTTTTTATAAGATATAATCATATATTGTTGGTTGATCTGCTCCATATGGAATTAATTACTGGTTGTTGAAATGTTAGGTTTGTTTATATGATCTTCTTGACTGCTAAATGCCTTCTCTTTCCATAAGTAGTACATAATTTCTTTTCTTGTTATTCACTGGCAAGACTTTTGACCAAGTCACTGAATTTTTTTAATGGCCGTGGTAAAATGAGAAGGTGGGTATTTTATAACTTCCACAAGTAGCCAACTTCCAGATTGAAATTCTTATGTTACACATTCATTTCAGCATAATCATTGAATTGTAACATTATTGTTTATAATTTAGGGAACTTAGTGTTTCAGACGTGAAACATGGGAAGACAGATAGTGCAGTGCCATTATTCTGCTTTCCAGGCGCAGGAGAGGAGTCTATGGTCCTTCTATGGGCAAAAAGTGTGTGCTGTTTGTGGATGACCTGAGTATGCCACAGAAGGAAATGTATGGTTCTCAGCCACCCCTTGAGTTGCTCAGACAGTGGTTGGATCATGGATATTGGTTTGATCTCAGAGATAAAACAAAACTGGAGCTTGTTGATATTGTAAGCACAGTAAACTTCTGTTTTTGAAGGACACTTCTTTTAACAAACATTTTATTTTCACAAATAACTTTTCCTCAGAAAATTTATGTATTAGTGCTTAAGAATTCCAGAGTAAGAAATTTTTAATCACTGTGTACTTCACATGAATAAACTGAGTGTCAGACTTAAGTGGCATTTTCTAAAACAGAAAAGGACCAATTGTATCCACAAAATATGTAACAGAGAAGGTATGTGTTAGTGATTCACGATATCTGAAATATTTAAAAATCTGGTAAATATTAATTGATATTTAGCAAAACTTAAGTTTGCTGTTTATGTAGGATCATGGTCCTGCTTTGGCTTAAATTTTAATATGTCTCAATTTCTAGTTTTATTGGTGTCTGTTAATAGAACATGAACATTTTGTGGAGTCTGTATTGAGATATCTCTCAGTGAAAGTTACGAGGTGCTACCCAAAAGTTCATGGAATTTGCCCATAAAAAAAATTGCTTATCATAACTCCTAGTTTCCACCGTCTCCTTCGAAGTAGTCCCTTTAGGCATGGATACAGCGATCCCAGCGTTTTTTTTCCATGATTCCATGCATCCCTGGAAGTCTTTAAGTGTGAGTGTTTTAAGCACCTCCTGCGATTCTGCCTGGATCTCCTCAATTGTGTCAAAACGACGGCCTTTCAATCGAAATTTCATTTTGGGGAACAGGAAAAAGTCGCAGGGGGCGAGGTCAGGCGAATAGAGTGGGTGGGGAATCACTATCGTGTTTTTGGAAGCCAAAAACTGCCGAACAACGAGCGATGTGTGAGCGGGCGCGTTGTCGTGGTGGAGAATCCAGCTGTTGTTCTCCCACTTTTCCGGACGTTTGCTCCTAATGCTCTCCCATAGCCGCTTCAAAACTTCACAATAAAACTTCCCGTTGACAGTTTTACCACGGGGGACAAATTCCTTGTGGACAATGCCTTGGATGTAAAAAAAACGATCAACATGGACTTCACATTGCTGCGAACGTGACGTGCTTTTTTTGGCCGCGGTGAATTTGGCGACTTCCACTGCGACGACTGCTGCTTAGTCTCAGGGTTATAACCGTAAACCCATGACTCATCACCGGTTATGACCTTGGAGATGAAGTTGGGGTCATCTCTTGCTTCATCTTTGAGTTCAGTGCAGACAGCAACGCGATGTTCTTTTTGTTCGTTGCTCAGCAGTCTCGGCACAAATTTTGCAGCAATGCGTCTCATGTTCAAATCGTCTGACAAGATGCGTTGCACGGACCTGTACGATATTCTTACGATCGCACATACATCCTGGATCGTTCGTCTACGATCTGCAACCATAGCCTCTCGCACTTTCGCGATGTTTTCCGGTGTTGTGCTTGTCGATGGTCGTCCTGAACGCTCATCGTCGTCGACAGACTTTCGTCCATCCTTAAAGCGTTTGTACCACAAAAAAGCTTCACTTTGACTCATAGCATTGTCACCAAATGCTTCCACAAGCATGCGGTGGGTTTCTACAGCAGTTTTTTTTAAGCTTAAAGCAAAATTTTATGCAGATTCTTTGCTCCTTAAAATCTGCCATTTATGCAGGTTTAAAAAATCGCCGAACCACTACAACACAACGTTACAAATACGGACGAAGCTCACGCCTTGACAGCTGTTGGCACACTAATTCACAAAGGGTACTGCTCGCCCCATCTAGCGGCGGCAGGCCATACCACAACCGGTTCGCGCGTGGAATTCAAATTCCCCGAACTTTTGGGTAGCACCTCGTTTGTGTTGCGGATGAAAATTAAATTCCTTCAGTAACTTGGAGTTTTTCATGTGTTTATACAGTCAGACAGTGACTGTTTGTGCTTTATACCATCAAACATATTAAATAAACCGCTATTGAGATTAATGTTCACACATCCCTTTGAGAAATATAGTTTGTGATTTCATCTCCAATAATTCTGGTTATTTTCCAGTTATTTGTGGCAGCCATGGGACCTCCTGGAGGTGGCTCAAATGAAATATCAGGACGATTTACTCGGCACATGTTTATTCTTTGTATTGACTCATTTGAAGACAAAACGCTTGATAAGATTTTTGGTTCCATCATGGAATGGCATTTTGCTAAGGGTTTTGATGCTAACATTGCAAGATTATCTGAGGTTAGTACAAAATTGTCTGACAGTTTTACATGCAGTCAATTATGTAAATTAATTCTGCTTAGCGTTTTCAAAATATATAGTTGGTCATTTATGCATATTTACACCTAACACCTGTAGATTTTAGCAGCATTCAAGATAAGTGTTAATTGTAATAATATTTTTTAGGGCTACTTTTCATTGTCCCCAGCACATTTTACAATCTTCTCATCTAATTTTCTGTAATGCTTCTTTGTAGCTCGTAAAAGTTGGACCTATAAACACATGGCCACCCAGAATTTGTCATTGTGGAGGGGGGGGGGGGTGACACTGAGGCTTATTCATTTATTCATTTTTCCATAAATCCTGCTGGGAGTAAAAACTCGTGTGGATGTGGAAATCGTCCTAGTTTACAATACAGCTAGAACAAGTACAGCTTAACATACAGCAACATAACATATAATATAGAATACAATTCCAGTGGACAAGTACATAGTAAGTGTCATAAATTTAGTCACCATCTGTATGAATCAATGGCAAACCTTATACAATCCTACACAATGTCTGTTATTAAAAGTCATTCTTATAAAAACAGTCTTCAAAATTATGAACCTAACACAATATACAAGTATTTAATTGTGATTAAATTATTCCTCTAAGCTGTAAAAGGAATTACTGTAGAGAAACCTTTTTTAGGCTGGCCTAAATAACTTTACATTTTTACACTTAACATTTTATGCTATTCATCCTCTACAAATCCTACTGGGAGCTCAAACCCCTGTGCATGCGGTAAGCGTTCCAGCCCACAACACAAACAAAACACACACAGCACAACATACAGCAACACAGAATAGAATGAAGAACACAACTTACAGTGTGCAAGGACATAACAATTATTATATTCACTGTCCGACAAAATGTACAATTCAATCACATTAATTGTGCAATTCCACTGTCCTACATGTTTCGAACCCTTAATTTGGGTTCATCTTTAGGAACTCATTACACACTATTCACATCAACTGGTACAATTGCTTACATGAATTCTTTACATCTGTGTATGTATGTTGTCCAAAACTAATAAAAAGTGAAAATTGTTTTATATTGGTTAAAATGCTAAAAGTTGTATAAAAGTTGAATAGTCTGTGCTGATTTGATATCCTGTTTTATCGGAGAAGGTTGTCTGCTGGGTGTTGGGAATAGTGTGTAATGAGTCCCTGTAGATGAACCCAAATTAAGGGTTCAAAACATGTAGGACAGTGGAATTGCACAATTAATGTGATTGAATTGTACATTTTGTTGGACTGTGAATATAAAGTTGAAATTTACGGTTTGAATAATATTAAGTTTAACATAACAATTGTCACAAATTACCACCATCTATATGCATCAATGGCAAACTTTATACACTTCTAAACACAATGTTTTCGGAAGTCATTCATTTCATTTACTACAACACTCCATAAATCCACAAAATCCATAAAATGTCATATGCTGGATCCAGAACATATCAACAGAAACATGTACACAACAATCAACAAACATACATAGAAAGCATAATAAGTAAAATTGTTAAAAATAAATATTTATGGAAAACAATAACAGTCGTTCGTTCCAATGTTAATACACACAATAACAGAGCAATTTATTATAGAGTACGAAGACCTATAGGGTCTCTAAAATATAGCTTAGGCAAATACACTATATGCCAAGGGAAAGAATTTACCGAGAAAGTGACGTGGCTTGAGATAGTCAAATATCCTCAACAATAAGGCTTGTCTGCAGAACAAAAGAATATGACAATTTAATAGAATAGGATATAACATTATACTATAAAATAATATAAGAAATTTTTATAAAGTTTCTAAAATTTAGGTGACTATAAAGACAAATTATTTGATCAATGTATCTGACAGTTCCATCTCATTTTAATATAGAGTAGGTCAATAGTTAATGCCTTGAGAAGGATGTATAATGAAAATATTCCTGCAATGAATAAAAAGAATGTAGATGTAAAAACTGTTTCAATTGTGCTTCAAATTTCTTAAGGTCATCTGATGTATCCTTGATGTGTGGTGGCAGATTATTATAAACCTTTAATCCTGAGTAGTAAATTTCCTTTTGATATTTTGTCAGATTTGATAAGGGTTGATGAAGGTTGTTTTGATGTCTTGTATTTATTCCATGAATCTCTGAATTTACTATAAATTCGTTCTTATTTTTGACCACGAAAAGCATGAGAGAAAGTATATACTGAGATGCCAAAGGTAAAATCTCCAGTTTCCTAAATAGATTTCTGCATGAAACCCTCCTTCTACAACCCAGCATAATTCTAATTACATTCTTTTGCATTCTGAAGATTTTTATGCTTTGGGGTGAGTTACCCCAAAATGGTAAACCATAATTTATAATTGAATTGAAATAGGAGTGATAAACAGTTTTCAAGGTATTTACAGGCATATATGGTTTAATAGGGAGGAACATAGGCTGAGGGTGTTTGAGAATAGGGTGCTGAAGAGGATATTTGGGCCTAAGAGGGACGGGGTAACAGGAGAGTGGAGAAGACTACATAACGAGGAACTTAATGATCTGTACTCATCACCAAATATTATTCGGGTGATCAAATCGAGAAGAATGAGGTGGGCGGGGCATGTGGCACGTATGGGTGAGGGGAGAGGTGCATACAGGGTTTTGGTAGGGAGACCTGAGGGAAGGAGACCACTTGGAAGACCCAGGTGTAGATGGGAGGATAATATTAAAATGGATCTTCAAGAAGTGGGATGGGGGGGCATGGACTGGATTGATATGGCTCAGGATAGGGACAGGTGGCAGACTCTTGTGAGTGCGGTAATGAGCCTTCGGGTTCCATAAAACGCGGGGAATTTCTTGACTAGCTGACGACCTGTTAGCTTCTCAAGAAGGACTCTGCTCCATGGAGTTAGTTAGTTAGTTATGGTTTAATAGATCTTATTATGTAGAAAACCGCACTTAACTTTGAACTAATATGTTCAGTATGGCATTTCCAGTTCATTGTATCATTGATATATATTCCAAGAAATTTAATATTGGATACGGTTGTGATATGTTTATTATCATAAGCAATTTTAAAGTTAGTTATGGGATTATTAGTATTAGCTGTAAACTGAATGTAATGTTATTCAGTAACCAACAAATGCACAAACATAAACTACTTTATAGTTTTTATTAATATCGTTGCCTTCCCCTACACGTGTTTCGGTCCGTAGACTAATAATAAGTAGAATAATAAGTGAAAATGCACGTTGAAAGCAATATAAAATGAATGTAATGTGTTTTATTAAAATTTATAGAAAGTAGATTTACTTTGAACCATTCATTTATACAATGAAAAGCAGTATTTATATTTACTCAGAAGTCATTTAAATTTGGACTTGTAACTAATAAACTGGTATCATCTGCAAACAATATAGGCTATATAGAATTTATGTGTGATTTTAAAAATCATGTTATAAAAATCATGTGATAAGTATAACTCTGTTTGCAGCTGCATTTATATACACATGGCTGTAACTACATGTTCCATGACTCAGTCGCAGTGTCCTGTCTTCTTGTTTTTTTTAAAATTTTATTAAATTATTTTCCAAAATGCTAATGTACTAGCCATCATCCGATTTCAGTGCCTGATTTCGGCTGAAGGGTAAATCACGTAAAACTTTCTATATCATAATATCTACAAAATTTTGTTTTTTTAAATTTTGGTTTTTGGGGGGTTTGGGAGGGGGGGTTGCAGCCCGGCAGCCCCCCGACCCCCTGGTGCCTACGAAAATCCGTCTCGTAAAATGTTCTGCCTCTTATGTTACCCCAGCTTTATTTATCATAGCTGTTATTAAACATTTTTGCTCTGAGAGAAGCCATCTGCCACAAACTATCAAATTTACCATCATATTATGATAACATACCAAGTCTTGTACCTATGCTGTTTGCATTTTCTGACATCTGGTCTAGTAACTCCCATAGCGAAACAATGGATGGCAGGATGTTTATGTTTTCCTGTAACAAAGTACAATCTTTTAATCTTTGTACAAATTACTTTGCAACTGGTAAGCATCAGGTTATAAGTACAAAGGGCGGGAATGTTTAGTATTTTTCACAGCTGTTATTGTTATCTTGCTGTATTCATTATTCTGTTATTTGTGCTGCAGTATAACATATGATATCTTAGGTTATTGTGTTATGAGTGATGACACTATTTTGTGGTGTGCATTTTTGCCGGTGTTTTGTAAAACATTAAGATCATTTTCAGCCAAATAACCTAGACATAACACAGCATGGTCCAAAAGTCAGTCAACAGAAAACATTTTACATTTTACTAATGGTTAGCTAACTTTTTGGCTGCTCTGTACTGTTAGTAGTAGAGTAGTTCTTTGTCATATGACTGTGAAGATGGAAAATGAAATGTTTTTGAAAGGTTAGTATCTTCAATGTTGTGTTCCTACTGTGCACTTTTTTAATCAAACAGTAAATTAAAACCAACTATGTCTACAAGTTTTGGGCTCCACTGCTACAATAAAATTCCTTTCATTTGGCATCTGGTAATCCATCACTCCTAATAGTCTGGCACTTGAAGTAATGAATCTGCACATATAATCAATACTTTTTACCAGAACAAATTTTATCAATGAAGCAGGTATATCTCATGGATATGTTCAAAAAGGCCTTCAAGTATATTTGTATATCAACCATTGTATCTCCTGACCCCTTGCCTCCTACTCCATCTACTTCTTCAGCTATGAAGATTCCAGACAACACAGAAGAGGACCCTAATGACCCTAAACCAGCAAATGAAGAAGATCTCCAAATGGAATCTTCCCTGAGTACTTGTGCAGCCCAAGTGTGGGAGCAGTAACAAAATATTGCCTGTAAGAAATTAGGTCACAATAGGTACCGTCTGAAAATCCAGAATGTCCAGTAATCCAGCACCTGTCTGGTTCCATGGATGCCAGATTTATGGAATTCTGGCATTCCTTCATTGTATCTTCAACATATTTTGGCCCATGGGCCATTATCAGGAAGTTCAGTACTATAGTGCTTGTAATAGGTGGATGACATCATGTACTACACATGACAACTCTGCATGACTTGTGTTGAGCAATGGTTGTAATGTAACCTTTTTAAAGTTATGGATTTTTTAACTCAACACTCCCATATGTTATCAGCATTGGACTGGACAGTAGGTCCATGATAGAATGTTTATTACCCGTATTGCTGGACCTCTATGCATATATTTTGACATTGATCTACTTTGAAAGCAGCAATTATTTTAAGAATACTTTATTAAGGATATAATGTACAGAGTTCTTACCCTTGAATTTTGTGCCTTTATCTTGTATTGAACTTGTTGGTAATGACCCAGATTGGATGATGGAAACATAGTCAAGGCAGTTGGGTAGTCTCAACCTTGTGTACATAGTTGGTTTTAATTTAATAACTGGTGCTGTAAGGTATTAAAATACGTCTTCACAGTCATACATCTTTTGCCTGGAATAGGATACATTTGTTTTAATTTTGAATGGGTGCCTGTGGCCTCCTAAATATGACTCATTAATATTCTGACAGACATAACCGAATATAATAGTGTCTTCACAATCATACATCTTTTGCCTGAAATAGAATACATTTGTTGTAATTCTGAATGGGTGCCTGTGGCCTCCTAAATATGACTCATTAATATTCTGATAGACTTACGAATATAATAGTGTCTTGTTATATAAATTACTTTATGAAGTGATCACTGTTGTATTTTTTATGCAGTGAGGAAGTTAGATGAGAATTTGTTTCTTTCAGTCAAAGATAATGAAAGGTTTCCCAGTTTTGGTCTTATTTCATAGATGCAACCTTGAACAATACTGTGACCAGAATAAACAGAAAATTTAAATCGCAATAAAAGGAACTTTGTTTATGGAAGCAAGCCCTCCATAACTAACTTCCAGTATATACAGCTGTAAATCAGCATTATGATTATGCTATCTGTGTGACTATCTGATGAATGTAATATATCACACGTAGATGCATGTGTCATGTCAAATCATTGGTAATGGTTTTCCTCTATCACATATCCTTATTGTTCATTATATTGCTTCTGGATACAAAAAACATGAAATGTGTATGAATATAAGCCAATTAATAACACATACTTACACTTTACAGATGCTTGTGGCAGCTACAATGGAAGTATATAAAAATGCAGTGGTGCAGTTCTTACCAACCCCTTGTAAATTGCATTACACATTTAATCTACGGGATTTCTCACGTGTAATACACGGTGTTCTCTTAGTCCCAAGTTCTCGTTTAAATGAATGTGAGAAACTCATCAGACTGTGGATTCATGAGAGTTACCGAGTTTTCTGTGACAGATTGGTTAATGAGGAAGACAGGTATGTTATATGGAGTAAAAATGCCTTGAATATTATGTGTGACAATATTGGAGTCAAGAGTTTACTTACTCTTGGTTTATAGTGTGCTTCTTCCTGGATAGATTCTAATGGTTGTAATGTAATTATGATGCTCATATTTAGCATGTTATAAAATTAGTTTCTGCCTGAACATAATCACAGAATATTAATGTACCATGAGAATTGCAACATTATTGTAATAGTTACAAGGAAGCTCTATATTAATATAAATTGACAGTCTGTAACCAAATGTACATATTCAGTGAGATGTGTAGTTTGCTACATTAGTGACTTTGCAGTATATCTGTTTGGACTATGTAGTAGACCACAAGCAATATCAACAGTATTTTATAGGATGCAGCTGTTTGATATTGTGAAGACGGCATGCTACCAACATTTTCATCGGCATATAGATAAGATATTGGCTGACCTTGTGCCTGAAGGTGAATCTGTGTTCAAGAATTCACATATCAGACGTCTTTTCTTTGGTAACTATATGGAGCCTGATGCTGATCCCAAGATATATGATGAGGTGAGTCTCTCAGTGTTGGGAACTGTACTACACAAATGCAAGTACCAAATATAAGTTCTATGCTCCCCATCTGCTTTCTTGGTGAACTGTCTATGCAAATTAAGTATTGTACAACAAATAACATACTCTTGTAAAATAACTACATTCTAGAATATTATATATCTAGAAAAGTATGTTACTGCCCAGGTGCACATCCAGAATTTTTAGCTGGGGGGGGGGGGGGGGGGGGAGGGTGGAGGACTGACCCTGAGGCTATATATAACTTATGTTTGATTTTAAAAAACACTTTTTGCAACTGCATTTATATACATACAAATATAACTACATGTTCCATGACTCAATCACAGTGTTCTTTCTTCTTTTTTTTAATTTATTAATTTATTTTTCAAAATGCTAATGTACTAGTTATCAGCTGATTTCAGTGCCTGATTTTGGCTGAAGGGTAAGTCATGTAAAACTTTTTATATCGTAATATCTACAAAATCTGTGCTTTTTTAAATTTTGGTTTTTGGGGGATTGTCAGGGGCTGCCGGGCTGCAACCACACCCCCCCTTGGGTGCGCCCCTGTTACTACCCATCAAGTAACTGTGTGGTTTGTGCTTCATTTCATTATTTCTTATGGTGCTTGGTACTGCTCTTTGTAATTTCAATTTAGCAAACCAAACTACATACTGTGTTTTATCCTGATGTGGTACCCTATGTCACTAGTAATGTGGAGTTACTCCTTCCTGTCACTACAAACACTGTTGACCATATTTTTTTTATGTTTGAGTACATATGCAATGAAAACAGTGTGCTGTAACTACTTCTTACCGCTGCCATGCATATTACATGTACTGTCCATCTCATGCTTGATTTCATAATCTTATAGTATTTGGTGGACAGTGTAAATTGTTGAGTTCCTCATTAAGCATTTTTCTTCAGCCTCCTGTCAATTCTTGAGTTAAGTAAATTCCACAAACTATTGTAACCACAGTGAAGCTATATATGCTGTCTGATTTAGGAAGTAATGTGTGTATTGTGGTTGTCAGCAGCAACAGTTTATGTAAGATTATTTCATATAACACTATTGTTATTTGTAATCAGAGACATCTTGAATGTCGTGTACATTATTACCTGATCAAGTGATATCCGAAATAAGATGGAAAGTGCTGTCAGACTACATTCATGAACTCAGGAAAGAAATACATAAAACACATATGATATAGGTGCATAAAACAAATTTGGTCTTTTACTTTGAGGAAAGAACATAATCTTCAACCCTTTGAAAAACAAAGTGCTCAAGAAACTATCTGGACCTGGAAAAGATTAGGTGGGTGGAGAATACAGGATATCAGAGTTAATGAACATCATAATTTATGGAGCTCACCTAGTAACACAGAGTGTAACTTTAACTGTTCCCTCAGCACAGCATCTGTTGCAAGAGCTGTATTGCATGTGAGTCCTTTATCAACCAGGAATTTGGAGTTCACTTTTTCCCCACTCTTCAGTTTACCTTACTTCATAAAACAAATCTCAAAGTGCCAACCTCCAGCTTCTAAGCAGGCTTCATGCCGTCTGAAAATACTTCTTGACGTAGAGTGGAACTGTGCTTTTGCAATATTTGTGATTTATCTTCAAAAATTTCCCTTGAATTCTTCCATTTAAAGTAGATTGTCTTACATTTTCTCCTCATCAGTTAACATCCAGAAATAATGGCATTTGATTAACCCTTTGTTTCTGAATGGTGCATATGCTGTGTTACAAGGTGGAGGCTGGAAAATCCAAATGACGCAGCATATGCATCGACCAATCTTGGCACTCTTCTATGGCCTTGTTGGAGTTTTTCCTCAGGTTTTTTTTTTTTTTGTCAGTGTGTCTGTGTAAGTAAGAGTTTGCATGAAAAAATTAAATCCTGGTGTTCTTCAGATTGTAGCCTGAAATAATTTTGGTGCCTAAGGATTAATGTAATGTTATGGTTAGAATGTGTTTCTTTGAAAAAGTGGGCCTTATAACTGTGCACACACTCACTAAAGTAAAGGAAACTTCATGAAATTCATGGCCATTGTTGTCACTCCGGTATCTGTTAGTTTGGCCGTTTATGTTCCTACACAATGTAAGGATTGCATTATTCAAAAAAAGCATATGTTTTTTAGTTTATTTTTGTCCAGCACTGAGCTTGTAATTGTAATACTTGAAACATCTGTACATTGTTTTTTACATGGCATTGTTGTTGCAGGACATTGTTACAGATACTTCAGAACATTTCTTCCATAATGCATACTTTTAAAAAATATTGCAAATGAACACACTTCCTTCAACAGAAAACATTTTTCAAAGACACCAAAGAGCTCTGTATGAGACACAAAAAACATCTGGATGATCATCTCGTGTTCCAGTGCAGTTAAAATGAGTAACTCTCAGGCAACTCAACCTGCCAAAGTGAATGTGTATTTCTCTGTGCTTTGGGAACTGATTAAAGATACACTGTATATTAAAGTAAATTGCCAGCTGTTCAGTAACAATGGTTGTTTCAGATAGTCATTCTACATTACTCCACACTCTGTCTGCATTGAATCAGAAAACCATCGCCCATTGAGCATATAGCCTGAGGTTTGGCTTATGGAATATGTTTAAGGGCAAATAGAAGTGGCAGCCAAAATTTTAGTAAGATAAATTGTTGTCAAATTGTGTAAATATTGTAAAATAGATTTATATATAGAGTCAAATGTGTTCTCATTTTAGCTGCTGTAGCATAATCCAAAAGCCTTTCCCTTACTCAGGTAAAGACATGCAAACCAGCTACTCATACTTAACAGCAGATATGTAGGTAGGTAGATGGATGGATGGGTGGATGGATGGATAGATACTGGTAGTCAGGCCTGTGCATGTGCATGAAAAAATCACACAGTGGTGACAGTGCTATTTATATTAGTAATAAAAGTACCAAAAACATTGGCAACAATGGTGGGACTATGTCTACTACTACTACCACTACTACTACAAGCACTGCCACGAGATAGCCAAATTCATAACAAATTGTGGCATTGTGGTGGGATGAGTAGAAAGCTGACACACAACATCTTCTTCTTCTTTAGTGCAACAGCCTTTTTAGGCCAAGACTGCCCCAATGATCTTCTTCCATTGATTCCTTTCCTGGGCTTTCCTTTTCCATTGGCTTACTTTAAGAGTCTTTAAGAGTCGTTTTCTACATCATCAAGCCACCGTGTAGCTGGTCTTCCTACTTTCCTTTTTTGCATAAAATAGATCATTAAAAGTGACCTTTTTACAGGGGTTGTTATCATCTGTTCTAAATAGATATCTTAGCCATCTCAATCGGTTGGCTTTTACCACTTTAATTACATCTGGCTCTTTATACAGGTTGTAAATTTCTGTATTATATCTTATACGCTAGATGCCTCTATCATTCACGGCCCCATATATTTTTCTCAGAACTTTTTTTTCAAAAGTCATAAGTTTTTCTATATTTCCTTTGTTCAAGGTCCAACTTTCCGATCCATATTTAAGGACCGGTCTAATTAATGATTTATATAGTTTGCATTTTGTTTTTCTACTAAGAAAATGGGACTGAAGTTGTTTCTTTAAGCCATAATAGCTTTTATTTGCTATCTGTATTCTTGAGTTTATTTCTGTTGTTATATTATTATCATTTGTGATTATTGTTCCAAGATACTGAAAGTCTGTAACACCTTCAAATTTGTAACTGTTGATGATAACAAAATCTCTGTGTGAAGGTGTATTGACAGCTTCCAAATACTTAGTTTTATCTTGGTTAATTATGAGTCCAATCCTCTTTGCAGCCTCTTCTAGTTTAATAAATGCTTCACTGACAGCCCTTTCAGTTCGACCTATTATATCCACATCATCTGCATAAGCCAAAAGTTGTGTGGATTTGTGAAATACTGTGCCTCGTGTATCTATACCAGACTCTCTAATAACTTTCTCGAGAGCGATGTTAAAAAGGAGACATGATAGAGCATCACCTTGTCGTAGTCCCTTCTGTGTCGCAAACATACCTGATAATTGATTCTGAATCCTTACTCTACATTTAAAATTCTTAAGAATTGCTTTGGTAAGTCCTATCAGCTTCCTTGGAATTTCAAACTCTTCCATTGCTTTGAACAGTTGTTCTCGTTCAATACTATCATATGCAGCCTGAAAATCTATGAACAAATGGTATGTATTAATCTTATATTCACGTGATTTTTGTAATATTTGCCTTAGTATGTGTATTTGATCAGTAGTACATTTCCCCGATTTAAATCCACATTGGCAATTGCCAATGTTTTTCTGCATATGGTTGTATTTTTTTTAAATAGTATGACCGAGAATATCTTATAAATTGTGTTAAGTAGAGTGAGTCCTCTGTAATTCTTACATTTAGTAGGGTCTCCTTTCTTATATATTGGACAAATAATGCCTTCTTCCCATTCCGGAGGTAACTTCTCTGTTTTCCATGTCTGAATAATAATATGATATATCCTTTCCAATATGATTGGTTCAGCTACTTTGATCAGTTCTGCATTTAGATTGTCAGGTCCTGGGGCTCGATTATTTTTAAGTTGTTTAATAGCCTCGCTAACATCTGCCCAACTTAGTAGGAAATTTTCATCTAATTTATACCTGGTATCTTCTAGGTTCTCATCTATTTGTTCCATTTGATTGTGGTTGCATTCTCTACCATTAAGTAAGGTTATATAGTGCTTTTTCCAACAATTAATGACTTCTCTTTCATCACTCGTTAAGTCTCCATATGAATTTCTACATGTTAAAATCTTTGGATCCTTAGATTATTTGTTAACTTGTAAAATTTCCTGGATTCATTTAATTGATTATATTCCTCTAGCTCTTTTAGGAGATCTTCATAAAAAGCCTTTTTTTTTTACTCTTATGGATTTTTTTTCTGTTCTTCTCAATTCCTTATATTTTTCAACAGAGTTTCTTGTACGTTTTTGTATTGTTTCCTTATATGCTTTGTTCTTTTCTTCTGTAACTTTAGAGCATTCCTCATCATACCACAGTTTATTAGTCCTGCTTTTCCTTTCTTTAATAACTTCTTCAGTTATATTAACAATAACCTCTTTACAAAAAGCCCAGCTTTCCTTATTTGATTCAATATCACAGTCTCTTGTCAGCCCAGCTGACAATGCTGTTAGATATCTATTTTTAATTATGGGATCTTTTAACCTTTCTATATCATATTTTCTATCTCTTCTTAGGTGTTTATGTATGAAGTGCCTGCTTATTCTACAATGAAGTTTAGCTAGTACTAGAAAGTGGTCAGAGTCAACATTTGCTCCTCTATAACTTCTAATATCAAGTATATTACTTCTGTGTTCTCTATCT
Source organism: Reticulitermes speratus (assembly GCA_021186555.1). Lineage (NCBI taxonomy): Eukaryota > Metazoa > Arthropoda > Insecta > Blattodea > Rhinotermitidae > Reticulitermes > Reticulitermes speratus. Next base: position 13,451,503 of record JAJKFL010000005.1, on the reverse strand, counting down.
ATCAGCAGATGGTCAATCTGATTGACTGTTTTCCCATCTGGAGACTTCCAAGTTGCTTTATGAATCTCTTTATGCACAACATCGTGCTAATAATGACCATATTTCTTGATATTGCAAAGTCCAGCAACCTCATTCCATTTTCACTGTATTCTTTATGTAGACTGTATTTCCCAACAGTACTTTCCCATTCACTTTGTTGTCCGATTTTAGCATTAAAATCACCTAATACAATTTTTATGTCATTACGAGAGCATTTGTCATACTCTTTCTCCAGTAAGTCATAAAAGGTATCCTTTTCATCTGCACTCTTTTCCTCCGTTGGTGCATGTATACATATAAGACTGTAGTTTTGAAACCATCCCTTAATTCTTAATTTACAGTCTCCAATTGACAGGCTGAAAATCAATTATCAGATGTTTATATTGTTTGCTTACAATGAATCCAGTGCCAAACTGATGTAATTTATTGTGACAACTATAATTGATGTTACCTTCCTTCTTTTCAAGTATGCTTTGTCCTATCCACCTTATCTCCTGTATAACTAATATGCCAATATTGTATTCCTGCATTTGTTCCATGAGATTTTTCAGTGCTCCACTTCGATATAAAGTTCGTATATTCCAAGTTCCAATTTGTAAGCCTTTGTACTTGCTGTTCCATCTACAATTTATCCATCTGGCTTTAATCATTTGGGGATTCTCAACAATATTGTTTTTACGGTGTGAGGTTGTCAGCCTCATGCCAAATCCCCAACCTGGAGGACCAAGGTGTTTCTCTTTGTCTGGTCCCTACCCATATTGACCTGTCTGGCTTGGGAGGCCGTACCAGTAGCTAGGCTACTGCCGGCATAGCTCTCAGGGTTATCAGGACAAGCAAGGCCCCCCCACCACATCAAGGTGGAAATACCTTTGGGGGGGGGGGGGGGGACGACACACACAACATAGCGAATATAAAAATTGATGGTAACAGAATATGTAGTGAGAAAGTGAAATGAACTAGGGTTTTTGTCCAGCGAGGGATTGCACTATACAGGGTGTTTCAGGGGAATCTGCCATACTTGGGGAGAATGTTATTTCAGTTAAAATACATCAGTATAACCAAAAACACCGATATCCAATGTTGAACAGTTGCAGAAATAATGGCAGATGAAGGTTTAAAGAATGAGAACTGTTATGTATTTATTGATTACCAAATACATATTAAAACTAGGAGGAATTTGTAGTTCTTGTAATGTTAACACCTGTACTTAACATCTAATTCACATCTGTGTGCCATAAAGACATTGGTTAAGTAAGAAAATCTTGCACTACTTTCATAAAAATTGTTCTTAGGTTTCTAAGTACTTTATGTAGAACATGTGCCACTGCATGACTTCAATTGGACATCAGCCCAAGGTACAGTATGTGGAACCACAAGAAGAATATATTTTTCTTGCATCAGTATCTCCATAAACATCCAACTTCATGTACAGGTATATTTGGTTATATCGATATAATTTAACCTAAGGAACATTCTCCTAAAATATGGCAGATTCCGCCTGGTAAGCTGACTTTTTACTTGTGATACAAGAAAGTAAGTCACTACTGACACCTCTCTTCTTACTAGTACAGCTACACATAATGAATTTAGACACACCCAGTCATTATGGATAGATCACTGACATTTATACAGTGACCTGCACACATATTTCAGATGTTAGTATTCCTATAAAACACCAAATATTGGCTTCATCAGGGTCTTTCTGTCACCATATGAATATTTAAAATAAAATGAGACAGGTGTCATAATATTATATTCCTTAAGTTTACTGTCTTTGTCAGTGAAGTACGTTGGTGTATCAACAATGCTCTTAGGCTTGTATATAGGGGCTGCCTGATTTCAAATTTTGTCCATGTCACCATTTATCTTGATTAAAGTAGCTTGTGTTGTTCTGTCTGTTCTCAATTTATAAGATGATATGGCATTAGTGATAGATAAATGAACAATGTGGAGCATACGTAGAATGGTACCGACAATGGAAAACTGAAGTACTTGCAGAAAAACCTTCCCCAGTGCCTCTTTATCCACCAGAAATCTCACATCCATTGGCCTGGGATCGATCCTGGGCCGTTCCATGGCCGAGGTTTATAGTGGGATGCCTCTGTCCACGCAGGAAAATTCTGGGATAGTGCCTTGATTATTCCATGAACACATTCTTTCCAATTCATCATATTCATCGTACCATTGATACTGTGTGTAGTTTGAGATACTGTAGGCATCATAAAAAAACCACAGAAGAAGAAAATGTCCTTTGTTTTGAAGATCCAGATCTTCCAGGATATGACACCTTGTTGGTTGGTATGTTGGTCCTCTGAAATGTCGGTAACCAATTACCATTCAACACAGTGTCGTATTGCAGAAGACTGATTTTTCATCAACACTGCTGTGAGAACCTCTGATCACATATATATCTTGTCTCATTTTTCAGAAACTGTAAGTTATTAGTTTATTCTGTTTCTTCATTCCTTAGGTAAAGGACTTGAATTTACTAACAGAGAAGATGAATTACTATTTAGACGAGTACAACCTCATGTCCCAAACACAAATGCCTTTGGTTATGTTTCAATTTGCCATTGAGCATATATCTCGTATTAGTCGTGTTTTACAGCAAGATAATGGGCATATACTCATGGTTGGAATTGGTGGCTCTGGAAGACACAGTTGTGCGAGACTAGCTGCAAGCATGATGGACTTCACGTTATTTCAAGTAAGCATGCCCCAAAAGTTTCTGAAGATTGATCTAATGTTATTTCAGTCCTCGTGTCTGTTACAAAAGTGTTCTTTATGAAAATTAATACTATCATCCTCTTTAATGTCGGTATATGCAATGTGTTTCTTTCATCATTATCCTGATCACTGCAGCTCTCACAGGATGTCCCAGCACTAGTATACGTACTATGTATTTTACTATGTACTGCCAAAGAATTTAAATTTTAACTCCACATATATCTTTTGTATATCAGTGTGTCCTAAGATGGCTATAAGAAATAGCTGAAACATGTTGGAGTAGCCCCCTGTATATGTGGATAAAAGAAATTTATTGTGCAGTTTGTTGGTAATAAAATTTATTTATTTGTATATCTATTACACAGGAAGATGTATAATATCAAGATTATCTAGAATGTATTTTTTTAAAACAGCACAGTATTATTTCAGTCCCTACATTAGCATCATTTGTCCACATAATCACCCTTGTTTTAAATGCACTTAGTCCACCAGGTCATAAGTGTCTCTGTGCCCTCAAAGCATCTTTGAACGGTCCCAAACATGTAATAATCTGGAGGGGTCTGCTTAGGACTTTATGGAGGATGCTCTAACATCTCCAAGTTCATGTGCTGGAGGGTGTCAACATTGTGGATGACAGTGCCCAGACGGGTACTGTCATACAACAATGTAGCACCCGCCATTACTATTCCTCAGCATTTCATTCAAGTAGCTGTTCTCAACCAGTCCCGGAGCATCCCAATGTAAGAGCCACTGTTTACTGTTTTTCCCTTCTATTAATAGTGTTCCAGAATAGGTCCTCGTGAGTCCCAGAAAAGTACACCTTCAGCCTAAAAAATGTTTTACCGCTGCATGTTGCTCTTCTATGGTGCAAATGGAAAGCAAAGTAGCCATGTTAACTCTGCTGTGATGATACCAAATTGCCACTCAGGGTCAAGACTGTTTCACAGTAATGCTGAAGATTTGTGCTTGTAGCAGCATGCATACTGAGCACTATAGCGAACACAACAAAATTAAAAAAAAACTTATTTCCAGATACTTTCTAATTCACCCATGTACATACGTATTAAAACTGTTTATATTTAACTTAAAACCATAGATTGAGATTGGATGTAGCTATGGAAAACCAGACTGGAAGGATGATCTCAAAGGTCTTATGAAGAAGGTTGGTGGAGAGGGAAAGTCAACTTTGTTCTTGTTGAATGACACTCAAATAAAGGATGAATCGTTTGTTGAAGATATTAATATGATCCTCAATACAGGAGATATACCAAACCTTTATGCTCCTGATGAGAAGACTGAAATATTAGAATTGATGCAGACTGCAGTCAGGGTGTTGGTAAGTATTTGAATGTGCCATGTTTCTTTCAAATATGGAGTTTAGGACATGCATGCCATGTTTTTGAAGTATTTGTATGGGTCATTCAATACATTATCTGCCTGAATATTAACTGAACTTACAAAGGAAACATTATGTTTTATTTTTCAGTGTAGCCATTTCCCAGTGCACTGCACTTTTTCCACACTGACTCTAAGAATGGCTTTCTTCAAAGTATAATTCAACTTTAAGCTTCAAAGAAAGCATATTTATGATATGTACTTAAATTCTGTCAGTAGCTCGGACTATATAGTATCAAATGACAGTGTGATTTGTGAGCAATGAACTCGAATATGTATGTGGAAGGAAGCAGTCTTAGCCTAATTTGAGGTACTAGAGTAACTGAGAAAAACTGCGACAGTCTGTCTGTCAGAGCTAGGCTGTAAGCTGAGATTTAACCATTCAACTAAAATCATTGGTGTCTCTGCAGAAATTTATTCAGGAGTCTGAACAGGGCATAGACTGTTAGGGCCAAGTCCGTTTGCAGGTTGGGTCTTACAGCAGCCAGAACTTTCTTTGACTTGTGAACTGAGGGTTTATTGTGGAAAGCAGCACTCCTCTTGTCCGTTTTTGTCACAATTTTGATTGATAATGACATGCAGAATCATACGTATGACCACGTAAGCATAATAAGCGTTTGTAGAAGTGTGTGGCATGAACTCCAGATACAGTAGACCTTCACAGCCTCAAAACAAAGTGACAGTAATTTCTGAAATAGAATTCCAGACATGAACTTTTTGTAGTGGTGGATTTTCTCTTTGCTTCCACTGCATAATGTTCTGTTTGGTTGCTGGATTCTCATAATGAACCCATGCATGATTCATCACAAGTCAGTACTGTGAAAGAGACTATGTCTCTGCTGTTTAAAATGATCCTTATTTTTATTTAAACTTTCAAATAAATGTCTCTTCCAATATTGAGTCAGCATTTTGAGTACCCATTCAGAACCTACTTTAAATGTCAATAATGTTTTACTAATGCAAAAAGCTGTACACACAGAAATACCAAGTTTATGAGCTAAAACCGGATGTTTGTTGCAGAAATCTGCCATTTTAATACATGCCACTCAGCAAGTTTGCTAACAAGTAGCTCTTCTGACTTGTATTGATTAGGTGCTCGGTTCACATCTTGGTGAGGCACCATTTATCACAAGTGAGTTCTTTGTGGTTTTCCTCAATCCCAGAAGTCAAATTGCCACAATAGTACCTCAAATTTGGCAAATATTAGTTACTGCCACATCCGTTTCAATTCACTGTTAATTAAATCACCCTTTCATTCGATGCTCTGTATTCTGAATTACTGATACTTCTATTAAATGAACCATAAATTAACAATAGCTGCTAATATTTTAAAAATTTATTTTCGTAATCAGTTACTGTATTAGATACAGATTGGATTATAAGGGTAAAAACAGGCATTTAATCATAATTGTACATGCTAAAATGAAACACTGCATTTGCACACGGATTTTATAAGCCCACTGACATACTCATCTTTACGGATATTCTTTCAGGATAAGAAGATTGAACTTACCCCTTTGACATTGTATAACTTCTTCATTGACAGAATAAAGGCTAACCTACATATGTCACTAGCAATGTCACCTATTGGAGCCTCATTTCGAAACAGACTGCGGATGTTTCCTTCACTTGTCAAATGCTGTACCATTGATTGGTAAGACACTGCTGAGACGCTTTATGCAATGTTTCCAGAATTTGCTTTCTATACATGAACATGCATTGTAACCCAAAACTTTTCTTTTGAGACAAGTCTTGAGTGACTAAATCTGAAATTCACGAATGACCATTGCTTTATTATCTCCTCAGACAGCATAAATACATTATTAGTAAGTATACAATTTTACAGAGAACAACATTTTTCAATTGAAGGCAAAGTGTATAGCTGTACATTCACTAAATAACAGTGTTTAGTACATCAGTTTAGATCCTGAATTTCTGAAATTCACTGATGATATTCTTCTTCACCTGTCCTCTTGCTTGTTTCATGCAGTGTTTTTCAGCTTTTTTACCAAGGGTAAATCAACTAATTTGTACCCTCATAATTTGAATATACATTAATAATTTTTAATAGCAAAATTTGTGTGCAGGTTCACTGCTTGGCCAGAAGATGCACTGGATTTTGTTGCAAACAAATTTTTAATGCAGATTGAGACAGAACCTGAACTAAGAAATAAGTGTGTGGAAATGTGCAAGCATTTCCATACTAGTGTCAGTGATATGTCAGAAAGGTATGTTGTGTTATCAGTCAACTTACATAAGATGTTACAGTTCATTGGGTATTTCAAATATGATAGGTAAAATGTTTGTGCATGGATATCGGAGAAATAGGGGTTCTCTTTTTCTTTCTTCAGAGCTGCTTGTGGGACAGAAAAAAGTCAATTTATTTCCAGAACCACTTCACATATTCAGGTGCATGAATTTGCTGGCATAAAATTTCCACTACATAAAAGTTGTCAAGACAACTATAAAGTTTTACATTGTGACCTGGCCATGGTTGAAATTTTTAACCCACAGAAAGAATTGGCATGTGCAATTTTTTGACATTTTTGTAGTGTGTTTACACTTCTTGCTGCAGAGGTTCAGTTGAATTAATCATTACCTTACATTCACAGATATTATATAGAACTTAAACGGCACAATTATGTAACCCCGACGTCATACCTGGAGCTGGTGACATCTTTTAGAAATCTGTATGATATGAAAGTAGAGAAGATTACAGTGCAGAAGAACAGATATGAAGCAGGGCTTGAGAAACTTGACTTTGCTGCAGGACAAGTAAGTTCAGGTTTTTTATTCTGTTTTTGCATGTCTGGTCTGTAACAAGTATGCTGCATAATGGGAAATTAGGTGTATAAATGTCTTCACACTCATGTTAATCATATTAAAATTTATGTAATTTCCTTTAATATTTATATTTTCCTTTATTGTAGCCTTTCTCAAACTTTGTGCCACAAAACCTACTTGCACAAAGTAGCAACAACATTTTCTTAGGTGGATCTAACTGGTTTTTAGGAGAAGAGTCAGTAGGTTGTCGAGGTATAAGGGTGACTACACATGTCATGGAAACATGGTAAATGGAATATACAGTGAAACATCGTTCCCGTTACCCGCATGTATCGTCTGCCTTATTTGGTCCCGAAATTAGCCCCATATAAGTAACACTATTTTTTCCCGCCTCCATCAATCGTTGAAAAATCACGGTCCTGACGCAACATTTTCCCGCATTGATAGTTTTTTTTTAATTTGAAGCGATGGTTTAGTGCGCTGCGCGCGCGTGTATTGCTTTCTTAGTGCTTTCTTAGAGTCTTGTCATGGCGGGAAAAACTGTAAAGACAGACACTGTTTTACTTTGTGTTAACAGTGATGGAAGTGACAAACAAGTACCGATTGTTATCGGAAAATCTCCGAAACCGCGATGTTTCAAGAATGTAACAAAATTACCCACCACATACCACGCGAACAATAAAGCGTGGATGACCACAGACATTTTTTCTTCATTTCTGCGTTCATTAGACGCAAATATTTGTGTGCAAAACAAGAGCATTCTCCTCTTTGTGGACAATTGTGCTTACATTACATTACATTACATTACATTGATCTTCATTTCATCGATCCATCATCCCATAACAGGGCACTGGATATAAAATATGTCACATAATACAGTTCATGATTACTATAAATCATAAGTCCTAACAAAATATAAAACAAAATATAAAACAAAGCCTCGTACAATCAGCACAAATTGTCTTAACAATATATGTAAAATAATTAACAACATAGTTATAAACATAAGTTCATGACTAAAAATCTTCTTTTCCCTATTACAACAACAACAATCTTATGCTGCAAATTCAGTAAATTTGTCTCTTCTACAACCAACAGCCTACAATATAGTCAGTGATGTATATTAACTTGGCCGTATTGTATTTATATATTAAAAAATGTTTTATATATAGTATTAAAGTAGAATACAATATTTAAACATGCTACCACACTTTATAAAACTAACATCTCATATCAAAATATAATATATAAGAACACAGACAGTTTAAACATTCTTTACATTAGAACTTTTTGTTTGTTCAATAAATTCATCAATAGAATAAAAAGAATGATTTTGTAAGTAGCTTCATAATGCAACCCTAAATTGGTTTTTATCACTTTTTACAGTTGTAATATTTTTTGGTAGTCTATTAAATAACTTGACACCTGAGTAATACACACCTCTCTGATAGGATGATAAATGAGTTATAGGTCTATGCAAATGTTCATTATTTCTTGTATTCACCCCGTGTACAGAGTTATTTGTCTGAAACTTATCAAAGTTATTGACAACAAACATCATCAAAGAGAATAAATATACGCATGGAATTGGTAATATACTGAGTTTTTTAAATAGTCCTCTACATGTATGAGCTGGGCCTACTCCCATCATTATTCTTATTATTTTCTTTTGTAAAACAAAAACCTTATTGGTGTCTGATGTATTTCCCCAATATATTATTCCATATCTCACCAATGAATGATAATATGCGTAGTATACAGTTTTGAGACCTTTAATATTTAGTATATAATATAATTTCCTCATTAGAAAACAAACAGTACTCAACTTATGAAGTAAGAAATCTATATGTCCCTTGCAAGTCAATTGACTGTCTAGTTGCAGACCAAGGAATTTTATCATTTCTGCTTCTTTCAATGTTTTGTCATGAAACATTAAATTTAATGGATAACATGCAGCAGCTGTTGATGTGAATTTTATCATTTTTGTTTTGTCAAGATTTAATACAAATTGATTGTCTTGAAACCACTTAAACATGTGACCAAAAATTACATCAAGTTTTGTTTTTAAATTGTGATAGTCTTTGGTTGTGCAGAGAATACTAGTGTCATCTGCAAACATGATAACTTCAGAAATTTTATTTATTTCAAGGGGGAAATCATTTATATAGATATTAAAAAGCAGGGGTCCCAACACCGAGCCCTGAGGTACACCGCATCCAACTATTTCCCAATCAGAATAATATTTGTCGTTTGTATATTTTAATTCTACTCTTTGTCTCCTATGTTGAAGGTAAGATTTAAACCATTCCAATAGTAAACCTTGAACCCCATAATACTGCAGTTTCATTAACAGAAGTTCATGATTGACGCAGTCAAATGCCTTAGCTATATCACAAAATATGCCAGTTACATACTCTTTACTATTCCAAGCTCTTAGTATTTCATTAGTAAGTTTATATATAGCATCTTCTGTTGATAATCCACTTCGGAATCCAAATTGTTCAGGAAGTAATATTTTATTTGTTTCAATATGGTCGTTGAGTCTTCTAAAGATCACTGTTTCAAATACTTTTGCAAACCCAGTTACTAAAGATATTGGTCTATAGTTACTTATGAGAGCCTTATTCCCTTTCTTGTATATTGGGTTAATAATTGCATATTTTAACCTTTCGGGATATACACCCATAGATAGTGACTTATTGATTACATAGGTCAATGGTTTGCTAATTTGTTGTCTGCATAGTTTCACTAATTTATTAGTTATGCCATCATATCCTGAAGAGTTTTTCGATTTCAAATTGGTCATTATACTAATTATTTCTGCTTCTGTAACTGGATGTAACTTCATATTTGGAAAACCATTAGGAAAATAGGTATACAAATATGACATTGCTGCATGCACATTAGCTTTCTTCATATTAAGATTTTCTGTTAATGATGTGAAGTATTTATTAAAAGTTTGAGCAGCCTCATCAAGATTTATTTTATTATTACTGTTTTGAAAGGTTTTAGGTAAACAACCTTTATTATTATTTATTTTCCCTGTTTCAATGTCAATAATTTTCCAAGAAGTTTTTATTTTGTTTTCAGTGGATGAAAGTAGCTGATTGTAATATGTCCTTTTAGCTTCTCTAATTACTCTCTTTAATATAGAGCAGTAACATCTATAATATGACTTAAATAAGTAGTTATTATTATTTCTACTGATAATGTAAAGGTTTTCCTTGCGTCTACAAGAGGTTCGTATTCCAACTGTTATCCAACCATTATCCTTGTGTTTCATTGATACTTTGCGCTTAGGGAAGCAAGACTCATATACAAGTAAATAAGTATGTAGAAAAAAGTTAAATATTTCATTGACTTCATTAAGTTCATATATACTTTCCCATTTTTCATTAGATAATTTATAAAGAAATGCAGCAATTGAGTCTTCGTTTACTAATCTTGTCATAATTCCATGCGTATGTTGACTCTCCAGGTTGAAGCTGTTTTTTATTAAAAGACATTGAGCGTCATGATCAGATAGTCCATTACTGATTGACATAACTTCAAATGAATTAATCCTTGCATTATCAATAAAAATATTATCAATAGCAGAGCTTGTAGTCTTAGTAATTCTGGTTGGAAACTGAACAGTATGAAAAGTGTTATAGGATTGCAACAGCAAAGCTAGCTGCATCTTACGTCCACTCTCTTCTAAAAAGTTTACATTAAAGTCACCACATATTATAAATTCATTTTTAGGTTTATATAATAATTTAAGTACTTGGTCTAACTTATTAACAAAATACTCAAAATTCCCACAAGGTGATCTATATATACACAGTACAATAATATTGGTTTTTCCTGTCATAATCTTAATTGCACAAATTTCTATATTCATTTCATCACAATACTGTGCTAAATTGATAGTGGTAAATTTTAAATCCGATCTTATATATATGCATACTCCTCCACCGTGATGGATTGAACGAGCATAACTTGTTCCCAAAACATAATTCTGCAAATTGATATATGATAATTTCTGATCTGACAAATGGTGTTCAGACAAACAGATTAAGTGTGGGTTTATATTATTGCTTACTATTGAACAAATCAACTCATCATTTTTACTACCGAGACCTCTAATATTTTGATGAATAAGAATTAATGAATCTTTATTATGCTTAATCACATTGAAAAATGACTTGTTTGCTTTTATGCCCATAAGAAATCCTCGTTTCTAGTTGGAGGTCTTCTTTTCCTTCTAGTACAGTGTTCTATTTCTTGGCCAGGGTTATTGACATTGGTGTCCTTGGTTCTCGTAGTATCTACTCTGTTTCCATCCTTACCACTATGCAGATGTGTATTATCATTTAAAGTTCCATTAGAGATACTTTTGTTTTGTGATTCTTGCCTAGAGTGTTCATGTGAAGTATTTTCCCATGACATGGGAATAATATCATCTTTTGTCTGCATATCAATTTTTTCTTGTATTACAGTTATTAATTTCTTTGCCATTATTTCTTTACCTCTCACATTCAAGTGCAATCCATGTCTTGTATAATATCTTCTTTCCATCACTGCATTTACCAATGTTACTTTGTTCAAGTGTTTAGTTACATTAATTAATCTTCTATTGTACTTCTTCACCTCTGTATTTACACATGAGTTATAATCCAAATCAAACCTGTGGGGAACAGTGATTACTATACTGTTAGTCTGTTGATTGGTTCTCAAGTAATTAATTCCTTGTATAAGTCCCTTCGCTGAATTATTTTTTGACACATCACTTGTTCCTCCCCATAGAACAAGTATATCATTCTTCATTAGTTTGTTCACTTCTTCTATACTAGTACCAACCAATTGTGATACACTAGCATTAGGTTTCACAATACCCAATATCTCACACGTGTTACCTAAAATTTGCTTAAGTTCACTTGAAAGTCCTTTTATATGGCTATCACCAATAAGCAAAATCTTACGTTTTCCTTTTTGCTCTTTCATTTTATTCCTACTGTTATTTCCATTGATCATTATTTGTGGTCTAACATATGAGAAATTATTTTCAAGTACTTGTGATCTCTGGTTATGTTTTGTTTTCTCTTCTGGAATACTTTTTGAGGTTATAATCGTTGGTATTCTTTGCATTACTTCTTCTTTTCTACCCTCATTTGTTTTAATATTTGTTACAGCTTCCGAATAACTTTTCTTGGGTTTTAATACCACTTCACTTTGCAGTTTACTTTTTCGGATCACTAGTCTTTCTTCCAATTTTCCAACAGCAGTTGATAATATTTGTCGTATCCATGGGCGGACAGCCATAGTACGTAACTCTTGCAATTCACTCACATCCAACTCGACGTCTAATAAGACCTCATCATCCACATTACCAGCCAAATTCATTAGAGCATTATTGAAATCACTATTTTGTACACACAGTTCAATTTCATCACTTGCGCACTTATTATCCTTTGACTCTTTATTAGCACGAGATCCACACACCCCATCGCTTATATTTGCTTCTGTCCGTAATAATTCAATAATTAGCTGTGCAGATTTCAATTCATCCAAGGTTTTTTGGTACTTAATCTTTTGTTTGTCACAATTTTCACAGTAATCACTAGTGTCCTTCTTAGTATTTCGGTCCAAATACACAGAGCTACACTCACTAGAAACAGCACTGTCCGCCATCTTGTGTTGCTGTGCTGTGCTGCACATCCAAAGGATACATCGTTTCTAAGAAATGTAAAAGTACCTGGCAAATTATACAAGTGTGCTCCAGCCCCTTTATTTAGGGATAATAAAGTGTTATAAGCAGCTTTATAAAGAACGCCTCATGCAAGGAGCTGTTTTCTTGATGGATGCAGGCAAAAGTACGAAAAAGAAGATAAACGTGTTGGAAGCTTTGCACTACACTGTGGCAGCCTTGCAACAAGTAACCCAGCAGACAATCGAAAATTGTTTTCGCAAAGCTGGTTACGTGCAGGTACAATCTTCACGTGATAGTGACGTCGTATTGACCAACGCTGATGATTTCCTCCAAGACTGGGAAACGTTCTTTGGTATGAACAAAGATAAATTCAACGAATACGTCTCTGTGGACAGTCACGTGGCAACCTGTGGTGTAGAAACAGTGCAGGAGCTGTGCGTGAGCCTCATGGCGTCCGGGAGTGTGGAGGGGGAAGGAGGAGGAGAAAAAGAAGATGGCGAACCCGAAGTTGTGCCGAGCTTTGCTGAGACGCATGAAGCGCTGATGAAAGTAAATATTTCTTTTATGCGCACAGCACGAGTGACAGTGATCGTGAAAGTGTTCTAGGCCTTGAAAAATCGTACTTTGAATTGAGAGTAAAGTTTGCACAAAACAAACGTCAATGAAAGATTTTTTCAGCAAGAAGTAATAATAATAATAATTAAATTGTTCTTATCTATAATTTTTAATGACTTCCCCGTATGTATCGTTTTTGTTTTCCATCCCCCTTAAAAACGATGGATAGAGGTTTTACTTGTGTTTGAAAACATGTGGCATGTGTTACCATCAGATGGTGGTACATGTACAGGAGCAACTTGTAGGAGGTATACAGAATGAACATAGAATTGAAGTACAATGTGAACTACTCACGCAAACTGTTAACAACCTTCAGAATAGTTTCCAACAAGGTTGTCTACAGTTTGTTGCCAATGATGAGGAAGGCAAGACATACACTATTAACGTCACATGATTGACCTTGCGCCAAATTTCTGTTAAAATGGCCTCTCCATATGCAAATTGTGTCCCATGCAAAGCTGCTTCAGTTTGGGTATTTGGTCGTAGTTACGTGGATTGGGATCAGGAGAATAGGGAGGGTGTTATGAAACTTCCCACTCCAAACATCAGAAAACATTCTTAGCTGTGTCTGCTGTGTGGGCTGTAACATTATCATGTAGGATGATGGCATTTTAACCAGGCCCTTCCCCAAATTTCATTGATTTTAATCATCCTTTTTATCATGCTGTCCCCTTCATGACAAAATTGTTCCAGATTGATGTAACATGTCTCATAGTGCATCCACTTTTGGCATTTCATTAAACTGGTGTAATACCCACTTCACACCAATCTTGTGCAATTATAAGTCTTGTCATGGAATTTGGAGATCTGTAGACTCAGAAACTGTGTATGCTTGGTTAATTCATTCACAGTCCAGTGCCTATAATCATCCATGCACTGTTCAGTTATGGCCACTGACATGTCTGTATGAATGGACATGGAACGTTCACTGCAATGAATGTCAGCAGTTGACTGTCTTCCACTTCTGAATAGCTCTACCCACCTTGCAATATTCAGTATGGTAGGGCATGATCACCCAGTGATTCATGGAGCTCTGCATGGTACTCCCATGCATTTCTGCTGCATATACATTCTATTTTCACATATAAATGCTGTTCCACTTGATGGACTTCCATTTCTGAAGGAGGTCACCATCACAATGATGCCTGCATGGGAAATGTTTGTGCTCTCTTATATGTATGTATACATATATATATATATACCCCCATCTGACGGTCACTTTTAGAAGTACATCACATGCTCTCAAACATATCCATTACACTCCATTTCCCACATTGTAACATTTTTCCCCAAAACATTGTTGCCAGGAGTGACAAAGTGACACATATACAGTGCATTTTACGTTATACTCATATGTACTGTTATGACGCAGTATGTGAAAGAAGTAAATTTTGGTTTGTACTGTTGGTACGACACTCTCAGACATGGTAATCCTGAAGAAGAAACGTATTTGTTTTTGGTGAAACAATCCAGAACTTAATTTACAATAAAAAGAGTCGTGATAAATGTAAGTTTATCCATACATATTATACAGTCCATTATACCACGAAACATTGGTCCTTGCCAAACCGGATTTGGTCAGCATGGTCTCGGAGGTTATAGGTTTCAAGATGGCCAGCAGTGAGCACAAGCTGGAAACTATTCTTGCCTTCATGTAATTATTCAGCCAATCAGGAACGGCGTTATATGTCTACAACGGATATCACGGAGCTAACCAATGAACAGCAACCCTGTTTAAGTTAGAGGTGTTCAGCCAGGCACATCGCGAACTAGGAGCAGGGTTACCAACAGCAACTAAGAAAGTCACCAACTGTCCTATTGAAATCTGTGGTCTTCTGGGTAATTACACGGCGTCGTGTGGTAATTATTTACCGACGTTTCGGGACAACGTATCGGTCCCATCTTCACGGGTCAAGATTGACCCGTGAAGATGGGACCGATACGTTGTCCCGAAACGTCGGTAAATAATTACCACACGACGCCGTGTAATTACCCAGAAGACCACAGATTTCATCAACATCGCGGCGTAAGCCTGAAATCAAAACTGTCCTATTCACTATCGATAGTCGATCGTAATGAAGAATACACAAGGCACGATTGATTCTCATAAGGGTGATCAATATCAGTCAATAACTTATGCTCAAACTTTGCGAGTAAGCATGACAGAAACAGAGAAGGAAATTAAAGAATTAGTTAGCGGACGCGTAAAGGCTAGTGTAACACGACTTAAAACGTTTTTAGATCGGTTCAGTGACGATCAAGATATTCTAGCAGTGAAGCTACGCATGCCTAGATTACAAGAAATTTGGAGCAAGTATGAAGATACTTGGGATCGTTTAGAACTCATTGATAGTGATAATATTAAGAATGAACAAGATAGGTGGGAGTTCGAGACTCCCTATTACGAAATAAATGTTGAAATGGAGCGTCTCGTAGATGAACATGAGGCAAGGAACACAGCACTTTCAAGACGCAGTGAAGAATCGATTGCATCGTAAAGCGGTAATTGTCTAAAGTTACCCCCAATAAATTTACCCAGCTTTAACGGAGAGTATGAGCACTGGATCACTTTCAGTGATATGTTTAAAGCTATTGTGCACTGTAATGAGCAATTAAGCGATATTCAGAAATATCATTATCTTAAGTCAGCACTGACAGGTGAGGCTGAACGTCTCATAAGTAACATACCAATGACTACCTCCAACTATCCGATAGTTTGGAAGCTTCTAGTAGATAGATATGAAAACAAGCGACTGATATCTGCAAGTCACATCAAACAACTTCTCGAGTTGAAGCAAATTCACAAGGAATCTGCCCCTGAACTGGCTGAACTTGTTAATTCACTATCCAACAATGTTAATGCTTTAGTTGCCTTAGAAATTGAAGGTTCTCTAAGTGATGTAATAATATCCCAAATTGTTACCCAGAAACTAGATTCCGCTACCTGTAAGGCGTGGGAACTTACATTAAATGATACTTCATTTCCGCCACTAAAAGACTTGATATCATTCCTTGAGAAAAGGAGGCAAGCTTTGGAAAACGTGGAACAACTTAAGGCTATAAGAATTGAGAAATCTAGTAAATACACTTTAGTCTCAACTGTGGAAGCAAGTTGTCCAAAATGTAAGGGTAGTCACATGCTACACAAGTGTGACAAATTCTTGAATTCATCACTTCAAGAGAGAAGAACACTTGTTACAAGGCACAAGTTATGTTTCAATTGCATGCAAGGAAACCACAGAGCTCAAACATGATCCAGTAAAGGTCGTTGTAAGCAGTGTAAGAAAGCTCATCATACACTATTGCACCAAGATCACGGAGAAATCAAGAGACAAAGAACCGTGAAGACGTGAAGAGACTCAACAGTCGGTTTCTGAGGCAGAATTGACCAATACAGCAGCTGAAAGACAGGCCCAGCCAGTTACTGCAGTTTCAAGCAAAACAGCACAAAATCGTGTCAAAGAATGCGTCTTGCTATGGTAGTAATCAAGGTTTTTGATGCAAGAGGAAAAGCTTCACCTTGCAGAGTTCTTTTGAATGGAGGATCCCAATCGAGCTATGTTACGGAATATCTAGTTCAACGCCTAGGTCTGAAGCGTGAGCGCGATGAGATGCCCATTAGTGGTATCAACAATACATCTTCTGCAGCAACCCACAGTGCAGATGTGAAGCCGAGTTCTAAGGATGGAAGATACAAAAATGTTGTCACATGTTTTATCTTACCTAACTTGACAGGTAAAATGCCTGCATCCTTATGTAGATATTAGCCAACTGAGAATACCTAAGGATGTTCAACTCGCTGATAAAGAGTTCAACATTCCAGGAAATATTGATATGCTTATTGGATCAGATTTGTATCCTTATCTCATAAAGAATGGACACTACACGTTCGGTGAAAATCACCCCATCATTCAAGAAACTCATCTGGGTTGGCTACTTCTAGGTCGCCTACCCGACGAGAAACCTTGTCAGACTTCTACGAGCTTGTTCCTAAGCAACACATCAAGTCTTGAATCTCAGTTACGAAAGTTCTGAGAACAAGTAGTCATAACTCATCATACCAAGGAAGAGAAAGCAGTTGAGCTACACTACAAGGAGACGACCTCAAGAGATGAGAATGGTCGCTTCACAGTCAAGTTGCCTCGCTGTAATATGCATCCCCCTCTGGGTGATTCTTTTGCGGTTGCAGAAAGAAGATTCCTTCAGTTGGAAAGGAAATGACGAGCTTTGTGAAAACTATAAGAGTTTCATGGATGAATACTTAGAACTCGGGCACATGCAACTGGTGTCGGAGGGAGAACAACTTGATACCGCATCACATAAGGAAGCGACTGAAATGGTTTTCTTCCTACCACATCATGCAGTCCTGAAACCTGAGAGCACGACAATGAAGACGATAGTAGTCTTTGATGCGTCGGCGAAAAGCAGCACTGGCATTTCATTAAATGACATATTGATGACTGGTCCAACTATACAACAAGATCTTTTGTCAATTGTAATCAGATTCTGAACCCATACATATGCCTTGACGGCGGACATCTCTAAAATGTATCGGCAAATTCGGATACACCCTGAAGACTACAATCTACAGCGAATTCTATGGAGGTCTTCTCATGACAATGAAATCGAGCAGTATCAATTAACAACGGTCACTTATGGCACAAGTCCAGCAAGTTTCCTAGCAACACGAAGTCTATTGCAATTATCCATGGAAGAAAAACAACTTTTACAAGCTGCAGAAATAGTAAAACAAGATTTTTGTATGGATGACCTATTAACGGGTTGTAAAACAATCTAGGAAGCAATCAAACTATGAACAGAACTTCAAGAACTACTAAACAAGGGTGTATTTCCACTGCGTAAGTGGTGTTCCAATAGCACCGAGGTCTTACAAACTATTCCGCTGGAAGATCGTACCATTCAACCACTGTTGAAGCTGGACTATAAACATAATGTTAAAACCTTAGGTCTGGTTTGGCACCCCTCATCAGATAAGTTTAAATTTGAAATAAACATGAAATCACAAATGGAAAGAATTACAAAGCGGAGTGTTTGTCTGTGATTGCATCCATATTCGATCCCTTAGGATATCTAGGTCAAGCAGTCATAACTTGCAAAATATACATGCAATAATTTTGGACGCTAAACATCACTTGGGATGAAGAACTTACATTAGAGTATAAGTTACAATGGAATTTAATTCATGTACAGTTACTTAAGCTGAATGAAGTCCAAATCAACAGAAAGGTCATCGGTTGTGGAGAAATCTCAAACATACAAGTACATGGATTCTCTGATGCATCCGAAAGAGCATATGCAGCCTGTGTATGTAAGATCTGTCAATGAGTCAGGAGAGGTTACAGTAAATCTCCTTTCAGCGAAGTCAAGAGTCGCTCCTATCAAGCAAGTTTCTGTACCAAGATTAGAAATGTGCGGAGCACTGTTATTAACAAGACTTATCGACAAGATAATGCCTATTCTCAATTTAGAAGTAGAGCACATTCATCTATGGACAGATTCAATGATAGTCCTAGCCTGGATATCAGCTGAACCTACCAGATTACAAACGTTTGTAGCAAACAGGGTGGCTGAGATACAAACTTTGAGTTACAATGCAACATGGCACCATGTACCCTCTGAAGATAATCCAGCGGATGTTCTTTCTCAAGGCTTGGAACCAAGATCACTTCCACATCAAGAGTTATGGTGGCAAGGTCCCCGGTGGTTGAATTCGTCAGGTGAATTATGGCCTGTTTTGTCCAGTACCTCAACGAAGGAAGAGTTGCCTGAGCAGCGTAGTACAACCACTTGTGTTACCACCACAGAAACCAAGGTTGAAGACTTATTCTCGAGATTTTCTTCATTACATAAACTGATAAGAGTGTTGGCATATTGTATCAGATTTGCACGGAACTCAAGACTTAAGCAAAGAGCAAGCTCAAAGATACTATCCAGTCAAGAGCTACAAGGTACACTTCAGATATGCATCAAGCTAGCACAAGATGGGTGTTATGCTCAAGAACTCAAGGATCTTCAGGTAAAGGGAGAAGTTTAAAAAACTAGCAAATTGCGAAGTTTGAATACATTTTTAGACAAGGAGCAAGTCCTTAGAGTAGGAGGTCGCATGGAAAGGGCAGACATCACTTTTGAACAGTGGCATCAGATAATTTTACCACCAAGTTATTACTTGACACAATTGATCATCAAGGCAGAACACAAAAGATTACTACACACCAGTAGTCACCTTTTAATAGCATCTTTAAGATTGATATATTGGATCATCAATGCAAAACAAGTAGTTAGACAGATTATACATCAGTGTATAACTTATTACAGGTTCAAGGTAAACACATCGAAACAATTGATGGGACAGTTACCATACTACCGTGTGCGACAATCAAGACCATTCTTGAACACTGGAATCGATTATGGCGGTCCTTTATGATTAGACGAGGATCACCTAGAAGCAAGGGAAGAGTCAAATGCTACATGGCTGAATTCATTAGTCTGTGCACTAAGGCTGTGCTTATAGAACTAGTGAGCAATCTTATGACAGAGGCCTTCTTAGCTGCATTAAGGCGCTTCACTGCAAGAAGGGGAAAGGTTCTAAACATGTTCAGTGACAATGGTTAGAATTTTGTTGGAGCCAATAATAAACTCGGAGAACTATACAATTTGCTCAGGTCGCAAGATCACATCCAAAGAGTTGAAGAATTTGCAGGAAGGGAATCCTTCACCTGACATTTCATTACTCCTGAATCCCCTCACTTCGGTGGTATATGGGAAGCGGCGATTAAGTCTGTCAAATTCCATTTGAAAAGAGTGGCTGGAAATGCATCCTTAAATTTTGAGGAAATGACAACACTGCTGTACCAAGTAGAAGCCTGCTTGAACTCCAGACCCATCACGGTGCTCTCCAATGACCCTCATGACCCTTCCTACTTAAGTCCCGGACATTTCCTAATCGGTGAACCCCTAATGGCAATCCCGGAACCTGTCACAAATTTACCCGCGAACAGACTTTAAAGATTGCAGCGGTTGCAACAAATGCAGCAACACATTTGGCGACGATGGTCAACTGACTACCTAAGCAGTCTCCAGCAGCGGAGTAAGTGGACATCTCGTCAACCCAATATCCTCCCAGGGATGGTTGTTCTGGTGAAAGAAGACAACACTCCCCCTCTGAGGTGGAAATTAGGATTGATAAGTGTTGTAACTGAGGGTGATGATGGACTAGTGAGAGTCGCAAATGTGCGGATTGGTGATAAGGTTCTCAAAAGATCTATCCACAAACTATGTGCATTACCCCTTGAAAAGTAATGTCATCTGTTAATTGACTTTGATGTTCCTTCATTCATAACAATCAGTGTTTATGTTTCGTCATTTTTGAATTTGTTAAATGTGACCATTTAAGGTGGGGAGTATGTTATGACGCAGTATGTCAAAGAAGTAAATTTTGGTTTGTACTGTTGTTACGACACTCTCAGACATGGTAATCCTGAAAAAGAAACGTATTTGTTTTTGGTGAAACATTCCAGTAATTTATAAGGTGACAAAGAAGTTGGTGAGAACTTAATTTACAATAAAAATAGTCATCATAAATGTAAGTTTATCCATACATATTATACAGTCCATTATACCACAAAACATGTACCATGCATTTTGTTATAAGTTTAAGTTAAACAAACTAATGCACAAGAATTATTAACAAAGTAAGGTATATTTTGGAACCCCTACATATGTTTCAGCAATCAAGTTGCCATCCTCAGGGCACATATAAATATACCTTACTTTGTTTATAATTCTTTTGCATTAGTTGGTTTAACTGAAACATGTACAGTGCGTTAATAACAGGAATATAAAAATATCATTACACCATTTATAATCTGACAGTCATTAGCCCAATTCATGGTAGAAAAATGATCCCTAACCAACACACTACTACCTCTAAAGCTGGTAGTTTTTCAGCTTGTCAAAAATGTTCTGTACTTCATGGGGTTTGGAGGTTCATTACAGTATTCACAAGTGAATGATGGTGAAATTAAAAAACTTGGTGCAGCATGTTTAACCCTTTGGCGCCAGAATTAAGTGCCCGATGTACTCTGCAAAAGATCCAGGATTTAAATGACCACCCATTACTTTGCATGTTCTGGGCCGACAACTTTAGGTGACTGTGTTTTCTGAGCATCACACTGCACGTTGACTAAAGTCTTCTTTCGGTACCAAATGGTTAACATCCAATCCTTTTCCACAAAAGGTTGTCCTGCACCCTCTGGTCTATTCTTTTAGCTGAATAATATACACAAGATGTTTCAGGAGAGTTCTGCCATACTTAGAATGTTCCTTAGGTTAAATTACATCCCTATAATAAAAAATTCCTATATCCGAAGTTGAACGTTTATGAAGATAATGGTGAGGTAAGTTTTAAAGAATGAGAACTGTTATATATTTATTTATTACCAAATATATATTAAAACGAGGACGAATTTGTAGTTGCTGTAATGTTAACACCTGTGCTTAATATGTAATTAACATTTGAATACCATAACAACACTGACACTAGTTTCATAAAAATTGTCTTTAGGGTTCCAGTACTTTACATAGCACAGTCGCTGCTGTAAGGTGTGCATTGTCAGGGATGGACCTGCACGGTATATACATGTTAAGCAGGTACAGTACATGGAAGCACAAGAAGATGACACTTCTCTCACATCATTATCTCTGTAAATATGCAACTTTACATGAAGTTTTTTTTTTTTTTTTAGAGCCCCACAGCATGTGCTATGGACACACCACATCCTTGAGGCTTATTGTGCAACCCTGTGATGAAGATGATTAGTTTTTTCGTTTTTCCATGTAATGGAGCACCAGTGGGATGAAATTATTAGGGGAAAACCTGTCCCATTTCCACTTTGTCCACCACAAATCCCTCTGCGGTGAGAGGCCGGTGACTAACCGCCTGAGCCATGGCATGGCCAGGTATGTTTGGTTACATCGATGTAAATTAACCCAAGGAACGTTTTCCTGAAGTATGGCACATACCTCCTGAAACACTCTGTATAATGAACATTTTTATTGTATTTATACATTTCAGGGTGCTTATGCTTTTTTGATTAGGACAAGTACAAGTTTGGTGGTGCAGTTTTATATTTACTGTATGTGTAATTTAATATATAAATATGTCACAATGTAATCACATGTCTTACTGTTGCATTTTATGAGAAGGTTGGATTAATGCAAGATGAACTGCATGTTCTGCAGCCACAGCTGATTGAAACATCAGAGATAACTGAAAAACTCATGGTCAAAATTGAACAAGACACAGTTGTTGTGGAAGCCAAAAAAGAGGTGAGTCTGCTACTCTGTATGAGATTAGGTGTTTTGTATGTAGTCTGTAAATTCTCTGTTTTGTGGAAGATGAACAATATTGAAATGCTTTACTTCATATTTCCTTCCATGCCATTATTTACCATGACAGACTTTTCACCTTTCTTTCATTTCACACCCTAACCATATAAAAGTACTCCTGCAGAATTGTTTCTCGTTACTTTTGTTATGTTAAATGAACCATTACAGTAATTTTGATAGTTAATGCATTTTTTTTCACTTGTCAGTACCTGTAATTTCTTTCCTAAATGATGTGCTGGATGGCCACAACGATGTTAGTCACAGCTAAAGCTGTTTATGAAATGCTATTGTCTCTTGCCATCACATAGATTTGTAGTAATGAGAAAAGCAATTACGGTTTTATATTTTTGTGTCTTCTTCTTTATTTCATGATTTTTACACTCTGTGTGTGTGAGAGAGAGAGAGAGAGAGCGAGAACATTCTTATGCAGGAGTTTATTCAAGTAATTATATGAACTAAATTGAATTGTATAACTACTTTAAGGAGATCGATATCAGCATTGTACTCTATGGGGAATGGCTCTCATTGCCTCGTGTGTTTATAATGTATGAGTATTAAGTGAATGCAGGACTTTGTTTTCTGGCACAACACACCAGAATTAAATTCTGGCACCTTTCTTTTTTGTTAATCAAGAAGTTTGTTTTTTATAAGCACTAAAAGGAGCTTAAACTTCTTCCATGGTTAAGTTTTATATATTTTGTTGTCCACCACCAACAAATATTTTTAAGACTGATTATTATAATTGAACCTGCCCTCCCCTCCCCACAAGGAACCATTAAACATGAGTTCCAGTACTCTGCCTGCCCCCACCCCCACAGCCCCAGCACAAAAGCAGTATGTTACATATATAATCCTGACAGTAACTGCACTACTTGTAGTATTTAATAAATATTGTCATGTATGATATTGACATATTCAATATCTGTAATTGTCTCAATGAGAGAAGATTTCTATTATATCAAACATTTCAGTCTTTTCTCCTGTGACATTTACTTTAATGTATATTTAAATTACTTCTTTGCTTTGAAGTATCACTTATGATTTTAGATTGTTGGTGCTGATGAAGCATTAGCAAATGAGGCTGCTGCAGCTGCTCAGGCCATCAAGGATGACTGTGAAAGTGATCTAGCTGAGGCAACCCCAGCATTGGAGGCAGCACTTCAAGCCCTTGATACATTGAATCCCTCAGATATCACTATTTTGAAGTCTATGAAAAATCCTCCCACTGGAATTAAGCTGGTTTGTATTCTGTAAAAGTTAAATGATTATAAAAATATCAGTAGTTCTCAAGACCGCTTTACTCTGAGTAATGCATCATTATGTTCTTCTGAAACGTTGGTACCCACTGTCTCACTGCTGTGGAACAACAAGGAATTTGTAATTCTGTGTTGTGCTTTTCTGGCCTGCTGTCCTTCTTAAAGAGTAGAAAAGTATGCTTCCTAGATCACCATGTTCTCTGTGACCTCCCCACATTTTAATTTTTGAGCCAGTTGACCATTTTTATGGAACATTGTATTAAATTCGTGCCTTTGGAGGACACAAATGTGTGAGACTAGGTGAGAGAGTCACTTAATTGTAGGGCACTAATGATGTATGGTAATAAATCTTTCACAAATGTAAAACATTTGGAGGGTGATACTTTTCTATAATGAAATAACAATATTATGGCTGTGCAAATCTTCTGGGATATTACACAGCGTCGCGTGGTAATCCTTTACCGACGTTTTAGGATAACGTATTGGTCCTAACTTCAAGGGTCAAGAAGTCGAACAAGAAAAAAAGCCAGTCAACCAACCAACCAACCAAAGAGCTAACTAAGAGGTGCAATTCTATGTCACTTGGTCTGTTTAGCCATTCCTGTGTTTGACCACATCCCTGGAGTCAATAACAACCACTTTATCCTATAACTGGGGATTACGCTTACACAAACTGTAATGAGTCTCGGTTGAAGACCTTAACTTAGGTGTACTAAGGACCACAGATCAAGAAGAGTATAACCTTTTTTATTTGAAGGGGGTACAATTTGACTGGATGGCTCCTTCGGATTTGAACCCGGAGTGGCGTATTCGCATCGTGAAATCAAGCGATTATGAGCAGGCACTTCGATGAAGACGCCATGCCCGAGGCGGAGGGGGGGGGGGGGTTCGGGCCATGCCCCATCTTTGCGTTATACCCTGGCATTCACCTTACAACTGAGGAAATATCACGGAAAACCCCCAGTCAGGTAAGCCGAAAAGTGCCCAGCTGATCAGTGCTGGTGCGATTCAGTGTTGATTTGGCCACCGTTTTATGGGCGGCCTCGACTGGTCTGCTGACGTAAGTCACCTTAGCTTGCACGTCAGGTCACGTGGGTCAACTCTCGGTCAGTGTAAATGTCTACCGAGTTGCCGAACTAACGGGTTCCCCACACCAGCTAACTTTGAGTCATATATCTCGGTTAGAGGTCTGATGTGTTCCACGAAGAGCTGCATTCCAAAACCCTCGTGAATTTGCCTGTTACTAATGTGATTCAATTTATGGTGTCACTCTACTACGCCTCCTGCCAGCCTTTGTCAATTGGTATGGATTGTTTGATCACATGTAATTAAAATTCCATTTTCTGGACTCACATATAATGAAGGTTATATAAGGAAGAGTACCTGTAAGTTATATAAGGAAGAGTACATATAGGTTTATGCCACATTAACAGAATGCAAGATAAAACCACAGTATATAAATAGATAAATTCTTTTAGAGTGTTGTGAATTTCAAATATTTGGGAATGCCACTAACAGATCAAAACTACATTTACAAAGAATTGAGAGCATGTTAAATTCAGGGAATGCATGCACAGGGACAAGTGGTAGACTGTTTCTGCAAACATGGCAAGGTGCAGAATTTTGAGGTTAAATCCAAAGAGTGAGTTATGCAGAATATGTATTTAAGTAATAAATTAAGTAAAGCAAGAACAGTAATACTAATAAACATAAAGGACTAAAATTCTGTGCAATAGAAAGGCAGCTTTATTTTGTTTGAGACTGCTTTTTTTCAAATTCTTACCCTCTTGGTCGAAAGAATTTTAATAAAAGAAAATATTATAATCATTTTTGTCCTGTCTTACCAGGTGCCTGGGGCTGGAAGAGAAAATTTTTAATTTTACATTCACTTTGACAGTGGTTCTCTTAACAAGCAAATGTTATAAGTATCATATTTCTTACATTTCAGGCACATTTTGAAGTTCAGTGGTCATATATTGGATTTATTATACAGTAACATGGGCATACTCCATACATCTTTTCCCAGTTCCTACAACAGCAGAGTGCAAAATAAGAATTATTTTCTTTATAATCTTGATGATAGAAGGACCTGCAACAAAATGTACTGAAATTAACTGATATGTCAATATGTGATTTTATTTCCTGTACATATTCCAGGTCATGGAAGCTGTATGTGTTATGAAGGGGGTAACACCTGAAAGGAAACCTGACCCTAGGAGATCTGGAAGGATAATAGAAGATTACTGGGGCCCATCATTGAAAGTTCTTGCTGATTTTAAGTTTCTTGAAACACTGAAGACATATAATAAAGACAGTATTCCTCCAGCTATCATAAAGAAGATCAGAGACAAGTAAGTGATCTCATGTTACACAGCATGGAAGTAGTAGTGGTTGTGGCCATCGGTAGTGGTGATTGTCAGTAGTGGTTGTGGCTGACAGTGGTTTTTAGTGGTGGTGATAGTTTACAGTTGTTTGGTGGTCAACAGCTGTGAGTGATGGTGTTGGTGGTTGGTGGTAGTGGTACAGTGAAATCTCGGTATATTGAGAATATGCAAGTGACAAAATCATACTTGTAATGAAGTGCATTACACTGAAATACATAAAACATTTCAGAATAATAGTTACAAATATGTTAAAATGAAAAAGAAACAAACTTACAATGTTTACATCATAAAAGAGTCCAAAATTTTTTTGTGCAGCCTGTTTTATGAATACTTTCTCAGCAAATTCTTGGAGACAGTACATAGTCTGGAACATCTTCCTTGCTCTGCTGACGACTGGGTGCCATATTTGAGATCTATGGAGCCAACCCACACTTTTCTTTAAATTCCATTAGGTCAATTGATCATATGAAGGGTTGGGCTTGCTCTACCAACTGGTCCATTCAATGGAACATTCTTCAATCAGGTATCCAGAAACCACCTGTATGCAACTTTGTACACTTTTTCATCGTTTTCAGTATGAATTCTAATCTTGTGTGGTTGAATTGCATCAGAATCAGTGCTGTTCTTGATTCTCTCTGTCTTACAGGAACAGTGTTGCTGGGCTGATTCCATATATTTTTTTATATCCCCCATTTTAATCACAGTGGCCGTCTGTTCTAGTATTTTTTCTTCTCATGTAGGGAAAACTTCTTGCACATATTTTTCTCCTCCATAATTCCCTGCACATAAAAAAACAAAACTATGAAATGAAGCTATAACATTAACAGTGAATGATAACAAAATATAAAACATGGGTTTAAACTGCTTTGAAAGAACTTGCATCTGCACAGCACAGCCTTCTACATGCAGTGACACTAATGACTTTATACTCAATTGTGCCAAATCTGCAGGGCACACACTCCTTCCATTTTTGCATAAAACTCTGGTGCTGTAAGCAGTTGTGTCCTGAACAGGTAGCTACATTTCAGGACTCACCTGTTTGGTGCTGGAAGTTGGGGAGATGTATGGGAGGTATGCAGAAGGAACAAGGTTTAATTGGTGGACACTGTTTGGCATACTTTGTGTAAGAGCTGGTGTGGAAACATGGTGCTAATATTGGCATGTATTGTACAATTATCAAATTTTTCTAATGACATGATGTTGTGTGAAACTGGAGTCATATCTGGTCATCTCACTGTGAAGTCAGATGGCAGTGTTAACTGGTGAGTAAATGTTTTTTTGTAGATAGTAATGTACGCTATGCCACTTACAAGTACAAGCATGTTTCAACCTTGGACCTTAGTCCTGAACAGCTTGAAAGCTGAGCTATAAAGGCACATTTACTTCGGTAGATTTGAGTTCCAACCCCATTGAATAGCTTTGTTTACAGTATTGCCTGTCCTTTGTGCTCAGATCTGTAGAAACTGCTGGGGGTGACTAATTAGACAAATAATTCATGTGACATTAAATGCAAGGTATGAAAATGCAGGTATTAATGTGGAGAATTTAGTAATGTGGCAAAGATCAGATATAGGAGGAGGAGAGTCTTTATACTTCGGTGAATTGAAATTCTGACACCGAAACATGGCATCATTTGACTCAGATTGACTAGTTTGGATGAATCTTCTACTTCAGTTGAATCAAAATGCTTGCTGTTTTATCACACTGACACATGGTTTCAGTTTTCAGTTTTTGTCGTTTGGCTAAAGTCATGTGATTGATTCATAAAAACATACCGTAAGTGATGCTGTTCCCCAGGAGGAGTGTAAAATGCGTTGCTTGGCTGGCACTTCTGCGTTGTTGTTGTGTTGTGGGATGGGTTTTTATTTCAGGGAGTGGAGAGGGGGTGGTTTTTGTGGGATTCACCCCACCAAACACCATGGTTAAGACCATTGTGTACATTCTTGTAATTCTCCATAATGAGCATACCTCTACAATCCTTAACTTCTTGCTCTTTCCCCCATCTTTTGTCTCACACACAAGTGGCAGATTTTGTAAAGCTTGCATCATATTTTTCAATAATTTTGTTTTACAAATTTCTATCACTGCAGTTAGTGATGGTCTGTGGTCACTGGTGTGATTGTTGGCCAAGGTTTTAAGTGGTAATTGGCAGTGTTTCGTGGTGGTTATCAGCACCGGTACTAATGTGAGTGGTAGTAAACTTCAGAGGTCTGATTTGTTAGAACCCTAAAATTTTCCAGTCAGTGCTTTTAATATTCTTCTGTCTTGGAACTAGGAACATATGAACCTTTTTTATATGATACACATTTCTGTGATAGAATTATTGTGTCCCAATTTTAAGAAGTTCTTTTGCATATTGTATGAAACTTGTAATAATTTTATAGACAAATTAATGTTATATTTATGATTGTTCACATTCGTACAAAGTACTCTGCCATTCAGTAACACATATTTAATAAATATCATTATCTCTTTACAGATACATTCCAGACCGTGATTTCAAGCCAGACATTATCAAGAATGTGTCAAGAGCATGTGAAGGATTGTGTAAATGGGTGAGAGCTATGGAGGTGTATGACCGAGTCATTAAGATTGTTGCTCCAAAGAAAGCAAATCTAGCCAAAGCTGAAGCTGAACTTGCTGTTCAGATGGACAGACTTAATGAGAAGAGAGCTCAGCTGCAGGAGGTATTGAACTGTTAAGTTCTTTCCCTTTCAGTGAAATAAATCAGCCACTGAAGCAATTTCTGTAAGGCTTCCTGTGATCCATATTGTTCAGTGGTTAAAGCCAGTTTCTGTATTGCACTTAATTTACATGAGGTTCTGGGATAGCATAGATGGTACAGTGACCAGGTTATGGGCTGGGTGACCCAGGAAACATTCAGTTCCTGGGAGGGGCAAGAAACATTTCTCTGATCCAAATTGTCAGGATTGGGTCTGGGTGCCAGTGGCTCTAATCCACAGGGGTAAAGGGACTGGGTTATGAAGCTGGTTACTCACCTTCATCTTGTGTCAAGGTTAATAATAATGTGTAGAGCTATACCTCAGTTTCTCCATATGCCTTTGTGGCATGCTACTTAATTAAATACAGTTAATTTTACCTTACCATTTACATAATTTATATGTATTTTAAGAGATGGTACTAAGCAGTTTATTTTATTTTTAAAGCTTTCTGCTTTTTCAACACAAATATCCCTGTTGTAAATATTTTTTTCTTTTTTTCTGAAACAGTCCAACAGTGCTTGCTTATCTGGTAGCACAAGTCCTTACCAGCATGTTTCATACACTTTCAGATTCACCTCTGTTGCTGTAAACTTATAACTTGGATATTAATCTCCTTCCATATCTTACTGAATTTCAGAATTTTTGTTGTAATTGATCATACACAATCATCTTGCAAGAGACAGTATTTGCCAGTGTACTGTATCGCCAGCAACCATGTGACATAAAACAACCTCTGGTTCAAAATGACAAAACACAACTTTGTTACTCTAAATGTATAATTAGTTCTTCCGGTATATGTTTTCTGCCAAACTAATAGTGTTTCAAATCTGGGTATGTTTGCTCATCAAAAGCTAATACTGTCATCTCCCAGTTATCAGGGCTAAGCACAAAAGATTGAAAACTGTTGATATGCATGGGTTACTACAATGTCCACCCATGTCTACTCTATTCTATTTTATTCTATTATATTATATTATGTTATATTATATTATATTGTGTTCTATTCTATCAGTGCTAGTGGAGTAAGATGCACTATAATTGAAAACCATGGATAAGTCTACATGTGTTGTTTCTTATTGCAGCATGTCAGAAATTACGAGTATTTGACTGCTTTAGACTACTTTCCTTTTGTAGTAAAAAAAGAAAGTAATCAGATTACCATGGTGTGTGTGTGTATATATATGTGTGTGTGTGTGTGTGTATATGTGTGTGTGTGTGTGTGTGTGTGTGTGAGAGCACGAGCTAGCGTGTGCACATGCTGGTCTGTCTGCATTTCAGTTTTTGAATCAATATGATGTATGGTAATATGAGGGTGTTCTAGAAAGCAATGCCTCATAACTTTTTGTATGAAATGGGTATTCATATCTCAATAAAAGCAAAACATGTAACTTTCTTGAACTTCATTTTTCACCACGATACAGTTATTTCTCAACATACTGACCTTTGTGGTCTACAGACTTTTCCCAGTGTTTACATAGTTTCATAAGTCTGTCACAGTAGATTTGTGCATCTTGATGACAGAACCACAACTTAACCACTGTGTTGATATTTTCTTCAGACATGTAGTGATTTTCTGTATGGTGTTGCTTCAGTTTGGGAAAGTGACAAAAATCCAATGGCACAATGTCAGGGCTATATGGTGGGTGATCCAAGAAGGTGAAACCAAGGCATCAAATCTCTGCAGTTTTTTTCACACTTGTGTGCAGTCAAGCATTCTCTTGATGAAGGAGAGGCTTCTTCATGTGAGCCCAAACACTTTTAATTCATACTTTCAGATTTCCCAGTGTTTCATAGTATCACTCAGTGTTAAGGGTTGTGCCAGTATTTATGAATTCTGAATGCACCACTCCTTTAGCATCCCAGCAAACTGTGAGCATTACTTTGCTAACAGACACTGCTGTCTTGAATTTTTCGGTGCTGGTGATATTTTGTGACAGAACTCCATTAACTGACTGTCTTGTTCTCAGGCCCCCAAATGATTCAGCAATATTGTTTAAGAATTTGTCAATGTCGCTATGTCCAACAGCCTCCGTTTCAGTTTGGGTGTGAGCATTCATGGCACCCATTACACACACGCATTTCAGTAACCCACATCTGCAATTAAAGTCTGCAGTCACTCACTTGAAATGCTCATTTTGTCTGCTAGTTTCTACTGAGAAATGAAGTGAGTCTATTTAATGACCTCATCAGTGCAGTTCCAGTGAACCTCATCAGTTGCAGTTCATGGTCTTCTGCTCCATTATTTGTGATTCAGGTTGAGGAAGACCTGTTCAAGCTTTCCATCATGAACACAAGCAACCCAACATTAATCATTACTGTTGTCTACACATTGCAGTCCATAAACAACTTTAATTCGCTGATGAATATCAGTTGGATGCACTTTTTCTGCAGTCTGGAACTCTATCACTGCAGGCTGTTTCACTTGCACTGGCATACATTACACTTCGCCATATTTACAAGCACAATTCAGAGCCTTCCAGCAGCAGAAGTTTAAAATTCATCTTTACGGTGCAGGAAAGTGTAACGAATTTAATGCAGTGCAGTGTGTACTCCCACTTTGCAGCCATTCTTGAAGGTTTTCTTCATATGTTTTCAAGCCCTTTCTAGTCAGTTACTAAATAAGTAATCCTATATTCTGGGGCTTAACATTTGTGTCATGGTTGTATGATGGTCCTGAGTTAGAGGGCATGTGTATTGTTCATTTGGAAGGAATTTAATCTTCTGCTAACAGGAGTGGACATTTAAATTTTAGCACATACATATGTTAGAAGAGAACCGACAAATGCACTTATTTTATGTTGTATATACACTATACAATAGCCCTACGTACGTTTCGGTCACACGTGACCATCTTCAGGGGCTCACTAATCACATAGTTTTACTTCACTACACTTCACTTGTCCATATTATTTGATTACTGTATGTTGGTAATGGTTTGCATTGTTCACTGTTTGTTTTGTATGGATTACGCACTATGATTGTAATTAGGTTCGTTTTTGTCTTGGTTGTCTTGGGCGTACTACTTTCACTTGGTTATGTTTGTACTCACGTGGCGTTTTTCTCTATTTAGTCCGTTGGTCACATTCCACTGTATGGGCGTTGTTGCTGTTCATTGCTTTGGTTGGAGTTGTTGGATACTTGTTGTCTTGTTGTTGGAGTCCTATCGTTCTTCCGTTGTGAATTGTAAGGATAACTGTATAGAGTTTGGCATGTTGACTTGGCATTATTTGATTACTGTATGTTGGTAATGGTTTGCACTGTTCACTGTGTGTTCTGTATGGATTACGCACTGTGATTGTAATTAGGTTCGTTTTTGTCTTGGTTGTCTTGGGCGTACTACTTTCACTTGGTTGTGTTTGTACTCACGTGGCGTTTCTCTATTAAGTCTGTTGGTCACATTCCACTGTATGGGCGTGTTGCTGTTCATTGCTGTGGTCGGAGTTGTTAAATACTCGTTATCTTGTTGCTGGAGTGCTATCGTTTTTCCGTTGTGAATTGTAAAGATAACTGAATAGAGTTTGGCGTGTTGACTTGGCCACTATGTGTTTTGTACTGAGTCCTGTGTGCTGTTATGTGTTGTGTGGGGTTGTAGCTTTGGGTGGTCATCTGGGGAAGGTCTAGGTTTTAGGGTCAACGTCCTGTCGCGCTTGTGCGTCAGTAGGCGCGGGAATGATAATTTTGAATAGGGTGTTTTCGTCAGGTGGAATCTGTTCTTGTATGAGCAACCCTTCTTGTTGGTACTTTTGCATGTAAAAATTTTCCAAAGTGTTCATTTTCTTGCCTTTTCGGCATCCTTTTAGGACTTTCATGGTTGACTGTATAGTGCCGTATTCATGTCTATTGTTGAGGATATGTAGAGCGTAGGCGGATTTCGGTTCATTGGACTTTATATATCTTTTATGTTCGGCGTAACGGAGTGTCATACTTCTACCTGTCTGTCCCACATATTGTTTGTAGCACATACATTACGAAAAATATGAATGTTGCTTGAACCATAAAAGATAAAATTATGAAATACGTGGCATTTTGTAGGAAATGAAACAGAGATTGCGCAGCATATCATAAAAAGACAGTGAGTGTCCTTCCTGCCAAAACATAATATGCAGTTACTGAGGTGTAATTCTACTTGTGTCCTACATACAGGATGACTGCTGTGTAAGGGGTAAACACTAGGAAACCAACTTATAAGTTTTCTACATTTCTTATAGGATTTCTTCCTTGCGTAGGTTGACACAATAAAATTACTCTATGATGCCCTATACAGTGAAACCTCTATGCATCGTTTTTCAGGGGGATGGAAAATAAAAACGATACATACAGGAAAACGATAGTACCGGGAAATCATTAAAAATTATAGATAACAACAATTTAATGATTATTATTGCTTCTTGCTGAAAAAATCTTTCATTGACGTTTGTTTTGTGCAAACTTTACTCCTTAATTCAAAGTACGATTTTTTATTGTTTGTGTGGTATTTGGAGGGTAATTCTTTTATATTCTTGAAACATTGCAGTTTTCCAATAACAATCAGCACCTGTCACTTCCATCACTGTTAACACAAAGTAAAACAGTAAGGCTGTCTTTAGAGTTTTTCCCACCGTGACAAGACTCTCCTTTGAGAGCCAAGGTTCTATCAGGAAGCACGTTGTAGAAGAGCCCCGTCTCATCCGTGTTGTAAATATCACGTTCGTAGCCCTCCAACAAAGATGGCAGTCATTCCAGCCAGGCTTCCTTCCTTTCGCTATCCACTACTGCACTTTTTCCGGTTAACTTCTAGTATACTAGGCCATGTCGGTACTTAAACCTCACTATCCAGCCGTTGGATGGAGTGAAATTTTCTACATTCAGCTGCGCTGCAATCATCTTCGCCTTTCCACGAAGAATGGTTCCATCAACTGGAATATTCGACGCTCGTGCCTGCTGGTACCACGTGAAGAGTACACTTTCCAACTCGGCGAATGTCGACTCCCTCCCTGATTTCCTCTTCTTACTGACGTTACCACATTTTTCTGTCTGCTCTCGGATTTCGTCCTTGTTTGCGAATATGGAGTTTAGTGTGCTTGGAGCCAACCCAAGGCATTTGGCAATGTCGACACATTTCTCTCCAGGATTCTTCTCCACCTCTTCTACTATTTTCAATCGCTCATGCAGAGTTCTCACTTGCTTTTTAGATTGGACATGGTCCACGGATTTTAAAATAAATAACAGGAATAAAATATAATGAAGTAATAAAAACAGGAATGAATTTATAACAGAAATTAAATATTATAGGAAAAAGATAATAAACGATGGAAATGGTTAAACCAGGGTAACGGATGAAACTATGAAGCACACCAGAACGCACAGAACCACTTGCAATGAAGTAAAGCTCGACAACAGTGTTGCCAAATCTTCAGCTAGTCCAAAGAAAAGGATAGAGAACAAAGAGTACAGAATGCACTTCCATACTTTTTGATGGAGCCAATCCAGGCGGCACTAAAAAAGCAATACACGCGCGTGCAGCGCACTAAATCATCGTTTAAAATTTTAAAAATCTATCCATGTGGGAAAATGTTGCGTCAGGACCGTGATTTTTCAACGATCGATGCGATAAAACGACAGTTCGAGGAACGAGGCGGGAAAAAATAGTATTATTTATATGGGGCTATTTCCAGGACCAAATAAGGCAGACGATATATGCGTGACAACGACGGTAGCGGGAACGAAGCAACGAGGTTCTACATATTATTTACAAACCACAAACAAAATTGCTTGTTATACCGACCATATGTACACAGATGGCTATAATAACCATCAATCACAACTCTTTTGTTTATTGGTTGTGGTGCATATGTAACTGGACTTGGAGTAAGGATTCAATGACTTTTTATAACAATATGAATGATGATTAATGTATTGTATGAAACATGCTGCACCTGATCAGGTTGCCAGGTACATGCAGTGCTGACGAGACCAGGAAAGGTGAAGCCTGTACAACTTACCAGAGCCCGGCAGTCTGGAAAGGGGCCTTGCAATGTTGCATATCTTTTATTTTTGTCGATTGTACAAATTAACCCTTTCATTCGAAGCTCAAGTCACTCTGAAACTGAGAGTCAATGCAAGGCATGTATGTGTGTGTTTGTGTGTGTATTCATTCTGTAGTCTGTCTTACGACAGGTCCATAGCCTCTTCCAAAGTGAGTTCTTCACACAGTGCAATCTAGTGCTTCCTCTTTTAATTTCCAGTTTCCTGTCTTTTCCTTAAGGTCATCTAGTAGCTGCTTACGTCTTCTTCCTCGTCTTTCCGTCACATCTATCATTCCCTCTATCTGTCCTTCAATAACATGTTTTAGAATACAGTTTGTACACAAGATGTGACCAATCCAGTTAGCCTTCTTTTTATTGTTTGTGGGATATTCCCCTCCTGCTTGCTTCTTAATTTCTCACATGATTGGTTCAACTGACCTTCTCCATCCTTCTCCAGTACCACATTTCAAAACTTTCCAGGTATTTCTGATTTTCTTTCCTAAGTGTCCAAGTTTCACCACCAGACGAAGCTATGCTCCAAATGTAGCACTTTACTAGTTTCTTCCTTAAATATAAGTCCAATTTGCTGGTGAAAGGAGTCTTCTTCTTGTTGAATGCTGCTTTTGCCATGGAAATCCTGGATGTAATTTCATATGTACATCTTGCATCATTTGTCATCATGCTACCCAAATAGTTCAAATACTCCACATTCTCCAGTTGTTTTTTGTTCTATCGTAATCTGTACTGGGGATGGCTGCCTTGAGATTCTCATTACGTTTGGTTTGTCCACATTCATTTCCATTCCATAGCATCTTCCAATTTCAATTAGTCTATCAGTCATGCCCTGTAGTATGGTTTCTTCCTTAGCCAGTAGTGCAAGGTCATCTGCATGTTTCACATTGTGAATTACTTTTCCTCCTATTTTTAAGTCTCCAAACCCTTCAAGAGCTTCCTTGGTAATATATTCATTGTACACGTTGAACAGAATCAGTGACGAACAGGATTGTTATCTAACTCCTCTTCCAGTCTTCACACTTCTTATCTCCCCTTGGTCCAGTCTTTTAACACTGATCAATGTACAGTTTGCTGATCAGTCTTCTTTCACGCCAATCAGTAACAGTTCCCTTTAGAATCTGTATTTATTTGGTCCAGTTTACATGGTAAAATACCTTTTGCCAGTCTATGAAGCAATCCGAATAGTGGAGTGGTTTACCTCCAGACTGATATGTATATTTGCACATTAATACAAATCTCGTATAAAGATTTTTATCTGGTCCACCCTTGCTCTTGGGGGGGGGGGGGGGGGGGGGGGCAAAATAATATATTTTACCGGGGCCTGAACCCACTCTCGGCGGTCCTGGGTGCATGTGTTTGGCTTTCAAATGAACATCCTGTAGTATTCAGCTGAAACTTCATTTCTGATTGTGTTTGGTATGTATTATGTCAGTAAATGTAAACAAATGCTGTTGTAAATAATTTTGAATATAGGCATAATTGCAGGTAACAGATAAACTTCAAACACTCAATGATGAATTTGCAGCCATGACAAAGAAAAAGAAAGAACTAGAAGATGCTATTGATGTTTGCTGTCAAAAGCTAGACCGTGCTGGGAAGTTAATAGGTGAGTTAAAATTTTTATTTGTAGTGAACACATGTATGACAAAAAATCACTAACCTTTAGAGATATACCAATAATTAACAGTGCAAAATACAATTTACAAGACAGTTAACAGTTTCCAGGAAGAAAAGTAATGCACCTGTACCCTGTAGAATGTCACAGGAAAATTTAATGTACCATATTTTGTATGTGCTGTCAGTGCCTAAAATTTTGTGTTGATGAACAAGTAGAATATACAAGGTACATTTTAAATTTCCTTTCTTTGATATGTTGAACAGAAAGACCTGCATAGGCTAATTCTTTGATTTGGGTGTAAATGTTTCATTGATCCATAAAAGCCCCCATAAAGGGCATTCCGATATGAAATATGTCATTAATCGTATCATATGATTATAACAATCAATGGTCATTCTTAATAGTGCACATAAACTAAAGTTAAAACATCATACAACAATGAAAAAATATTAATTTCATAAAATAACAATTGTGAATTTCTAAAAATTAACATACTATAAAGGCATTCTTATGTAAACATCATCAGGCTTCATCTCATATACGTATTTAATCATTAATGAATTCTTTAAGTGAATAA
Source organism: Reticulitermes speratus (assembly GCA_021186555.1). NCBI lineage: Eukaryota > Metazoa > Arthropoda > Insecta > Blattodea > Rhinotermitidae > Reticulitermes > Reticulitermes speratus. The sequence goes on along the minus strand of JAJKFL010000005.1, from coordinate 13,414,265 downwards.
AAGGATTTGTTAAGTAAATACTTTTTCAAAGTTGATATAAAACGGTTTTTGTCCCCTATTAATTCTGCAGTGTATTCAGGTAGCTCATTAAAAGCCTTATACTCATATAGTATACTCCCTTCTGATATAGTGTAAGATTAGCTGTCGGTTTATGCAATTGCAATTTATTTCTCATATTAATAGTATGAACTGAAGTTATATGTATAAATGTCAAGGTTATGTGACAGAAATTTCCTTGAGGATAGTATACATTGCAAAGGTAATGTCAAAATCTCCAATGATTGAAATAATGGTTTGCAAGAAGTTCTAGGTTTAGGTCCAGTCATAATTCTGATTATTTTCTTTTGTAACTGAAATGCTGTTTTACTTTCTGTTGAATAGCCCCAAAATATAATGCCATACTCCATTATTGAGTGAAAATAGGCAAAGTAAATCATCTTGACCATAGTCAAACTGCTGAAATGGTACATGGATCTAATTGTATAACATGCACTGCTCATTTTTGGCAGTAATTTTACAATATAATTCTTCCAGTGAGAACCAGTTGTCTTCTGGACTTTGTCCATTGTCCTGGATAAAATATATAAAAATATAAAATCACGACGTTTCTGAAGCTGGTTCTTCTACCGTCTTCAGGTGATGGGAGGGGAGACACCTACTCAGATGGGTCCCTTAGACCGAGCTAATCTCAATCACTGGACCTCGGTCTAAGGGACCCATCTGAGTAGGTGTCTCCCCTCCCATCACCTGAAGACAGAAGAAGGACCAGCTTCCGAAATGTTGTGATTCTATATTTTTATATATTTTATCCAGGACGATGGACAAAGTCCAGAAGACAGTTGGTTCTCAATGTTATATACCATCGTCAGAACCTTCTAGAATTTACTATAATTCTTCCAGTTCATATATTTGTCTAATTCAAACTCAAGGAATTTAATGTTTGTAACTTCTTTTATAATTTTGTTTTGGTAAGTGATTTGGAATAGATCATTTTGGAAATGGTTTGAGCAAAATTTAACTATATTTGTCTTTTCTATATTTAAGGGTAACCCATTAACTTAAAACCATTCATTCATACAATTTAGTTAAGAGTTTAATTTTGTTGTTAGATCATTAAAATTGTTAGCATTGATTAGCACGCTTGTATCATCCACATATATTACAGGTTTAGCATAGAGATTGATACCGTAAGGAAGATCATTTATATAAATAATAAATAATAATGGTCCTAGGCCCCTTTGTTGGTATCTCCACCTTGCCGTGGTAGAGGGGCTTGTGAGTTCCAGTGACCCTGAGAGCTAAGCCGGCAGTAGCATTGCTACCAGTAGGGTCGCCCAAGCCGGACAGATCAAGAGGGTAGGAACCAGATGAAGAGATGTGCCTAGGAGAAGGGAAATCCAATAAAAACTCCCCTGATGCCAGAAGCAGCGACATCAGTAGTGACTTGAAGCACAGAGCAAATGATGCTCGAGATAGTTCATGATTGTGTAGCAACAGGCGTGACCAGAGTGGTCTGAACGGCTGCTGTACTGCGATGTGGAAAGCAAATAGAAAAACTACCACATTATTACTTTCCCTGGATAGCCTCTTCCAGAAACAGAGACAAATGCGAGATGCTTCCTCTGGAGACAAAACAATCGGGAGGTAAACTACTCCTCCATTCAGATCTCTGGGGGGGGGGAGTGTTTCTAGGGGAGACACCATGCTGTAAGAGTTACAGCAAGGAATACAGACAAAAGCAGAAGTCGCAGAAGGAACATCACAGCTTCATGATAGGCACTTGGAACGTAAGGACCTTGAATCAAGTAGAAAACTCGAAACTTTGAAGGAGGTGATGAAGAAGAACGCAGTGTCTTTGCTAGGTGTTAGTGAAGTGCAGTGGAAGGGTCAAGGATAAATAAGAAGTGGTGATTATACAGTGTATTATTCCGGGGGGGGGGGGGAACAGGGCTGAAAGAGGCATAGCAAAAGTAGTGTATAAAAGCATAGTGAAAAGTGTTGTTAAGAAGAGTGTGTATAGTGACAGAATCATTGCTGTTAAGTTGAAGGCAGAACCGGTAAATATTTTGAGAGTGCAAGTGTACATGCCAACATCAGTCTATGAAGATGACGAAGTGGAAGAGTTGTATGATATAATTGAAGAAATTCTTGAAGAGGATGGAAAGGGCGTGACAAATACGATTATAATGGGAGATTGGAACAGTGTGGTTGGAGATAAAGCACATCACAACGCTGTTGGACCGTATGCACCCACAGACAATACGAAGAAGGAATATCTAGAGAGCATATGCGACGACATCATAGAATTTCAAAGAACAGGACGTTATGATTTAATGTATATGAAGACAAAGGAACTAGGTTGGAAAGAAAACCATGGGATTCAAAACATTGGCATCGAAGACTCTCAAGGGAATATGATAATAGATCAGAGACAAGTACTGCAAATTTTGGAGAATTATATCACAGAGCTCTATGATCGAGCTAATCGGCCAGAACACCTAGAAGTCAAACATGAAGCTGAAGTAGATGAAGATGAGAAAGGCCCTTATATTGTGCAAAGTTAAGTAGAAAAAGCTATCAAGGAGATGAGGAATAAGAAGGCTACAGGAAATGATGATGTACCTGGGGATGTACTAAAATTGTTGGGAGAAGATGGTCTCAGACTAATGACACAGCTGATCAACAGCATATATGTAACTGGGGAGTAGCCCAGAGATTTCATTGAAGTTACAATGATTGCCTTAAAGAAGAAACCCAAAGCTACAAAATGCAGAGACCATCACACAATCAGCATCATCGCACATGCAGCAAAGATAGTAGCGAGGATACTTAGAAGAAGGATTGAAAGGAAAACTGAGGATGCTCTTGGAGAAGATCAGTTTGTATTTAGGAGAGGAAAAGGAACTAGGGATGAAATTGGGATGCTGAGAATCATATCAGAACGAACCTTGGACATAGATGAGGAATTGTGTGCTTGCTTCATAGACTGGCAGAAGGCATTTCACCATGTCAACTGGACCAAATTAATGCAGATCCTAAAGGGAATTGGATAGACTGGCACGAAAGAAGATTGATCAGCAAATTATACATGGAACAGAGTGTCAAAATATGACTGGACCAAGGTGAGACGAGGAGTGTGAAGACTGGAAGAGGAGTTAGACAAGGTTGCTGTTTGTCGCTGATTTTGTTCAACTTATACAGTGAATACCTTACCAAGGAAGCTCTTGAAGGGTTTGGAGACATCAAAATAGGACAAGTAATTCCCACTGTGAAATATGGAGATGACCTTGTGTTACTGGCTAGGGAAGAAACGTGCTACAGGGCATGGTTGATAGACTAAGTGAAATTGGAAGACACTATGGAATGGAAATGAATGTGGAAGAAACTAAGGTAATGAGAATCTCAAGGTAACCGGCCACAATGAAAATTATGATAGATTAAAAGCAATTGGAGAATATTTCAGTTATTTGTGTAGCATGATAACAAATGGTGCAAGGTTTACACGTGAAATTGAATCGAGAATTGCCATGGCTAAAGCAGCATTCAACAAGAAGAAGAATCACTATTTACATACACCAACTGGATGCAACTTTATTTAAAAAACTGTATAGTTTTTTAAAACATATTTAAAAACTTTTTAAATCCCGACATATGTTTCGGCTCTTATAGAGCCATCTTCAGGGGTTTATTGTCGTTAAAACTGCATATATTGAAACGTCTTTTTCATTGGTTCACTTTTAGGCAAGGTTTTTCACTTTTCCACTGCTTGGTATGCACAGACACTATTTGTTATTCGTACTAAAATAATATGTTAATGTTTTCGTAGGCATTGTATTTGATGCATGGTACTGGTTTATCTTCTTCATTAGGTCGTATTTTTCACGGTGTAGGCTGTACTGTTTGTGTGTGCATCTGGTGCTGTAAGACGTTTTAATATATGCAGTTTGAAAGACAATAAACCCCTGAAGATGGCTCTATAAGAGCCGAAACATATGTCGGGTTTTAAAAAGTTTTTAAATATGTTTTAAAAAACTATACAGTTTTTTAAATAAAGTTGCATCCAGTTGGTGTATGTAAATAGTGACTGTGAAAAGATGCACGGTGATTACAGAATAAAGTAAGAAGAATCTTTTCACCAGCACACTTGACTTGAATTTAAGGAAGAAACTAGTAAAGTGCTACATTTGGAGCATAGCTTTGTATGGTGCTGAAACGTGGACACTTCGGAATGTAGATCAGAAATATCTGGGAAGTTTTGAAATGTGGTGCTGGAGAAGAATGGAGAAGATCAGTTGGACTGATCATGTGAGAAACGAAAAGTATTACAAAGAGTCAAGGAGGAGAGGAATATTCTACATACAGTAAAAAGAAGAAAGGCTAACTGGATTGGTCACATCCTGTGTAGAAACTGCCTTCTAAAACACGTGATTGAGGGAAAGTTAGAGGGAAGGGTAGAAATGATGGGAAGACGAGGAAGAAGCAGTAAGCAGCTACTTGATGACCTTAAGGAAAAGAGATTGAAATTGAAAGAGGAAGCATTAGATCGCACTCTGTGGAGAACTCGCTTTGGAAGAGGCTACGGACCTGTCGTAAGACAGACTACAGAATGAATGAATGAACTGAAATAGAAGTGACAAATAAAATAAAATCTCTCAAAACTAAAAACTCATCAGGATATGATGGAATTTCTAATAAATTTCAAAATGTTGTTTAAATGTAATAAGCAAACCATTTACCTCTATATGTAACTTCTCAAGAGCATCAGAGATATACCCAGAGAGATTTAAGTTTGCAATAGTACGGCCTATACATAAGAAAGGGGATAAAATGATAATGACAAACTATAATGATTTAAGACTCTCTTCCTTTCAATCCTTCTTCTAAGTATCCTCGCTGCTATCTTTGCTGCGTGCGCGATGATGCTGATTGCGCAATGGTCGCTGCATTTTGTAGCTTTGGGCTTCTTCTTTAAGGCAATCATTGTAACTTCAGTGAAATCTCTGGGCCACCCTCCAGTTACACACATGCTGTTGATCAGCTGTGTCATTAGTCTGAGACCATCTTCTCCAAACAATTTGAGTACATCTCCAGGTACATCATCATCTCCTGTAGCCTTCTTATCCCTTATCTCCTTGATAGCTTTTTCCACTTCACTTTGCAAAATATAAGGGCCTTTCTCGTCTTCATCTACTTCAGCTTCAGGTTAGATTTCCAGGTGTTCTGGTCGAGTAGCTCGATCGTAGAGCTCTGTGATATACTTCTCCCAAATTTGCAATACTCGTCTCTGATCTATTATTATATTCCCTTGAGAATCTTCGATGCCAATGTTCTGAATCCCATGGTTTTCTTTCCAACCTAGTTTCTTTGTCTTCATGTACATTAGATCATAACATCCTGTTCTTAGAAATCCTATGATCTCGTCGCATATGCTCGCCAGATATTGCTTCTTGGCATTGTCCGTGGCTCTTTTCAATTCGTTCCTCAGTCTTCTGTAGTTCTTCCTTCCTTCTTCGTTGTTGACATTCTTCCATTTCCTTCGTTCATCCATTTTACTGATCATCTCCTGTGTAATCCATGGCTTTCTTGCTCTCCTCTCGACTTTTCCCACTAAATCACTCATAGTATCTAACACACATTTCTTAATATTGTTCCCCTGCACTTCCACATTCGCACTTTCACATTTGATTGCACCAAGTTTTTCTTCTAGACTATAGTGTACATCCTGTTTTTGAGCATATAGCTTCTCGAAATCCCATCTTGGTTTTCGCTTGTGGAACCTTATGATCTTCTTCAATCTGGTGCAGATCATTGCAACCAGTAAATAGTGGTCAGAGTCAATATCTGCTCCAGGCAGTGTCTGCACTTCCTTCACACTGTTCCTGAATCGCTGTTTCACTAATACATAGTCCAATTGATATCAACTCCTATCTCCAGGTGATTTCCAGGTGTACAATCTTCTTTTAGGTTCTTTTGAACCATGTGTTTATTATAACAAGTCCATTTCTTTCACAGAAGTCAATAAGCATTTGACCTGATTCCTCCTTCCCAGTCCATATGGTCCAGCATTGTTGTGATGTGCTTTATTTCCAACCACACTGTTCCAATCTCCCATTATAATCGTATTTGTTGCGCCTTTTCCATCCTCTTCAAGAATTTCTTCAGTTATATCATACAGCTCTTCCACTTCGTCATCTTCATACTCCGATGTTGGCACATACACTTGCACTCTCAAAATACTTACCGTTTCTACCTTCAACTTAACAACAATGATTCTGTCACTATACACACTCTTCTTAACAACACTTTTCACTACGCTTTTATGCACTACTATTGCTGCTACTCTTTCAGCCCTGTCACCCCCGGAATAATACACTGTATAATCACCACTTCTTATTTCACCTTGACCCTTCCACCGCACTTCACTATCACCTAGCACAGACACTGCGTTCTTCTGCATCTCTTTCTTCAAATTTTCGAGCTTTCTTCCTTGATTCAAGATCCTTATGTTCCGAGTGCCTATCTTGTAGCTGCGCTGTTCCTTCTGCGTCTTCTGCTTTTGTCTGTAGTCCTTATAACTGTGTGGTGTCTCCCTAGAAACAATCCCCCCCCCGAAGATCCAAATGGGTGAGTAGTTTTCCTCCGGAATGTTTTGTCTCCAGAGGAAGCATCTCGCATATGTCTCTGTTTCTGGAAGAGACTATCCAGGAAAAGTAATAATGTGGTAGTTTTTCCATTGGCTTTCCACATCGCAGTACAGCAGCCGTTCAGACCACTCTGGTCACGCCTGTTGCTACACGATCATGAACTATCTCGAGCATCATTTGCTCTGTGCTTCAAGTCGCTACTGATGTCGCTGCTTCCAGCATCAGGGTAGTTTTTGTTGGATTTCCCATCTCCTAGTTATCTCTCTTCGTCTGTTTCCTACCCCCTTGATCTGTCTGGCTTGGGAGACCCTACTGGTAGCAATGCTACCGCCGGCTTAGCTCTCAGGGTCACTGGAACTCACAAGCCCCTCTACCACGGCAAGGTGAAGATACCAACAAAGGGGCAATTTCAGTTACCGGAATTATTTTCATCTCCATAGTTTTATCAAAATAAAACTTTTTTAGTAATTGCAAAGCCTTATAAACATTAATGTGTTATTGTTTAGATTTTCATATATTTTTATAAAGAAGTTATTGAAGGCATTGGCTACATCTTTAGTATCTGTTTTCAGACCAAATTCAGAGTTTATTTTCGTGATAGTGTCAAATGATTAAATTTTCCCCCTTGTGTCTTATAATTTTCCATACTGTTTTCACTTTATTAGAGGAAGTTCTTATCTGATTATTATAATGTAATTTCTTGCATCTGTTATTACTCTTCTTAAAATCGCACAGCATTTCTTATAATATTCTTTCACTTGAAGATTATTTGTGTTTCTGTATATAATATAGAGATTTATTTTCCTCTCTCTTGATATATTAATACTTTTCATAATCAAATCATTCTGTTCAATTCTATAATCTATAACTTCTATAACTAATAGGAAAACTGTTTTCAAAGTGCCTGAGAAGGATACAATGCAAATTATTAAACATTCTGTTAATATTATTAGCATTATAATCTGTATCCCATTTCTCTTCCTTTAAAAGAGTCTGAAACTTTGCTATTGTTTGGTCATCTATTACCCGAATTTTATTTTTGTAAGTAGGTTTTGGGAGTGGAACTTCTATGTTTTACAAAATGAGAATTTGTGCAACATGATCTGATAAGCCGTTTTCTAATAGATAAACTGATATACAGTTATATTTCATGTTATCCAAACATATGCTATCAATTAACCTCCTTTATTATCAGATATTCTCGTAGGAAAATGTTAGGTTAAACGTTTCCAATATTTGTTACAAGTGTTTGCTTAGCTGTGCTTTCTATAAGAAAATTTATATTTAAGTTGCCACAAATTAGAAAGGTAATGGATGGTTGATATAGACGTTCCAGTATCCTATCTAATGGTTTTAAAAAATGATTTGAAATTCCAGATGGGGATCTATATACGCAACATACAATCAAATCTGTTGAACGTATGTTTAATTTGATTGCACATATTTCCAATGACTTTTCATTACATGATTTTTCTAGGTCTGTTGCATGGTAAATTATATCATTTCTTGCCAAAATACATGCTCTTCCTTTTAAGATTTTTTTCCTGACAAGAACTTGTCGCTAACTTATAACCAGGGAATAAGAAATTTGACATCTCCTCTTTCCTCATGTGATGTTCACTTAAGCATATGAGATGAGGTCTGATGAGGTTTTCCTGCAAGATACCACTTATGTCATCTTTTTTCCTATTTAAGCTCATTATGTTCTGATGGTAAATGACTAGATTATCAGATTCTTTTTTCTTCTTATTTGATTATAGTACCATAAAAATTCTTCATTTTTTGATTTTAGACATTTTCTGTGTCTTTTCGATAACCTATGTTTGTTCTCATTATAGTCTGAATTTGGGTCCGAAATACCTTTTCCCTTTGATTCTTCACAGTTGTTATTTGGATTGTCATTTATAGTTTCTACTTGTAATGACTTATTTTCCTGTGGTGTGTCTATTTGTTTAATGAGATTATTTTTCCAAGTCAAGGGAATTAAATTACTCACTTTGCATCTGTCAAGAATTTTGATTAATACCTCAGTTAATTTATTGGCCATTATCTCTTTTCCTTTTACATTATATGCAGACCATGCTTACTAAGAAGATACTACATTAATTAACAGAGCATTTTCAAATGTATTAATTATTTTACTCAGTTTCCTATTGCATCTCTTAACCTCTTCATTTATACATGATTTCTCATTCAGATCAAATCTGTGTGGAACATTGATCTCAATAATGTTTGTGTGCTGGTTTCTTCTTAAAAAATTCACAGTCTGAATGAGGCCCTTTGCAGATACATTTTTATCAATATCATTAGCACCCCTCAAAAAATTAATGTAATTTTTAGTTAATTTGCTCACTTCCTGCTTGGCTGTATCTATTAACATTGATACATCAGCATTAGGTTTCACATAGCCAGTGATTTTATGTAATTTATTTACGTTCTGTGATAGTTTACTAGCATATCATCTTGTATGGCTATCTCCAATGATGATGATTTTGCATCTTCTGTCTTGGTTTCCATAGTTGTTCTCACATTTTGATGTCGATGTGATAATTTTGCTAGGCTTAATCCCATTCCTTCTTCTATCTGTATTTGTTATCTGTGAAGTCCGTGAGGTTATCACTGTTTGTATGTATTGTACTGAGGTTATTTCCCTTTCAGTTCCCTATATATTTCTCTCCGCTACTATGTCAGACCACTTTTTCTCCATCTTTGAAGTCTCATTTACTTTACACTCTGTGGTCCTAAGTATAATTTGTAAGCTATGGACGACAATGTTTCTCACCTGGGGTTGGGTAGACATTATATAACACCTGAAGTTCATCAAAATCCAATCTGAATTCTAATAAGTTTTCATTACTCACTAAATCACTTTATTTCACCAATTCGCTTTGCACTGTATTTTGTTTACTTTTCAAGTTTGAGCACTTAATATTTACACTTATTTCTTGGTTACATCCACCCAACTGTAGACCGCTTTTAATTTGTAATAATGTATGTAAAAAAATATCATAAAAGCTCATTTATTTTCTTATTTCTTGGATTTAGAAATAGTGTATTGCAGTGAAACCTCTATCCATCATTCCCACGTGTGTTGTTTTGCTGCAGTTATTTATATATTCCGGTCTCAGAGAATTGATCATATAAATAATGTATCACTATTATATCAGATGCATCATTTCTCAAAATGTAATTTTCCCATGTCAATCATTCAGAATTCTCAGTCCTAACTGAAAATGTTCCCAGAATGATCATTTTTGAGCAAAACATTAGTGAATGTAATGTGATGTTTTTGAAATATACAGTAGCACCATGCATCAACAATGGATGGAATGAAAATGACATGATATAAATTTTATATTGCTTTCACCATGCATTTTCATTTAGTATTCAGTAACCAACAAATGCACACACTCAAACTTTTTTTTTTAGTTTTATTAGTATCACTGAATTCCCCTACATATGTTTCAGTCCACAGACCATCTTCAGGGGGTTAACAAGCTACTACACTTCATATTGTATGTTTAATGTGCCGTAGAACACTCTTGTCTCAGAATTAAGTTGTAAAAACACATTTGAATTTGTAAAATATGTAAAAATGTATGGTAACTTAAGATTTTATCGTATAAAGTTTAAAGTTAAAAAGTTAAAATAGCAGTGTTGCTACTTGATGCATAAAATCGTGGTTTTGTATGTGCTGGTGATTATAAGCTGTGTTGTTACACGTGCTGTCGTTGAGTGGTACGAGCTGAGTGTTCCCACTCAACAAGACAGCAGGACATGATATGTTTGGAAGGTACAGTAATGCTAACCTACCAATAATGATTACAGTCGCACTTGCCCAATGTTGCCACGTGTCAGCCAAGTGTGGAATGTTAGGTGAGTGGCAGAGTTGAAGGGAAGGAATAAGTTGTAAGGTGACAAACCAGAGAACTATGTTCTGTAGTTGTTAGTTGCATTGTTTTACATCATCTTGTTTATGCATTTTATTGATTTCAGCAACTAATGGTTTTGTAATTCAGTGTTACTATTTCTGTTCTTATATGCTGTTGTTTCTGTTTTCCTGTTGTTATTTATTTAACATAAGTCCTACACATTGTAGCTTGCCATGCCACACCTTACAAAGCAAGTTAAGACACTTTATAAATGACTGAAGATCATTAAAGTGGAGAAAAATCTGACTGAGAAACAGATCAACATAGCTAAATGTTTTGGATTACCACCCTCCCTTGGCCAGGTGTGTGATGATCGTGTGAGTGGGGGGAGCAGTGGGGAAGATAAAGAGGGAGCCGAAAATGACATTGAACCAGTGCCAGGTTTTACCAAAGTTTACGCTGCTTACGAAATACGTGCACAGCATTAGCGAGTGTGACAAACAGAACATTTTAATCTTGCAGTTGTTTTTTCTGAAACATGAGACTTCATCCTAACAGTTATCAGTTACAGACTTTGGAGGAGCGTGATTTGCATGCAGATATTAAGATGACGTTTTGCTTGTGTATTATTTTTGTAGGCCAAAGTGGAAAATTTATAGCTTCCCCCCCACCCCCCCACAACTTCTGATTCCTGGCATTTATCATTCCTTTTCTGTGATTCCTTGAGGAATGATGCATATAGAGGTTTCAGTGTACAATAAAACTTAGAGAAAAATTGAAATAGGCACACATCCCAACCTAACACATTGTTATAGGAAAAACTGTTTCACTGTACCTTCTGCTTCTATGGAATATATCCCCAAAATTGACTGGAGTGTAGGCGTTCTGCAAGTTTTCCTTTAAATACTTCTGCCTGTATAAGGGGACTGTCATTAGCCATAAATTAATAATTATGTAATGATATTCGCATGTTTCCAGGTTTGCATACAATTGTTGATGAAGTTAACATTCTACTGTAGTACGATGCTTGTTGGTTGGTAATTTGTTAGCGATGTTTTGGAGCTTGCTGGTTACATCTTCAATGTAGTTGAATAATAAGTTGCTAGGAGAATTGGTTCTGTCATAAAAAGAATGATCGGATTAGGCAATATTTGTTGTAAGGCAGTAGGTTGGAGGGTGGTTTGGGGTAGGCAGCATCACATGTAGAGCCCATTGGAGGCAGGGAAAGCAGAATAAAGCAGTGGAAGAAAGGAGCAAATGAAGAAGTTCAGTTGTAAAAAGAGCTGTGTAATGAAAAATTGAAGGGAATGGGGAGGGAGAGACAACTGAAGAACATGAGGCAGAAGGAGAGCCTGAATCTGTTGGTTGTGAAAAGGACTATAATTTTGCGCTTGTGTACCCATATGGGAAGGTTTTCTCTGTTCCTTTAAGTGGTGAAGGAAAGGTTTCGATGTCATGCTCAAGATCAGGCCATCATCCTTTTTCCTGTTGGGATGGAGGTCATCTGGATCACCTCGATGATTTGATCCATGGGTGGAGAGGATGTTAATGTCTTTGAGCTGGTTGCCGTGCTCTGTGTTGAAGCTGTGTTCTGCCACTACTGACTTCTCTGGCTGTCCAAGATACATATGTTGTTGATGCTGTTTTAACCTCATCTTTTTATAGCATCTGGTCTGTCCAGTGTACCATCTTACAAATAATGGTGTATACATCTGGAGTCTTGAGTCCCAAATTGTCCTTCACAGGGTGATGGAAACTGGAGATCTAACTAGGCAGAAGGCCAAAACATTTGATGTTCTGTCTGCCCAACATTCTGCTGATGCAGTTGAAAGTTGTACACATGTATGACAGGACAGCTGCTAAGGTCAGCTTATCTAGTGGCTACGCATCCCTCTTTCATGGATATAACACCCAACAGCTCTGTCTCAGGCTGTATCCATTTTCCTTGAAGGTGGCCTTGAGTAACTCCAACTCGTCCTGAAGACTCTCACAGTCACATAAATTATTTACCCTCTGACGGTGACAGGCACAGGTGTGCACAAGCAGATGTTCTAAGTGAAAACCAATTCATAGTAACTTTTCAAGTAACTGGACACAATTTTCAAGCTGTTCAAGTACATCCTCTCATGAGTATACTAGGAAAAGTAAGTGAACATGGGCTACTGCATGACAAACGGTTGGATTATTATGTGGAGACAGCATGGCACTGCAACTGGCCTGTTTTCTTGAAAGAGTGAACTCGAACTTTGAGGGAGAAAAAGCTAAGAGGTAGAATTTTCCTGGATGTGGCTAAGGCGATGGTGGTGGTATCACATTCATCCTTGGAGGGAGAGAAACAAAGCTACATTTTTCCTTGAACTAGTTGTAGCACACAGTGATAGTGAGTTTATTGAAAATAAATTTGTTCTTGGCATGTGTATTAACAGATGAAAATTTCATGTACTGTAGGTTTAAAATTCAATATAATAATCTATGTGAAAGAGAACAGTAATAGGATATCCCAAATACATTTTGGACACACTGGATAACAGACCAAAGAAACAATGGAATTTATGTGTGGTTACTTTCACATAGTGTATCAATGATTACTAATTTTTGCATATTACAAGTTCTCACCATTTTTCAAGCATGAAATAATATGCTTTGTACTCTTAAACACTTTACTCCTCAATATACAATCAACAGTCATAAATGTTTATGAATTCATGGCAGATCCCCCTTATACATGCTGTATGTATCGTTTCTACTTCCCAAAGGTACTTGCGTCCCTGTTGTCCTCCCACTTTTCCTTTCCTTTTTTCCTTGCCTTTCACTTTTGGTCCCTGACATTGACCTCAACCCTGAGTGCAGTCTGATCAGTCACAAAATTGGTGTCTTGCTCGCCATTCAAAATTCCGTTTCTGTGGGGTCCAGCTGGGGATCAATGTTCATAGCACAGTGGTTCTGAGAGGGAAGGGCTAGAGCGACACAGCACCATCTGGAGGGAGGAAATGAACATATGGCAGAACACAAAATCTGTGTGTGTTACGGTATTTTGCTCGTCATTGATATCATGAAATAGATGTTTATGCAACTTGTGTGAATTTTCTGAATTCCAGTAGTGATTTATCTGAGTGTTGACATATGCACTTAAATACAACCATGCTTCATTACTAAAAAACTTCCAGGTCATCATAGACTTGAAAACCCAATTGCAGAAACAAGTCCTAAGCATCACACAACATTCATGCCTGCACCTAACTAGTCTCATCTTGCTCACTTCCCAAGCACATCTGCAGCACCTTTAATGAAATACCTTGTATGTTTCCTTTTTATTATAGGTGGCTTGGGCAGCGAGAAGGCTCACTGGAGTGAAATGGCAAAATTTTTATGCAGAAAACTGCACAATGTAATTGGAGATGTACTGTTGGCAGCAGGGGCTATAGCTTACCTTGGACCCTTCACGGTGGAGTTTAGACAGGTGTGATTTTTTTGTATGTCAGTAAGCATATCCTTCAAGAAAGGCAGTTATTTTGTGTCCATAAATGTTGCATATCACCAGTGCTACCCTGCTTCTTGTAAATACTGTAATAGTACAGTTCATATATTTCCCTCCTACTCTAAGTACAGTAACTACAGCTTATCAGCAGGACATTAGATATGATGAATCATTATTTCTAAACAGAGCTATGAATGTCTTTAACTGTCTGGTGACCCACCAGTAGGTTATTTTAACAGAGATGTAATTAAGAATTTATTTTAGAGAAGGTTTCTGTGGTCTGTAGATTAAGGATGATATTTCTTAGCTACAGGAATTGAGGAGTTGGGGTAGCATAGTTTGTATAGTGACTAGGCTACAGGCTGGACATCCTGGGGTTTGAATCCTGGTAGGGGTAAGGGTTTTTTTTCTTCTCCAAAACTTTCAGACTGGCTCTGGGGCCCACCCAGTCTCCTATTCATTTGGTACCGTGGTTCTTTCCCAGGGGTGAAGCAATGAGGGCATGAAATTGACCACTCACTTCCCTGTAGTTCTGAGGCTAAGAATGAGTGGAGCTATACCTCAGCTCCCTCTATATGTCTTCTTAGCATGCACAGTGACAACTTTACCTTTTTGCAGGAACTTATGACTGAGTGGAACAAGTTATGCACAAAACTTGGCATTCCCTGTGCTGATAACTTTTCTCTGATTGTGACACTTGGGGAACCTGTCGTCCTCAGAGCATGGAATATTGCTGGACTTCCCACTGACAGTTTTACTGTTGACAATGCAATCATTGTCTTCTGTGCTCGGAGATGGCCATTGATGATTGATCCACAAGGTCAGTCCAAGTGATATAATAGGACAGAAAACTAAATAAATAAATACAATGGCATATAAGTCCAGATCAAATGAACATTCTTGTCTTTAACCCCATGATGTTCTACTTTAACCCTTGGACTGCTATTCCCTATATATCCCAGGCTAGTGCAAATTGTAGTGCATATCTGCCAATGATATCCATGCCTGTAACATACGAAGGCCATTTCAGAAGTTTTTTGTATGGTGGCAGCACCGTGCCATGCCTCATGTGATTGAACTCAAATTACGTATGTGGTGCCAGTGGCTCTATTGCTGCTATCACACAGGTGCACCGTCTTTGTGACGTCAGTTGCTGTTTAGCTATGGATCGGGAAAGACTACAAGAATATTTCTCGCGGACGGACGTGAGAACAGTAATAAAATTTGTTGTTCTGTTGGGTAAAAGTGCTCTAGAGTGTTACAAGTCGTTGAAGGAAGGTTTAGGGACACATGCTCCTTCATATGAAACTCTTCACCGATGGGTAAATTTCATTAAGAATGACCGGGAACAGACAGACGACGCCCCTCGCAGTGGAGCCCCAATGACGGCGACCGATGAACTCCATGTGAATCAAGTGAAATTTGTCCTTGAAGGCCATGCACAGCAATTGCTACAGAAGTCGGAATCTCGCCAGCAATTGTTTACTGTATCCTCACCAACAGCTTGGGGAAAAGAAAAGTTTTTGCAAGGTAGATTCCACATGTACTGAACGATGACCAAAGAGCCATGCGTGTTCTTCTCGCCAACACCCATCTGCAGCGTTGGTGAAATGAAGGCAGTGCATTCCTCGATCACATTTTAACGGTTGACGAGTCATGGATGCATTCATTTACCCTCAGCTGAAACAACAGAATGCTGAATGGCGTGCCCCAATGTCACCGAGGAAGAAAATTGCATGGCGCACTCAGGGCGCTCTGAAAGTCATGCATGTCATGTTCTTCAGCCGAAATGGGCTTGTGCTTGACCATCCGTGCCTGTTGGTACCATGATTAATGGCCGATATTACTGCTCACTCTTGCAGCATAAGGTGAGGAAGGCACTTTGCCGTAAAGAACCAGAACTGCTGGAGCGTGGTGCCATTTTGCTCCAGGACAATGCAACACCTCATCGCCATTGTGATGTGCAATATCTGGTGCAACGTTGGGTCTGGGAGGTGTTGGCGCATCCTCACTACTCTCCAGATCTCACCCCATGTGATTATTGGTTGTTTTAACGTGTGAAAAAACATCTTCGGGGAAAACGATTCCAATCGGAAGACGATATCAACACTGCTGTCACTGCCTCTTTAAGGTGTGTGACCAAGGACGAATACAGAGCTGCAATTGATCGTTTACCACGTAGATGGGAAAAGTGTGGACAGTGCTGGTGCTTACATTGAGTAGAGGACATATGTGTATACATTCAGGAATATCAATAGTATTTTTATCTAGTATTTTGTTATTACAATAAAATCATTCACAAAACTTCTGAAATGCTCCTAGTAGAAAGTCTTCTTTAAGTTTTCTGATGAGTTTTTTACAGGAGATCTCCTAAACTTACTGTGAAGTAACATTACGAGTGTCGTTAACAGACCCAACGCAGCATTTGATAAGCACTACTGTAACCCCTGATGGTGGTTCCTCGCGAGCCGAAACATGTGTAGGGTTTTAATTATGATAAAAGGTTAATTTATACCTTATTTATGGTTTGTGCATTTGTTGGTGACTGTTTGTAGTTTAAAAATGCACGGTGAAGTAAGACTAACTTTGTATAATGTGTAACTAAGAATAGCTCCCGTATTGATGTTAACATTGGCTGTGATGATAAACCAATTTCCAGTACTTCCAACTGAAAGTTTTAGGATTAATAATAGGTAATGCACTAACATGGAAAGGTCATATAGAAATGACTGTACATAAATTAAGTGCAGCCTCTTTTGCAGTTACAGCTGTTAAACCTTGTGTCAAGGGATACCTTGATGATGATCTGCCACTCATATTTTCATTCTATTGTGAATTATGGGTTAATATTTTTGGGAAATTCCTCATGCTGTAATAGTATTTTTAAATTACAAAAGAGGATTATTAGGATCATAATGGGTGCTGAAACCAGAGATTCCGAGAACTCTTTAAAATATTAAAGGTTTTACCACTATGATCTCAGTATATATTGTCACTTGTACTTTTTGTGGTTAACAATAAAAAACATTTTAAGATACTGTAAATTCTGAGATACATAGCATCAATACTAGGAGTAACTCCAATCTCTATCAACCCTTGTCACATTTATTATTTATTAGAATGGACCTTACTGTTATGGTATTAAGGTATATAACAGGCTTCCTTGTCAAATAAAGGATCTGTCTCACAATATCAACCAGTTTAAATCATCTCTGAAAGGTTTTCTTCATCAACATTCATTTTATATATTAGATGAATATTTTAATTACAAAGAAAATTAATTTGTACATAATGATCTGTTATTAGACATACTCTGTTTTATACGAATTTTGTCCACAACTTTGTTGATTTGTTTTAATATATATGACAAATTTTATATGAATTGAATTTGTGAAGCTTATTTTATTTAAATTATAGCATAATTAAGGTTACTGTGGATTTTCTCAAGTTGTTTTAATGTATACATTGTTCTATTAAGAAACTGGTATAATTTTTGATTCTTTCAATTTTTGTAATGTTGACATTGTTCTGTTTGTATATTGAATTTGTTTATTTTATGAATCAATATATGAAAGTTTTACGTGATCCCATCCTTATGTACACAATGACTGGTTCTATATTTATCTTGATATAGAACCATTTTTTGTTGTTATAATGACAAATTCTACATCCAATGGTTTGTTACGCATTAAGGATCTTTAGAATGTATGATAATAAATAAATAAATATCCCAGAAGACTTGAATTCTCAGCAGTATCACTGTGAGAATACAAAATCTCACAATTGTCACATAATTCCAGAGGCTCTGGTTTAAAGCATTTGTTACTTTAAATCCTTTGTGATGCTATTACATCACACATTACAGTAAAACCTCGATGCATCGTTTTTCAGGGGGATGGAAAACAAAAATGATACAGACGGGAAAACAATAGTACTGGGAAACTATTAAAAATTATAGATAAGAACAATTTAATGATTATTATTACTTCCTGCAAAAAATCTTTATTGACATTTGTTTTGTGCAAACTTTATGCCTCAATTCAAAGTATGGTTTTTCAAGTCATGTCGTTTGGCAAGTGGTTTCTGATAGAAGGATTGTAGTGTCTTCATCTTCAGAGTCAAACAGTCCAAGAACAATAACCATGCAACAAACAAGTGTTCATATATAAGTCTGGTGTCTACTGGCTACAGACATCTGCCGTGCCTATGTAACACAAGCTGTTAGACCCATATGGCTATTATACTTAGGCTGCTTGACTCTGAAGATGCACTGTTATCCTTCAAAACGTCAGAAAGGACTTCCCCAAAACACACCATCACTTTAATCCTCATATATTGCTCTGAAAAGACACTTCTTCTGTATTTGTGTGGTATGTGCCATTGTCAGTGAAAAGAAATGTGTCCTGCCATCTGTCTGTCACTAAACTAACCCCATTGAGTCTCCCACCTAATGCTGTGGGAATATAAGCAGAAGAAATTCTCTCTGCTGAAAATCTGAGCATATAAATTGTTTGTACCTTGTAGAAAGAAGCGAACGTTATCATAATATTACTTTCCTTCCACCACCAGGCTTGAAAATACTATCTTCCATTTTCTACCTGCATTCAGTTCCATCACCTCTTCTTCCTACATACTCATATGTAAGTGTTGAATGTCCTTCCTGTGTCCTGAAGATCATAGCTACATAAAAGCCTGTTTGTACCCTCTCAAATGCTATGTCAGTGCTAATCCTCCACTCCCTCATACCTTTACTTTCTCCTGAAGCACATACTAAAAACGTCTGATGTTCATAAACATCAACAACCATGACTTTTCAAATTTGTGTCCAACACACGAAACTTAACAACTCTTTGAAAGTGCAGCCCTGCTACATTGTTTCACTACTATTCCTTTAATCTACAAGTAACTGGCAATTGAAATATGTGGTATTAACATATGTCATGAATTTTAGTGTCTTCATTTTCACAAAACCTACTTCTCTTTTTAACCCTTCAGTACACATTTCCTTAAATTCCCTGTATAACGAAAACCAGAAGTCCCAGATTTTCAGTCTTCTGTTGCAAATTATATAAATATAAAGGTTACAGGTTATGTAAGTACATTGCATGTTGCGGAGGCAAAGGGGTGTCTTGTCACATGGAGGTCTCTGCTTGAAAAGGAATGTAAAATGGATGCTTTGTTTATAAATATTTCAAACATACTACTTTTTTAAAAAACATAATTTTTAATTTATTATTTTTCAGGTCTAGCCAATAAATGGGTTAAAAGTGTGGAAAAGGGAAACAAATTACAAGTAATTAAGTTAACTGATGCAGATTACATTCAAGTCTTAGAAAATGCCATACAGATGGGACTGCCAGTTATTTTGGAAAACATTACAGAAGAGATTAATGCTACTCTTGGTAAGGAATATAAATTACAACACATGTTATCATAGCACAATTTATTTTTTAAATTGACATTTTTATTTTCAAGTCTATACAAGTGCAGTGAAACCTGTTTAAGATGTCTGCATAAGAAGTTTTCCTGCCTGAGATGTCAGAAAAATTAGTACCAAAATTTTCCCGTATGATTAACGCACATGTTGCTCTTTTAATGCATTTTCCACTTAGAAGGATTTCCTGCAAAAGAAGCACTAAAATTTACAATGCTGTGAATGTTTCACCAATTTTATATGCTTTCACATCAAAGTCTTGAACGATTTACCATTTGTTCAACTTGTTGCCAACATGTAATGATGAAATAATGCTCTCAGTTCATAACTTAATCTCCAACATTGATTCCACCAGAGGTCAGGGGTACAGACAAGCAACTCGGTGTTAATCTGTGGGGAAACGATATCACATTCTGACTGCACTGCCATAAATTTTCCACAATCTATTTCACACAGTGTGATGCAAGATAATGGTGTGTGTTGTGTTACATGCGGCATGAATAAGCGTGGGTTTTTAATGGAGTGCATTGTGACTGTAACTGTTGTGCTTTACTTACAATAATTGGAAGTATTCCACATACAAAGTTATAGCCTTCTTTGTTTATTGGAAATTGCTTATATGTTTACAGTTTTTGTCCTGTTGAACCATTAATTTTTGAACACGTGATCAGCATGGCTACCGCATCAAAAGTTGACATAGAATGTAAGCTGCTCTCAATTTGTGAAAAACTGGATTATTATAAGGATGGCAGATGCTACTTAAAATTTTCCTTGCAAAAACATCAATTTAAGAACTTTGTATTTCTGTATCAACTTACAATATATGACAGTACCCAGTCTGTAAGTAAACATCTGAGCTCGGAAAAAAAGGTGAAAATAACAAAATATAATAAGGTAGAATCAGTATTTATGGACTACTTCTGGCTGCAACAGGCTGCTCATCTTCCAGTTGTTCCTGTAAAATGATCTTGATGTGTGAACAATAATGTTTCAAAATCACTAAAGAAAGTGAGACTTTAAATGTGGTTTCATGCTAAAATTTGTCATTGTATGGAATAATCTGGTAAAGAACATGACTTCAGTACAATAACAAAATAATATCGTGTTCAGGCTTAACGTTTGAGACATTTTTACATGTCATAAGCCACATTCATTTATTTTTTCCAGAAGCATCTTAAGAAGGTTTCACTGTATATAATAATAAATACACCATAAAATCCTCCTGATGCATTTTGGGGTGAGGGAGGAGGGGAACCTGGCTTATTGAGTGGGAAAACCTCTTAAAAGGGCACCACTGAAAAGTTGTATTTTATTTATTTTTTGAGAATTTATTACATATGTGTGCTGAATTTGTGCAATTCTCACCTGTATCTGGGTAAGGATTTTGTTAGTACCTTCCTCATTGTAATGCCTAGTTCTTCTGTGCTTTTGGTGTGAGGGACATTCATAACAAAATCGACTTTGTTCTTTACGTTCAGCTTGTTGTGTATGACAAAAATCTCTTGTAATCTTGTATCTTAGTATTTGCACTGACAAATTTCGCATAATGCACATTTGTATTTCATGGTTTTCTGTTTGTCATTGAGGCGATGCTGCAGTGAATACACTCTCGGTTTATCTACAGTAAGCCACACTATTGTGTTCTTATTAATCTCTGTTCGTCCCTATTCCTAACGATAAAAGTTATAACAGGTTATGGGCCCAGGAGCGCATCTGATTGTGCTGGACATTTTAATATGTGAGTTACACTGAAAAATCAAGTGTGAAATGATGGAAATCAGAATCATGTATTCAAGGGAGGTTAGAAGGTGCAAGCACACCATCAATACTGTGGATGAATAGACTAAATCCCTTAAACAAGAGTGAAGTGGACCAGTCTCATGGTGTGTTGAAGTTGTGTTCTACTGTGGTCAGCAAAGACAAAAAAAAAAGTTAACAGACACAACTATGGATTTGAGTACCACAGCGGTCATGAACGTGCTGTCAGTGCCTACATCTGCTGGGCCTACTGTGGTTGCTGTGAGTCATCACACACTACCTCTTTTCATAAAGTTAAAGGCTAAAGCAATTATTATGGTTCGTGGAGGTATGTAATGGTACTCTATCTAACTGATGAAGATGTGTATGAGTGCATCCCAAAGGAACCCACACTGCCCCTGAAGGTGAATCACTCACTCCAGAAATGAAGAAGTATCTATGTTGCAGATCAAAGATCTGCTTCGTGATACAGCCTCACTGTGTCACCCGTGTTTGCAATGCTACAACACCAAAGCAGGCATGGGACACTCTATAAAGGCATATCAAGACAGTGGGCTGAATCATTGCCTAGGATTGCTGACTCACCTATTTGATGCTGTGCTGATTAATTATCCAATGGTAGATGCTTACGTGGCAGAATTTGTCAACATCTCACAACAGTTAGCAGATATAAGTGCACCCATAAGGACTAGTTTTGGCCGTGCTAACATTGAGGGGTCTCCCAAAGAAATTTGAGCCAATAAAGATGGCATTTAAGAACTCCAATTAATGACTGAGCTTGTAAAGGGGGACTGCTTCAAGAAGGTATAAAAAGATTGTTCGAGGGAGTTGATGCAGTTTTACTTGTTGGAGCAAGGAGCAGCAGCAAGGTGCAGGCTGGAAGTGGCTGGCCTGGTCCTCATCAGGAAAAGTGATCACAACAGCAGCGGTCACAGTGGAAGCAAAATGGCACTTAGTTAATCTCCAGGGCCATTTCACCATGTGGGTTTCACCCAGCAGAACAATGCATTCTCTTAGCACATGGGTCTAGAACTCTGTTCACACATTCCTTCTGCAGTGCAGGAACTGCACTCAGTCAGTCCCCACTACTCGGTGTCTGTCACTTTACCATCACTATTGTTGTTACACCATTTTACAATTAGCCACACTGCTGATAATGTTATTCAGTAGTGCTGATGGCTGGAAAGTCCTTTCCCTCATTCATGCCAACAGTGCAGTGTAGCATTGAATGCTGGGTCTATGCATGGCCTGGCAACAATGGGCTGTTACCAACTCAAAACGAATTTGGATCAAATTGCTTTCTGCATGTAATATGTTTAAATGGTGTTACCGATGTGAAAACTTAAGGCAGACTCACCATGTGGCAAACATGGTGCCTGAGTCCCCTCCAATTTGCAATCAGCCAAGACCCTGTTGATTACAGACTTTTCTACAAGCATTCTCATCCTAGCTATCAGTGGCTTCGACCAGCATGCAACAAGAAGTTTTTACCATCACTAGTAGTGTCATCACTATCTTGCCGCTGCCTGTCTGTTACACTTTCTTGTGCACATGTGGCGGCAGACTTATTTACACTGTCCTGTAATAAGGCACATTACAATTGCAAATGATTCGTACTTTAATTTCAATAATTCAAGTATTCTGTGCACAAAATGTGTATACTTGTACATTTTACATCCACTTAACATCGTGTGTATGTGCAAGTTTTGTCCTGTAGAGCTATTAAATTATTGAGCACGTTATCAACATACCTAATACAACTCTTCAAAAGCCTGTGTGTTGGCAAGAATTATTGCAATCTCTGTATAACGTCAGTTGCTTGATACATAAAACACAGAAATCTGCAGACATATCCCCATTACTTGATGGACTAGTGTGATTTTTAATCGAGACCTCGTCGCAGTTGTTTCATCTCAGTTCTAACAGTGAAACAAATGCCTCACTAAATTGAGTTTAATGTTGAATTAACTTTGTCATTAAACTTTTTTGTTGGTTTTATAAATCACCTCCTTGAATATGGCCAAATCAAGAATGGGCATAAAAGGCAAGCCATCTCAACATCTGGAAAGCTGTGTTATCATTTTTATTGTTAGGGGCACGGATGGGTGGAGATCAAAAACAACACAACAGTGAGGGTTACTGTACATGGACCGAAGAGTATTCACTGCAACATTCCCTTGTACAAAAAGATGACAAACAGGAAACCATGATACACACATGTACATTATGAGAAATTTGTCAGTGCACATACTAAAGTGCAAGATTACAAGAGATTACACACCACTCTCCCTTAATCTTGTGATCCCATAACACCTAAACCCCTAGTATAAGTACACGCTTTCGACCATGTAAAGATTTAGTAAAGATATCTGCCAACATCTTATCTGTAGGAATGTACTTCACTTTCACTTCCCTTTTGCCGTGTCTCTAATGTGGTGATACCTGTAATCAATATGCTTAGTCCTTTTGTGACAGGCAACACTTCCTAAAAGTGATATAGCCCCCTACTTTTCACAATACAAGGTAATTGGGTACACATTTCCTAATAATGCTTTCAGTAAATTCTGCAAATAAATGGCTTCATCACTTGCCTTTGCACCCTCAGTTCTGGATTGTACCACTTCCCTTGGTTTTCGATTCCCATGACACCACTGCTCCACTCAGCATAAAATTAAAGCTCGTATACGACTTTCTGTCTGTGGGATCATTTGCCAATCGGCATCTACAAAGCCTTCTAATTCCTTTTGTTTTCTATTATAAACTATACAATAATCAATGGTCCTTCTGTACTCTTTTTGCACATTTTCAGTGCTCAGTGTCATCAAATTGTTGAACTGACTCAAACAGTCAATAGTCTGAGCAATGTCTGGTGCAGTCTATGTAAAAAAAATACATCATTGGCCCAATTAAGCACTGGTAAGGAACATTAGGTTTCTACTTATTTTCATTTCAGTTAAGATGCATATTTTTTCTAATGGTGTTTTAGCTGGTTTACAATCCACCATATTTAATCTCTTAAATT
The DNA here is from genome assembly GCA_021186555.1 of Reticulitermes speratus. NCBI lineage: Eukaryota > Metazoa > Arthropoda > Insecta > Blattodea > Rhinotermitidae > Reticulitermes > Reticulitermes speratus. Next base: position 13,390,057 of record JAJKFL010000005.1, on the reverse strand, counting down.
ATTCCTTTATGTACAGTGTCTGGTTCAGACAAATCTCTCCCTTAACTGTCTTTCTACTTTTATCCCAAGATAATACTTAATGATACCCTTATCCTTATATTCAAACTCATTCTTAAATTCTATCTTAAATTCTAGCTTTCTCACTACAGTCATTTGAGAATACAAAAAAGTCATCAATGTATACAGCAATGACTGTCGTGATTCTGTTTCTCTTAGGCTTAACATAAATGCAAGGATCATGATTAGATTTCTTGAAACCAACAGAGGTAAGCATTTTATCCAGTCTTACGTGACAAGACCATGATGCCTGCTTTAGGCCATATATGGCTCTCTTCAAATAACAAATCTTTTCTGGCTCCAAGTTGTCTACAAAGCTGTCTGGCTGTTCCATGTACACTTCATCCTCCAGTTCACCACTGAGAAAAGCTGTACATATATTGCAAATGTTTCATAAAAATCTAAACCACACTGCTGTGTGAATCAGTTCACTACCAACCTAGTCATGTAGCCTACAATTCTTCCATCTGATCCTCTTTTCAATTCAAAAACCCCCTTTGTTTGCTATGATACTTTTACAAACTGGCTGATCTACTAGTTCCTAAACCTTATTTTTTGCCACTGAGTCCATTTCCTCTCTCATTGCACTGTTCCAGAGTTTCCTATCGCTTCTTGATAGTGCTTCAGCTGTGGTCTTGGTTACCCCTTCTCTCTTTAATGTTTGGTATGCTATGTGATCCAGGAACTCCTTTGGTTTTCTCTCCCTTAACGGATACCTCCAGGGTGGAACTTCAGATGCAGATTTCAAGTAATCCTTATCTGTCTCCTGTTGGTGCATTACACTCTCTGAACTTCCAATGTCCTCTTCAACCTCTACATTTTTGCAGCTGTGGTAGATAAATGCACAGGCTGTGACTGCACAGTAACTTTTGGGGGTTCAGATATGGCATAAACCCTTTCAGTGTTCCTTCTCTGCAACAAGGGAGTGTTTCTGTCACAACACTCAACAGACCTCACATTTTGCTTGATAATGATCTTCGTTGGATTCTGAGGATCAATTAGATGATATGCCTTTGAATTTCTAGCATATCTAACAAAGATAAATTCTCTGCTTTTCAAATCCCACATTTTCCTGTACTTATTGAGAATGAGCACTCACACTTTACAGCCAAAATGTCTCAGATGTTTAACGTCTATTTTTTGACCATTCCAGGTTCCTCAGAAACTGTACCCTTTAACTGCCTTTGTCAGCGAAAGATTCTTCAGATATACAGCTGTGTTAACTGCCTCTGCCCAATACTTTACACTAAGGCCTGCCTCTTGCATCATAGTTCTCGCTTTCTCCTGAATTGTGCAAATAACTCTCTCAGCTAAGCCATTCTCTTCTGGCATATCACGCAGAGTCACTTGATATCAAATGCCTTCCTTTTATAGGTAAGCAGTGAAGACTTTACTCGTGTATTCGCTACCGTTATATGATTGCAAGATTTTGATATTGTTCCCTGTCTGCTTTTCCACAAGATTCTTGAAGTCTGAACTTTTTCATACACCTAATGCTTTGTCTCTATAAAATAAACAGAAGTTTTTCTGATGAAGTCACCAATGAAAGTCACGAAATAGCGAGCACCACTCCAGGATGTTTGCTCCAATGGCCCACACACATCTGAATGCACAATCCCTAATTTTTCCGTGCAAGCTCAGCTTTACCCATCTAAAAAGGAGCTCTGTTTTGCTTCCCTTTAAAGCACGCAACACAGGGGCCTAAGCCTTCTTCTTTCAGATTCACACCCATCGCCATATCTTGTAGACGTTTCAAGTTTTCCTGTTCCAGATGACCAAGTCTTCTGTGCCACAGATTCAGGGTGGGTTTCACTATCACAGCTTTTGCAGTTTCCTGCCTGAGATCCAACCGACAGATACCTCCAATTTCTGTAGTCGTTGCTTTAGGCTCACCTATGAGCTGTACATCCTTATTCAGGAAAATTTGACAACCTTCATTGTTAAACACTGTAATCAGGCCTTTTTAGCTATGGCACTAACTGACAGTAGATTGGCAGACAAATTTGGTACATGTTTAACACCAGTTATATTCCTTAGGCCATTGTTTCCATTTACTCTAATATCACTAATCCCTGCAGTGTGTAATTTCTGGTTCCCTGCACAAGTAACCTGCTCAGCATCAACAGCACGATAGTTTTCAAACCAATCTTTTCCCATGCTCATATGGTTCAAGGCACCAGAGTCTATGTACCAATCTGTTGTATTAACTGTAGCTGAGAGTGCAGTAAGTAATGACCAGACTCCACCATTTGAACTGGTATGGTTAGTCTGTTTCTCACTTGAGTCCTTACTTTTGTTCTTAAATTTATACTTCAAAGCCTCGAGTCCAGGTTTGGTGCAATTGGAGCACTTAACCCATAGCAACTGACAGCATCATTTCAATGCTGTGTGTTGGGAAAATTTTCAAGATTTTGAAATGGAAAATGTATTAAACAGGTGCAAAATTATTTTCGTCATGAGCTTTTTGTGCTTTTTAAGCAGGAGATTTTTTTACGTGGGGATGTATTAAAAGTGCAATATGTATGCTAATCATATGGGAAAATTTTGGTGCTTTTTTATTCTAATGTCTTTGGTGGTAAATCATCCTAACCAAGGACGTCTCAAAGGAGTTTTACTAAAACCACAGGCAGCTGCACTGGGCTTCTGCTTGAATGCTACATTGAACACTTACCTGATCGTTCACGCAGTGCACATGGATGACACAGCTGCATTCATGAAATGTGTGAGCACAGGACATAAAATACATTATATCTATAAGAGTTAAATACAAGGCAAAGTTTATGTGTTTCAACTTCAAAGCGAAATTTGTTTCCTAAAATGTTTGCTTCTTAGTTTTGATACTGTGTTTAAACTTATATCATAGGCTGCAGGATTTTAATTCTATATGTTCTGTGATATTTATTGTCTTTTCTAGCACTTTCCTTTGAGAATGAATATTAATGTTTATTGTTCTAAGTGGCCATAATTTATCCTTTAAATTGTAGTGCTCATTGGCCTAGTGAGCAATGTGATGTACTGAGCAGATTTCATAAATTGTAAAATTGACCTAACATGCCTGCATTATACAGTTACTCTCAAAATTCTGTGGCACTCTGCAAATACTGATATTTGTAATTTTCTTCAAAACTGTGAAAACAGACAGTACAAAAATATTGTAGGTAAAGGTAAAAGGAGCCGGTCCCTGTGGTTGTGTGGTCTGATACCTAGGTCTGCAGCTGCATGATTCCTGGGATGGCGGGTTCAAATCCCACTGATGGTGTGGATGTTCGTCTCTTGTGTTTGTAGCTTGTGTAGCTATTGGCCTCTGAGACAGGCTGCACACTCGTTCATAGGATCCTACCAGGTGTGTGTATCTAATTGTGTGTAATGTAGAAACCTCAAAAGGAGGTAGCCTAGGCCCTATTCGAGTTGTAGTGCAACAGAAAAAAAATGAAAAAAGCTTTTATCCTAATAAAGACTGATGCATAATGAATATGAGCATCTGCAAATCTTTGTACAAATAAACAGATTCTTTCTTAAAAATCTGGTATGTATTTGGAACTTATTAGTGTAAAACTATATTTTTTATATTTATTGTGTGAATGGCTGTGTGCCGAAAATTTAAAGTTCCGCACCCAGCATGAAAATCTTTGGCCATGGTGAAGTACCATAGGCCTTTAAGCGTGGCAGATAAAGGTTAAAGAAAAGGTTGTGAGTGGTAAGTTAACACATGATTAGAAACGTGTACTCGAGTTGAAATGTGATCATTATGTATTTGAAGGTATTAAAATTTGCCTAAAACTGTTCAGGAATAACATGAAAACAACTTTATAATGTGCCTGGAGTGAGATTAAAGTTCAGATGCCTTGCAGTAAGTAGACATAATAAAGCAATATCTGATAAATGTATATTGTTTTCATTTACAGAGCCAGTCCTTGTGAAGCAGATTTACAGGCAAGGAGGTGTGGATGTGATTCATCTGGGTGACAAAGTATTGGAGCATTCACCTGACTTCCGGTTCTACATCACGACAAGGTTATGCAACCCCCACTATCTTCCTGAAATTGCAGTTAAGGTAAGTTTGTTTGCTGATTGGAGCATTCAACATTTAAAATTGAAACTTTTCAGTGAGTAACCAGTGGTACTTTTTATTATACAGCCCAGTGTGCAAGTCACTGCAGTGATTGCCTTTGGAGCTGGGATTTAATAAACCTGAAGTTTGGCATGTCTTAACCAAATACTTGTTTTGGGATGGTGATGTAATTATTATGCCAAGTAATAAATTACTGAGAAAGTTTTTTTTATTTATGTCCTAGCTAACCTATACCATAAATAGAAAAACATATTATGGTGAGTCCATGTTTAAAGTTTCTTTGAAGTTCAGTGGTTTTGAATTCTGAAGTGAGGGAAATCTTTAACTGTGATTATTCTTTTGGGATTAGGGGAGAGGGGGTATAGTTGGCCCACTTTTCACATTACAATTTTTCACATTTTCCCTGTACTCGTTAAGTTGAATATGTGGGCACATACTCGTATGGGTAGGAACACTCTTGGGCTACAATCTTACCTACACAAATTTGACACTGTTTATAAGGAATAGGAGGGGGAGGCTTTTTCCCTAACCTATGCATGTGTGCCAACCTGCCCCATAGGCAGGGCAAGTTGGCATATAGTAAAAATAGTAGAAAATCAAGGTACCAATTTTTCAAGGTGTAAAAATAACAGACAACAATTAATATAATTTTTATAATACAAATGTGCCAGACACAGGTTATACAAAACTACTAGATTTTATTACATTAACAAAATAGTTGAAAAACAGGAGAATTTCATCATCGAATTTGGCACACATACTTAAATTTAAAAAGGAGGTTGGAAGGGAAACAAACTCATTATGGCACTAGCGTACCAGCAGCAGTATATGTTTTCATTCTACATAAAGTATTCCAATCCCATCAGACTGATTGTTTCAGCAAACAAATTTCGAACTGCCATCAGTTCGTTCTTCATGTGCCCAGAACTTGCAATCTAGGCACTGAATCTACATTTCTCTCAATACACCAAGACAAGTATCCTTGGATTCTTCTTTGTAAGTGTTGCCTGCTATTTTGGATTGTTTGGATTTTCTGTGTTTTGCTTCTGGTAATCTCTCTTTATATGTGGCACAAGCTTCTCTTTCTATCCTTTACTTCAGCCCCAATTCTTCTCTTATTTGCTTCGAGCCTTGTGTTGTACTTGCTGTCCTTGATGTCAGTCCAAATGGCAATTCTTTTGTTCTTGTTTACATTTTTATGCTTTTGGGATGTGGTTTAGGAAGGTTTTGACCATCCTATGTGGTAGCAGGATTTGTTGCTACTTCTTAAGTAGATGATGATGGTCCAGGACAATTATCAGCATTGCAGGAAGTTTACTGTCCTTGCATCTACAGCAGGGGTAGCTCTATCTGCAACATAATATTGCATAAATTATTTTTCTTGAAAGAAGCAAATTCCAGAAACCTGGAAACCTGCTTTGATATTCATAGGAAAAGGAGCCAGATGTAAAGATCAGTTGATGACACATTGTTGTGCCTTGATGGTTAGTTATGCAGGTATCAACATGCACATTTGTTGACAGATCTGTCATGTGACTGGAGTTTATGACTGCAGTGTGGAGGGAAGTATAGGACAGTCACAGCATTCTGCTTGCAGTAGTCTATTGCTGCTATGGATAAATGCGAATCGTGGTTGTCTAGTAAAAGAATGACTGGTCTCTCCGTCAAAGGCTTAGCATATGCCACAAAATGTTGTACATGTCTTACAAAATGCTCCTCCTTCATCTACCCAGATAGATGGACCTCATGTTACATGTGTCGAATGAACCCTGTGTTCAATAACAGTATTGGTGAGGTGCCTTTCATGTCACCCTCTGTTACCCTTTTGCAGTACATTGCCAAAGTATTCCAAGGAATCTGAAAATCCTTCGTTCTGCTCCTTATTGACCATCCATGTTTCTGCACATGTCTCACAGCTTGTAGCAGTGTGTCAAGGTGTGTGTTGCTCCTGTCTGCCTCTTCTTGCAAGTACACGTTATTTAGCTTTTTAGAAGGGAGAGGAAAAGATCAAAACAACTAAGTTAATAAATGAAAGCAGGGCAAGCTGCCACACTGAACCAACAAGCCCCATGTTGTCTGTGCCAATGTGCCCTGTCACCACATTTTTGTCTGTTAGATTGTATCATCTACAAACACAATGGAAGTCTAAAATTCTCACTAACCCCCTAACCCCAATATTAGCCAAAAGGTAGTTCCATTCATGGGTGGTACAATATCACTTTTACCTATAACCAAACTCTAAAAACAAAACATTCTATACAGCAGTGCCTAAATACTAAGATCGAAAAAATAAAACACCAGACCACGCTTCAATCATAGCTCACAAAACAGTTGCTTGCTGACTGCTCTCTGGAGAAACTGCTAAAGAGTACAAATTGCTAGGTGTTGCTATCCTGCGCTGTCATTGGGAGTTATGGCCCTTGTGCCAACTTACCCGTGTAGCTAACTAGCCACCCTCTCCCTACTGAAACTGGACATTAAATGAAGGAAACTGAAAGCAGGAAACTTTAAATGGAGTTTCACTGTAAATTAAAATCAACCAAGTTCCAACAGGCTGTGTGGAACCACAAGTAGTTGACTGAAAGAAAACAGTAAATATGAAAAAAAATATTTTTCTCCTAGTTTTATGTATGTTGGTTATAGTTATACCTATGCGTAATTAAACATCATGCCATGAAGACGTGTAGGAGTTAAAAAAAATTTAGCTGCACATATTTTTAACCACAGCACTGTTGGACCATGTGGACTGGGAAGGAGGAATCATAGAGGTCAAATGCTTATTGACTTCTGTGAAAGAAATGGGCTTGTTATTCAAACACACAGTTCAGAAAACCTAAAAGAAGATTGTACACCTGGAAATCACCAGGGGATAGGAGCTGATATCAATTGGACTATGTACTAGTGAAACTTCGATTCAGGAACAGTGTGAAGGAAGTGCAGTGGAGCAATATCAAGAAATGTGTGTTAGATACTATGAGTGATTTGGTTGGAAAAGTCGAGAGGAGAGCAAGAAAGCCATGGAATACACAGGAGATGATCAGTAAAATGGATGAACGAAGGAAATGGAAGAATGTCAATAACAGAGAAGGAAGGAAGAACTACAGAAGACTGAGGATTGAATTGAAAAGAGCCACAGACAACGCCAAGAAGGAATATCTGGAGAGCATATGTGACGAGATCATAGAATTTCAAAGAACAGGATGTTATGATCTAATGTACATGAAGACAAAGAAACTAGGTTGGAAAGAAACCATGGGATTCAAAACGTTGGCATTGAAGACTCTCAGAGGAATATAATAATAGATCAGAGACGAGTACTGCAAATCTTGGAGAATCATATTACAGAGCTCTACGATCGAGCTAATCGACCAGAACACCTAGAAGTCAAACCTGAAGCTGAAGTAGATGAAGATAAGAAAGACCCTTATATTTTGCAAAGTGAAGTGGAAAAAGCTGCAGCTACAGAAGGCTGATCAACAGCATATATGTAACTGGAGATTGGCCCAAAGATTTCATTGAAGTTACAATGATTGCCTTAAAGAAAAAGACCAAAGCTACAAAATGCAGCGACCATCGCACAATCAGCATCATCACACAAGCAGCAAACATAGTAGGAGGATACTTAGAAGAAGGAGTGAAAGGAAGACTGAGGATGCGCTTGGAGAACATCAGTTTGGATTTAGAAGAGGAAAAGGAACTAGGGATGCAATTGGGATGCTGAGAATAATATCAGAACAAACCTTGGACATAGATAAGGAATTGTGTGCTTGCTTCATAGACCTGCAGAATTCAATTCAATTCAGTTTTATTTAGCATCCATAATTGCTACAGGAGTAACACTTGGACAAGTCAAGTTAGACAAATTATACAATATAAGACACTCAATAAAACTATATTATATAATAAACATAAAAAACCTTATAAAAATATTAAGTATATGTATTTGCTGCTTAAAAATCACATGCAAAAAACTCATTCAATGTATAAAATTGATGCTCCAATAAAACAATTTTAGTTTATTTTTAAAATCCTTAAAACCTTGTAATTTTTTTATTGCCAAGGGCAGTCTATTATACAATTTAATACCCCTGTTAATCAAACTTTTCTTTAAAAACAATGTGTTACAAGGTGGCACATGGAAATCATCTTTCCTTCTCATATCATAACCGTATAAGTTTGAATTTCTAGTCGAATATATATTATATTTTCAAAAATAACGCAACCCCCAATTCTTTAAAAATGGGTCTGCAGGATTTTCTGCTATTTAGACCTTTCATTATACGGAGTGCAATTTTTGGCATATTCAGAACTTTACTACTTTCTTTCTCACCACCCCATAAAATTATACCATATCTTACCAGAAATCTGGCAAAGTATATATGCCAAACCTCAACTCATTTCTCAATGCTTTAATAATGTAACATACCTTACTGAAATTTAAACATAATTGTGACAGTGACAGTGAAAAGATGCACGGTGATTTCAGAATAAAGTTTAAACATAATGTTTGAATGTGTGTGCTCCACTTTAAATTACTTGTAATATTAATCCCTAGAAATCTGAACTGCAATGTATAGTTTATTCCTGCATTATTAAATGTAATATTTGGCCCAGCTAAGATACCATTTTTATTTAATTGAAATAACATTACTTTGGTCTTGTCTATATTTATAATGAGGTTAGTTTTTGAAAACCATGTTTCTAACTGAATCTTCACCCTATTTGCCCTCTCTTGAAGAGTATTTATATCTTTATCTCTTATCAATACGTTAGTGTTATCCGTAAAATGACTACTTTTGCATCCGGTATATGTAGAGGTAGATCGTTTATATGTAACAAAAATAAAAGAGGTCCCAAAATAGATCCTTGTGGTATTCCGTATTTTATTATCCTATGTGAAGATGAATATATCTTCTGCTTAGAAATCTGATTCTCATTGGTAGTTATTTCTACAAATTGTAACCGATGGGACAGATAGGATTTTAACCATGCCTTTGCTGTCCCTCTTATTCCGTAATAATCGAGTTTTGCCAAAAGTATGTCATGATCAATAACATCATTCACCTTTGTGAGATCGAAGAATATACCTATTGCTTATGACCGCCTATCCAATGCTTCCTGTACATTCTCAATAAAAGTTTGGCAGCTGTCTCTGTTGACTTATTTTTCCTAAATCCATTTTGCTCTTCTATTAATGTATTATGTTTAGTAACATTACTAGCTCAGCTCTCGTGGTGTACGGACGTGTTTGTGCTGCGCTCCTGTAATTGCATTGTGTGTTAGTGTGTTGTGTAACATACCTACGCTTGAAGTTGTGTTTGTGTGGCCGCAATGGCCGCGTCCAAGGATGTCTGCAATATTTGCAACAAGGCATTCCATGGCAAGCAGAAGTTTTTAAAGTGCTGTGGGCCTTGTGCCACCCGCTTTCATCTTTCCTGTCTGCAGATTAGTGACGCCGAGTATGCGTATTATATGGATTCTGGGGTTTCGTCCTATAAGTGCGCCGTGTGTGTTAAGTTGTTGCGTGTACAGCGTAACGACGATACTCCGGTGAAGACACGTTCAGCGTCTGCATCTGACGTTTCCAGAAAGGTTGTTTCACCTGAGAGGTCCTTAGTGATTCCTCCAGTCTTTGAATCAGACAAATTTGAGGCACTCAGCGTACAGGTGGAAACTGTACGTCTCAATGGAGTCTGCACTATGGACCTCATAAAATCATTGACTGATATGGTCACCAAATTATGGGGAGAGGGGGGATCATTTAAAAAATGATAACGCGTCTCTTAAGCAGCAGCTAAATAATCTACAAGATGCCTTTCAGGCTGGTAATGTGGGTCATCAGTCACAGCCCACTCAAGTCTTCAGTAACAAGGAGATTGTTGAGAGGTCAGTGCCTCACCAGTCAGTGTCTTCATACAGAGACATAGTTTTAAGAAATCAAAATACACTGCAGGCTAGCGCTGTCAGCAATGCCAAGAATATACGAGTTTGCAACTCCGCTCCACAAGGTGCTGTCGTTAGCAATGTTGATGCCGCAAGTCGAGTCGTTTCTGAAACTGGGTCATCAGCGGCTGCCGATGGTGATTACGTCCTTGTCACAAGCAAGAAGCGGCGTGTTGTAGGGATGGCAACCCCGCCAGTCAATTCCAAGCACAGCGATAAATTTATTTCCTGATGGTTTCATTGTTTTCCGTTCAGACAGGATCCATGCGACTAAGAAAAGGGGAGGTGGTGTGTTAATAGCTGTTTCCCCTGAATTAAATGCATGCAAGCGCAGGCATGATTTACAGTTTTTTTATGAGTGTGTTTGGGTCGAATTTCCCACTCGTAATGGTCCAAATTTACTTATTGGTAATCATTACTTTTCGCCTGATCTTAAACCAGATATTATTTGTGAATACTTTTCCCATTTAGAAAATAAACTTGACACGACAAATTATCGTGTTATTCTTTTAGGTGACTTCAATGTCCCTGGTTTTGATTGGGAAAGCGGCCTGCCTTGTGAAAATTGTCAGTTTTATTCTAAACTTAGGGGAGATGCTATTTACACCTCCACTTGTTTTCTTGGTTTAGGACAATGTGTTGATGCTGATCACAGTAGAAATATGCTTGACCTTGTTTTTTCTAATATTACTGATCTTTATATTACTTCTCCCGATACTAGCCTGGTTAAACCTGACGTTTATCACCCGCCACTGTTAATTGAATTGCCTCTTATTGACAAAATATGTTATAAAACTAATGAACTATCGTACTTTAAATACGCTAGTGGCGATTATTTATTGTTGTATAATTTTCTTTACTTTTACGATTGGTCAAGTGTGTATTCTAAATCTTCTGTTGATGCTGCTGTGGCCAGCCTCAACTCTGCTGTTCATGAAGCCATTGATAGATCAATTCCCCTATGCTCTATTAAAGGTTCCAAATTTCCCTCTTGGTTTTCTCGCACTTTGCTGCTTTACATTTTGAAAAAGAATTATTATCACAAACGTTTCAAAAAGAATAAGTCTTATGTACACTATAGTAAATTTTCCTACTATAGGAAACTTGTAAAGAATACTATTAAGTTCGATAGATCTAGATGGCTCAAATCTGTTGACGAAAGTTTAAAAAACAATCCTAGCAAATTTTGGAATTACGTGTCTAATTTTAGGAAAAATAAATCAAATTCTCTTCAACTCGAGGTGGATGGCACACACTTAGTGGAACCGCACCAAGTCGCTGCAGCCTTTGCTTATCATTTTAAATTGGTGTATGATAACACTGCTTTTAAAGTTCCGTCTAATATTAAAACTTCTTTTGATTATATTTCTACAGATAATTTATCTGTATTTTTGGTTACTGACGCTGACGTACGTAAAGCTATTAGGCGGCTAAAGCCATCTAAATCTGTTGGACTTGATGGTATTCCAGGCTTTATTATTAAGGGCTGTACTGATATTTTTGTACCCTTATTGAAGTATATTTTTAATCTCAGTTTGTCTCAGCAGTTGTTTCCTTCTTTCTGGAAAAAAGCTGCTATTGTACCTATTTTTAAAAAAGGCAACAGTACTAAAATTGCTAATTATCGCCCTATTTCAATTTTAAATAATTTTTCTAAAATTTTTGAAATAGTTTCATATTACCTTCAGTCTAAACTTAATTGCTGTCAACACGGTTTTATAAAATCCAGGTCTACCACCTCTAATTTGGTAAATTATCTTGATTATATAACCCCGTTAGTCAGGTCTCAGCGTCAAGTTGATGCTATATATTTTGATTTTAGCAGTGCTTTTGATTTTGTGTCACATACTCTACTTTTAAACAAACTTAGTTTCTTTGGACTCTCAAGTGCTTATGTTGGCTGGTTTTGTAGTTATTTATCTGATAGATTTTCGTGTGTGAAAATTTCTGGTATTTTTTCAGCGCCTTTTAGAATACTTGTGGGTGTTCCTCAAGGCTCTGTTTTAGGGCCTTTGCTATTTAATGTATTTATAGATGATATATGTAAAGTAATAACACATTCAAAATTTCTTCTTTTTGCAGATGATATAAAATTTTTTCGTGCTATTACATCACTTGATGATTCTACTCAGTTGCAATTAGATATTGATTCCATAAAACGTTGGTGCACTGCTAATTTTATGAATCTTAATACTGGCAAAACTCGAGCTATTACCTTTTCTAGGAAAACAAATACCCTTTTTTTGAAATATAAACTTGGGGATTCTTATATTACACGTACCGATTGTATTAAGGATTTAGGAGTCTTTATTGATTCCAAATTATATTTTCACTCCCATGTTGATTACATTTTTTCTCAATCCATCAAGCTTTTGGGTCTTATTCGTAATATTACTTTTTCATTTTTGACTCTTGATTGTTTATTGACTTTATATTTTTCACTTGTTAGACCCAAATTAGAGTACGCATCTGTTGTATGGAATTCAATTACTTCTACTGATGCAAAAAAGCTTGAGCGCATTCAAAGGAAGTTTGTAGCTTTATGTTATAATCGATTCCTCTCCCGCGACAGCAATGGTTATAGTTATGCTAATACACTTCAAGTACTTAATTTACGTACTTTACATGACAGAAGACATCAACTTGATGCAATTTTTGTCATTAATGTTTTATTATGTTCTAAATCCTGTCCGTCTACCTTAGACATTATTGGTCTACGAGTTCCCACTCGAAACCTCCGAGACTTTTCTTTGTTTTATGTTAGCTTATATTATAAAAACTGTCCCTCCGGCCGGTGTGTTATTGCGGCTAATTCTATTTGTAATAATATGGATGTTTTTAGAAGGGAATTTGTTACACTTAGTCAGATGTAATATTTTATTACATTATTTTAAGGTGTTCTTATTAATTCTTTCAGTAAGTCATTGTTTTCTCATTTATTTGTTTTGTTGTGTTTGTTTTATTTTGTCCTGTTCCTTGTCCATTGTTATTTGTGTTTGTATGCTGTGCTGTTTCTGTAATTGGCCATCTGGCTGTTGACTCGGCACATTAATAAACCAGAATTTAATTGAATTGAATTGAAAAGATAATAGTCTATTAATAGTCTAGTAGAATAGATATAGGTCTGTAATTATTAATTTCTTGTCTATTACCGTTTTTATAAGCAGGCCTAATTTTCGCAATTTTCATCAAATTAGGAAAAGAGCCCTGATTTACGGATTCATTGCAAATAAAACTTAATGGTTTTTTAATACATTGAATACATTCCTTTACTAAAAATTCTGTGATTTCATCAAACCCTGCTGATTTCTTGCCTCTTAATTTAGATACAACTGTTACTGTTTCCTCTTCATGGACTGGTAAAAGAAACATGGAACTGTGGTTGTATTTCACTGATACTTGTGAAAATTGATCCCTCTTATTACTCCTATTTTGCTGTACAAGTTCTTCAACCTTATCAATAAAGTATGGACTCAATGCCTCTGCAACTTTCTGAGGGTGAGTTACTTTTTCCAAATCTTTTTGTAACCAAATATCCTGATATGATTTCTCTGACATTCCCAGTTTTCTATTAATTAACTGCCACATTGTTTTAGTTGGTTTTATTGCACGTGATATCAACATATCATTATGCCTTTGTTTAGCTTTTAAAATAACTCATTTATGTATTTTGCAGTATGTTTTAATACAGTGTGTCCACAAAGTTCCTTCGGGGTTTTGAAAAATTGTGGCGCGCAAACAAATTGAGCTAGCCACATGCGGTTTGCGGCAGATTACAGTGAAACTCTGGAAGTTTTTTTTGCCGCCAACAGATGGCATAAGCGGCCATCTTTACGTAGCTCAGTCAGTTGTTTGTGAAATGGCGAGTGTGCAGGAACGCGCGTTGTGTGGGATGGCTTTTTGAGACAAAAATCAGTCACCCAGACTCGACGACATTACCGCACACAGTTCAATAAGCAACCTCCGAGTGACAATGCAATAAGAGACTGGCAACGGCGTTTCCTAGAAACTGGTAGCGTCCATGATCGCAAGAGAAGTGGCAGACCGGGTGTAAGCGATGAATGTGTGGAAAGAATCCGTGAATCGTTTGTACGAAGCCCTACAAAATCCACACGGCGAGCTTCGCGTGAATTGTTAGTCCCACGTTCAACGGAACACAAAGTGCTACATAAGGGGTTGAGGTTATGTGCATACAAGGTCCAGTTAGTGCAACAGTTGAAACCTGGTGATGGCATAGCACGTCAACATTTCGCAGAAGAAATGCTCGACCGCATTGACGATGATGTGGACTTATTGAAAAAAATCATGTTCACAGACGAGGCAACATTTAAAAACAAAACTGAGGTAATGAGAATCTCAAGGCAACCATCCACAATAAAAATTATGATAGATCAAAAGCAATTGGAGAATGTGGAATATTTCAATTATTTGGGTAGCATGATAACAAATGATGCAAGGTGTACACATGAAATGAAATCGAGAATTGCCATGGCAACATCAGCATTCAACAAGAAGAAGAATCTTTTCACCAGCACACTTGACTTAAATTTAAGGAAGAAACTAGTAAAGTGCTACATTTGGAGCATAGCTTTGTATGGTGCTGAAATATGGACACTTCGGAAAATAGATCAGAAGTATCTGGAAAATTTTGAAATGTGGTGCTGCAGAAGAATGGAGAAGATCAGTTGGACCGATCATGTGAGAAATGAAGAAGTATTACACAGAGTCAAGGAGGAGAGGAATATTCTACATACAATAAAAAGAAGAGAGGCTAACTGGATTGGTCACATCTAGTGTAGAAACTGCCTTCTAAAACACGTGATTGAAGGGAAGTTAGAGGGAAGGGTAGAAATGACGGGAAGACGAGGAAGAAGGAGTAAGCAGCTACTGGGTGACCTTAAGGAAAAGAGATTGAAATTGAAAGAGGAAGCATTAGATCGCACTCTGTGGAAAACTCACTTTGGAAGAGGCTACGGACCTGTCGTAAGACAGACTACAGAATGAATGAGCACTAGAAGGAGGTGGGTGATCATTTTCATGCCCTGGCCAAATTAAGCCCAGAATACAACACTTATACTAATTTGATAGGAGGCTGAATGGGCACCAGAATTGGTGTGAATGTTGTGAAGGTGAGAATACCTGTGCATCTGCAAAAGTCCAGCTCTTGATTACTATACAGGTAGCTCTTGGCCCTTGTTTTACATCCTAGTTTTTTTTCGTAGAGAATGGACATAAATTAAAAGTGACATTTCTGTAAGAAGTAATGGAATAGGTAGGGGTTAGGAGCAATCATACCAGTTCATGTGCAGTATGTGTACATATACTTATTATATTAATATTTTGTTACTGATATTCATATAGAAATAAACAATTGGTGTTCATGTTAGCTAGTATAAATTGGAAAAGAATTTGAAACAACTAGTGTACACGTGTCACGGGTGGTACGTAGATGTTGCATATTGTTGTCACAAGTGTTTTGTCACGATGAAATGCACTCTTACAGGCATTACTATTGAGTCACGTTGTTACCACTGTTAACAGTATTGCTGTGGTTATTGATTATCATGTCAGTTCCCTCCCCCCTCAATTGGGTGTTTCATCATAGCATTTGTAGTTAAGGAAAAAAATTTAAATGAAGGCAGATAAACAAACAACAAAATGCCAGTCTGAACATAACCCCGAGCGCACAGTTACTGACGGAATTTATAGTAATGCACTGCCTCCCAGTTTTGTTCTATGCCACAAGTGTCACACTCTTGGCAGCATCCTAGTGCACAGCCGGTCAAAGGACTTTAAACCAAACATGAGAGGGCATGAATTAAGAAGTAGTTTAATTTGCAGTGGGCATTAAAGCAAGAGGGCATAAAATAAATGGACATAGAACAAGGGCTACCCATACTGAGGGAGCTGTCCCCTCACCTGTGTATGTTAGTGAAAGTATGTGTGTATATTTTTGTGAACTTTATTTCCAGATTTCTAATCACTTCAGTTCTGTAATGTATGAATAGGAAATTTATGCATGCATTAACCCTGAATGTTGTGTGTTGAACAGGTAACTCTACTAAACTTCATGATTACCCCACAAGGACTTGAGGACCAGCTGTTAGGCATTGTAGTGGCAAAAGAGCGACCTGATCTAGAAGAGAAAAAGAATGAACTCATAATTGAAAGTGCCAATAACAAGAGGCAGCTCAAGGGTATCGAAGACAAAATTCTGGAAATTCTGTCTACATCTAAGAGAAATATACTAGAGGATGAAACAGCAATACAGATCTTGTCTTCATCAAAAGTGAGTGTGGTGTAATTGAATTAACCTAAATTGAAATAATGTTTTTTATAGTCATTTTCAACCAAACAAAGTCACAGAACAAAGATCCCACCCTTTTTTTTTAGAATACTACAGGTATGTTTACAGAATAAGGTAACAAACACTCTGATGCCAAAAACTTTATTCTGACTTTGGTGTATATGTTACAGTTAGGACCCGAAATCCGTTAAAACCCGATCTTACTAGGTAAAACTGGGTCCAACAAAGCCTTTTTGTTAATACTGCTTTTAACTAGTTACTTCTAGAAGTAACAAAATGCGGTCGACAATATTAGTATGCACTAAAAATCCTTTAGTTAATTCCCGTAGTGACTGGTTGAAAACAGTTTTGACTGAAATGTAAAATACACAGGGCACCAAATGTCAGAAAAATATCAGTCAACTGGTAGGGAACCTCTTCAGCCCTCTTGCTTTGCAGTGCTTGCAGTAAGACAAACTTAGTCAAATGGTCCTGATAAACCATAATGAATTTGAACTCGTGGTCAGCCTGAGATTGCATGTCAATGAGGTCAAACTGGCAGCGGCTGTTCATTTCTGAATGAAGAATGGGTTTGCTAACCAAGCCTTTCTTTTTCTGTTGGCAGGTTTCGCACATTGATAAGAAAATATTTATCATTTCAGTTGTTACATTGGCATATTTCCTTGAAGTTTCCATTTTCAGTCTGTCTTGACCTCCATGTTCTACAGCTAAATGAGCAGCTTTGTTAACATTGTAGATTTCCTCGGCTGGTAAATAGTATTGCATGGTTTCACCTCTTGAGACCAACTTTATCATTTCACCAATTTCGAGACCATGAAATCTTTTGATCATCGGTATTACAAAGGTGTCTTCTTCATGGCAGATTTTGCTGCTTCAACCTTCCCCAAAAGCTGATTGTAAGCATCTCTTGTCCTTACATTGTAGTGACTCTCTTTACCTTTGTCTGAATCAAGTAATTTCTCCACAAAACACACTTTCCACCTTTTCCCCCAATCCTCCTCACATTGCTGTTCATCACTCATGTTGTACAAAGATCGAAAAATGCGTGATAAACACTGTAAACAATGAATTTTGAGTTACGTACACTGGTCGACCACAAACAGTAAACTGAGACAAGTAAGTAAACAACTCGGGGAACAGACTACATTCCAACAGTGCAGGTCTCAGCCTGCATAACACTTTTAACTGACTTATTTCAGTATAAATACTAGTTCTGCCTACTCAAAACCGTAAATACATTCATTCCTTATCTATTTTCGGTTATTACTAGATTTTCTAACAGACTGTCAATTCTAGAAGTAACTAGTTAAAAGTAGTATTGAGGAAAGGGCTTTGTTGGAACTAGTTTTACCAAGTAGGATCGGGTTTTAATGGATTTTGGGTTCTAACTGTAACATACATATTTATGTGGCACATGTTTGACATTTAAACATTTATCCCACTCTGGCACCAAGACTTGTTCCCTGGCAGAGAGGAAATCAGTGTCAAGTTTTTGCAGCCAGGACATGACAACTTGCTTTATATTGGGGTTTGGTGCAAATGGCTTGCACAGCCAGTTGCTTCTTAAGGCATCCAAAGGGATTGAAAACAGTGGACCCCATACTGCCAGCCAGGCTTGTGACTGGTTTCAACACTATGGGCAGGAAGTTACGGACCACCCTCCCTACATCAGTGATTTCCATCTCTTTGGGCTCCTTAAGAAACACCTGACTGAGAAGCAATTTGCAGCAGATGCCAGTGTGGAGAAACCTGTCAGTTCCTGCTTGTAGACTCTTGACACCAATCTCTTCTGTCCCTGGATGCCAGCCATGGTGCTGCAGTGGGACAAGTACTTAACTTGTGGTGGTCACTACATAGAGGTCTGATGTGCCATGTGTACCCATGTGCCATGTATACACTGAAGTAAGAATAAAGTTTTTGATATCGGAGTATGTTGCCTCCTCTCTCTCTCTCTTAAATAACTTCTGTCATCTTTAGCCTGCAATAATAACAGCATTATGTGAAACTTGAGAAAGCCCCATATTTGCTTTGCTTATGCCACCCAGTTTTAGAAAATGTCTTTATTATTCTGCTTAGTATCTGGTAGCCAAAGCCTTTCTTAATCTTTTATGTCTTATTTCAAGGAGCGTGAAGAAATATGCATGTGTGTGTGTGTGTGTCACCTCCACTTACATATGATCATAACCCATCCAGCAACCCTTCTATGAAAGAAAAGGAGGGGGGTGGTGTTTAGGGAAAACAAGAGGAATATGCTTCCAAGTTTGAGCATAATGACTATGATTCCGAAGCCAGAAAAGAGAAACAGGATTGTTTGCCTCTCCTGATTCCAATCAAAACCTTAATCTCAACCTCTAGAGGCACTTAACCAAACAGGCCCTTGCCATATATTCAGTATATGCTGCAACAGCATTGGCAGCAGCAACAGCAGTAGTAGTAGTAGTAGTAGTACGAGGACAAACAGGAGGAGGACAGTAAAAAACAAGACTGAAAAGATGCAGTCTGCGCTATGTAACATGGTGTCTCCACATACATAATTTGCACCCACATGATTCTAGCTGTTCCTCCTACTCCCTTGTGGGAGTGTGCTTTTGAAATGATCAAAATAACCATTCAGATTTTGTGAGAGCCTCTGATATCAATTTTCTTTAAAATTCATGTAGCTATTGTCAGCTTCAAACATAAATACATATACATAATTCCTCTCATACAAAGGCCTACCTACTCTATGCACAACACACAAGTGATGCATAATATTTATTTTCTGTACATGATATGTATATCCCAAACATTGAAAGTTAACTCTTTTTCAGTTTTGTGCATCTTAATCCTGTAATACTGTAATCAAAAATATACAAAGAGAAATACAGTGAAACTCGCTTAACACGTCCTCATTCAAGAAGTTTTCCCAGGAAAGATGTCAGGATAAAAAAGCCCCAGAATTCTCACATCTGTCCTGCAAAGGAGCGCATTGTGATTGCAAATGTTTCATACTTTAATTCCAGTAATTTGAAGCATTCTGTGCACAAAATTTATGTACTCATACATTTTTGTGTACACTTTACTTTGTGTGCGTGTGTGTTAGTTTTCATCCTGTAGGGCGATTACGGTAATTATTGAACATGTAATCAACATGGCTAATGCTACTCATCAAGAACCTGTGTGCTAGCAAGTTGTTATCGTGATGTGTTTAACATCACGATGTTGGATACATAAGCCATCGAAATACTTGAACGCATCTCCATTACACCATGTAGCCACGTGGTTTTTAATCCAAAACTTTTGATGGTTGTCCTCACTACATTTTTTTTTCTTTTATTTTGTAAAACACTTCCTTTAACATGGCCAAATCACGAGTGGGTATGAAAAGCAACCACTCTCAATATCTAAAAACTGAACATAGTAAAACTTGGATGGTCGATCTTTTGAATGTCCCTCACACCACCATCACTGAAGAACTAGGCTTTCCTGTGAAAAAGGTTACTAACAAAATGCTTTGTCAGATACAGGTGAGACTGCATTAAGACTGCTGAAAGTTACAAAAATTCGGCATACGTATGTAATAATTTCTTAAGAAATAAAAAGTGTAACTTTTCAGGCTACCCTTGTAAGAAGTTTTCGACTTAATTAGCCAGATTTTTTGGGTTTTCGCAGAAACGTCTTAAGAGAGTTTCACGGTAGTGTGGAATTTGTAATAAGAAATGGCTAAATGTTCTTTTTATGGTTATTTAGCTCTTGTCTGAGGAGATTCAAGCCAAGCAGGAAGTAGCGGCACAGATGGAGAAGGAAATCGATGGGGCCAGAAATGAATATAAGCCTGTGTCCAAACATTCAACTGTGTTATTTTTCTGCATTTCTGAATTGACAAACATAGAACCCGTGTATCAGTATTCCCTTACATGGTTCTTACATCTGTACAGCCAAGTAAGTTGTGCAGGGAATGGTGTATTAGAATTATGTCTTGGCACTAATGTAGACATCTAAGACACTCTCTGTCTGTGTGGGAAGCAATGTAGGTGAATTAGATACAAAATACAACAATCTTCTGTCATATCTATACTCTTACAACAATCAATAATCACAAACCCAGGGACATGTAAAAGAAATTTTCAAAATACAAGAAGAAAAATTACAATAACATAAGGATATACAGTGAAACCTCTATCCATCATTCCCTTTACCGTCGTTTTCCCACATGTATCGTCTGCCTTATTTGGTCCCGAAATTAGCCCCATATGAATAACACTATTTTTTCCCGCCTCCATCGTTCCTCGAACTGTCGTTTTCCCGCATCAATCATTGAAAAATCACGGTCCTGACGCAACATTTTCCCGCATTGATAGTTTTTTTTAAATTTGAAGCGATGGTTTAGTGCGCTGCGCGTGCGTGTATTGCTTTCTTAGTGCCACCTGGATTGGCTTCATCAAAAAGTATGGAAGTGCATTCCATATACTTTGCTCTCCATTCTTTTCTTTGGACTAGATGAAGACTTGGTAACACTGTTGTGGAGCTTTACTTCATTGCAAGTGGTTCTGTGCGTTCTGGTGTGCTTCATAGTTTCATACGTTACCCTGGTTTAACCATTTCCATCGTTTATTATCCTTTTCCTATAATATTTTATTTTTATTATTAATTCATTCCTGTTTTTATTACTTCATTATATGTTATTCCTGTTATTTATTTTGAAATCCGTGGACCATGTCCCAACTTAAAAGCAAGTGAGAACTCTGCACGAGCGATTGAAAATAGTAGAAGAAGTGGAGAAGAATCCTGGAGAGAAACGTGTCGACATTGCCAAACGCCTTGGGTTGGCTCCAAGCACACTAAACTCCATATTCGCAAAGAAGGACGAAATCCGAGAGCAGACAGAAAAATGTGGTAATGCCAGTAAGAAGAGGAAAATAGGTAGGGAGTCGACATTCGCCGAGTTGGAAAGTGTACTCTTCACGTGGTACCAGCAGGCAAGGGCGTCGAATATTCCAATTGATGGAACCATTCTTCGTGGAAAGGCGAAGATGATTGCAGCGCAGCTGAATATAGAAAATTTCACTGCATTCAACGGCTGGATAGCGAGGTTTAAGGACCGGCATGGCCTAGTATACAAGAAGTTAGTCAGAGAAAGTGCGGCAGTGGACAGTGAAAGCATGGTAGCGTGGCTGGAAAGACTGCCATCTTTGTTGGAGGGCTACGAACAACATGATATTTACAACGCGGATGAGACGGGGCTCTTCTACAACTTGCTTCCTGATAGAACGTTGGCTCTCAACGGAGAGTCTTGTCATGGAGGGAAAAACTGTAAAGACAGACTTACTGTTTTCCTTTGTGTTAACAGTGATGGAAGTGACAAACAAGTGCCGATTGTTATCGGAAAATCACCGAAACCGCGATGTTCCAAGAATGTAAAAAAATTACCCACCAAGTACCACACGAACAATAAAGC
This sequence comes from Reticulitermes speratus, assembly GCA_021186555.1. Lineage (NCBI taxonomy): Eukaryota > Metazoa > Arthropoda > Insecta > Blattodea > Rhinotermitidae > Reticulitermes > Reticulitermes speratus. Next base: position 13,368,241 of record JAJKFL010000005.1, on the reverse strand, counting down.
GTGGATGACCACAGACATTTTTTCTTCATTTCTGCGTTCATTAGACACAAGTATGGGTGCGCAAAACAGGAACATTCTCCTCTTTGTGGACAATTGTGCCACACATCCAAAGGATACGTCGTTTCTAAGAAATGTAAAAGTCATATGGTACCCGACAAATTGTAGAAGTGTGCTCCAGCCCCTTGATTTAGGGGTAAGAAAGTGTTATAAGCAGCTTTATAAAAAATGCCTCATGCAAACAGCTGTTTGCTTAATGGATGCAGGCAAAGATACAAAAAAGAAGATAAACGTGTTGGAAGCTTTGCACTACACTGTGGCAGCCTTGCAAGAAGTAACCCAGCAGACAATCGAAAATTGTTTTCGGAAAGCTGGTTACGTGCAGGGACAATCTTCAGGTGATAGTGATGTCATACTGACCAACGATGACAACAATTTCCGACAAGACTGGGCAAATTTCAGTGGCATGAACAAAGATAAATTCGAGGACTACGTCTCTGTGGACAGTCACGGGGTAACCTGTGGTGTAGAAACAGTGCAGGAGCTGTGCGTGAGCCTCGTGGCGTCCGGGAGTGTGGAGGGGGAAGAAGGAGAAGAAGAAGCTGGCGAACCCGAAGTTGTGCCGAGCTTTGATGAGAAGCATGAAGCGCTGATGAAAGTAAAATCTTTCTTTTATGCGCACAGCATGAGTGACAGTGATCGTGAAAGTGTTCTAGGCCTTGAAAAATCGTACTTTGAATTGAGGAGTAAAGTTTGCACAAAACAAACGTCAATGAAAGATTTTCTCAGCAAGAAGTATTAATAATGATTAAATTGTTCTTATCTATAATTTTTAATGGTTTTCCGGTACTATCGTTTTCCCGTATGTATCGTTTTTGTTTTCGGCCCCCCTGAAAAACGATGGATAGAGGTTTCACTGTATTGGATAAATGTTTGCATAAACTTAACTTACAGAACAGCAACACAGGCCAAACTGAAAGAATAGATACGCATGACCACAAATGCTGATTATTATCTTTACCAACTACAGCAAGAGACTTCATCTACCAAGTGTGAATTAATATTTCTCCAGCTGACCGAGTTGGATCCAGTGGTAATGCTTCTGGCATGTGTTTTGAAGGTGCCTGATTCAAATGTTGACTGGGAATCCAACTAGCCTAATGAATTTCATATTATACATACCGTGCATTTCATTAATTAGTTAACAATTACATACCAACAAATGCACTACACTGCTTTTATGAATTCAGTACCTACATATGTTTCGGCACTTTTGTGCCATCCTCAGGGTTGCCGTCGAAAGTTCACAATCCTAATGCATCGGGTTCACTTTCACAATATGTAACTCTTGCAAGTTACCATCACTGCACTTCACTGTTCGTAGTAATTGGTTCTTCTTTTATGTTATTGAAATTGAATCATTTAAGATTTTGGTTGTCGCGGTATAGAATACTAAAAGTTGTTAAAATTTATTAAAATTGTTTTTTGACACCTTGCTATGTATATTGGTTTTGCGATTGGTTTAACATACCTTATGCTTAAGGTATGTTACAATATAATTCTGCTTACTTGAGTTTATTGGTATATATTATAACAATTTATACATATTTATTTTACAGGACAGGATCAATATTGATCGCAAAACCAATATACTTAGCCAGGTGTCAAAAAACAATTTTAATAAATTTTAACAACTTTTAGTATTCTATACCGCGACAACCAAAATCTTAAATGATTCAATTTTAATAACATGAAAGAAGAAGAACCAATTACTACGAACAGTGAAATGCAGTGATGGTAACTTGCAAGAGTTACATATTGTGAAAGTGAACCCGATGCATTAGGATTGTGAACTTTTGACGGCAACCCTGAGGATGGCACAAAAGTGCCGAAACATATGTAGGTACTGAAATCATAAAAACGGTGTAGTGCATTCGTTGGTATGTAATTATTAACTAGCCTAATGAATGTTATTCTTGATTTGCCTCAGTCCCTTCAGGCAAATGCCAGGGTAATACTATAAATTACATCATCATTTTTTGTTAACCACTCAGTCAATGCCATATAGTCTGAGGTACTGATAGTTTTGTCATGTAAAAAACATGAGTGAAAAACACTGTTCCTATGCTCCATTCCCACGTAGCTTGTAACCCTGTTATATGCACGTATGTATTAGAACTTTCCTAGATCAGTGGTGGTGGTGTCATCAACTTATGAAACTAGCACCTCAGTTTATTATTTGCTTCTTCTTCACTTTATTTCCTTATCTAGGTAAGTCCTTATTGCATCCCATCTGTCATTTTCAATTGTTGCTTTTTGTTTTTAGTCAATCAGTAGCAGTGCGAAGTCTCCTGTTCTAAGTGAACGATTGGAGAGTCTCAACAACCACTTCACTGATAGTATTTACCGAAATGTATGCAGATCTCTTTATGAAAAGGATAAACTTATATTTTCCTTTCTACTGTGCATAGGAATTCTTCGTGCAAAGGTACGACACTTACATTAACATGATTAATTTAACATTTAGTAATTTTCAGTTTCAGTTTTTCACTTTTGATGGATGACAGAGTAAGAATAGTTTCTCAAATGTGGATATATGGATATTAAATTCACAATGTACCTGCTGAACATTAGTGTTAAATTTTGAAGGTAAGGGATCTATGGGACATATTTGAAGAAGATAATTCAACCAAGTACTAGAAGATATTAAAAAAGGTAGGAAAGAGCTGGCAATAAATGAGAGATGAAAGATTTAAGCAGATATTCATTCATTCATTTATTTCACATTCAGAAATCCAAATCAGGCAACCCAGCCTTTGGATATGGAACAAGTCAAAACATAACAGCAAAACACAATACAAGCAATAGAAGTCACAAAATACAATACATGCAATACAGATCACAAAAATACAATACAGAACAATCACACACACAAAACACTATTCCCAAGAGAACAATTGAGTGTATCACCCTAGAAAACACAAAACATGTATAAAATGTATATAGTCTTATTCCGACAAATGTACACTTTATTATGTCCTATTTAGTACATGATTATGTCAATAAATAGTCAACATGTTTCGAACTGTATCAGTTCATTATCAGGACTCTTTTATCATTACACCAGCTAAATGATACTCATTAAAATAAATAAAATGTCTTCAACTATATTGGGTATATGGCCACTGAAAATATTAAAACAATTTTAAGTTACATTATTTAAGTAACAATCAGTATTATAAAATGATTACATTTGGTAGTACGACTGTTGAAGTGTTACACTGTACATACCTGCATCTGCTGTTACGTGTTAACTACTGGCTTGTGGAAGGTGTACTAATCTTATGGTGTCCTAACGGGGGTTTATGTAGGTCAATGTCATGCAGTAGAAAGATGACTCTGAAGGTTGTAAACAAAAGTGAATATGGGATTGTATTCTCCCGGATTTTGTTCTGGTACTAGTTTTTTGTTGTGTGCATTTATTGAATGTAAAACTGTTCCAAGGAGTTCATATGCGGTCCTTTATTTACTTGTTTGAGTAGAGACATGTTGTTATTAATACCAATTGTATTAATAACAACAACTAGTACCAGAACAAAACCTGGGAGAATGCAATCCCATATTCAGTTTTGTTTACAACCTTCAGAGTCGTCTTTCTACTGCATGACATTGACCTATATAAACCCCCGTTCGGACATCGTAAGATTAGTACACCTTCCACATGCAAATAGTGAACATGTAACAGCAGATGCAGGTATGTACAGTGTAACACTTCAACAGTCGTACTACCAAATTTAATCATTTTATAATACTGATTGTTACTTAAATAATGTAACTTAAATTGTTTTAATATTTTCAGTGGCCATATACCCAACATAGTTGAAGACATTTTATCCATTTTATCTATTTTAATGAGTATCATTTAGCTGGTGTAATGATAAAGAGTCCTGATGATGAACTGATACAGTTCGAAACATGTCGACTATTTATTGACATAATCATGTATTAAATAGGACATAATAAAATGTACATTTGTCGGAATAAGACTATATACATTAAAAATGTATGGTAAAAATGACATAAAGTTTATGTATAAAATGCTCATCCTCGGGATCCAACTAACCAAATGAACACATCACAAGTCAAACAAACAATGTATATAAATAGAATATAAAAGTCAATTAATTAATTTTGTAATCAAAGTATTCTGCTAAAGTATAAAAAGAATGAATTTGTAGGAAATCCCTAAGAGCTGCTTTAAAATGTTTAATATTATGTGATAGTTTCCTTATTTCGGAGGGAAGATTAATATACACCCTGATGCCAAAATAGCAAGGTCCGTTCTGATAAATTGTTAACTGAGATGATGGTTGAAAAAGATTAGAGTTGTTCCTAGTTTGAATGTTATGTACTTCAGAATTTTCCTTAAATAAATGTTTATTGTTAGCAACAAATAGGGCTAAAAAAATATATTTAGTTGTTAAAGGTAATATTTTTAAAACTTTAAAAAGTTCTCTACAAGAATCTCTAGGTCTGGCTCCCATTATTATTCTGATGATTCTCTTTTGTAGCTTAAAGATATTTCCACTATGTGAGGAATTTCCCCAAAATATTAGCCCATAAGTCATAATGGAGTGGAAGTATGCATAATAGATCATCTTTAGGGTATCTCATGATAAAAACGGTTTGATCACTCTAGCTATAAAACAGGCCTGGGTTAATTTAGGAACAATATCAACATGATTTTTCCAGGACAATGTGTTATCAATTATGATTCCTAGAAATTTTAGATTAAGAGGTGCTTGATATTATTTTGTTGTTGTTAGTAATATTCATTTCGTTAAGAGAGTTATTTTTAGTTTGAAATTTCATGAAATAAATTTTATCGAAATTTAAGGAAAGTAAATTTGCACTGAACCATTCATTCATATTTTTAAAAACCATATTAATATTTCGTTCAAAATAAAAAAAAATTGGGACTGTTGACAGTTACACTTGTGTCATCCGCAAATAGTATTGTTTTAAGGTTAACATTTGAATTCATATTAATTGTGACTTTAGGTATATTGTTTATGTACAGTAAAAATAGTAGCGGTCCTAGTATTGATCCCTGTGGTACACCATGCTTAACAGTACCCCAATTAGAAGCAACATTATTGTTAGAACATTTATCATTAAGTATCACTGTCTGATATCTGTTCTCAAGATAGGATTTAATTAAAATGTACATATTGTCATTTATTCCATAAAATTATAATTTAGATAATACAATATTATGGTTAACACAATGAAAAGTTTTTTCTAAATCGAAGAATATACCTCCAACTTTTCTTTTGTTGTTTAAAGCTTCTAATATTTCGTTAATTAAATTGTAAGTAGCCTTTTCTGTTGACAATTTAGATCGAAAACCAAACCGTTTACTAAAATATTGTTATTGGCTACATGTGTTAATATTCTTCTATATATTACCTTCTCAAACACCTTAGAAAATGAGGTTAGTAATGAAATTGGTCTGTAATTGGCTAAATTTTCCCTATCACCCTTTTTAAACATAGGCCTTATAACTGAGTATTTTAATCGTGCAGGGAAGATTCCAGATGATATGGCTTTATTACTCGTACAAATGTAACATAAAGGGAACTAATACAGGGAGCACTAATTTTTAAGATCTTCATTGAAATCTCATCATATCCATGTGAATTTTTTAATGGTGGAGAATTAATAATCCTTTCACTTTCTTTTGATGATGTATAGTTAAATTTAATTTTTGGAAATGAGTTTCTAAATATTTGTGTTAAATAATGTATTGGATTTTTAATCTTATTTGTGTCAGTTTTGTTATTATTGCAAATGCTGTAAGTAATTTTTTCAGCAGTCATTAAGAAGTAATTATTAAATAAATCTGGGTTGGCTTCACAGGTATCGAAACTATCACTTTTCATCATTTTTCTCCCTGTTTCAGATTTTATGATATTCCACATTGTTTTTATTTTATTGTGAGAATTCATGATTTGTTTATTATAACTAGATCTTTTAGCCTCTCTAATCACATTGGTCAAAATCTTGCTGTATAATTTATAGTATTGTTTTAAATCTGTGTCACTGTTACTCTTAGTCAGTAAATAGAGGTCTCTTTTCCATTTACAAGATATTCTTGTGCCCTTGGTTATCCAAGATTTTGTGTTAGATCTCTCACAAAAATTTTTTTCAGGAAAGCAGGAATGTAATAGGGGAGATTGGAGAGTTTTTGTCTATGAACTCATACAAAATGGAAATCTTGCTAAAAGAAGAAGAATGTTTGAGCTAATACTTCATAGATTGATTCTTTGTACAACCTCCATGTATGAAACAGATTTATTCTTTAGTGAGGGAAAAGAGTTAATCATAAAACTCTGATTTGTTTTATTCTATGTCAGTAAGTTACTACGTGGCCAATAGTCCATAGATGTAAAAACTGTTCCTCACTATACACCAGGTGGACTGACATTCCAGTTTTGTAACAGATGTGAATAAGGCACGCTTTTGAGTTTATTATCAAATGGCTCGCATTACACGACAGTGCATCAAATTCTGTTTAAAAATTGAAAGGTTATCCACAAAAGTGTATGAAATGCTGAAATATACTTTCGAAGAATAACTCTTATGAGATCTTCGGTTTTGGGGATGTTACACAGCTTAGATTGGTAGTTAGTTACCAGCATTTTGGGACATCTTATCAGTCCTATCTTCAAGCGTCAAGCAGTCCAAGGTGGGACCTATAGGCTATTCCGAAATGTTGGTAACTAACTACCGATCTATGCTACATGAACATCCCGGAAAGATGAAGACCTCATTTGCACTGTGACGGCAGCTTCAGATCATGCAAGAAACTCTTATCTTGCCATCTGATGACATTTGAGTTGTTTGGTCAATTTAAAACGTGCCAAATTTTTATGAAAATGATCCAGGCCTGGCTGCCCATCCATGACGAATGTTTTTGAGATCATGACCAAATTCGTAATAACTGACTGTCAATTCACTGTTTCATTAGGATGTATGGAAACGTCTGAAAAGTAGATTTGATAGATGGCTTGAGAAATTTAAGTTGGGTTAATGCACTGACTTTCTGTAGGAGAATGCTTTACCAGGTACACTATTCCACTGGTTTCTAACTAGCTCATTCACCAAGTAGAGCCCATAGTGATTCTTCTTTTCCCCCAAATTGAGAAAGATGCAAAAAGAGAAAGAAGTTTTGGAAATTGCGAGAGATAATTCAAAGTTTGACATGGAAACTGAATAACATTATGAAAGGAAAGTACCAGAAATGCTTCAGTATGAGTGGCAAGACTACGGGATTCATTGAGTTAAGGAAGAAGGACAATTAAATTAAGTCTTCTTGGATGTTACACAACATGAACTGGATTTTGGAAGCAGTTCACTCATATGAAACATCTGTACATATTTACAAGTCATTACAGCGTAACATTGCAGATGACTTCATCTTCATCAATACCAGGGTGAAAACCTCAGGTCTTGCAAGAAAGAGAATACTTTGAAGGGAATACATCTGATGAAGAGGTGTAACTTAATATGGTAGTTTTCGTAGATGTGTCACTATGTACATGCTCGTAGTCTGATACATCGTGGCTGCGTACCATACTTCACCACCATAAGATTCTGACACAAGTATGACGTAGATTTTATAAACAGAGAATATCAGTCACACATTATCATAATCTGTTCTATATTAATAATTCTGCATGTTTTTTAAGTTATTGTGCCAGTCCATAGAGTAGAATCATTTTTGAAGAGCTGTTAGTTTCTTTTATGAAACCCAAAGGTTCATTACTCTGTTGGCAAGGACCCACCATTGCACCTTGTCCTGAGCCAGATGTATCCAGGCCACATCTTTATGCTGCGTTGCTGTAACATTCTGTTATGATGCAATGATGAATACATTCATTGGCATCACATTGTCGTGATCTATATGTATGAAGCAAATACACACACACACTTGTACCTGGGTTGGCTACAGTAATATGTTAAATTATGAAACACTGTTGCCAGTGAACTTCCTTGAATCAGTCCTTTTGTTGTCTGTGTCATTGTTTCTTGCATTGATTCCATATAATCATATTTCTTTAAAACATGACAGTATTGAATAAAACTTCTTTATTATCCATTTCTTGTATTCAGCAGCCTCAAAAAATATGTTCTAACATAATGTGACTGACTGGTGGTGTATAGCCTTAATGATTTTTATATTCCAGGCCAAGTTATGAATCGGCCTTTGGACTATGAGTATATGTAGTGTGTCTGTGAATCTCAAATAAATTTAGTTTGAGTAATAACTTGGCATTGTTAATAATTTTTTATTCATGTAAGCCATGTTTAGGCATTATATAATGTGTCTTTCCTTTTTTTCCAGAAAAAAATCGATGAGGATGAGTGGACATTTCTTCTTACTGGAGGCACAGCACTGGAAAATCCATACCCAAACCCTGCACCATCTTGGTTGTCAGATGAATCCTGGTCTGAAGTTGTTCATGCATCTAATCTGACATTGTGAGTGTTATATACAGTTTGATTTAACTTGCTGAAGTACTTTTTATTGTAATCTGTTAATGCAATGTATTCTAAAGCATATTACTTTTGCTGTCTACTCCATGGCATAGTTCAATCTGCACTCTTGTAATTTATCTTATAACTGGCACATACATTACCCACCAAGCAGACCAAACCTGATCAGTTGATACATGAGGTGTGATGCACATGTGATAATCATGTTTTCTCACTATTGTACCATCTATCAGTCATAAAACCAATCTCTGTTTTTCACTAAAAAATGTGATAAAAGTTAAGTAACCCATAGTAAATAAATTGTAAATGTATCACATCATTGCCATGTTAGTAAACTGTACTTTGCCTCTGTAGTGATTTCATGTTGTATTACACTGAGTATCTTTGGGTTTAAATATTGAACATAATACTCTGTTTCTGTTTTTTAGGCTTAAAGAACTGAAATCATCAGTGGAGACCAATGTTACTGCTTGGAAGGCATATTATGATGCTTTCAGTCCTCAAGATACCAAGTGTCCAGCACCTCTTGACACAATTCAGGATCTAAGCCTACTTGTTGTGTTACGATGTATACGTCCAGATAAGCTTGTGCATGCTGTTCAGGTACTTGATTTTCATAGTCTGTTACATTTTAAAGTAAAGTAACACAGAATTTCTTGAATACCTATCAGGTATTCAGTTAGTGTGCTACACCATGGATGTAACTAATAAGTTGAACAGTGTATGGTGTATAATTTTTAAAATGAAGGAACCAAAAGGATGCACATGGGATGATTTAAATCTTGCCTTCTATACCAGGGTCTTCAATCTGTCTCCTCAAAATAGTGATCCATAATTACATTATTTACTATTTTGGTACATTCTTGGCCTTATTAATTAAGGAATGGTGGCAAGATGGCGCATGGTATTGAGGTGCATAACTTACGCTCGGGGCAAATAGGTTGTAATCAGGATGTTCTTAGTGTTCACACATGCTTAAATTGTGTTGATTTGGAGAGTAAACTAAATTAATCTCTCATGGAATTAAGTTCTTCGCAATTGATAATCAAACTCTTATATAAGGAATTAACTGACAGTACTACGAAACAATCGTTGTTGTCTACTAAGATTTTCTCTGAGAGCTGTGTTTATGAAGATCCTGTGTTACCCAGTAAATGGACTAAGGTTGCATCAAAAGATCTATATAATTCTGACAAACCAACAAGCCTTGAAACTTGCCAAACATGCCAACCAATATCAGTTACTAATCGATATTCTACATTAGCCAATCTTTCTGACAATATGGCATGTAACGATGGAATTACTTCACCTGAGATTAAGAAGATAACTTGGCATTCTACTAATAACTACAAGAGAAGGAAGGAACATTGGAGCACTGCGAAACCATTAACCCTTAGCTTACGGAGTTATTTTCTCTAGTCGCCCTTTAAATCAAGATAAGGGGCCTACTTTACGGCACAAGCCCTGCGTAGCAGGTCTGCGGTCCCCGCGTTGGCCCTTTAAATTTTTGCGTATTTCGTTAAAAAAAATAATATTATTTGATGTAGAAGAGATAAAATAATGGAATTGCTTCCATTTTGTAGAAAATGAAACAGGCTTTTAGCAGAGCGCTTTATTAATTCAGCTTGTATCCTTGCTCCCTATATACACACAATAAAGTTCCGTATTCTTGTGAATTTGCAGTGTATGTCGTCATATTTGGGGCTGTTCGAGATATTTCTGTTACGAAACAGGCTTTTTTGCATATTGCTTTGTAAAAGCTTGTATCGTTACTGCCTAAATACACACAATAAAGTTCCATATTCTTGTGAATTTGCAGTTTATGTCGTCATATTTGGGGCTGTTCGTGACATTTCTGTTATGAAACAGGCGTTTAGCAGAGCGATTTATAAAGTCGGCTTGTATCCTTTCTGCCTAAATACACACAATAATGTTCCGTATTCGTATGAATTTGAAGTTATGTCGTCATATTTGGGGCTCTTCGAGACATCTCTGTTATGAAACAGGCTTTTAGCAAGGGCTTTATAAAATGTCAGCTTGTATCCTTACTGATATCTCGTCTCTCCTACTCAATGAACACAGTTTATTTATCTGAAGCAGGCACAAACGTAACACTAGCCTCTGCTAGCAGTCTAAACATTGGAAGGTTTTTTGGCGTCACTCATCAGGAGCATTCCACACCGCTTATAGCAAAACATAATTATATCCTGAAACAGTCTCCAACATCACAGACATACTAAACCTGTTTTTGAACCTAAAATAAAATATCAGAAGACAAAGAGAAATTCTCGCATTCAAGAAATAATTGAACGTTTTAATTTTCGGACAAATAGCGCTTAAAAATAATATAAAAGGATTTGTTTGTCGTTTTTATTAGAATAATGACAGTAGAGTTATAGTTCATTTTTGCACACGAAATTCTTCTGTCAGGAAGGTTGACGTAATTTTTCTTCGTAATGAAATAGAACTCTTTGCCTGCGATAAACACAAGGCTCTTTTAGGCTCTAGTCCAGTTTGTTTGCTTTCATTTTCTCTGGAGCTAACTACACATTAGAAAAATTTCAGATTCATGAACCATACACATTGAGCTGTAGCATTTGAACTACAAGTCTCTGTGTGAACCGCACTTTCCCCTTGACGGTATCGAGATTGATTGTTTATTTTTCTCACTAAAGCCAACTACACAGTAGGAAACTTGTGTGAATCACTACGCCTATGTCTAGCTCAGCCATAAAACCCTCGTACAAGTGAATCGCTCTTTCACCAAGCGGTTGTTTTCAGTCGACTGAAAGCAAACGAACTCACTCCACTGCAGTGCAAAACAAGTTACGTAACTTCCTTATGCTTCCAGAGCAGATCGATAAAGGCTCTTCAACATGGGTTCTTTCCTGGGGTAAAGTGGTCGGAACGTGAAGCAGGTCAAAAATGTCCTCTAACGTGGAGGAGATTGGAGATATACACTTTGCCTACCTGAATCAGGGCGTAGGCAGCAAAGTAGAGTGGGGGATTTAAATACCTTCCGGGACATATATGGCACGCACGGAAGCGTAAGGTTAATTAATCATCGTTCAAGGTTATCTGCACAACAACCATCTTCATCAGACTATCGTGAAGCAAGTAATCCAGTGAGAAATAGTTATAGTGATCTGAAACCAAACTACATTCCAATTATTGTGAATGGTCAAATTAAGTCACTCAAAAATAATGGTAGTGTCTTTGGTTTGGATGGCAAAGTGAGTTACGTACAAAACGTATTGAGGGAGTCTACAATGAAGTTGCTCATCAAGAAAAACAGTTTTTCTAATTGCCATAAGCATAAAGTGTTATTGTTAGGTAACAGTCATATAAGAGGATGTGCAGCAAATATGAAAACGTTCTTAAACGAGCAATTTGAGATATTTGGAATCGTGAAGCCAGGATCTGATTTTATGTCATTAATGAATTCAGCTAAAGGTGATATTCAGAAACTTACAAAGGATGACATCTTAATAATTTGCAGTGGGACAAGCGAACTTGAAAGAAATGATTCCAGGAATGTATTTAATTTTATTAGTAAGTTTGTAAAGGGTGTTAACCATACCAATATAATTGTATTAAGTGTTCCCTTAAGGTATGATTTAAGGGATTCTTCATGTGTGAATAGTGAAATCAAATCTTTTAATAGGAAGCTATTCAAATTTACTAAGATTTTCTCTCATGTTAGGGTACTTGAAATTGACAATTCTAGACTTTTCTCACCAAACACGGATTGCATCTAAATGGCTGAGGCAAAGAATTACTCTCAAATCAATTAGTTTCCTATGTGTATTCAGTATTGAAGGAAACTTCTGTCTACCCCATAACTCTTGGCTGGTATAATGAACAACTACAGGTTAATGTTTCCTCAACTGAGAATTGTTCCTCCCCTACATCTATCACTGGTATCATGAGGTGACAACTAATAAACAATCCAAACGTATTCTATATTACATGTTGTGTTGCTGTATGTTATGCTGTGCTTGGTTTTGTTGTATTGTAAACTAGGACGATTTCCACATCCATATGAGTTTGTACTCCCGGCAAGATTTACGGAAAATGAATAAAATGAATGAATTAAAGATGCCTGTAACGAGAAATGATGATTTTTTATGGGGAATTAACTCTGAATAAATCAAACTTGTTCAACAACAATTTACTTGAGCTAACAGAATGTTCCAGTGCATCTAATTATAATGATTTAAATGTTAACAAGAACCAAGGTCCAGAAAGAAATAACTTTATTCCTAAACTATCTAAAAAGGACTTAATGATTCTGCACCAAAATATTACAGGCCTTAACAATAATAAAATAGATGAGATTTCTATTTCCAAAGCTGCAGTCCTCCACATGCTCTCTGTTTTACAGAACATCATCTACATAATAATCAAATTGGCAGTGTTTTCTTGATGAATTACAATCTTGGTGCAAAATTTTGTAGAAATTCTTTCAAAAATGGAGGGGTATGTATTTTTATTCATGAATCTATTCAATTTACTAATGTCGGCTTAATGAAGTTTTGTAAAGAAAAAGACATGGAAATATGTGCTGTGAAAATACATCTCTCTGATTACACTATATATATTATGGCCATATATTGATCTCCTTCTGGGAATGTTGTATATTTTTTAAATAATCTTGAAACCATTCTGAATATGATTTATGAAAATTGTATTGAAAAGGTTATATGTGGAGATATCAATATAAATTATCTCAATGATTCTACATGTAAACAACTATTAGATTCCTTACTGGCCTCTTACTGTCTCTATAGCACAGTTCAATTTCCTACAAGAATTCATAATATATCCCTTTTGGCAATTGACAATATATTTATAAACAATATTAAGTTTAATAACTTTTCAATCTACCCCTTTGTGAATGGTATGTCTGATCATGATGCACAGATTATAGTAATACATACCTTAACTGTACAAAATTGTAATACATAATTACGGTATTTTTATTTTGGTTGAAAGATTGATAAATGTTCAATGATAGATTTTAATACTATACTAAGCTACGAATCCTGGGAGGATATACAGTGAAACCTCTATCCATCGTTTTTCAGGGTACCGGAAAATTTGAACGATACATACGGGAAATGATAGTACCGGGAAACCATTAAAAATTATAGATAAGAACAATTTAATGATAATTATTACTTCTTGCTGAGAAAATCTTTCATTGACGTTTGTTTTGAGCAAACTTTACTCCTCCTCAATTCAAAGTACGATTTTTCAAGCCTAAAACACTGTCACTCATGCTGTGTGCATAAAAGAAAGATCTTACTTTCATCAGCGCTTCATGCGTCTCAGCAAAGCTCAGCACAACTTCGGGTTCACCAGCTTCTTCTTCTCCTTCTTCCCGCTCCACACTCCCGGACACCACAAGGCTCACGCACAGCTCCTGCACTGTTTCTACACCACAGGTTGCCCCGTGACTGTCCACAGAGACGTAGTCCTCGAATTTATCTTTGTTCATGCCACTGAACTATTCCCAGTCTTGGCGGAAATCGTCATCGTTGGTCAATACGACGTCACTATCACCTGAAGATTGTCCCTGCACCTAACCAGCTTTCCGAAAACAATTTTCGATTGTCTGCTGGGTTACTTGTTGCAAGGCTGCCACAGTGTAGTACAAAGCTTCCAACACGTTTATCTTCTTTTTCGTATCTTTGCCTGCATCCATTAAGCAAACAGCTGTTTGCACGAGGCGTTTTCTATAAAGCTGCTTATAACACTTTATTACCCCTAAATCAAGGGGCTGGAGCACACTTGTACAATTTGCCGGGTACCGTATGACTTTTACATTTCTTAGAAACGACGTATCCTTTGGATGTGCGGCACAATTGTCCACAAAGAGGAGAATGTTCCTGTTTTGTGCACCCATACTTGCGTCTAATGAACGCAGAAACGAAGAAAAAATGTCTGTGGTCATCCACGCTTTATTGTTCGCATGGTACTTGGTGGGTAATTTTTTTACATTCTTGAAACATTGTGGTTTCGGAGATTTTCCGATAACAATCAACACTTGTTTGTCAGTTCCATCACTGTTAACACAAAGTAAAACAGTAAGTCTGTCTTTACAGTTTTTCCCTCCATGACAAGACTCTCCTTTGAGAGCCAAGGTTCTATCAGGAAGCACGTTGTAGAAGAGCCCTGTCTCATCCGCGTTGTAAATATCATGTTGTTCGTTGCCCTCCAACAAAGATGGCAGTCTTTCCAGCCACGCTTCCGTGCTTTCGCTGTCCACTGCCACACTTTCTCCGACTAACTTCTTGTATACCAGGCCATGCCGGTCCTTAAACCTCGCTATCCAGCCGTTGGATGCAGTGAAATTTTCTATATTCAGCTGCGCTGCAATCATCTTCGCCTTTCCACGAAGAATGGTTCCATCAATTGGGATATTCGACGCCCTTGCCTGCTGGTACCATGAGAAGACTACTCTTTCCAACTCGGTGAATGTCGACTCCCTACCTATTTTCCTCTTCTTACTGGCGTTACCACATTTTTCTGCCTGCTCTCGGATTTCGTCCTTCTTTGCGAATATGGAGTTTAGTGTGCTTGGAGCCAACCCAAGGCGTTTGGCAATGTCGACACGTTTCTCTCCAGGATTCTTCTCCACCTCTTCTACTATTTTCAATCGCTCGTGCAGAGTTCTCACTTGCTTTTTAGGTTGGGACATGGTCCACGGATTTCAAAATAAATAGCAGGAATAAAATATAATGAAGTAATAAAAACAGGAATGAATTAATAACAGAAATAAAATATTATAGGAAAAGGATAATAAAGGATGGAAATGATTAAACCAGGGTAACGTATGAAACTATGAAGCACACCAGAACGCACAGAACCACTTGCAATGAAGTAAAGCTCCACAACAGAGTTGCCAAGTCTTCATCCAGTCCAAAGAAAAGGATGGAGAGCAAAGAGTACAGAATGCACTCCATACTTTTTGATGGAGCCAATCCAGGTGGCACTAAGAAAGCAATGCACGCACAGCGCACTAAACCATCGCTTCAAATTTAAAAAAAAAACTATCAGTGCGGGAAAATGTTACGTCAGGACCGTGATTTTTCAACTATTGGTGCGGGAAAACGACAGTTTAAGGAACAATGGAGGCGGGAAAGAATAGTGTTATTTATATGGGGCTAATTTCGGGACCAAATAAGGCAGACGATACATGCGGGCCAACGACGGTAACGGGAACGATGGATAGAGGTTTCACTGTGTTTACTGATAAAGATGTAAATACTGTCTTTAATAATTTCTTGAATACCTACCTAAGAATTTTCTATTCTAGTTTCCCTCTTAAAAAAATCTCTTGTAGATCTTTCACCAAAGCATGGTTAACAACAGGAATTAAGACTTCATGTATTAATAAAAGGAAGCTTTTCTTAATACCAGAAATAGTAATGATCTTAATTTATTAAATTATTACAAAAGGTATTTTTGCAGGATTTTATCTGAGGTTATTGAATTAGCTAAAGAAAGTTCTATATTAGTGTACTAGTTCATTCTGCCAATAAGTCTAAAACTACTTGGAATATTATTAAAAATACCGCCAAAATGAAACCTCACACCAACAAGATATTCTCAACCAATGTAAATGGTGCTCTATCCAATAATGGACAAACCATTGCTAAGAAGTTCAACAATTACTTTATATCAGTCACTCAAAATATCCTCCTAGATAATCATACTCTTAATCATAATCTTAATATTAATAGTAACAATGAATCATCTAAGAATGGTAATCGCTTAGCTTACTTATTAAAGGCATTTAATAAATCATTTCCCAATATAAAGCTTAAATATACTTCATCTAAAGAAACAGAAGATATAACAAATTCTCTCAAAATGAAATATTCACATGGTTATGATGGAATATCAACAAAAGTTATGAAATCAAGTATTCCATATATTTCATCGTCCCTAAATTATGTATGTAATAGGCTGATATCTTCTGGTATTTTCCCAATGAGATTAAAATTCTCTGAAATCAAACCCATATTTAAAAAGGGTGACAAAAGAAATAAGCCTAACTATAGACCCATTTCTATGCTTACATCTTTATCTAAAATTTTTATTTTCAATAGATTATGTCACTATGTTAATCATAATAATATCCTAGTTCATGAACAGTTCAAATTTAGGAAAGGGTTATCTACAGATTTAGCCTCCTACAAGTTAATAAATAATATACTGTCAGCACTAAATAATAAATTATTATTTGATGGAGTCTTTTGTGACTTACAAAAGGCATTTGATTGTGTCAATCACGATATTCTTTTGTCCAAAATGGGATTTTATGGTATTTCTGGTAAAGCTAACAATTTAATCAAATCTTATTTACAAGATAGATTCCAGAGGGTGTTGATAGATCATGATTCAAGAAAATATACTTCTGAACGGAGAGCAGTCAAACGTGGAGTTCCCCAAGGCTCCATACTTGGTCCACTATTTTTCCTTCTATATGTTAATGATCTACCTAAAATCATATTCAATATATCCAACCCAATTCTATTTGCAGATGATACAAGCTTGATAATTACTAATTCTGATCTCCTGGAGTTTAAAAAAGACATACACAGTATTCTTATACAATTAAATACCTGGTTTAAAAGCAATTTGTTATCATTAAATTTGGATAAAACTCATTTTCTACAATTCCTAACTAAAAATAGTTATGAATCCGACCTTCAAATATCGTATGAAAATAAACAAATTTCTAAAATCTACAATACTAAATTTTTAGAATTAGTAATTGATAATAATTTGTCTTGGGGATTTCATATTGATGAAATTAAACTCAATAAAGCATGTTATGTAATTAGATTGGTTAAACCTTTTATATCTCTTGAAGTTCTAAGGACGATTTATTTTTCCTTGGTTCATTCAGTTATAACATATGGTTTAATATTTTGGGGTACCTCAGCCTACAGTAGTGTTATATTTAAGATTCAAAAAAGAATAGTTAAGAGTTATTATGAATTCTAATAGCAAAGAATCATGTCATGACTTATTCAAAAAATTATGTATCCTTTCTCTCCATTCCCAGTACATATTCTCTATACTACTGTTTGTTGTTAAGAATAGAGGATTATTCAAAACTAATTCTGATGTTCATAAATTTAATACAAGATCTAATGCTGATTTACATCTCCCCACAGCGAAATTAACAGTATTTCAAAAAGGAGCTTGTTATTCAGGTATCAAAATTTATAACCACCTACCGTTACATCTTAAGCAATTATCATATGACATTAATAAATTTAAATCAGCTTTAAAAAGGTTTCTTCTTACAAATTCCTTCTACACCTTGGATGAATATTATAGTTGGAAATAAATAAGGATCTTGGTTCCAGTAATGAAAGTTTTCTATATTGTTGTCTAATTACTATATTATTTATTCTGCTACAAGTGGTAAATTAAGTATTCATTATCTATAATAAGACCTAGGTTTACTGTTTTAATTTCATGTAATATTTAATCTCATGACTGGCTCTGTGTAGCCTTTACACTTAGTACACTTAGTCTTAAATTTTTATACCTAGGTAAATCAATGACATGTTCTGTATCCGATCCTTGGATTTATGGAATGTTAAATAAATAATAATAATAATAATAATAATAATTTCAGGATACAAATATATTGCTGACAAACTAATCACACTACATATGAGTATACAACATTTTACAGAGTTTAAAACTATTTTTCATTATATTTCACTAAAAGATGTACCACATTGAAATATGTTTCAAATAAAAGTTTTATATTTTAAGGGCATCTGTATTCTGAAAGAATTCAAGAAATGTGTTCATAATGGAGCATAAAACTAACTGATGTAGCATTTAATTTGGACAGTTATGCACAAGGCAAGTCAGCATGTGATGATAAATTTCTGTAACTAGGAAGAGTGAACTGATTCATCAGTTTACACAGTCAAAACCCTGAGTTGAATGATGAAATATTATGAAATTTGGGCAAAGAATGCAGCAGTTTTTTTGTCACTCTCAATATTTTTTACTTGTGGAGGAGGGTTTTTATTCTGAATTTGGGAGCATTCTGAGTCTTAACTTTGATGAGGGCAGAGAGCAGATGACTGACTGGAAATCGCTAATGATAAACAAATGGTACTTGTTACCTATGAATTTGTACAAGCAAGCTGACTCCAAAGGTGCCGTGGACCAGCTGTGATAATTTTCATCTGGGCAGTAACAGTGTTAAATTCAGGTAGGGAAATCTACCATATCCCATACTCTTTGTCTGGTCCTTATTAGATAAATCCATCACAGGTTGAACTGATAGCCCATAGTTAGGCTGGGTCATATTGAAGGGAATTAGGACAGCCAAAAGTGCTAGTGAGAGAGCTAGACAGAATCATTGGTGTTCATTTGTGTATATAATTGTAAATAGATTTGCTTACAGAGCTGATGAAGTTCAGTGCTATCACCTCTTTGCATGGGCTAAGGGCATCCATGAAAAGAGGTGGTAACCAGTAAGCCTTCACTACAGATTGACTGAGAGTGAGTCTGGCTTGTTCACATACATTGCCAAGAGTGAATGGGATAACAGTCGCATGGAGGTGGCAATGCTACTAGGATAGTAGTAAAATTAATTTCATTTGCAACAGTGGCATCTAAGCTAATTAAGGTTGTTCCAAAAGTGTGTTACAAATAGGTGTAGCTTACACGAATGGAAGTTTAATGGCACTGTTGCACCGAAACTTGGTGACGGGGTTTGAATCACTTATAACAGCCAGGAGAGCGTGCTACAGCTGTGCATGTATGAGAACCAGTGTAAGTATGCTGATTGTAACAGCCAGATGTCTTTCAAGGCTGTAGACATGTGAGAATATGAAGCAGTGGCAGGAGGAGGAGGAGGAGGAGGAAGTTGTTGTTGTTGAAACCAGTTGACTCAGTGCCCACAATTATGGCCACTGTCTTTTGGAATGCTGAAAATCTCCTGTTGGTGGACAGTGAATGCAGCTCATTACTGAAACATGCCAGACAGACTGAGGGAAGTTGTTCTATGAAAGAGACTGTGACAGCTCGACATTGTTGGAGTTTATTTGAACAGCCTGTTTTTCCTCATGTAAAATTATGTTTCCTTGCCATATGCCACCAGTATCAAAATCATAATCAAACAGCAAGTCCAGGAACAGTTTTAAAAAATGACAGAATTTTAACTCAGAATATCATTGATACTGAAGTTTATCATCATTAGTATCATAGTAATCAAGTTCTGTTTGTGTGTCTGTTAGTCTGATTGCATGATAGTTTTTATTTGATTACAAATAGGAGTCTTATCATCCTTCATTTGCCAATCCATTATTTTTAATGGGTGAACACATTAGTTAGTAATAAAATTTCAGTACTTGACAGGTGTGGAATGTAACATTGATGATGGGAAATAGAGCTCAAATTCAGTACATTTTGTCAGAGAAGTGATCTTATTATGCATATGCATAGAACATCATATTATAATTGATTAATGAATATTTTTCAGAACTACATAACACGGCACATGGGTCAGTCATATGTAGAGCCTCCACCCTTCAACTTGCTTGGCTCTTACAATAAATCAAATTGCTGCTCTCCTCTCATCTTCATTCTGTCCCCTGGTGCTGACCCAATGGCAGAGTTGCTGAAGTTTGCTGCAGACCAAGGCTATGAGGCCAGACAACTGCAAAATATATCACTTGGGCAACACCAGGTATGGCTTACAGGGAAGCCCTTTGCTACAAGACTAGCCCAGAAAATGATGGGCTGTTTGATTAAAATTGAGTAACATTTACAGATGAGGCCTTTGTGAGGAAGGAAGTAAGACAAAGGAAGTCCTGAAAGGCAAATATTTTGTATGAGTATGCCATCCTGTAATATAAAACTTCTATATATGTTATCTGTGATAGAAAATTAGCTTTGGCCATATCAAATTGTAACTGACATAATCTCATTAGTTTATATGGTTCCCTGACTTCCATACAATTCGTGAGTTTAGGCATGTTTTGTAAGTAAATAATACCGGACAGATATATCAAAAACCAATTACACAGCTGTTATAGTGCCGTCCAGTAATATTTAATATAACACCAGATTATGGCTACATGTTTTAACTTATCAAACCCCAATGCTATGTTCCCACATTTTACATTTTCTCCTGTTTTATGCACTTTTTGTACAGTTCCAGCCAACTGCCCATAAGGACATTGTTTCCTGTATTTTACACTTTCACAGATTTTACACCATTTTGGTCCAAAGAAAACATAGAATTTGAGTTATACTGTAGTCATTTTCAAGCCTATTCCATACAATTGAGTTCTATAACTTAGGTGTTATGCTTTCCATGAATCAGTGGTTTAGAGTGTTGTACAATAGAATAGAATAGAATAAAATACAAGAAGGGTGGACACCATAGTGTCCCATGTACGTTGACCATACTTGATCCTTTGTGCAGCCCTTATATTCACGTATTTAACAGCCCCACACTTTGGACAAAATGCAGTATCCTGCTAACAAGGATGTCCTTAAAGTCCCTTGGTTTTATAAAATAACAACCCAGATACCTGAACCTTAATGCAGCCAAAGCCTTGCAGTCACGAAAAATGTGTGAGGCCGTTTCAGTTGCCTGTTTGCATCTGTCACACTCGGGACTCTTTACCAGCCCCAATTTAAATAAGTGCCCTTTTAAGTGACAGTGTCCTGTTAGCAGCCCTGTCAGTATCCTTAGCTGGTTTCTACTCAAACTAAGTAATAATCCAGCTCTTTTAGCAGAGAGTCTTTTAAGAAAACCCTTAGCTTGTCTTGGTCCATGAATGGACTGCCAGTATTCTACATGTTTACTATTTGTCCATCCCCTGATCACGTCCCTGGCAATCTTGGCAGATATGCCCAGGGTAGTCTGAGGTCCTATAAATGTACGTGAGGAGCCCTGTCTAGCTAGTTTATCAGCCATTTCTTTCCCATCAATTCCAATATGTCCTGGCACCCATATCAGTTGATCCCTGATGTTCTGCCAGTCTCATGAGGGACTGATGGCAGTCCAAGGGTAGTTAAGCGCTTTGGTGGCTGCTTGACTATCAGAGAGAATATCGATATTGCTACCCTTGTAGCTATTTTTTGTATTCTCCATTATGCATGCCTTTATGGCATATATTTCCACTGGAATACCATAGTGTGGAGTCCAAGACTGAAGCTATGCCCCTTCCTTGAACTCCATTTATACACCCTGGCATCAGTGCCCTTCTTGGTCTTGGACCCATCCGAATACAAGACCAGGCCTCCTATGTTGTCTGGATTAAATCCGTTCTACCATTCATGCTTGTTAGAAAGATGAACCTTGAATAGCGTATGAAATACACATCTCGGTCTCATTCTGTCTGTCCCCATTAAAAGGACTTTTTAGAATAACCATAGTTAGTAGATCTAGGTCTCCATTGTTGATTGCACGTAAGTCTGTAGATCCCTGCCTGGGCCTCCACCTCAACTGTCACATGCAGTGGCGGGAGTCCCAGGAGGACCTCCATTGCTGCTGTTGGGGTTATCTTCATCGCCCCCATTATAGCCAAGTAGGCTAATCTCTGTAGCTTATAAGCTCCATCCTGCTGACGTTGTAGTTGACCCTCGTCCACCATACTGTTGAGCCATAGGTCAGAATGGGTATGATTATCATGATGTAAATCCAGTGTAAAACCTTGGATTACAAACCCCAGGTTTTACCAAATGTCCCTTTGCAGGTCCAGAAAGCCCTTGTTAATCACATTTTCCAGCTGTGTCTTTCATGTCGATCCCTTGACCAAAGTGAGTCCGAGGTATTTGACTTCAGTAGTCAAGTGCATTTTATGTCCAGAAAGGGTTGGTTCCTCTTGGCCCCCTAAATCTCTCTTCCTGGTGAATGGAA
The DNA here is from genome assembly GCA_021186555.1 of Reticulitermes speratus. Lineage (NCBI taxonomy): Eukaryota > Metazoa > Arthropoda > Insecta > Blattodea > Rhinotermitidae > Reticulitermes > Reticulitermes speratus. The sequence continues at coordinate 13,345,764 of JAJKFL010000005.1, read as the reverse complement.
CTGTCACCATCTTTTGTGGGCTTATAGATAACTGCACAGTGGGTTAAATTGCAAAAAAGCTGGCCAAAATTCTGACTTTTGCTGGCAACATACAATTTTTTTATTTTTAAACCGTGTTCATAAAGAACAGGGATAGCGTAGTCGGTATAGCGACTCGCTACGAGCTGGACGGTCCGGGGATCGAATCCCGGTGGGGGCGAGATGTTCGGCACCTGTCCAGACCGACCCTGGGGCCTACCCAGCCTCCTGTACAATGGGTACTGGCTCATTCCCGGGGGTAAAGCGGCTGGGGCGTGGCGTTGACCACCCACCCCCATCTAGTGCCGAGGTTAAAGAAAGAGTAGAGCTATACCTCTACTCCCCCTCTGGGCCTTCATGGCCTGTTCTGGGGTGAAATTTACCTTTATTCATAAAAGAACACAAAATATAAAAGTATTCACTCTGAATGAAACTAATTAAAAGATTCTTCGCTAGTGGCATCAGAATCATCTTCTGTGGCAGCAGCGTCGGAGCTACTCAAAACTTCCCATTCTTTCGGAACATATAATAGTTTTAATGCTTCTGGCAAATATGTTTTGGTAGCCATTTTGGACAGTTTTCTCAAACTCGAGATAAGTGGATCTGAGGAAACAAGAAGTAAATTAAAAACATTTTCATTCATTAATGATCAACACATTTTTCTCGAATGACTTCGTCTGAAGGACTTGAGATCCTTGTTTCTAGATTCCTCGGACAATTGCCCAACAGGCAAAATGGCTCCAGAAATAGTATCGGCTCCATGGACCAGTACTTTATGAACGCTGGCTGGCATGTAGAACCATGGATATGCTTGAACAAATAATTTAGCCATGTCTTTTGTATACTTGTCGAATTCTTCGGTGTTCATTTCAAATCCTGATGAAATAATCTGCAGAATTACATAGAATCTGCGAACAAGATCTTCATTGACACCAGTAATTCTAGCAGATTCTCGATAATTTTTAAAAAAAACCTTCTAGCTGTATTCCAGTCGTTTGTCGTTCCGCTTCCGCTAGGCTTAGCTTTATCGACCAGAAGACCCATTTCATTTTTGAAGAGATCTTGAATAGCTTGTTTTTTATTTTGTACCTTTCGTTGGTCTTCTTCTCCTCTTGCTTGCCATTTCTTTATTTCTAAACGGTATGAGATATGGAGCAAACATTTGAAAAACCGAATCCATGTGTGAAGTGTAGATAGCCCGAATTTGTACTTTGTTACGTCAACATTTCTTAACAATTTCATCGATACGATTCATCTGTTTTGGTGCAGCGCCACACACATAGCAAACTTGGGCAGATGTTGTTGAAGTGACCGCGTTACAAATTTTGCCATCTATCATTGTTAACACCATTTTATGACTCGCAGATATGACACTATTTTGTTCCTCCAGAGTTATCACTGTTGTTTCAAGCTTCTTTATGCTTTCTTCAACAATTGATATTTCTTCTTTTGCTAACTCAGCTGTTTCTTTCTTAAACTGCATCCGGATGGGACGACAGTACCTCACCGAGGAAGGCTTAGGATTTTGCCAAAGAATAATTTCAACTCCAGATATTTTTGTTGAATACAACTGAAGAGGAACTACAGATGTGATAAAAATATCGCTGTCACTAACACCTTCCAGTGACCGTTGCTTGTATTCGCCTTGTCCAGTGCCTCCATCGCAACCCCATTTTGAAATGAGAACGAATTCTTTCGAAGTATCATCCAGAAAAATATCTATGACATTTTTTTGAGCCATGATAATTCTTGCAGCTGTTTTATCCAGTAGGGCTTGCAGATCCACTTCTACTAAAGATTCCTGGATGAGTATTTTATCCTTAAGAGGATAACGTTCTTCTTTAGCAGCCTTAATCACGCGGTAACTTAGGTAGATGTTGCAGTTCTTTATTTCTGCCTCACTTCGAATTTTTGTCTATTGACTTTTTGTCAAATGAGCTTCAATAAACAAAGACAGTGCTTTGTCGGGAGTATACGGTACCACATTATTGTTAGCATGAGCAGCTCAAGCTTTCCTGATTCTTAACGCTCTCTTTGGAGTAGCTTCTAAGGCTTCACTGAAACATTTAGTGACATCCGTTTTACCAGCAAATGGTAGACTCATTTTAGTGGCATAGCTTAGTTCAGGAAAGCCAACAGTTTGTCGAAGTTCTTTTGATTTTCTGCGTTTGCTCCTTTCGCAGCTCTCTTCAAACGCCAGTTTTCGACGACCACGTATACCTGAAGTGCATGGCATTTCGTAATCTGTTTCATTCGGATTAGCAATAACTTTAATGTGTAAATTGATTTCTTGCTCCAACCATTCTGCGTTCTTTGACACAAAATACTGTTGGTTTCTTCTCGCATCAATCCATCTTTTCAAAAATTCACTGCAAACATGAGATGTATTCCGAAGAATTTCCCTTAATGCACTAGGATAATTTTCTTCAAGCCCAAAACAAGCTGTAAATTAATAATTAAGAATATATTAACCAAACTGACAATAACAACTGTTTGAAAATTGAAAATAAAGCAATTACTCTTTATTTAATATTGGTTTAATTTTTATAAACGAAATCTACAAATGGTACGTATGTCCTTAATTACAAACAAAAATATCTGTACGAGGTGTGGTAGAAAAGTAATGAGACTGGCAACGCTGTGCACGAACCGACAACGCTGCTGCCTCCCCCTTCATATGGCAGTTAGGTTAACCCTGCCGTAGACTCAGTACAAGTTTGAACTTGCTACAGTTGCTACGCGATTGTTGAGAGCGTCTGAAGTGAAGTTGTGTTTGTGAGGTGCGTTACGAAAATGGACCGGCAAAAGTTTGAGCAACGTTGTGCCATCAAATTTTGTGTGAAGCTTGGCGAATCCGCTACTGTGGCTTATGAAAAGTTACAAAGGGCTTATGGAGAACATTCCCTATCCAGGGACAAGTGTTCAGATGGCACAAGTCCTTTTTAGAAGGCCGAGAACAAGTGGAAGACGAACCTCGTGTGGGAAGACCTTCAACCTCAAAAACGGACGACAATGTGGAAAGAGTGAGGTCTCTTGTGAGGTCAGATCGTTGATTGACGTTGAGAATGATCAGTAGTGAGTTAAATTTGAACCGGTTTACCGTCCATCAAATTTTAACACGGGATTTGGGCATTGCACGCACTTGGATGCTGCACCACGACAACGCCCCATGTCATACGGCAGTTTCCATCAATGAATTTTTGGCAGACAAAAGCATTCCTGTGGTTCCTCAGCCCCCTGTTCGCCGGATCTCAGTCCCTGTCACTTCTTTTTATTCCCCCGGCTCAAAAACCACTTGAAAGGGCGCCATTTTGGTACTTTGGATAATATCCAGAAGAGCGTAACCGACGAGCTGAAAGGTATTCCAGCAGAAGCCTTCCAGCACTGCTACGAACAATGGAAACAACGCCTCCGTCACTGTGTAGCTGCCCAAGGGAACTATTTTGAAGGGGATAACCTTGATTTGTAAAAAGAATAAAATTCATGGTTAAAAGAAAATCAGTCTCATTACTTTTCTACCACACCTCGTACATACCTATGACACTATTTTGAACGTATTCAGTTTTGATGTTGCTGTGGTCGCCATTCCTTTGCATCCAAAGCTTAAACAACTCTTTGTGCTGTAATTTTATATCCATCTGTAAATAATTGTGCATTTTTTTCATGGTTTATTCTAAAATATAGAACAATATATATATATATGTATAGGAATATAAAATATATACATATGTATAAAATTAACATACATAATGTGTAAGTTTGGTTAGTCATCTGTACTCTATTAAATGTTTATTAAAATCGACCGTGGGCACTCAAAATGGTAGATTACATGTCAAACGCCATGATTCAATTTTGTAAGTACACTTCACTACTTTATGCAGTAGTTCATAACTTCCAGAGTAGCACGTATTAGCAGCGAATTTTTTTATATAATAATAATAATAACGTTTAAAGCTACACAACAATGCAACAAACGGAGCTGGGTCAGCTCAGATCAATTTTGCAGCTCTGTGTAAATAATGGACTTCAAATTTTATGCCACAAAAAAATTAGCGTCATATAAATTGATAAAAAAATTATTTATTTCATATAAAATACCATGTTCTTAATTACTTTACACATTACTTACCTCTATCTCTCTGCTCTATAATCAGTTCCCTTAATAAATGGAATTGTGACCATAAAAATAATTAACAAAGTCACTACCGCAATTTGTGTACAAAGTACCTCCGAACCGCTGCATAAAAACGCTCTGTTTATGTGCCTGTACTGGGAACAAATCCAACCAAACTGTCATAAATCTTACATTTTCTTTATCCTGGGAGTTGAACAATTTGAATCTTGTCCAGCTTTTGCTTAATTTGACCCACTGTGCTCTGTTATACCATCTTCAAAGCCTCCTGCAGAAACTCTGAGACAGTATACGGAAATGTTGCGCTGACTAGGATAGCAATGTGATCTGCATACTACAGTGTGTAATAGCCATTCTCATTGAGTCCTCCTATGAGTTTATCCACAATCAGGCTCCACAGCTGGGGCGATAAAATGCCCCCTGCAGATAGCCCCTGGCCTCAGACCCCTCCAGAGTCTCTCCTGCAAGTGTGGCTATGATTTTCCTGTTGCCCAGCATGAAGCTGATCCACCGACAGATTGTGTCATCAAGCCCATGCCTTTTAGCAGCTTCTATTTTCATGCTATGTGAGGTGCTATCAAAAGCTCCCTCAATATCCAAGAAGGCTCCAAGTATAACCTCTATTTTCCACTGCTTCTTCTATATGTGCAATTGCATGATGCAGTGCAGTTTCAGTGGACTTCCCTGGTTGGTAGGCAAATTGGTATCCATGCAGGGGACGCAGTCCCAAGATCTCATTCATGCCTTTCTACCAGTTTTTCCATCGTTTTCATCATGAAAGACGACAGACTAATAGGACAATATGCCATAGCCTCAGTATAGATGGCTTTTCCAGGTTTGGATATAAACATCACTTTGACTTGCCTCCAGGCTATGAGTATATATCCCCTTGCCAAGCAGGCTCTAAAGATTCCGCATAGGTGAGTCGTTAAGTAATTGACCCTCTGTTGCAAGAGTGTAGGTACAATTTGGTCTGTTCCTGCTGATTTAAATGGTTTGAATGTGTTTATCGCCCATCTTATTTTAGACTGATCTGTGACATTTTAGACATTTCCCAGTCCTCCCTGTGGGCAGTAAATGTCCCCAGGTATGGCTGTCCCTGCCTTTGCTGTATTGTTTCTCCTGCAGCAGATCCCGGGAAGTGAACTCTGTGCAGTTCCTTCAGGGTTTCTATTCCTGCTTGTGTATGATGGCCATTAGGTAGTTTGATAGAACCCCCTTGTTGGCTGAGTAACTGGCCATAATCCTCATTAGATGGGCTCTGTCAGGTACATTCTCAATCCCCCAACAGTACCCTCAACAAGGATTGTTTGGCTTTTGATATTTCTCTGTGATAATTGGTGAGGGCCATTTTATAGGGTGCCCAGTCACCTGTCTTTTTAGCTTTATTAAAAAGCCATCTTGTAGAGGCTTTAAGGCAGCTCAACTCTTTACTCCACTAAGGAACCGTCCTTGGTGAGAGAGCCACCTTAGCTGGACAATGTTGGTGATAAGAGGAGAGAATGGCCTGTTGCACCAAGTCAACAGCCAACTCCACATCCTGTACCGAGTGCACAACTCTTGGTTCAACACCTAGATTTACCTTTAGGTCTTCCCGATGGGATTCCCAATTGGTTCTCTCAGGATTGTGATGTGTGATCCTGGAGATTTCCAGGTCATCTACCTTAAACAGTATATATCTGTGATCCGACAGAGAAGTCTCATCAGATAACAGTGTTGTACAATGTATCATCTCAAAGTAGTCAGGTGATTTACATCTTTCAGTATATCATTCTGTCATGCTCCCTAAACATTCTTCATAATTTGCATTATCAGTGCTGATATGACAGACCTCTAGAGGCTGCATTATGAGGGGACTAAATAGTGCCCCACTCCTGTCATTTAGCAATACTAATCAGATGTGATGTTTATTTCCATCATGATACAGTGCAAGGAGCTCCTGTAAACACTAATATGAAGTATTTTGATCAGTAAAAACTTCCACCATATGAAGTTGTCAGACGTTTGTTTCCACGTTTTCAGGGCTCAAGAGCAGCAACAATGATATATGAAGCCATCAAGGTTGGACATTGGGTCATACTACAAAACTGCCACCTTGCAGTGAGATGGATGTCAGATCTAGAGCGTATATGTGATGAAGTAATCATTCCTGAAACCACACATGAGAAGTTTCGGCTCTGGCTGACATGCTACCCATTTTCAGATTTCCCTGTTTCCATCCTACAGAATGGTAAGCACTGAGATTCTGATGAGAAGATACACAGATGTGACGAATGATTTCAAATCTTACTCCATTTGTCTCTCTTGGATTTTTACTAGACTTTCTATTTTCTTGAGTGGGTGAACTCTGAACTTCTAAATTTATGCATAAAATGTGTCATGGACAGGTTATTAAATCAACTGGATTATAATGTAACAACAGCATGTAAGTCATTTGACACTGTCTTAAAATTTAAACAAGTATTTGGCAACAAAAAAAAAACTTAAAATGAAGCTCACTGTGAAATTTCTATGACATGCTTCTTCTCATTTTTCAGTTAAGGGAATCTAATTTCAAAAACACTGAAGTAATTAACAATTATTTTTCTATTGTTTTTGTATGCTTGTAGACTGGAGAAAGGATGTAAACTACAAGTGTTTGGGGAGAAGATATTAGATTAGTTGTTCAGGTACATAAAGTTCTTCTGTGGGTGTTTGTCCTTCCCACACATCATTAGCTCAAATTTTTAAATTCACATCTTCATTATACTTCCAACAAACTGAGGGTTGTCGATATTTTTTGTGCATTCTGTACTTACTAGCGTGTAACTGAAGCTTCTTGCATAATACACAGGTATTTCGATCAGTACACATTCAGAATTTCTTCCTGTCTCTACTATGTTGTTGCACCAAACATATTTTCATTTAGATGTATGCCTGGGGTTTATGGCTGTCTGTCCAATGCAAGGTGTAGCATTCCAAAAGGGGTTGAACTTTTGTTGGTATGTTACTGTTCAGCTTCTCCTAATCTTCTTTTTTGATAATTTGCCATATTTGTATGAGGATACAGTCTTGTCCTATAATCACATGTGTATCACTGCATTGATTATGGATGTGTTTGTATGCACTCCCCTTATAATTTTTTAACCTGAAAATGGAGTTTAGTTTGACTTTGTGTGACTATCATGACAGTTGTGGTCTACTCACATATATAATCTTCTGTGTCCTACAACTGATGACAGCCATCCAAACTTATGAGGTGGGAGTGACACTGTGTTGTTTAATGCAGGGTTCTTAAATTTTGCATGGCTATATGCCTGCAAAGAATATACAACGTTTATGAAGATGCTTCATTATTTGTCATCAGAATTTGCCAAATATTGAATAGTGCTTTAGCCATCACTAAGTATCTGTAACTGGTAGAACACATTTGAGCATTATATTTCATCTGACATCTGCTCCCGAGATTGTATGTGTGCAGTTGTTTGATAGCATTGGGTACATTCATGTTTTCTTTGTAATTCTGGAAACATACTACATAATACTTTTTTCATTCTTAGGTGTGAAAATGACTATTGAAGCCCCAAGAGGATTGAGGAACAATCTTTTGCACTCCTACATGACAGATCCTATTTCTGATCCAGAATTCTTCAGTGCATGTTCAAAACTCAGAGAATGGCAAAATCTTCTATTTAGTTTGTGCTTCTTCCATGCTGTTGTGCAGGAGCGGCGCCAGTTTGGACCTATAGGTTGGAATATACCCTATGAATTTGATGAATCTGATCTACGGATAAGTGTCATGCAGTTGAAGGTGATGTATAAACTGTATGAATATTAGGCATAATATTTTGAAGTTTTTACTGCATTTATTCATTTAACATATGCACCTTCTTACCCAAAAAGTCGTTTCAAATACTTAAGATATGTAAAGACTGCTTCAAAGAGCATATTTTTACACTCCAGTTAAGGCGAGGAAAATTACAGATATGTGAGATAAGGGGCAAAAACCTTTCTCTTGGGTACAGTGAAATCTCAGTAAAATGAAATCACAGGTTTCATGAAAGTAAATTTAGTATAATAAAATAATATTTAGTATAATAAAATTTATTTGCACTGAAATTTGAGAGTGAAAGTTACAAACATGTAAAAAATGAACAAGAGAAAAACTTGCAGTGTTTACTTCATAAAAAAATTTAAAATGTTTTCTTTTCAATGTGTTTTGGTAAACTTCTCTTGGAAAGTTGTTAGAGAATTTCACTGTTCTCCAGTACATGGCCTGAAACATTTTTCTTGTTTATTATGAAAAAATCTTTTCACCAGCAAACTGGAATTAAATTTAAGGAAGAAACTAGTAAAGTGCTACATTTGGAGCATAGTTTTGTGTGGTGCTGAAACGTGGACACTTCGGAAAGTAGATCAGAAGTATCTGGAAAGTTTTGAAATGTGGTGCTGGAGAAGAATGGAGAAGATCAGTTGGACCGATCGTGTGAGAAATGAAGAAGTATTACACAGAGTCAAGGAGGAGAGGAATATCCTACATACAATAAAAAGAAGAAAGGCTAACTGGATTGGTCACATCTTGCGTAGAAACTGCCTTCTGAAACACGTGATTGAAGGAAAGTTAGAAGGAAGGATAGAAATGACGGGACGACGAGGGAGAAGACGTAAGCAGCTACTGGATGACCTTAAGGAAAAGAAAAGATACTGGAAATTGAAAGAGGAAGCACTAGATCGCACCCTGTGGAGAACTCGCTTTGGAAGAGTCTACGGACCTGTCGTAAGACAGACTACAAAATGAATTATGAAGCATGCAGAGGAAATTATTGGGGATCATCAGTGTGGATTTAGATGTAACAGGTCGACTACTGATCATATATTCCGCATTTCTCAAATACTTGAGGAAAAAATGGGATACTATGAAGCAGTGCATCAGCTATTTATAGACTTCAAGAAAGCCTATGATTCAGTTAGGAGGGAGGTCTTGTATAATATTCTCATTGAATTTGGTATCACTATGAAACTAGTAAGGCTAGTAAAAATGTGTCTAAATGAAACCTATAGCAGAGTCCAGGTAGGCAAACATTTGTCTGGCACATTTCTTATTAAGAATGGTTTGAAACAAGGAGATGCTTTGTCACCATTGCTTTTCAACTTTGCTTTTGAATATGCCATTAGGAGGGTTCAGGCAAACCAGGAGGGCTTGAAATTAAATGGTACACATCAGCTTCTAGTTTATGCTGATGATGTTAATATATTGGGCGAAAGCATACATGCTATGAAGAAAAACACAGGAGCTTTAGTAGTCGCTAGTAAGGAGATTGGTCTAGAAGTAAATGCTGAGAAAACTAAGTACATGATCATGTCTCAAGATCAGAATGCAGGAAAAAATCACAACATGAAATTAGATAATAAATCCTTTGAAAAGGTGGAACAGATCAAATATCTGGGAACAAACCTAACAATTTGAAATTCCATTCAGGAAGAAATTAAGAGCAGATTGAAGTCGGGGAATGCTTGTTATATTCGCTGTAGGATCTTCTGTCTTCCAGTTTGCTATCCAAAAATACAAAGATTAAGATATACAGAAGTATAATTTTGCCTGTTGTTTTGTATGGGTGTGAGACTTGGTCTCTCATACTGAGGGAGGAACATTGGCTGAAGGTCATCATCATCATCATCATCATCATTTATTCGCATTCCATAAATCCAAGTTTACAAGAAACAAAGGAATAGAATTGGTCACATGAAATATGAAATAAAATAAGTTACAAAAGGAATAACAAATAGTATATACAAAATAAGATAAAGACAAAAAAACATTGCATTGAACTTATACAAAACTAGATACAATAAAATGTCTGATTCACTTATAATTTTTTTTGTTCAAAATATTCCTGTAATGAATAGAATGAATGGAGATAAAGAAAATTTTTTAAGGCTGCTTTATATTGTTTGACATTATTGACAAGTGCCTTTATTTCAAAAGGAAGTTTATTAAAACACCTAATTCCCATATAAAGGTTTCCCTTCTGATATGTTGTTAACCTGGGAGATGGCAGGTGAAGATCAAAACTGTGTCTAGTATTATTATTGTAGACTTCAGAATTACTCTTGAATAGGTGGATGTTATTGGCTACAAACAATAGTATAGATAATAAGTATTGTGATGGAAGGGGTAGTATTTTGAGTTTTTTAAAATAATCTCTGCATGAATCTCTATTACTAATACCAGTAATAATCCTTATGGCCTTCTTTTGAAGGCGGAAAATATTAATAGAGTATGAAGAGCTTCCCCAGAAAATTAAGCCATAGCTCATTAATGAATGAAAATAGGCGTGATATACCATAATTAAAGTGTTGACTGACATAAAAGTTTTAATGGTCCTTATAGCATAACAGGCCCTACTTAATTTAGTAGTTAAGTGGTCGAGATGAGTGTTCCAAGATAAAGTATTTTGTATGGTTATGCCTAGAAATTTAGTATGATGGATATTAGTAATTAAATTGTTGTGGTATCCTATTTGAATATCAAAAAGGGATGCTTTTCTGGTTTTAAAGTGAATGAAATGAGTTTTTTTTAGGTTTAGTGATAATAAATTACTTTAAACCATCTGAGTAATTGTTTAAAGGACTCAATTACAATTTTTTCAAGATCTTCCGGTCTAGGGACTGTTATAACTACACTGGTATCGTCAGCAAAGAGAATGGGTATAGAATTATTGACGAAAGTACTTGGTAGATCGTTGATATAAATTAAAAAAAGTAAGGGTCCAAGGATGGATCCCTGAGGGACACCCTTAGAATTTACACCCCAATTGGAATATGTATCCTGGTTTGAGATTTTAGAGTTAATTATAACACGCTGATACCTTCCTGTTAAATATGAATGCATTAAAGAGCACATGGAGCCATTAATCCCATAAAATTTCAGTTTAGATAACAGTATGACATGATCAACACAGTCAAAAGCCTTTTCAAGATCACAAAATATTCCACCAATTGTGAATTTCTTGTTTAGGACATTTAAAATTTCATTCAATAATTTAGAAATTGCATTATCAGTGGAAGAGTTGGGTTTGAAACCGAATTGGTCCTTGGATAAAATGTTATTATTAGTAAAATGATGCATTAGTCTCACAAATATTAGTTTTTCAAAGATTTTGGAGAAGGAAGGTAATATAGAAATAGGTCTGTAATTAACCATTATATTCTTATCACCATTTTTATATATTGGTTTTATATTTGAATATTTCATATATTCTGGAAAATTTCCTGTTGACAGTGATTGATTAAATATCTTTGTCAAAGGTGAGCTGATGAAGGGAGAACTTTCCTTTAGAATCTTGACAGAAATTTCATCATAACCGTAAGAATTGGAGGATTTTAAGGATTTCATGATTTTTTTCAATTTCTTGTCTACTTGCATAGTTAAATTTAATCTGTGGAAAAGGTTTTTTGAAGGCATTTAATAAATATGTGATGGGAGAAAGGTTACTGTTAACGTCCTGTATACTCTGGATTTTATTCACAATTTTGTCTGCCATAGATAAAAAATAACTGTTGAAAGATTCCGAGATAGATTGAGGATTGTCAGTCAAGTTGCCATTTACACAAATTGTAATAATACCATCATATAAATTAGTCCTTCCTGTAATGGTTTTTGTAATTTTCCATGTAGCTGAGATTTTATTATCAGAGGTGGAAAGTAAATTATTATAATAAGATCGTTTAGCTTCTAGAACATTTTTAGAGAATGATTTACTGAGGGCTTTGAAACAGTCTTTTATTTCAGAATTATTATATTTCTGGGATAATTTTTTAAGATTGCATTGATTTTTATAGAAGAAGTAATCCACGGAGTGCTGTTATTATTATTTTTCCTGTGGAATTTTAATGGAAAGGAAGCATAGAATAACCTTAGGTAAGTGATAAGAAAAGATTTAAATAATACATTCATATGATTGTCATCAAAAATATCATCCCAGGATTCAAAACTCAAGTTTAATTTGAACTCCAGAATAGAATCACTATTCAAAAACACCAACTGGATGCACCTTTATTCTAAAAAATGTATAGTTCTTTAAAACATTTCAATAAAACCCGACATATGTTTCTGCTCCCAACAGAGCCATCCACAGGGGTTTTTTGTCACTAAAACTGCATATAATTTATTAGTAAAAGCGTCTTTTCATTGGTTCAATTTCTAAGCACAGTTCCTATATGTTTGAATTGAATTAATTAAAACAGGTATATCAACATTAAGAAACCATAACAGCTGGCCATCGTGGTCAGATAGACCATTGAAAAATGGGCAGATGTAATATTTATCTTTCCTGGAGTAATCAATGAAAATGTTATCTATGGCTGATAAAGATTTACTCTGTATTCTTGTTGGGAAATCAACGATATTAGTAAGATTATAGGAATTTAAAAGAGAATTTAATAGTTTTTTGTTTGGATTGTTAGTAAGATAGTTGATGTTAAAATCACCACATATGATATATTCAAAGTTTGGACAAAGTAAAGTTTTTAAAATAATATCTAACTTATTTTAAAAAAATCAAAATTACCAGATGGTGCCCTATATACCGTTCGTACATATGTATTAATGTTGGTTAGCTGCAACTTAATGGCACAAACCTCAATATCTTTATCCCTACAAAACAAATCTAAATTTATAACTTGAAATTTAATATTGTTACGTATAAAAATACAGACACCCCCTTGAGAGGTGACTTTCTGCAATATTTGGCACCCAGTTTGTAATTGGGTAGATGAATGTAGTCCATTTCATCATCATTCAGCTGATGTTCAGATATACAGATGAGATGAGGTAGATCATGATTTAAGAAACATATTAGTTCATTTACCTTCCTTCTCAGACCACAAATATTTTGGTGATACAGATTTAGAGATCTAGATATTGGAGATATATTATTACAATTAATTCTATCATTGCATTCTTGGTCTTTGTTGACCATAAAAAATCTTCATTTTTCATAATTGGTGGTTTTCTCAGTCTGTTTGATTTTTGTATTGTTTCATTACCATCTTCATTATTATCTTCTATAAAGTGATCTGAAACCAAGTATTTATCTGTGACACAGTTGTCACTGGGATTAAGATTGTCCTTCCAGAACAAACCAATAGGGACAATGCTTTTTTGGAACATTGAGTCACAAGTTGCTGCTATGTGTTTCACTATTACTTCCTTCCCCAATGCATTCAAATGGAGACCATGTTTTGTGAACATATCTCTACTAAGGTCATGCTGTATTATTGTAACATGTTCATAGCACTTCATAATTTTCAAAAGCTTCCTATTAAAAACAGTTATCTCCTTATTTACACATGACCAGTCTGTTAGATCATGCCTATAAGGTAAACACAATAAAACAATATTTGTATGATTATTAGTTCTTACAAAATTCGAAATCTGCCTTAACTCTTCTTTAGTGTTGTTTTTTTGCAACATCATTAGCACCACCCCAGATTACAAGAACATCATTTTTCGTTAAAGTAGAAATTGAACCTTGTGCAGAATTAGTCAATGTAATATCACAGTTGGGTTTGGCATACCCTATAACCTCAAATTTACCATTCAGTGTTTCTTTTAGTTTACCTGATAGACCACGAAACATGGCTATCAGCAAGAATCATTATTTCGTGATCATTTTTCTTGTAACTTTTCCCAACCCTAATACCGTTACATTTAATGGGCTTAATTCTAGCATTCTTTTCCTGTTTAAGTTCACTGAGTTTTGGGTGAGTCTTATGGGTGCTGTTCCTTAATGAGGTTAAGTCACTTATTTTCACCAGAATGCTAGCCGGGGTTTTGTCTGATTGAGTTTCTTTTTCAGATAAAACTCCATATCTATTTGTAGTTAAAATATCACGATAACTTGTACATGAAGAACACTTCTTCGGTTTCATAGAATGTTTAACCTTAACCACTTTCCACTCGTTTCCTGAATTTTCACTAGTACTCTGTTCATCTCTTCTATTAAGTTCACAGGAATCACTTAATTTATTAAAGTCATCTTGAAGTAACTTAATTATTAGCTGTGTCGATTTTAATTCATTCACAGTTTCTTGAAGCAGTGATGAAAGATTACTACACTTCTCACAATCCCTATCCATGTTCACACTGCATTCAGTATCCCTCTTTAGGATATTATTGAACGTGATTGCCGATTTCAATTCTGTAATCAATTCTTTCAATTCCTGCTTAAATTGTGTATGACAGAGACACACAGGCTCGCCACTATGCTGCAAATATTCTGGAATCTCCAGAGCTTCACAGTCACCTTACTGATTAGGCACCGCCATCTTCTGTGTTCAAGAATAGGGTGCTGAAGAGGATATTTGGGCCTAAGAGGGACAAGGTAACAGGGGAGTGGAGAGGACTTCATAATGGGGAGCTTAATGATCTGTACCCATCACCAAATATTCTCCTTCTTCTTCTTCTTTATATGGGCCCGTCGGCATTCGCTCCGGTTGCACCGCAGATCACCAAATATTATTCAGGTGATCAACTCCAGAAGAATGAGGTGGGCGGTGCATGTAGCACATATGGGTGAGGGGAGAGGTGCATACAGGATTTTGATGGGGAGACCTGAGGGAAGGAGACCACTTGGAAGACCCAGGCATAGATGGGAAGATAATATTAAAATGGATCTTCAAGAAGTGGGATAAGGGGGCATGGACTGGATTAATATGGCTCAGGATAGGGACAGGTGGCAGGCTCTTGTGAGTGCGGTAATGAACCTTCAGCTTCCATAAAACACGGGGAATTTCTTGACTAGCTGACGACCTGTTAGCTTCTCAAGAAGGACTCTGCTCCATGGAGTTAGTTATTATGAAGCACCATAGATTTGGTGCCATTTTGGAAATTTGTGGCATGAACCCGCATATTCCTTAAATTCACTTAGGCCAAACGATCAGGTGAAGGATTTTACTCACTTTAACAGCATTTTCCATCACCAAAATATTTTTTGGTTCTATATCCACAAACTGCTTGTATGCAGCTTTGTCCACTTTCTGATTGTTCGCGGTATTCATTTTTTTTCTCTGTGATCAAATTGCATCAGAAACAATGCTCTTGTTTTTCTGTCTCTCTTTCATAAATGTGGACATTGTTGATGGGCTGAATCAGTATTTTCTTGTGATGTCACATTCGTCTGTTGCTTCTAGAATTGTTTTCTTCATGTAGAGAAAGCTGCTTCCACTTCTTGTCTCCTCCATAATGCCCCACACACAAAAAACAAAACTAAGAAATTAAACTGTAACAGTAACTTTAAAGGAAAACAAAGTACAGTGGAACCTCGATGCATCGTTCCCCTTCGTTTTACCGCATAGATCGTCTGCCTTATTTGGTCCCGGAAGTAGCCCCATATAAATAACAGTATTTTTTCCCGCTTCCATCGTTCCTCGTTTTATCGCATCGATCGTTGAAAAATCATTGCAATCTTTATTGCAAGTGCTTCTGTGCGTTCTGGTGTGCTTCATAGTTTCATCCGTTACCCTGGTTTAACCATTTCCATCGTTTATTATCCTTTTCCTATAATATTTTATTTTTGTTATTCATTCCTGTTTTTATTACTTCATTATATTTTATTCCTGTTATTTATTTTGAAATCCGTGGACCATGTCCAACCTAAAAAGCAAGTGAGAACTCTGCACGAGCGATTGACAATTGTAGAAGAGGTGAAGAAGAATCCTGGAGAGAAACGTGTCGACGTTGCCAAACGCCTTGGGTTGGCTCCAAGCACACTAAACTCCATATTCGCAAAGAAGGACGAAATCCGAGAGCAGACACAAAAATGTGGTAACGCCAGTAAGAAGAGGAAAACAGGGAGGGAGTCGACATTCGCCGAGTTGGAAAGTGTACTCTTCACGTGGTACCAGCAGGCACGGGCGTCGAATATTCCAGTTGATGAAACCATTCTTTGTGGAAAGGCGAAGATGATTGCAGCACAGCTGAATGTAGAAAATGTTGTCTGCATCCAACGGCTGGATAGCGAGGTTTAAGGACCGGCATGGCCTATTATACAAGAAGTTAGCCGGAGAAAGTGCGGCAGTGAACAGCGAAAGCACGGAAGTGTGGCTGGAAAGGCTGCCATCTTTGTTGGAGGGTTACGAACAACGTGATATTTACAACGCGGATGAGACGGGGCTCTTCCACAACGTGCTTCCTGATAGAACCTTGGCTCTCAAAGGAGAGTCTTGTCATGGCGGGAAAAACTCTAAAACAGACTTACTGTTTTACTTTCTGTTAACAGTGATGAAAGTGACAAACAAGTGTCGATTGTTATCGGAAAATCTCCGAAACCACAATGTTTAAAGAATGTAAAAAAAAAATTACCCGCCAAATACCACGCGAACAATAAAGCGTGGATGACCACAGATATTTTTTCTTCATTTCTGCGTTCATTAGATGCAAGTATGGGTGCGCAAAACAGGAACATTCTCCTCTTTGTGGACAATTGTGCCTGACATCCAAAGGATACATCGTTTCTAAGAAATGTAAAAGTCATACGGTACCCGGCTGCCACAGTGTAGTCTACACTGTGGCAGCCTTGCAACAAGTAACCCAGCAAACAATGAAAATTGTTTTCGGAAAGCTGGTTATGTGCAGGGACAATCTTCAGGCGATAGTGACGTCGTATTGACCAATGATGACAATTTCCGCCAAAACTGGGAAAAGTTCAGTGGCATGAACAAAGATAAATTCGAGGACTACGTCTCTGTGGACAGTCACGTGGCAACCTGTGGTGTAGAAACAGTGTAGGAGCTGTGCCTGAGCCTCGTGGCGTCCGGGAGTGTGGAGGGGGAAGAAGGAAGAGAAGAAGAAGATGGCGAACTGGAAGTTGTGCGAGCTTTGCTGAAACGCATGAAGCGCTGATGAAAGTAAAATCTTTCTTTTATGCGCACAGCATGAGTGACAGTGATCATGAAAGTGTTCTAGGCCTTGAAAAATCGTACTGAATACGTCAATGAAAGTTTTTTCAGCAAGAAGTAATAATAATCATTTAATTGTTCTTATCTATAATTTTTAATGGTTTCCCGGTACTATCGTTTTCCCGTATGTATTGTTTTTGTTTTCCATCCCCCTGAAAAACGATGTATAGAGGTTTTACTGTATAACATTTGGATTGAATCTCCTTTGAAAGAACTTGCTTCATGCACACTACTGTTTCTGACAGTGGAATTACAGCAGGGTCTTTACACATAATTGCGCCAAAACTACAAGGCACACATATTCCTCCCACTTCACCACTGATCATAGATGCTACATAACTGCTGCCTTGTAAACAGTTCTATCGTGAATGGACAGATAGTGTTCAGGACTGATCTGTGTAAGTGTGGGAAATGTGTGGAAATTTCTTAGAAGGAACATGTGTTATCCCTACTGTGAAAACATGGACATATTGTGGCATAAAGTGTGAAAATACTTGTTACAAGAGCTGGTGTGATTACACAGTGGTATTATTGTCAACTGCTGTACAATAATCAGAAGTGTATGTGACAACACATTAGCATTGAATGAATCCGAAATGGAGTCAGATCCTGCGATCCCTCTAACATTGCATATCGCTATTAAGTGGTGAGTATAAGTGCAGATCTTAAAACAGGTGATTTAGTTGTGCAGCAACAATCAATTCTGAAAAAGGCATGTCTTTCCACTTCAGGTAAATCGAAATGGAAGCTGACAGAGCATGTTGAAAAACAGTGTCATTTGACTGAGATTGTTTTCTCTACTTCAGTCAGATCAAAACACTTGCTAGTTCGTGATGTTGAAACACATTTTCAGTTTTCAGTTTTGGTCATGCCACTAAAGTCTTGCAATAAAGCAATATAAATACACCTTCAGTGACACCATTCGACAGTAAAAGTGTGGAGTGTCTTGCTTGGCTGGCACTCATGGATTTTGTTTCAGATGTGGGATGAGTTTCTATTGAGGGTTTTATTCATAGGATTTCTCCCACAAAACATCATCACCATGGCCGTTTGTACAGTCTTGAGTAGTGAATGTGACTATGATCCTTAGTAACTCCTTTCCCTTTTCCACATGCCATCTGTTGTCTTTATTGTTAATTAGTTTTATCAGTAGTACATTATATGACTATGTATTATGGTGTTGCATCTGGTATAAATACATTTGTATCTGCAGTAGCATCAAAACCAGTGGGAAAGCCAAATGGCAAGGAACAAATTTGGTTATTATATGTAATTGTTATAGTAGTATATTTTTATACTCTTTATAGGGAACAGTCATTTTGTCAGCTATGTAGGTAATATCAATACGTAGGGGTTATTGGAAGAAGAAAACAGAGACACCATGGCCAGGAAATTGGCCAAAGAGCCATAGGAGGAGACAGAGAAGGAGGAGGAGGATGAAGAAGAAGGAGGAGGAAGATAAGGAGAAGCATTATGATAATAATGATAATTATTATTAATAATGTAGAACAATAATGAAATTTAATGACTTTTCATATTGACTCACCCTCATGGTCTTGTATATTATTCTTGTCATGGGAATTAGGGTTCAGATGGAGATGTTGCATTTAGGACTACTTGGCTTATGGACTTACCTAGTGTCTAGTGTTCCTAAAAGCACAAAAAAGTAATGGAGTGTTTAAGAAAGTGGACTCATTTCCATCCTCAGATAAAAAGGGAGGTGGGGTGACACATACTCGTTGGGTCCATTAGAAATTTTGTGTACTCATCTGTTGTCCACAGACTGAGAACAACTCTTTTTAACAAGTCAAGCTGAGTAGGTGCCTCCCAAACTCTGTTTTACCTGAGGACAGAAACAGATCCACTTTCTAAAACAATGTGCTACTTTTTGTGTCTATTGGAACAGTGAATGGTGAACCAAGAACAGAAGTCAGGTAGCTCCTAATGTATTATTCTTTTATTGAAGTTACAGATTTTTATTTCTTACGCTTTCTCAGGGGACAGAGTCATTTGTGCATTTGGTTTGTGTTTATTCTAATATAGTTGTGTTTAGAGAAAGATTATGTAATGCACTGCCCTTGTCACTGGGGTTAGTATCATTGGCAGAATTATGTAAACTTCAGTGAAAGCTAGTGGCAGTGTTCTGCATGTATGCTTGAAAGTTATTGTAATGGTTGCAGGAATATTTGTCTGTATTATAATGAATTATTAGCTGCATCTACCAACAAATCAAACACAGCATGGTCTATAATAAATAATGAAATAGCAACAAAAAATAAAGAGAACTTTACTCCATTACAATTCAAACTAGGTAACAAAACTGTTCCACTTACCCAAGTTGCTGAGGTTTTTAATGACTTATTTCTTCAACACAGTAGATTGTCTAATTAATTCACAACTTAACTTTGACCCCACTATTGGTTTCCTAATGGAAGCTATCCCTGATGTATTTCCCAAAATTATCAGTATTCCAATTAGAGTTGCAGAGGTTAAATGTACAATCTTCTCCATGTAAATTAAAAAATCTAGTGGTTATGACAGCATAACCAGTAACATTTTAAAATTAAGTGCCTGTTATATCAGTAAGCCTCTCACAGTAATTTTTAATAAATCACTAGCCATAGGTATTTATGCAGACCGATTAAAGTACACTGACGTTCAACGTCATTTTAAAAATGGTCAAAGGTCGCAGATATGTAATTAGAGACCCATTTCCTTACTGACAGGTTTTTCTAAAATCTTTGAATTACTCATCTTTCATAGACTAAAACGACACCTAGCACAACATAACATACTGTTCCCAGAACAACATGGTTTTAGAGACAATGTATCTACAGTAACCGCCACTTTTAAGCTTATACAAACAATGTTTAATGCTTGGAATAAGAAAGAATATATAACAGGAATCTTCTGTGATCTAACTAAGGAGTTTTACTGTGTAAACCATTCTCTTTACTTTCAAAATTGGAATATTATGGGATTAGAGGTGCAGTCTTTAATTGGTTAAAGTCTTATGTGAATAACAGGAAACAAAAAGTTAGTCTAAATATTTTAATCTACCTCATTATTTTTCAGTAATTGGGAAGTAGTTAAACGTGGAATACCTCCGGGATCTGTACTGGGTCCTTTGCCGTTCAGTTTATACTTAAATGACTTTCCATCCATAGTCAATGAATCTTCTAACACCATACTTTTTGCGGATGATACTAGCATACTTGTCTCATTTAGTGATTGCAATGAATTAAATTTTAAGTTAAATTCAATACTAACTTGCATTTCCAATTGCTTTAAAAAAAATCAGTTAATCCTAAATCTAAATAAGACAAATATAGTTAAATTTATTCCCTCTCAATCGCCTACTTATCCCTTAAGCACAACATATAATGGTCAGCTTCTTAAAGTTGCTGAATCCATTATATTCTTAGCTCTACAATTAGATAGTCACCTAAAATAGAAATTGCACTCATAAGAACTGTCAAAGAAAGCTCAGCTCTGACTGTTACATGATGAGGACTCTATCTTATACACTTAATCTAAAAACATTATGAATGGTTTATTTTGCATATTTCCATTCTATAGTCAGTTATGGAATTATTTTTTGCGGTTCTTTAGCATCAATGCAAAATGTATTCTTGATTCAAAAAGGATTCTCCTGGGACTAGGACATAGGAGCTCCTGTAGGGAGGCTTTCAAGAAGTTAGACATACTCACCATACCTAGTATGTATATTTATGCCATGGTGATGTTTGTAGTAGGAAATCCAGATATCTATCAGACTAATTACGTACTTCATGGTATAAACATGAGGCAGAAAAATAAACTTCATATATTATCCGTGAAACTTTCTGCTATTCAGAAAGGCGTACTGTATTCATCAATAAAAGTATTTAATGCACTACCTTCTAATATAGTTGATCTCCAAAATAATACATCCAGGTTTCAGAATGATTTACGAAGGTATCTTGCAATGAATGTTTTTTATTCTGTTGATGAGTTCTGGTCTACCTTGAGCATTGTCAACAAATAATATATTTAATTATGTATACATTTTATGATATATGAACTAATTTTAGATGTATTGTTACTATAGCGAACTACAGACAATGGATAACTATTCTTTGTATTATTGGAAATTTAATGTGTGGATATATAATGTGGGTGTGCTAATTATAATTATTACAATTCCATTTCTCATTTGTTACATTGTTAGTACAGTATTGTGTTTCTTTGTAATTTGTCTTGTTGCTATTGGACATAAATGCTATTTGCATCCGTATCTTAATTATGACCAATTTCATATTCCGTGTATGATGGAAGCTGAATCTATGAAATAGGAATGTATATAAATATAAATATATTCACTTTTGCTTAAACATTTTCATATATTTGCCCAGCAGTCTGAAACAAGTTTCATCACAGCTTTTCTCTGAGACTCCATATCTGATGGCATTTGTTTTCTTCTCAGATATTCTTGAATGACTGTGATGAAGTTCCTCTTGATGCACTTACCTATCTGACAGGGGAATGTAACTATGGAGGTCGAGTAACTGATGACAAGGACAGGCGGCTTCTGCTATCTCTCCTATCCATATACTACAATCAGGATGTAATATATACAACCAGGTGATTTTTAACAAATGTCAGTGTACATGATTTCTTCTGATGGTTTCCAGATTTGAAAAAGAAGTTCTCTCCTCACTAGCCTGGCCTACCTTCCTTGTTTTATCAGGAACAATGCAATGTTTTCACAGAATTAAAGCAATTATATCAATGATCATTTGCATTTAATTAGGGACATTACCTATTAAAAATGAGTAGGGCATTGTAAGCGTAAAAACCTTTCATTTACATTTCTTACAAGAAATAACTTTGGCTGCATCAATTGCATTGAGTCAGAGATCCACATTGATAAACAAGGAGTTCAGGACAGAACCATGAGACCTTTTTTGTTGCACAGATTTCCACTCCTACAGAGCTTGTGTTGCTAAAGCTGTTTTATGTGCTGTTTTTTTAATGATGCAGTTAGCAGCTCAGACTATATAGCACTGTATAGTTGGATGTTTAGTGAATAATGAATTGTAAAGGTTGTGGAAGGAACAGTACTTAAAGCCTAATTCAAGGTACTTTTGCTGTCCTGACATTTGGCTGGAGGTACTGGGGAAAACCACAAAAATTGTTTGTGAGGATAGCAAGTGCCTGAGCCAAGATATTGCCCCATTCCTCCACTCTGGTACCATCCTGACATTCCCCCGACCCACATCAGTGGAAGCTGGGATATGCAAGCAACATAAAATAAAACACAACATAAAAGTGATAACAACAATTTAATAAAATGATGATATGATAAATGTTATGCTAATGCTTACAATAAACACATGCAGATTTTTTTTAAATACTTGCAAACTCAGATCCCAATATCTGGGCTTCCTGCTCATTCAAACAAACAAAATGATATGAAACACAGTTACAAGAAAACCTACATGATGCTGTGCATTTAAAATAACAAACACACAAAATGGATATACCCCACAACACCATGATGGGTGCTGACATGGCATATGGTTTTTGCTTCCCTTCATGCCTTCTTATACTCGTCCACTAGGGCTCTAGTTTTCCTTTGCAGCATCTTTTTCCTTATTTCATTTCTCCATTTAATAACATTATTGCACATCTCGTCAAACCACTGGTTTCTTCTTTTTGGTTGAGCACTCCCAATTGTTTCTTCTGCAGCTGCATGTATATATAAATGTCCATTTTTGGTCAATTTCAATTTCAATTTATTCACACATCCATATTGTTACAAATGTAGCATCTGGACAAGTCTTATAATATTTCACATACACTCCAACACATCCAATACAATTCAAAATCCTTAAAATATATGATATGCTAACTTACCAATAAAACGATAAAATACATGTTTATTTATCATTCATTCATCACCTCCATCCATAAGTCATCGTAATTGGTTATGAGGGGATATATCATTCATGATAGTGTAAACGTAATACTTATAGAAATACAAGTGTAGAACGTCCCATACAAACACTTTCAATAGTTAAGAAATTCTTCTACTGAATAAAAACACTCTTCAATCAGAAAGTCAATAAGTGTCTTTTTAAGTTTTGTCAAAGTTTCAGTATTTTTAATTTCCTTTGCCAATCTGTTATAAATATGGATACCACTATAAGTTATACTTTTTTCAAACAATTTAGTATTATGACCTGTTATAAACAAATCCGATTTTTGTCTTGTATCATGTAAATGGATCATAGAGTTTGTTTTTTTGTTATTTAAAGGCATTCTAAACTGCAGAAGAATGTCATGTCATTCTGATCATAAGCACTCTCTCTGTCAGTGTGGTCTTTAATGGTACTTCAGTAGTCCTTAGAAATTGATACATATTTAAATTCCTCTGTATCAAACCTGGTGTTTCTACCACCAGTGGACTCATTCATGATTGCTATCTTTGGTCTATATTTTATTTTGACCATAAAGTGGTCTGAGTCACAATCAGCACCTCTGTAGCTTCTAACATCAATTATATTTGAGGCGTGCCTTGCATCAATCATTACATGATCAATCTGATTCCTGGTGAGACCATCAGGAGATACCCATGTTTCCTTGTGTATTTTTTTGTGTGGGAACATAGTACTGCTGATCACTAAATTTCTGGTAACAGAAAAGTCAGCCAGTCTTATCCCAGTGTCATTAGACACATCGTGAATACCAAACTTACCAACGTTAGGTATCATTAAATCTTTACCTACTTTAGCATTCATGTCTCCTATTATTATTTTAATGTCATGTTTGGGCATCTTTTGGTAAGTCCTGTCCAGTGGATCATAAAATGAATTCTTAATGGTTTCATCTTTCTCTTCAGTTGGTGCATGCACACAGATAATTGTAATATTAAAGAATTTGCCTTTCATCCGTAAAGAGCATATATGTTCATCCACTGGCTCAGAATTTAATATATACCTCTTGAGTTTTCTATGGACCAAAAAACCAGTACCAAAGACATTTTGCTCTTTAGTGCCACTATAACACACAGTATATTCATCATAGTCAAAAATGTCATTACCTTGCCATCTTATCTCTTGTATTGCGGCGATCATTATATTATATTTCTTCAATTCCTGAATTAGGTTTCTTAAGGCTCCAGCTCTGTACAAACTTCTAACATTCCATGTAGCCAGATTCCAAGCAGTTTTCCGTTTTTGTGACCTGTTCCACTGCCAAGGTCTTTTCCTTAAATTATTCTGGCTTGAATCATTGGGCTTCTGAACGATTAAATGTTTTACAGGAAGGGGTTGTTAGCCCCTTGCCTAACCACCACTCTGTTGGACCGGGTTTTATGAGTTTTCCTTCTCCAATGTCTCCGTATTTATGTCTCCCAGATGCAGGGTGGCCCAGTTATAGCCCCAGGCATTAGGTCCCCATTTTAGTCGCCTCTTATGACATGCATGGGGTACGTTGGGGCTATTCTAATTCCCGGCCATCACATGGGAAACTGTACCTTTTACTTGTGCCTTTTAGCTGAGACATGTTTTAAATGCAACTAATAATGTAATAATATGACATTGAAGAGAAAGGTGCCTTAGCCTTGAACAAGGAAATAAAATTAAAAGGGCAATATGATGAAGGTTAAGGAAAGTGGGTCAAACATTATTTCTGTACAGTGCCAGTTTGGTAAGATGCTTTCAGAAAATTGTCATTTTAATGAACTTAATTTTTCTCTGTTAGATATCCATTTTCACCAATTCAACAGTACTTTATACCAGAAGAGAATGATCAAGAAGGTGCCATACGGTTTATCCAGAACCTTCCGACACAAACTTCGCCAGAAGTGTATGGTTTGAATGAAAATGCAAATATCACTAAAGATAATAAGGAGAATTTGCGAGTATGTATAGCATGCTATTGTAGTTAATTCTTTGTCATTTTTCTGTATAATCCTAGTCGTTTTATTTTTAAAACCCAGTCCATTGCTTATATCTGAGTCTCATTTATGTTTGTTTTCTTGATAATGTGTTGCTGTCAGTATCATGCAAGTGTCATTTATTTATATATTGAGAACACAAGGTTCTTTATTCATTTGATTATCAGTGCATTTAAATGTGTTAGGGCAGGAATACACATATGCCACATGCCAAGTTACCATGCTGACTAAATTTTGTATGGTGATGCGTAATATTTGTGGGTCCTCAATATAGGACTTGCTTCATGTCACCTTTCTAGCGCCTAGAAGTTTTGAGGTGGCTGCTAAATTTTGGGAAAATTTGTGCATTGTTTTATTGGGGTATTATTTCTGTTCAAGAACACTAAGAGTTTACCATGTAATTAAGTTCCATATTTTATTGCATAACTTTTCTGTGCTCAGACATTCCCAGAAATATTTCATTTGTGCTCTTTTAAGATCAAACAGCCATTAGTAGTTCAAAAGTCCAAACCTCAAATTGCTTTGTTGTAGTGAAAAAAAGACACTGAAACATTTGTTTTGTCATTGTTCGTAATATTTGTCATCTATTTCCAGTATCAACTTTCACTACTGTCTTCATTCTCATAGCACTACTGTCGCCGTTACTGTCGTCATCGTCGTCGTCATCATCGTCATCACATTTGTTTCCTCCTTCTTCCCCGTTCTTACGCTCTCCCAGTTCTGAGATTTATGATCGCTTCACCAGCAGCAATCTTCTTTCCTTATGTGATACTGTCTAAAGATATTGGTGAAGCTTACAAATTGTGTATCAGAAACCACGGGGAAAATTTTTTCTCTATTACTCCTTTAATCTCAGTAGGTAGTTAAGTTGGTTATCTATAATTGGAATGTAGATTTTGTCATTAGGGAAGAACATAGATGTAGGTATCTAGGAATATGTGCTCAGAAGAGTATGTGGACCTAAGAGAGAGGAAGTAACAGGAGATTGGAGAAACTTCTGTAATGATGAGTTTCATAATTTACACTCTTCACCAAACATTTTTATTAGGATGATCAGATCAAAGAGGATGAAAATGGTGGGGCATACAGCACACATGAGAAAAATGAGAAGTGTATAAAAACTTTTGTGTCATGAAACTGAAAGAAGATGCCATTGAAGGGCCTTAATTATGGATGGGAAGATGATACTGAAATGAATCTTACTGCAATGCTGTTGTAGAGTATGGACTGGATTCATCTGATTTATAACAGGGGCCCTTGGCAAGGTCTTGTAAATAGAGTCATGGACCATATTGTTACATAAAACACAGGGCATTTTTAAACCACTTGCAAGGTGTTAGTCTGCTCCATGAAGTTTATTATTTATGTAGTTTTGTTTGTCACTGCTTGCTTACTAGCCAAGTGGTTTTTCATTTTCGATCATTCAGCAGAAGATTCAAATAAAACAGTTGTGTGTGAACTATACATGGTGTTACATTGCTTTTATTTGATCTTATCACAGTTACTGAAGAGTGTTTTGCTGACACAAATGCAAATCACTGGAGGTGGTGGCATCATTGAGACAGATGAAATGATCATAGAGTTAGCTGCAGACATTCTAGGTAAAGTGCCACAGCCTTATGATATCCAAGTTGTGTCAGAACAGTATCCTGTATTGCATACTGACTCTATGAACACTGTTTTAAGACAGGTAAGCCATCAAAAGAGTGTAGTGTATCTTGACATTCACATTTCTTCTTTACTCAATATTTACCCCCGTTGATGTCCAGGTAATGCTCCACCAAAAGAAGCTTGTTCACCAGTCATATTAATTGTTTGTTACAGTTCTGACACTTTAATCCTGTCATGACATTTACACTTCCAATTTCAGAATGTTGTGAAACATTTTTGAGTACAGCTTCCCACTACCTGCAACCTCTGTCATGGACTTCGTAATTACCACCAGCCTTTATTTATGCTTCGTCAATTATTCAGGATTTCGGAACGAGATATTGTTTGTAATGAGTTTGCTGCTTGCTTGCTGCTGCTTTGAAAGTGGAGAGCGGCAAGTGTACCGTGTTCTACTTTCTCGGTGTGGTACGGCGGCAGTGTACCGCTGATGGCCCGTGGGTTGGATTGCTGCTGCCATGCGTAGGTTGCACGTCAGTGCAGGGAGTGATGTCTGATGACCGCTGGTTGCTGGCAGAGAGGTCGACCGCGTGGTGGGCGAGTTGAGCGCATAGTGGCGCGATCCCATCGGCCGCGTCTGCCGCTTGCTGTACGTAGGTAAACGTCAGTGGAGCGAGTCATGCTGGTTGACCAACCAACCAAAGTGCTAACTAAGGGCGGAGACTTGCGCTCCGCACAAGTCGTCGTCCCGTGGTCTTTTTAGCCATTCCTGTTTTATCGCATTGCTGGGTTCAATAACAGACACTTTATTCTATAACTGTGGATTTCGCTTACGCTAACGTTTTATAGTCTCGGTTAAGGGCTGTAACTTGGTATGCTAAAGGCTACAGCTCAAGGACCGTATAGTCTTTCTAAGTGGGGGGGGTATACTTTGGTTGGATGGCTCCCTGGGGTTTGAAACCAGAGTGGCATTTTCGCTATTATATTCACGCGGCATCTAGAACCTAACACACGGGTGAAACCGCCGTTACCGTTGGGGGGGGGGGGGGGTGGAGTGCAGGCCGTGCCCTGACTTTTTATTATACCCTGGCATTCACTTTACAACTGAGGAAAAATCACGGAAAAACCTCAGTCAGGATAGTCGAAAAGCGCCTAGCTAATCAGTACTAGGCACGATTCGGTGGCGTCTTGGCCACCGTTTTGCGGCCTCGACATGTCTGCTGACCTTAGTCCCCATAGATTGCCGCTAGGAGACGTGGGTCAGCAATCGGTAAGCGTAAATATCTGCCCAGTTGCGCAAATAACGGGTTCCCCACACCAGCTAACTTTGAGTCATAACCCTCGGTTAGGGTTCTGATGTGTTCGGCGAAGAAAGGAACTCCCAAATCCTCGAGAATTTGCACGTTACGAATGTACCAAGGTTCACCAGTAGCAATGCGAAGACACTTGGACTGAAGAACCTGCTTATACAGAAGAACTCCTTTCCTGATGGAGAGACCGCTTCTCCTGTGTAGGAGAGATCTAAGCAGACCCAGTCTTTGGGCAGCTTTCTTCCTGACATGTACGATATGAGGCAACCAGGTCATCCGTGTATCAAGGATCACTCCCAGATAACGGACTATATCGACCCCTTGGATTGGCTCCCCTAGGAGCTCCACTGGTCGAGGCTTGGAGACTCGCCACCCGGCCTTCGCGAAGAGCATAGCATTGCTCTTGGAGACGTTGATGGCGATCATCCTTTCTCTCAGCCACCGCTGTAGGTCGTTGAGGTATGCTTCTGCGCTGGCTTGCGGGAAGTGACAATGATTACCGCGTCATCCGCATACAAGGCCAGCTCGACGTGGCGTGATGACACCGGCATGTGGTTGACCTACAGACTGAACAAGACATGAGAAACTAGACCCCCTTCGCCACTCCAGTCTGCATGCCACGACGGCTAGATGTGGCCGTTTGGAAGGACGCCTCGAACGTCCTGTTTTGAAGGTAAGAGGATGTGGTTTTAACCACGTAGGAGGGGAAGTTGAGGGCCGTTAGCTTAAAGAGGAGACCATCGTCCCAGACGGTGTCGAAGGCCTTAGCTACGTCGAGGAAAACTGCGCCGGTTAGCTGCTTCTCGCCCACGTTTCTGGTCACCCTTTCAACAAGGTGGGCTAGCTGAAGAGAGGTGCTGTTTTTGGTTCTGAATCCAAACTGCTCATTTCGCATAAGCCCGCGCCCGCTTACTTCACTTAAGATCCTACTAAGCAGGATCTTCTCAAACAACTTGCCAATGGTGTCCAGAAGACTTATGGGACGATACGACGAGGGTAGCGCCGGATCCTTCCCAGGTTTCAGAATGGAGATATTGCGGGCATGCTTCCATACTGATGGGAAGTACTGCTCAAGAAGAACCGCGTCGAATATCGCGAGGAGGAGGGATACAGCTCGCTGAGGAAGGTGCTTTAGAGCCCTGTTCAGAATACCAGTTGGGGCCGGAGCCTTGCCGACCTCGAGACCCCGGATAGCATCCTGTTCCTCCGCAGGGTTGGTTAACTTGGGCTCCCTTGCAGGAGCAAAATAGTATGCTTGCAGCGCCTCGTCAACCATCTCAATAACTGCCGGATCTGATGGGTCATTTACCGGCTGAAAATTAGCCTCAAGACTGTCAGCCAGGGCTTCGGCTTTCTCAGAATCTGAGAGAGCAAATACGCCCTGTGTGACCAGGGGTGGTGAGGGAGTGGGCACTCTCATCACCCGCTTTGTCATCATCCACAGCGACTGGTCCTCGGGTTCGACGTTCTCCAGTGTGTCACTCCACTGCTCATTTCGCCACTCGTTTAGCTGGTGTGTCACCGACCGCTGAAGGCGGTTAACCTCAACTTTTAGAGCAGGGTCCCTAGTGATTTTCCACTGCTCCTC
Organism: Reticulitermes speratus; assembly: GCA_021186555.1. Taxonomy (NCBI): domain Eukaryota; kingdom Metazoa; phylum Arthropoda; class Insecta; order Blattodea; family Rhinotermitidae; genus Reticulitermes; species Reticulitermes speratus. The sequence goes on along the minus strand of JAJKFL010000005.1, from coordinate 13,316,227 downwards.
AACCAGTTTTTCAAGCGTATATCATCCTGAATACGTGCCGGTATTGTTGGTCGTGGGTTGTCACGGGGGCGACTCTTGGGGGCCGCCGCCCCTAGCGCCTCTGCGATAGCGCTGGACACTTCCTCGACACACATGTCGATTTCCACCCGTTTCGTAGTTTCGGGGTGGACGGAAGTCTGTCTGCCAGGCAGGCCTGGAATTTGACCCAGCCGGTCCTTCTGAAATCGGGGCGGTCCGGAGATTAGGAAAGGGTGATCGACATCTCGTGTCGATATGTGCGAGCCGAAAGACTTCTCCTGTTATGAGATGTGTTTCAGTCAGGAGGCATTATGGACCCCGTGTATACCGAGGAAGTGATCCAGCTCCAGCTTCCTGCCGCGAACGCCATCAGCGTTCCAGCAGGCCAGCTGCACTGTGTGTCCTAGGCTGCGAAGAGGACAATAATTTTCAGGACAGCCGGCTTGTGCGCTGCCCCGGAAGGAGGGCGGGTACCGCTGTGAGGAGCCGCCGTGTCAGCTCCACACGTGCGTTCACGGGGAGGATGTCGAAGAGATCGGAGATATCTTTGATCCATGACTGGTTGGGAGGTGAAATGGAAGCGGGTTTAGGCTTCTTAGGTGGAGGCGATAACTTACTAGCCTTTGCCTTCTTCTTCATTGGGACCTACTGAGGGGCCTGAATGGTAGGTTGGGTGTCTTTCCTTCTCTCCTGTATTCGATCGCTTTGTCCTGAGTAGGAGCCGCGACCTGCCTGGGAGTGGGTTGTAATGGAGATGAGGTGGTGGTGAGCTTCACTACTCTGCCCCTCTCACGACGTGGGACCACCTGGGTCCTAAGCTCTTCTGCTCTGCAGAAGACCCAGCGAGGGCTGCTTGCGATAAAGCAGAGCGGCTGGTTGCACTGTTCGTGACGTTGCGCGTAGTTGGCGTCCGCTTGGCAAGCGTGGCCCTCGCCTCCTTCCACTTAGCACAGCCCCGGTAGTTGGCTGTGTGGTTTCACCCGCAGCTGCAGCATATAAGCCGCTGCCTTGGGGTAGAGCATTTCCCCGAAGGGTGAGGCTCACCACAAGCAACACTCTGAGGCGTGTACCTGCAGTTACGCTGCGTGTGGCCGAAGCGCTGGCAATGCTTGCATTGTAGCGGGTCTTTGGGGCTATATAGGTCTCTACAGAGACTCGTAGGCCGCAGAGTTCAGAAAGGGATCGCCCCTCGCCACTGACACCACAAAATGTGGATTCGGAGGTCGATCGTGCGTGGCATCCTGATCGTGACGCCCAGAGCGGAGCTGCCTGACGCCCTGGACATGGATGCCCAGGGCCTCGAGCTCCTCCCGGACGATGCTTTCAGGCATCTGCCTGCCGAGGTTTTTGACCAGCAGAAGTACACAACATTCCTCTGGGAGAGAGAAAGTGTGAAAACTCACACCCTTTCTCCCATCAGGGGATCGGAGGGCACTGATTGTGGCTCTGAAGCCGTTGGGATTCCCCGGCACGATCATCAGTCTCTCGCCCTTCATCTGGGCCGACAGACTGCTGGGACATAATGCCCTTAACCACGTGAGAAATTCACGTGTGTCACTGACTCCTCTCACGAAGATAGGAGTCTTGTTGGGACGTGCCGAAGTGGTGCCAGCTGGCATGCTGCCTAGAGGCTCGGACATGTCTTCACAAGACATGCACCTAATGGCTGCCTCAGGAGAGGCAGCAGGTTCGGAAGAGTCCGAACCATTGGCTTTGGGCTTGGGCTGCCCTATTGGCTCTTGATGGTTTGTGCGCCCGGCAGTAACCACGGCTTACGCTGGCCTACCCTCCGAGGCATTGAGGTGCCGTCATGCTGGTCGGCCAACCAACCAACCAACCAAAGTGCTAACTAAGGGCGAGACTTGCGCAGAGCACAAGTCGACGTCCCTTGGTCTCTTTAGCCATTCCTGCGTTTTACCACATTGCTGGGCTCAATAACAAACACTTTATTCTGTAACTGTGGATTTGGCTTACGCAAACGGTTTATAGTCTCGGTTAAAAGCCAGGACCTGGCATACCAAAGACTACAGCTCTAAGAGCGCATAGTCTTTCTAATGCTGGTTGGTGGAGCTGGGCTGCTATTTATACCCGGCCAGCGCCGGACTGATGTGCTGTGATTGGCCAATGTCGGACTACCTGCACTGTGATTATCATGCTCGTGTAGCTGTGTGTACAGTGGTGGGAGAGTTCCCACAGACTCTTTGACTGCTGATATTTTGACTCTCTCCAACTCCTTTCAACCCAAGTTGGCTGGCAGATGCCAAATTCTTTCCTCAGATGTGGTCTGATGTACATATACACTTCTATACATAGAAGGTTGTAGATTGTGAAATATGCCATAAACCAGAACAATATAAACACATAATAGGAAAGGTTATATTGAAAGTACGTATATCGAATCCCGTTGGGGGCGAGATTTTTTGCATCCGTCCAGACCGGCCCTGGGGCCCACCCAGCCTCCTATACAATGGGATCCGGGTCATTCTCGGGGGTAAAGCGGCCGGGGTGTGGCATTGACCACCCACCCCCATCTAGCACTGAGGTTAATGAAAGAGTAGAGCTATACCTCTATTCCCCTCTGGGCATTCATGGCCCATTATAGGGAGAACTTTACCTTTACCTTTACCTTACATTTTTTAACAAGGAATTCTCTTTGGAACTCATACAACTGACAGTTTTTATGAGCATTATTTAGCTACAGGCTTTGTGTGTTTCATTTTTTATTTTATTTGTGTTCTAGTCCACTTTTAGTGTTATGTTTCATAATGATTCCCTTCAGTCCCTCCAAATGTATTACCTTTTCACACTCAGTCCAATAATACTATAAAGAGTAGATGATGGGTTATCATGCTAAATATTATGTTTTTTATTACTTAAAACTCAGAATATCTTACTTAGACACTGTAGGCATGGCAATATATTTACTGTCCTCTTTATGAAGAACTGACTAGTACTTTACAAACTCCATGATAGATTTTTAGCTATAATATCTGAGTTGCACACTGCTGCCACATTGTTGGCTTACCATCAGTATTTCTTGCCTGGTTTGTAAATATGTTTATTATCTATCATCATACAATTCATATTCTTAGCTGAAATATTTCATAAGATATTTCTGTCAAACTGAAAGCTAAATGGAAAATTTTGTGCAGTTACCATGTTATTATTTTACATCTTACAAAAAGTACCTTAACAAAAATACGTACTGCATACCCCAGTATTACCTTCACACATTTTGCGTTTTCCACGATTTTGTGCACTTTGTGTATGATCCTGGCCAAATGCCCATGAGAAAAGTGTTTCCTGGATTTTGCACCATTTTTACATGGTCTTCACAAAAGCATAAAAGTAGTGTTTTACTGTATCATGTATCTTCCATATTAGTGCAGTACCCTACATTAAGTGTTATTAGGGATGCTTCAACCTTAAACTTGTTAAGTTCGCCATGTTGTTGGTTTAAGAAATTAAAAAGTATTAGATTGGAATGGTTTCAAATGATTACCATACTGTTTAATTCCTGAAAATTGGTAGCTTAAAATTTGAAAGGGGGACACAGAGACAGCCTAATAATGTTACAGGCCAACAGTTTTCCTTAATGAAGGAAAGTCAGCTGAAAATGAAGGTGCAGAAATAATACAGGAAACTCATGATCTGCATAAAGATGATCAGAAATATGTTGTACTGTTAAGCTACAGTTGAATTCCTGAGTTTCATATCCTGATGCAAATTCATGTTTTCCTTTTTTGTCTTGGGGGCATACAGCACGTCTTAATGTAGTCTCTTCAGTCCATTCTTCTTCTTCTTCTGTCTATGGGCCCGTCGGCATTAGCTCCGGACGCACTGCAGCCTTAGGCTTATTGTGCTAACCCTTAGTCTTTCAATTATCAAGTCTGCAGCCACAGCCGTTCCTTGATCAGGTTCATCGAAGGTGGAATACTCGAGTAAGAGTGGGGTCTGTTCACACCCCCACTACTTCTCGCCACCGCCTTCTCTTATTTTAATGAGCTGCTTCCGCTGCGTTCCCGAGAGTCGCCTGGTCTGCAGTTTGGTCACACCTGCAGCCAGTCTGTCCTCATCAGAAAAGACAGCGCAAGGCTCAGAGCGTACAGCCCCTCTATGGGCCCGTCGGCATTAGCTCCGGACGCACCACAGCCCTAGGCTTATTGTGCTAACCCTTAGTCTTTCAATTATCAAGTCTGCAGCCACAGCCGTTTCTTGATCAGGTTCATCGAAGGTGGAATACTCGAGTAAGAGTGGGGTCTGTTCACACCCCCACTACTTCTCGCCACCGCCTTCTCTTATTTTAATGAGCTGCTTCCGCCGCGCTCCCGACAGTCGCCTGGACTGCAGTTTGGTACACCTGCAGCCAGTCTGTCCTCATCAGAAGAGACAGCGAAAGGCTCAGAGCATACAGCCCCAATATCAAGTTTGCAGTCACAGCCGCTCCTTGATCAGGTTCATCGAAGGAGGGAATACTCGAGTAAGAGTGGGGTCTTTTCACACCCCCACTACTTCTCGCCACCGTCTTCTCTTACTTTAATGAGCTGCTTCCGCTGCGCTCCCTAGAGTCGCCTGGTCTGCAGTCTGGTCATAAAGACACCTGCAGCCAGTCTGTCCTCATCAGAAGAGATAGCAAAGGGCTCACAGGTTCATCGAAGGTGGAATACTCGAATAAGAGTGGGGTCTTTTCACACCCCCACTACTTCTCGCCACCACCTTCTCTTACTTTAAAGAGCTTCTTCCGCTGCACTCCTGTGAGTCGCCTGGACTGCAGTTTAGTCATATAGACACCTGCAGCCAGTCTGTCCTCATCACAAGAAACAGCAAAAGGCTCAAAGCCTACGGCCTCCGTATCAAGTTTGCAGCCACAGCCGCTCCTTGATCAGGTTCATCGAAGGCGGAGTACTCGAGTAAGAGTGGGGTCTTTTCACACCCCCACTACTTCTCGCCACCGCCTTCTCTTACTTTAACGAGCTACTTCCGCTGCGCTCCCAAGAGTCGCCTGGTCTGCAGTCTGGTCATAATGACGCCTGCAGCCAGTCTGTCCTCATCAGAAGAGATAGCAAAAGGCTCACAGGTTCATCGAAGGTGGAATACTCGAGTAAGAGTGGGGTCTTTTCACACCCCCACTACTTCTCGCAACCGCCTTCTCTTATTTTAATGAGCTGCTTCCGCCGCGCTCCCGACAGTCGCCTGGACTGCAGTTTGCTGGCACCTGCAGGCAGTCTGTCCTCATCAGAAGAGACAGCGAAAGGCTCAGGGCATACAGCCCCAATATCAAGTTTACAGTCACAGCCGCTCCTTGATCAGGTTCATCGAAGGAGGAATACTCGAGTAAGAGTGGGGTCTTTCCACACCCCCACTACTTCTCGCCACCGCCTTCTCTTACTTTAAGGAGCTACTTCCGCTGCGCTCCCAAGAGTCGCCTGGTCTGCAGTCTGGTCATAATGACACCTGCAGCCAGTCTGTCCTCATCAGAAGAGATAGCAAAAGGCTCACAGGTTCATCGAAGGTGGAATACTCGAGTAAGAGTGGGGTCTTCTCACACCCCCACTACTTCTCGCCACCACCTTCTCTTACTTTAATAAGCTACTTCCGCTGCAATCCCGATAGTCGCCTGGACTGTAGTCTAGTCGTATAGACACCTGCAGCCAGTCTGTCTTCATCAGAAGAAACAGAGAAAGGCTCAAAGCCTACAGCCTCAGTATCAAGTTTGCAGCCACAGCTGCTCCTTGATCAGGTTCATCAGAACTCAGCTCAGAACTTACTTGTATCAAGTCTACAGCCTCAGCCACTCCTTGATCAAGTCCATTAATTACTGTGTCCATTTTATTCCCACAAGTAATGGGGAAATAACAGTCACCACCCGCAGAGCCCCTTACGGGTGGAAGGCATAAATACAACGGGGTGCTGCCCGGTTCCCCGAGGGGATCGTAAATGCACTGCTGTTTTTCCACCCCAGTGCCATGCAGTCCTCGGCACGATACCTCACACCTTGACTTGGGTGAATAGGAAGGATGTTATGGAAAGGTTATTGGTTCAGACAGGTCGTTGTGGAACACACTTTGACTGGCCCCTCAGCTGAGGCCTGCCCGGCTTGGTAGACCCTACCAGTAGCTAAGCTACCGCCGGTTTAGCCCCCAGCTTCTTTGGGGCACTCAAACCCTCTCCGCCCGCACGGACAGTGCTTCGTTAAGGCGGTGTTCCCTGGCAGGGCTCTTCAGTCTCATAGGAAATTTGTATCATGTAGACTTTATTAATTAATTTGTTTATTATTTTTATTGTATTTACTCATTACTCTGTCCAGGAGCTCATTCATTTCAACAAACTTATTGAAGTTGTACGAGAGACATTGTTGAATGTACAGAAAGCTGTGAAAGGTCTGGCTGTTATGTCATCTGAGCTGGAGGAAGTTTATAACAGTATGCTGGTGGGAAAAGTGCCTACTGCTTGGGCCAATAAATCATATCCTTCCCTCAAACCTCTTGGTAGCTATGTCACTGATTTTCTTCTGAGGTAAGTTGGCAGTAATTCTGTAATTTATGATTCATACTTTTATCTAGCAATCACATGTTTAGTGATTATTATTTTAAAAAATGATGTTCTTGGTTCTAGAACATAAGTTTCATAACATTTGACTATTGCAAACTTTTTTTGAATGAAGCAACCAAAAATTGAAACTGCACAGATTCTGTCATTCAGATACTGTTGTCAAGTATACCTTTGTAGAAACAAGTACTGCTTTTAAACTTATGTTTGTAATGTATTGTTGTGAAACAAGCAAGTGGTTCACAACCTTGGGACTTGACCCATTTAAAAATAAATACTTACACCAATATAAACATTTCACTCACTTCAAATGTTAGTTTCAAAGTGTAAAACACAATATTATCTGTTTTTTCATGTCCACCAAGAAAAGAGAGCTGCTCAATTGATTTTAGTGATTAGTATATCACTTCAAACCAAGTAATTACAGATCAAGTTTCCTTGAATGAATCATGTTTGCAGGACAGCGTTCTTCATAATATTCTATAATATTTTTAGAATGCTGCAGTCTGTACACTTTTCATTTTTGCCCTTGATTATTGATTTTCAAAATAATATATCCAGGGTGTATCAAAAATATTTGGACAAACATCAGGAATGAGTTCTCCACGCCAAAACAAGGAAAAAAGTTCATATAAATAATATGTCTGCAAACACTTAGTTTAGGAGGTACAGCCCAACAATATATGTACCCTCAATCCTTTAAATTTTTCTGTGTGGGAATACTTAAAAAACCCTAGTGTATTCAGCTTCGATTTAAAATGAAGAGACACTTCACCAGTGCATTTTTTATGTCTGTCAAACTGTTCAAACTGCCCCAGGACCTTTGCAAGGGTGCAACAGCCCATGATCATATGTGTCCATGTGTGCATTGATTCTGGTGGAGGACATTTTGAGCAATTGTTGAATTGTGTCTTGATAAACAGTAAGAACTCAACACTTATTAAATTGGGAATTATATTGTGAATCTATTGTGTCAGTTGAAGTAAAATATTACACAGTTAAGGTATTTTTTGTTGAATTAAATATTTCAATTACACTCAAAAGCCACTCATTTTCTGACATGTTTATTTGAACTTTTTTCTTTGTTTTGTTGTGAAGAACTCACCTTTGAAGTTTGTCCAAGAATTTTTAGATACCCCTGTATAAAAAGCAAAAGCAATCCAAATGAACATTTCCAGTTTTCTGAGAGGTTGAATTGTGTATGGCATATCTGTTTTTTGTAACAGGTTGAAATTTCTTCAGGATTGGATTGACCATGGCACACCAGTGGTGTTTTGGCTGTCTGGCTTTTACTTCCCACAGTCATTTCTTACAGGAGTCCTACAGAATTACGCCCGTAAATACAAGATACCCATTAACAGTCTTGCTTTTGAATTTGAAATTACAAATGTAGAAATGGATGCAAAAGATGAATCTTCATTTGATGTTTATTGTAAGGTAAATAGAATCTTTTAATATCAATATAAGAACAAATGTAAGAGATGAAGGAGCACCCAAAGCTAACACTTTTTTAGAGTAAGTCTTGACGTTTATCATCATAAGCAGTAGCTGCACCACTGACTTCCTTCCAGGAATCAGTCCTAATTGTTGTTATAGGTCCTGTAAAACAGAATCTTTTCAAAAATAAACCTACAATCAACCAGCAAACAGAACTAGATATATATTGTATATTATATTATTATATCATGTATTCAGCTACATGTTTTGTCTTACATTTAAGCCACATTAAGGCTGCATACATAAAATAAACGTTAAAAGTTCAATGACTCTAATGTTAAAATACATAAAATATATACTTTAGTCGAGATCTCAAACTCGTACGTCAGTTCATATTGTTTAATGTCAAAATGTTGTGACTGAAAATTATATAAGTAGGCTTGAATAAGCTGGATATAAAGATAAAATATATACTGTATATTTTGGCATATAAGACGCACCGGCGTATGGGATGCATTCCATTTTTTATGCAGATTTTTTGAAAAAAAAAACTAATTTTAGTATATTTTTTCATGCATTTATTGAATAAAAAATACATTGATTTTTCAGGGAATTCGTACATAACAAGTAATCTAATTAGCAAAAATATTTTAAGTTTCATTAAAGATATTAATATTCATCCTCAAATCCACAAAATCGTCATCTTCAGAGCTAGATACACTTGAAACTGTTTCTGAATCAGGAACTGAGTCATCACTGTCTTCAAACAATAAATTATGCTCTGTACAGTCAAGGGAATTACTAATGCCACACTTCTTAAAAGATTTAAAAACTATCTCCGTTTTCACTGCATCCCACGAATTCTTAACCCATTCACACACTTTCGAAATATTGGGCTTCTGCAGTTTTTTGGAGATTGCGATTATTAGGATTTGCCTCTTTTGACTGCTGTTTGGTGTGAGGTGTTCTGTTTTGCATATTTTGTTAACCCAAATGGAGGCGTTAGTTTTGTGAAGTTTTTCTTTGATGTTCTGATAGTGATGGGTTTTGCCTGTTGGGCATTGATTAATTTTACTTTGTGTTCAACGTGCATCTTAGTATTAATATTCAGTCATTCAACCAACGAATGCACTATTATAAATAAATTTTTTCACTATACCCTACATAAGTTTCACTTCAAATTCAAATTTGGTGAAACCGATGGTTTTAACAGTTTTAGTAGTTTAAATAATTTAATAACAAGTTTTAATAACCTCGACGATCTCAATAGATAATAACGACAACACCCTACAAAAAGTGCAGTGCTTGTGACTTCCAGTGTATAGTAGTAACACTGACAAAATAATAGTTGAATAACAGTGCCAAATGGATGGGGATAAGTGAAGTGTACATAGCAAGTTACCCCTGATGATGGCCAAATTAAGGCCGAAACATATGTAGGGTATAGTGATAAAATTTATTTATAATAGTGCATTCGTTGGTTGAATGAGTGAATATTAATACTAAGATGCACGGTGAACACAAAGTAAAATTATTCAACACCGTGTTGGTAAATGGATGTGGATGCAGATGGAAGATGGAAATTTTTACTTTGTCTAGTCGATACACTGCGTCTTTCATAATTTGTGATGAAATAGACTTTATTCTTCACCATAAATAAAGTATTGATAAAATGTATTGAGATTTTAATGGCAATACTCCTAACTGCTTAAACAAATCCCTACATGAATCCCTGCTCCTACTGCCTGTTATAATTATTATTGATCTTTTTTGCACTCTAAAAATTTTCTGACTGTGTGTTGAAATTCCCCAGAATATAATACCATAAGACATGGCAGAATGAAAAAGAGCATAATAGATCATCATCAAAGATATCTGAGACATATACCGGTATATATGGTTTAACTGATCTTAACATATAGCAAACAAAACAGCTTCAGCAGTAAGTCACCAACAAATGCACAAAACCGTCAATAAAGGTATAAATTTACCTTTTATCATTATTAAATTACCCTACATACGTTTCGGCTTGCAAGAAGCCATCATCAGGGGTTTACAGTTGTATTTATAAAATGCTGTGCTACAGTCTGTCATCGACACTCACAATATAACTTCACTGTTCGTTTCAGGTGGTCGTAAAACAGTTGGTATCATATGTCAAAAACATAAACGATAAAAGTGTAGAATTAAAAGGTATAGTAAAATTACACGGTTCACTGTTTCTTCAAACATTCAAGGTTTTTCACGGCACCTCTAGGTGTTTCACCGGATTATTACACTGCACTATGTAAGAGCTGTAGTAGAGCTTGTTGAAAGTATGTGATGGATTGAAGACGTATCGTATGAATTTGTTTGGCATTGCGTCTTTCTTATCGTGGTGTGAGGTCTTGCCGACGCGTGTCGTAGTAGTTAGGGAAAGTGGTTCTGCATAGTGGTGTGATGTAAGGTCTAGCCGTGCTGTATGTTTGGTGGATGTATACTGTGTCAATCCACCGAACATACAGCATGGCTAGACCCTACATCACACCAGTATGCAGAACCACTTTCCCTAACTACTACGACATGCGTCGGCAAGACCTCACACCACGATAAGAAAGACACAATGCCAAACGAATTCATACGATACGTCTTCAATCCATCACATACTTTCAACAAGCTCTACTACAGCTCTTACATAGTGCAGTGTAATAATCCAGTGAAACACCTAGAGGTGCAGTGAAAAACCTTGAACGTTTGAAGAAACAGTGAACCGTGTAATTTTACTATACCTTTTAATTCTATACTTCTATCGTTTATGTTTTTAACATATGATACCAACTGTTTTACGACCACCTGAAACGAACAGTGAAGTTATATTGCGAGTGTCGATGACAGACCGTAGCACAGCATTTGATAAGTACAACTGTAAACCCCTGATGATGGCTTCTTGCAAGCCGAAACGTATGTAGGGTAATTTAATAATGATAAAAGGTTAATTTATACCTTTATTGACGGTTTTGTGCATTTGTTGGTGACTTATTGCTGATTACAAAATGCACGGTGAATTAAGATTAAAGAACTTAGCTTATTTATTAATCCTTCAATATTTTTGGTCAAACATTATTTATACAAACCATTGTCTTGGACCTACTGGACTGTAGTTCCTCATTTACAAGTTTACCAGATATTCATTCTTTATATCCAGCTAGTTTGAACTATGTGATTTATTTTAGCCTGATCAGCCATGCAGTTTGGACTTAATATGATTGTAGTTTCATGTCTACAAATTTTATAGTACATTTTATCTTCATATCCATCTACTTTAAACCTACGTAACACTTATCTATTGTTCCGGGCACAATTTTGACATTAGACAACATTAACTGATTTAACCAGTTCAAGATCTTGACTAGAGTATATTTTTTGTATACTGAGTTGTTAAAATTTTATCTTTTATATTATGTATGCAGCCTGATGATGGCTGCAATGTAAATCACAACATGTAACTGAATATCTTATATAATAATAAAGGCTTAATATAAGATAGATATAGTTGTGTTTGACTGTTCATTATTGGTTTACTTTTGTTACTACAACACAATGGGATAAATCAACTAAAAAAATCTTTTCAGTTTTCCATCTTTGTAATATGTTATGTTGCAGTAAGTTAAGCATGGCAGAAGACATGTCATGTGATGTCATGTCACCAAGGTCTGTTTTATTAGATGCAGCAAATGGTTAATTACTGCAATTCAGTCTTTTTATGAAATTAAGTCACACTTTTTAGGATTGCAGGATGTTAGTGTTTCTGGCCAGAGTCTGTAGTTTGAACCTTGGACATGGCTAACAACGATGAGACAATAAACTGAATATTTCAGTCGTAAATCTGGTTTTTATAAATGAAGAGGAAGGTGTAGTTAGGACCTTTGATTAAAGCGTGCCTCATTTCATTAGTCAACACTAATTAAAATTATATTGTTTTTAACCTGAGATACAGTAAAAGCTAGGAGTTGTTTCTTGCTTATGTTGCCTGGCATAAGAAATGTGCTTGATCAAAAGAAAAGAAATGCTTTTTTTTCCTTCCTGAAAAGCTAAGTAAAACCGCATTTTGGGCTCAGACTGTTGAAAGTGGATCGGCAGGCCTTGATGAGAGTCACTCAGATTTATTTGAAGTGCTTTGTGCAAATTTGTTGTTTCACTTCCTGAATGTAAGGAACCAGTTATGTAATTAAATTTAAAATTTGGTACCTGTGAATGCTTCATGTGGTAATATTATTGCATGGTACAAGTGCAGCAGTTGTCTTAAGTCTTACATTCTCAACTTTCACAGCATGAGGTACTAATCAGAATATTTTTTAGTGATTGATCATCATCTCTTTGTCAGCAGTCTGTAATTGGTTATACAGATGATAAGTTTAATCAGTCATGAACTGTGTTAAATAGTGGAAGTTATCGGCAAATTAAGCCCGTGTGTATGATGATACTGTAGAACCTGGATAAGAAGTCCCCGCATAAGAAGTTTTTCCCTGTAAGATGTCTGATTTTTAAAGTCCCGAAATCCTATTGCTTTTTATAAGCTTCCCTCTTAATAAGTCTTCCCGCTTAAGGAGTCCCTAATCCTCTGGTCCCTTGAAAGACTTCTTAACAGGGTTCTAATGTAGTTACTAATTAAGTAAAGTGACTTCATTGGGTGCAGTTTCTGATTCAATGAATAATGTGCATATTTATCACATCATATACTGTGGTACAATGGTGTGTGAGAGGTTATCTGCTTGTAAGGAAGCCTGATGAGGAAAGCGTGTTGTGACATCGATCAGCATATCCCAGATGTAGTCAAAAAGCAAGGTCACCATTGAGTGAGTTGGATGATACAACTTTCTTCCAGGTTTTAAGATACATTACAACCATACTATTTACTTTCTTGTGAAGTTTTTATGTAATTATTTGTTTTCCATGCAGCAGAAGGCTGAATTTGATGTGTTCATTGAGGTGAGATTTCTTTTGAAAAATTGTGTTGCCATATATATAATGCATGTTGCCACATTTGAGAAGAAAAATTAAGATGGGTAGCATGGAATATTTGAAACATTTTCATTTTTGTCAGGGACTAGAACTGCAAAGGTAGTTGCAAAAGATATCTGATAAAGCACTGTGACTGTGGGACCTGAATTAGACTTCATTATGTAGGAGTTTATTATACAGCTTTCATACCTACGTAGAAGTATTTTATAGTAGTGACGATTTTCGTAGCTAACTGTAGATCTAAAACTCATGAGATACATACTCATACTTTATGCATGTATAATGTATGCACACCTATATTTCAAGATGCTTGGCCACATAGTGGGTACATGGTGCAGTGAAATAGTTTCTGGACTGACTTTATTTTCTATAAGAATAACACTCACATCATAATCAGTATTGTTCCTTTCAAAGTAGTCCTCATGGGATTACAGCGAGCCCAGTGACTGTGCCAGCATCCAAACATTTTGTGAAGTTCATTGTTTGCAATTTGGCTAGTATGTCCTGTGATTTTGCTTGTGTCATGATGAAATAATTCAAACACTATCTTGAGTTCTGGGGAAGGAAACAAGTCACACAGCACTAAGTTTGGTGACTGCTGATATCCTTAGAAGCAGATGTATCTCTGAAAACACACACACACACACACACATGTATTAGCCAAATAGATATTCACATTAAATTTTACAACAGTTTTATTACTTCCAGGCACTTTATGTGTATTATTTTGCAACCTGTGGGTTTCTATTCCCTCTTATTTTCAGGGCCTGTATTTAGAAGGAGCTCGATGGGATAGGCAGCTAAGAGAATTAAATGAATCATTACCCAAAATTCTTCATGATGTTATGCCAGTTATTTGGTTGAAACCAGGACTTCAAGTAAGTATTTTAAAATCATATGTTCTGTGTGTGAAACCACAGTGTCATATGTGAGACACAGAACTGCACAGTTGAAATAAATTTCAAACAAGTTGGCAAAGTAAATGAACTTCCATCTTAAATTGTTCTTTCAACAAGTCTGTATATACAGGGCTGTTTTCCCCTTCACTGTTTTTATGGGAAATGATTTTATAAGCATTGACTTCCATAATTAAATCTTTTTGTGCTTCTGTGATGTTGTGATCTGCTTGTACATTATTCACATAATTTGTATCACTCCACCCCAAGATTCATATAGACTTATCAACCAAAAGATAAAATTGGTTTTATTTCCCTAATACCCACAGTAGAAAGACAAGAATACAACAAGCATGTTAATGGAGCAGTAATGCTCATGACTTGTGTTTGGAGGTACTGAGGTTGAGCCTTGGCTGATATGCTGGCTGTCCTGACTGATATCTTTGTGATTTCCTCAGTTCCTCCAGGCAAATGCTTGGACTGCCGCCTTCAAATTCATGTTCACTGGTCTTTCTGACATCAATGCTATGGACCCTTTGAAAGAGATTTCTCAGGACCATGGACTGACACAGCATGATTATATTCAGCACATAGCCTTGTATGTGTGAATTGAGTTTTGGCTACCTACAGGTGATGTGCTATCATTCAGGGCAGTTTGGCTTTATCTGATCACCATACAGACATTCACAGAAGGGGTTTCTAGACTGTGTATCATTCAGAAATAAACTATCCATTTGGTATGATACCAACCTGAATTACACATGTAGCTCTTCAACAACAAAATGTTGTGATATAAGATATCTGTGATGTGGCATATTTGCACATCATTGTTGCTGAAGGTTTCAGTCTTTGGGGATGTGACACTATTGTTGGGTGAGTGGATCCTGATGTTTCAAAGCATCATGGTACTTTTATATATCCAAGAAGATTGGAGTTCTCATTATGATCATTAAAGCCTCAAGAACTACTCACCCAATGGCATAGCATCACATTCCACAATACTGGAATCTTTATCTTTGCTTTCAATCACAAAATCTTCCACACTGGGATCATTTCTTAAATAATTGTATAAGTTGCAAACAGCCAAGATTGCTTTGGCTGTGTTTTCAGGATTCAGTTGAATTTGGCCACAACTATTTTAAATTTTTGAGTGAGAATTACAAAAGCATTCAGAATAATTCATTTTTTGTCCCTGACAATTTATAGATATAAATTTGCTCACGCTTTCAATTTTGGGCTCAATTTGTGGAATATGTGTATGTTACAGCTACAGTGCATCCAGAATCTTTTGTCTTCCCGTGTGCTAGCCAAAATCGTACAGATAAAAATATGCAGGACTATAGTTTTTCCTGTTGTTTTGTATGGGCATGAAACTTTGTCCCTCACATTAAGGGAAGAACATAGGCTGAGGGTGTTTTTAGCTTAAAAGGTAGGAAATAATGGCAGAGGGAAGAAAATTACATAATGAGGAGCTACATGATTTTTTTTCCTCACCAGATATTAGGGTGATCAAATCAAACATAATGAGATGGACAGATCATGTGGCATGCATAGGTGAGAAAAATTCATACTGGGTTGTGGTGGGAAAACTGGAAGGAAAGAGACCACTTGGAAGACTTAGGCAGAGATGGGAGGATAATGTTAAAACTGATCTTAAAGAGACAGGACGCGAGGGCTTTTACTAGGTTCATCTGGCTGAGGTGGGGACAAATGCAGACTTTTGTGAACATGGTAATGACAATTTGGATTCCATCTGTGTCATGTCTGTAGAGCCTGCCTAGCAAGAGGGTATAGACCCCAAGCTTGGAGGCAGGTCAAAGTGACTTTTATCCCTAAACCTGGGAAGGTCAACTATACTGAGGCTAAGGCGAATTGGTCATATCATCATATTAGTCTATCATCTTTCATGCTGAAAACATTGGAAAAATTGGTGGACAGGTATATCAGGGACGAGATTTTGGGGCTACATTCCCTACATCAATACCAAGTTGCCTACCAACTAGCGAAGCCCACTGAAACTGCATTGCATCATGTGATCACACATATAGGGGAAGCAGTGAAAAACAGGGAAGTTACACTGTACACTATAATTCTTTGACAATGGTGTAACATGCAAAGCATCACTGATGTGTATTTGAACTTTTCCCATCGTGAGTATACAAACACAATGTTTCGAAAGCACACTGCTTTCATCTTCAGGTGAACCACAACTTATGAAAGTAACAATCTAAAAAGAACCAACAACCTACAAATTCATACATAAGGGACAAGATTATCCATACCTCTAAACATAAAATAGTGTATATAATACTCAATCTAAAAATTGTAGTAAAATGAAATAACAAATTTTCACTATCAAAACGGAGAAATGCAAGCCCTGAACAAGCCATAAAAAAAATTTTCTTCAGTAAAATATAATGTAAGAAAGTAACAACCCAATCAGCACCCTCTGTTGGTATGTCCATGCACCTGCTACAAAGCACATTCATTCATTTAAACCGTGAATGAATACCTCATTCATTTGTACAACTCTTTATGTGTAAATGGAAACCAAATAGGTGGTATGTCCAAACGAGGCTGATTGATAGGGTTGTAGTTAGTACTAAACATATATGCTGCCTCTTTATATTTCCTATATATGGTGTTAGGCTCAGATTGTAATATCGTCGTATTAATCCAAGCTATCTTATGTCTTTCCTCAAAAGCATGTGATGCCAGTTTAGATTTATCAATATGTCCCTCTCTTAGATTATATTTGTGCTCTCTTATTGTAATATTCAATGGTCTGCCAGTTTCACCAGTGTATTCCCTACCACACTCACATGGACTTCTATAAATACACTGTGATTTGTCTAATGTATCAATGTTGGGTTTTGTTTTTCTCAAAAAATTCCTTAAGGTATATTTAGTTTTAAAAATGTTCTTTATGTAAAATTTTTCACCAATTCTTCTAAATTTCTATGAAATTCCTCTAAAGTGTGGAATGGATATCACACACACAGATTTATTGTCATTGTCACCCTTCTTCCTTTATCTGGGTTTCTTGTTAATAACTGAATCCACGAATTTCCCAGGATAAGCATTGGTAGCCAACTCACTAATTCCGACTCTGTCTGACTTTTCTGCTCATTGTGACACAATTTGTTAGCCCCATAAACCAAGCTCATAATCACTCCTCTTTCCACCTGCATTGGATGATTAGATTTTTAGTGAAGGTATCTTCCTTTGTGAGTAGGTTTCCTATATACTGTAGTTGTTAAAGATCCTTCCTTCTTCATAAGTAAAACATCCAAAAATGAGAGATGTTCATTAACCTCCATTTCAATAGTAAATTTGCTAGAGGCCCTTAAATTATTGAGATGATGTAAAAAAAGGGAAGTTACACTTGGAGCTTTCCTAGATATTGAGGGAGCTTTTGATAGCACCTCATGTGACTTCATCTTATCTTACCAAAGGGCCTGTCAGCAGAAGTTGTTCTCTCAGCACAAAATCATTAACCCTATGTCTCTTACAAAGAGACACAGGTCTTTCAATGAGGCCATGCTTATATCTTTAGGTTCTACAAAGAACTTCCCAAAGAAATTATAATGCTGGCAAGCCAAGACCTTACAGCAGCAAATAATATGGTACATTGTTTCAGTCTCCATCTTGCAAAATCTGCAGTCTGGATTACCATGAAAGAGGCTCATAGTATTCAGGTGCTTCTTCAGAGGATCATGGCCTGTGAGAAATGCAACTATCATTCTCAGCTGATGCCTGCTTAATTTAAGCATGTCCTCAGCTCTTTTCTTTCAGGGTCTACTAATAAAAAGTTTACCATATCTGTGACTTGGTAAATTTTTCCAAGCAGTATGATGTTGTTTCTCAGTCCACTTCTTAATTGTGTCTCTTGCTGAACACCTAGGTATTCCAAGAGCCGGCTGTGGGCTGAGTAACGACATTGCTGCACCTTGCCTAGTGAGTTCCTCAGCCTTTTCATTGCCTGGGATGCCACAGTGCCCTGACACCCATATGAGGGTTACCTCATTCCGGTTGACCAGCACAGAGAGAGTATCTAAGCGTTCTACAACCAGTCATGAAGTCACTTTCAGGTTACTAAGCGCCTTAAGTGCACCCTGGCTATCAGAAAAGATAAGGATCTGCTAATGTCTATAAGCCCTTCTTATATTTTCAAATGCACATTGTAAAATGGCGTATATTTTGCTTTGGAACACAGTGGCATATTTGTCCCGGGACAAAGTAAAGCTTCTGTCTGGTCTTTTACCATATATACAAGCCCCTTCCCTGAATCATCCCTAGAACCATTAGTAAATAAGATCAGGGTGTCCTCAGGAAGCATGGGTTCTTTGTTTTTCCAATATTCCCGGTCTATTTTAACCATGAAATTTATACTAATGATAAATTGGTATGATGTATCAAGTAAATGGCCACCCACAACTTTCCAGATGGTTAGCAACCCTGACACTATTCTAGGAACATTCAGTGCTTGAATATTTTCAGTCTATAGATTGCCATCCTAGTCTCCGCCATGATCAACGGATTTAGAGGAGTCGGATTCAGTAGCACTTCCGTTGCTGCAGTAGGGGTCGATTTCATAGCCCCAGTGATAGCTAAATAGCCCCTTCTTTGAATCTTGCCTAATTGAATTTTTGTGCTTTTTTGCTTAACCTTGGGCCACCAAACCAAGGCTGCATGGAAAACAGAAAGTCTAATTACCCTAGTACAGAGCCAGTGCACCATAGTAGGCCTAAGACCCCATTTTTTGCCATACATGCATCTAGCCACCGCAAAGGTGGTTTCTGCTTTTCTAATTATTTTCTGCAAATGTTGGTTCCAGCTAAGTTTGGAGTCTAAAATCACCCCCAAATACTTAACCTCCCCCATCATTTTAAGTTCCTTACCATGAAGTGTAAGAGGTCCTAGACCATCTAATTCCTTCTACTGGTAAAGGGAACAATTGCTTGATTTCAGGAACAATGGCTGTTTTGTGAGGGCGAATTTTTAGACCCTCTTTAACAGCCCATTTAACCACCACATTCAGGGAACTCTGCATAAGTGCCTCGACTATGTGTGCAAATTTACTTAGGACTGTGTTGACAATATCATCTGCATAGCCCAATATGTTGAAGCCTAGGCCATTGTCTTCAACCAGAAACTTATCAACAACTAAATTCCCCAAAAGGGGAGATTGAATTCCCCCTTGTGGACATCCCCCTACAACTTGTGCAGCTAGATTGCTGCCCGTAAGGGATGTGTGTACCAGTCTGCTTTAAAGCATAGAACCAGCCCAGCCCACCTACAACAAGTTTCCTCAAGTCCATGCTCTCTGGCGTCTGTTATAATTGCATTAAAGGAGGTGTCAAATGTATCCTCAATATCCAAGAAGGCACCCAACGCAATCTCCTTATAATTCAAAGACTTTTCCGGTCTTCGCACACCCTGGAAGAGTGCTCTTTCTGTAGATATACTTGCTGTATAGGCATACTGGTTTTGGTCAAGTGACTTTTCAGCCAAAACACCATCCTTGATATGTCTGTCAAGCAACTTCTCAAGTGTTTTGAGAATAAGGACATGAGGCTGATGGTTCTCAGAGACTTTGCCTGGGACAAAGGTTTCCCACATATTGATAAGAGATAAAGATATAAATACACTTCAAGAGAGGGTAAATAGGGTGACGTTCCAGTTATAAATATGGTTTTCAAAAAATAACCTCATTATAAATATAGACAAGACCATAGCAATGTTATTTCAATTAAATAGAAACGGTATCTTAGCTGAGCCAAATATTACATTTAATAATGCAGGAATAAACTATACATTGCAGTTCAGATTTTTAGGGATTAATATTACAAGTAATTTAAAATGGTGCACACACATTCAAACATTATGTTTAAATTTGAGTAAGGTATGCTACATTATTAAAGCATCGAGAAATGAGTTGAGTTTCAGCATATTGAAGAATATATACTTTGCCAAATTTCAGTCCTTAGTAAAATATGGTATAATTTTATGGGGTGGTGAGAAAGAAAGTAGTAAAGTTCTGAATATGCAAAAAAGGGTACTCCATATAATGAAAGGTCTACTCGTAAATAGCAGAAAATCTTGCAGACCCATTTTTAAAGAATTGAGAATTTTAACTGTGACCTCTCTGTATATTTTTGAGGTGTGTTATTTTCGAAAATATAATATATGTTCAACTAGAAATTCAAATTTGTATGATTATGATACGAGAAGGAAAGATGATTTCCATGTGCCACCATGCAACACGTCATTTTTTAAGAAAAGTGTGATTAACAGGGGTATTAAATTGTATAATAGACTGCCCTTGGCCATAAAAAAATTAGAAGGTTTTAAGGATTTTAAAAATAAACTAAAATTGTTTTTATTGGAGCATCTATTTTATACATTGAATGAGTTTTTTGCAGGTGATTTTTAAGCAATAAATCCATATACTTAATATTTTTATAAGGTTTTGAATGGTTATTATATAATATAGTTTTATTGGGTGTTTTATATTGTATAATTTGTGTAACTTGACTTGTCCAAGTGTTACTCTTGTAGCAATTATGGATGCTAAATAAAATTGAATTGAATTGAATTTAGGTATAAACACCACCCTGATATGCCTCCAGCTCATAGGAATATATTCTAATGCCAAAGTGGCTCTTAGTAACATTACAAGTTTTCCCGCCAGCAGTTCAAAACCCTGCTGTAGCATGATGGGCGTAATTCCAGCAATGGCTCGGGATTTATGTGGTTGAAATGAGAAAATAGTCCACTTCAATTTATCAAAACTTATAACCCATCTGGAAACTGCCCAGTCCTCCCTGGAGGCATTCCACTTTGGAAATTCCAGTTCAAGGCTGTCCCAGCCACCAGAAGGTTCAATAATTATATTTGAGCCAGGAAAATTAAGTCAGAGTAATTCCTCCAGAGTCTCTTTCTCTCTTTTAGCATATTCTCCATTTTACAAATGGCGAGATCTAATTGCACTCTGCACATCCTTTGAGAGAATCTTCTGGATTCTGGCACATTCTGGAGCCTGTTCAATCTCCTCACGGTGTCTGCTCCAGGACTCTCTCTTAGCCTGTATTAGTGCCTTGTTGTATTCAGTTAAAGATCTTTTGTAGTCAGTCCAAAACCCAAACTTTTTAATAACATTAAAAATCTACAAACTTTCCTCCTTCTCTCCGCAAGGTCTTGGTTCCATCAGGATATATTCCTTTTACAGTGCCTCTCAAAAGAAGGACAGTTATCATTATATGCAGAAATAATAGCTTCCTGCAACTGCCTTGCAGCAGTCTCAAGATCTATAAAATTAGAAATCCTATGGTCCATACCATGCAGGTAATATGCTAGGTCTGTTCTATAAGACTGGTGTAACTGGCAGAACATAGCAGTATCCAACTGGTGTGGGTTCTAAGACACATGGGAATTGATGGAAATGAAATAGCTGATCCATTAGCCAGACAATGCTCCTCACATTCACTTGTAGGGCCTGAGCCTGCACTAGGTATATCTGCAAAGGTTACCAGGGTGGTGATCAGGAACTTGATGAGTAGGAAACATAAGGAGCATTGGCAGTCCATATGTGGACAAAGGCAGGCTAAGGGCTTTCTTAAAAAAAAAACCCTGCAAAAGAAAAGATGGGAAATTGCTCAGTCTGAGTAGAAACCAGCTAAGAATAATGACAGGTTTGCTACCAGGTCACCGTCATTTAAAAGGACATCTATTTAAATGGGCTGGTAAACAGTCCTGAGTGTGATATACGCAAGCAGACATCTGAAACAGCCTCTCATGTTCTTTGTGACTGTGAGGCTTTGGCCTCATTAAGATTCAGGCACCTGGGTCGTCATTTTATGAAACCAGGTGTCTCTGAAGACATCTCTGTCAGCAAGATACTGCACTTTTTTCAAGGTGTGGGACTCCTAAATGAATGAGCTAAAGGGTTGCACAAAAGATTGATAAATGTCGAAGTGCACAGGTCACTGTGGTGCTCACCCTTCTGTAATCTGTTCTATTCTATTCTATTCTATGTGTGAATGCTAGTGACATGGCCTGATCCAAGCACAGTTCAGTATATCTGAATGCCAGTAACATGGAATGGTTGAAGCACATTCCTGTATTTACGAATGCTAGTGACATGGCATGGTTGAGGCACACATCTGTATATGTGTATGCTACTGACATGTCATGGTGAAGCAGATTCCTGTATATGTGCACTAACCTTAAAAGTCAGTTGTGATAAAGTGTGAATGGCATATTATCTCCATCTCAGAATTAAATGTTGAAAATTTTGAGAATAAATACAGTAATGTAATTTTATTATAAATGGTTCTTCATTTTGTTGGGTAAATTGGAACATTTCAGGTAAAGTTTGTGCCAGTGCCATGTTACCACTGTCCTGTATACAAGACCAGTGCTCGAAGTGGAGTCCTGTCAACATCTGGTCAATCTACCAACTTTGTTATGTTCATGGACTTCCTCACTTCAAGACAAGAACAACACTGGATCAATCGTGGTGTAGCCAGCCTTTGTCAGTTGGATGACTAAATGTGAAGTATCCAGGCAATAAATTATGAATAATGCAGATACATTTATTGAGAACCATGTCATTGCATTTTCATATTTTATAACCATGTAATACCTCATATATAGATTGCTTTTATGTGTCATAAATTGAATAGGTAGATCATTCCATGTTTGAGCTGGTGATGGCTTGGTGCAATGGTGCAAGAAGGTTGTATTGCCATTGTTTTGCAGATGCTTACTGTCTCCGTCTTAAGTTACAGTGACTTTGTTATGGCCCAGGGGCAGCTTAAGGGTGCTACATAGTGGTTGAGGGGGATAAAAACCAATAGTCTAAATCAGTGGTTCCCAAAGTGTGCTCCACAGATCCCAAGGGATTCACGAACAGTTCCCAGGGGATCCGTGGGTATATTTCTGTAATGGCTACTTTGAAGTTTACTTACTTTTTAATTAAAGGAATAATGTTTTGTTAAAAATAATCGCGGAACTTCTTTAATTGGTGATATGTTTATTTGGTATGACCGTTAGAATATCTAGTTAAGAAACCCCCTATACCCATGAAGTGAACAACAATCAGTTTAATTAAGGTCAAATCATGTAATGCATTGTTACCCATGCTACTGGTATGTATGCATAGCTATCTGATTACAAAGGAACACCAGTTCATTCTAGCTGTGTTAACATAATTAGGCGTACAAGGGAAGTAAAGGAGTTATTTGTATTAGCTAAAGTACTGTCAGTGAAATAACGTTCAGTGACACTAATGTTAATTTGGTTTTTATTTTTCATGGACCAGTGGCTAAAGAGAGGTAGTTCACATAAACAATCAAGTACTACTATAGTAAGTATAGGTGTAACCAACGTTGTAAGTGAATCTCAATGTTTTATGTCGCCATCCAATATCAGCAGTTCTAGAACTGCAGATAATAGCACAAAAGTGGAAGTATAAGGATTCCTATTTGTCTCTACGGTTTACGCTTGTGGGTGATGAAATTTTCCCTGATGCCTTCTGTGTCATGTGCAACAAAGTGTTACTAAACATTTCCATGTTACCTGCCAAACTTCGTACATATCGTGATACTAATCACCCTGCATATAAGGACAAAAATATTCGTTTTTTCTTTTTTCAAAAGCAAGCTCGAGTCATTAGCAAACTGTCAGAGCCTTATGGTGAAAAGTTCAAAAACTGAAAATGAAAATGCCTGAGGCCTCCAACAGAGTGAGTTACCATATTGCACTTGCAGCAGAAACCCATACAGTTGCAGAAACCCTAATTAGGCCATGTGTGGTGGAAATCACAACTTGTGTCCTTGGTGAAGGGTCAAAAAAAGAAACTTGAAACAGTTCAGTTATCTAATAATACTGTTAAACGTCACATTCAAGGTTTGTCAGCAGATGTACAAAAACAATTGGTGTCATGACTTAAATCCAGCTTTGCTTTTTCTTTGCAACTTTATGAATCAACAGACATGTCAGGGCTAGCAGTATTACTTGTATCTGTATGTTACTTGTTCCAATACAAAACAGAGGAAGATTTACTGTCCAAATGTGCAGTGCCCAAACTTCTTCCTTTTCCTACACCTTATCTGTGTGAAGCTGGATTTTCAAGGTAGGCGGCAAAAGAATTTAATTATCATTACAGATTGGATGTCACACCCGACATGAGAATTCAGTTGACTGCAGTCACTCCCAAATGTAAAGGACTTTGTGAGATGAATAAACAACACCATTCTTCTCACTAGTAGCCTATGATGTAAAATTCAATGTATACTCAAACAGTTATTTTTTTGTGTCAGTTTGAAAAGGTGGATTGTAAACATAACGTGTATAATCAGCTCTGAGGTATAATTTGGATACAATTAATAAAAGTATCTTATCCTGGTTTGACAATAACAGATTGATTATAAACAAAGATAAATCATTGGCATTAGACTTTCATCACAAATTAAATAAACATATAGTATATCCTGACATAGTATTGAAAGATTGAAAAATTACAAATTACAAAATAATGCTTGTATATGTGATATTATGAATTATAGCAAAACTATTATTAGTAATCCAGCACATTATCTGGCTCATGCCTTTAACTACCCATTCCCGAACATACAACTCTCATTTTCAACAACTAAGGAAAATGAAAACATACCTTAAACCTTAAACCTACTAATAATACATGTGGATATGATGAAATATCCACTAAATTACTGTAACCGTACGGACAGGAAATGGAGGGAAAATGACTTTCAAAGCTGTAAGATATATGTGTGACAGGTCGGGTATCTGTAACTGGAGTAGGAGTGTGAGGGAGCAGAGTTCTGGAGTTGAGGGACTCTACCCTCTTTTGAGGAGTCAGTTTTATTTTTTTGTCTTTGGGTTGAGAAGAGGTGGGCAGTTGGTCCTTGAGTTTGGGGTGAGATGGTCGGTTTTGTTTTGGACTAACTAGTTAAGTAGAGAAGATTGTGAATTATATTTGAGTGTATGATTAACAAAGAAATAAAGAGAAGTATAGCAAGAACGAGTACAAATACCCCTGAAAGCATCCCCGTAGATTCCCTAGAGTGGAGCTCGTGTTTCTGCTGACTATACAGCAGCTAGTTGGTTACATTACTTAAAATCAGCTCTGCCTATATTACCTCACCTCTGAATTATATATGTAATACATCCCTATTATCAGGGACCTTCCCTCAACGCTTAAAATGTTCTATAGTAAAACCGATATTTAAAAATGGTGATAAGACGGACATTTCCAACTATAGACCAATATCAATACTGTCTTCATTTTTAAAAATCCTTGAAAAAGTAATGTATAATAGACTACTGGAACCCTTAAATAAACACGACATATTGTCAAAAGAACAATTTGGATTTAGGAAAAATCTAACAACAGAAAGAGCTACCTATGAACTAAGTAATGAAATTATAAGTGCCCTGAATAATAAGTTACTGGTGGGTGGGATCTTCTGTGACATGGCTAAGGCGTTTGATTGCGTAAATCACGACACCTTACTGATCAAAGTAAATTGGTATGGAGTAAATGGTAAAGCTATTAATTGGATTAACTCATACCTTGTGGATAGGTATCAAATGGTGGAAATATAAAACATAAATTCTAGTCTTTATGCAGCATCAACATGGGGCAAAGTAAGGCATGGTGTCCCGCAAGGATCCATTTTGGGTCCCTTGCTCTTTCTTTTATATATAAATGATCTAACAAACTCGGTCAATGATAAATCTAAACGAATCCTTTTTGTGGATGACACTAGTATAATAGTTACCAACTCTAATCCCAAAGATTATATAAGTGACATAATGACCACATTTGAATGCTTAAATAAATGGTTCGAAGCCAATAGTTTTTCACTAAATTATGATAAAACCTATTTCTTGCAATTTACAACTAAAAATGGAACCCATATTAATTTGGATGTAAACTACGCCAATAAAACAATATCTAAAGCGTACAACACAAAATTCCTTGGATTACATATAGACAGTACACTGTCTTGGAAGTTACACATTGAGCAGGTACTACACACACTAAGTGCAGCATGTTATGCACTCAGATCTCGTAAACCCTACATGTCGCTAGAAACAATGAAAATGGTTTACTATGCATATTTTCATTCTGCCATGACATACGGTATAATATTCTGGGGAAACTCTATGGATAGCACTAAAATCTTCAAAATGCAAAAGAGGGCAATAAGAATTATTACAGGGAGAAGGAATAGAGATTCTTGCAGAAATTTATTTAAAGACTTAAACATACTACCGTTTTACTCACAATACATATTTTCACTTTTATTATTTGTGGTAAATAACAGAAGCATGTACAAACTAAATTCCGACATCCATAACATTAATACTAGGCAAAAACTGAACCTCCACCAACATTCATCAAATTTATCTCTCTATCAAAAAGGGGTTTACTCATTCGGCATTAAAGTGTTTAATAACCTCCCTCAAAGCCTTAAAAAATTAACTAGGAATAGTAAACAATTTAAAATAGCATTGAAACATTACCTATATACTCAATCCTTCTACTCCATAGATGAATACCTCAATGTAAATAAATAATAATTAGTGTCGTCTCTAAGCTAAAGTGTATTCCCAAAGTGTTACTAAATTCTTATTTTTTTAGATTGGCTGTATGCATCCAATTATCAGGATAATATTAAATTGAATTATAATTTTAATAACTTGTAGAAAACCATATTTTACAGATATTATGTAATTACTTGACTTGTTCCATATCCTATGGTGTCAACCAGTGATTGGATTTACGGAATGTAAATAAATTCAAATTCAAAACTTACGTATTCAAAACAAAATTTGTGGGAGTCTGGCTAGACCATAATTTAAATTGGGATTTTCACGTGGAAAAATTAGTAATTCAACTGAGTAAACTTTATTTTGCAATCAAAACACTCAAATCGTTTGTAAATAAAATATTGTTACAACCATGTATTTTGCATACTTGCATTCATCTTTGAAGTATGGTACTTTATTTTGAGAAGACTTCAGAAATCATAAGAAAGTTTCTAAACTACAAAAAAGGGCAATAAGATAAATAGCTAATATTTCAAACACTACAAGTTGCAAACCATATTTAAGAAAATTAAGGATACTGACACTGCCGTGTATGTATATCTATCAAATTCTGCTATACACTAAAATGTCCTTAAGTAAATTCAAAACTAATTCTATGTTTCATTCACATGATACACGGAATAAGTCAGATTTATTCATTACAAGTCATAACACCAAACTATTTGAACAGAGTATTGCTTACAACGGTGTGCTTCTTTACAACAAACTACCTAGTGACATTAAAAGTGTTGGGTGGATAATGAAATTCAAAAAGTTGCTTGTCTACTTTCTGCTAGAAAAGAGTTTTTATGCTGTGGAGGAATTTGTAACAATTGACTTTAATTTGTAGGAATTATATTGATGGTGTATTTTCATATTCATCCATTCATTTATTTACATTCAAGTCGATCCAAGAAGGTTGTAAAACTTACTGGATATAAAAGAAGTCAAGTGAATTAAATTTACATGCAAATACAATTACAATTACAATAGGATTACAATAAATACATTACTGCAATTTATATAAGATATGATAAAATATTGAATGCATAACTAGATATATAAAAGTAGTTTAGTGTGCAGAGTAAGAAACATTTAACAAACAATATACCAAACCAGGAGAATGTAATACAGAATTCATTATAGGAATGTCTACTTTTCTTCCTTATTAATTGTAAAGTATTCATCTAATGAATAAAAGCAATTTGTATATAAAAAGGTTTTTTAAAACTGTCTTAAATTTCTTTGGGTTGTTAGAAAAGTTTTTAATGTTGGAGGGGAGACTATTATAGATCTTATTACCCAGATAGTAAACTCCTTTTTGATATATAGCCAGATTTGCCTGAGGTAAATGAAGGTTAGTACTTTGTCTCGTATTTATACTATAGTTTTCCGAGTTTAATGTAAATTGATCATTATTATTATCATTTATTTATTTACTTGCCACAAATCCATTACAATTAAGAGTACAATTAACTACAATTAAGAGTAAAGAAGATACGTACTGTAATTTTAGAGGTAAAATTCTCAATTTCTTAAATAGATTACAACATGTATCTCTACTCCTGCATCCCATAATAATTCTGATTACCTTCTTTTGAATCCTAAAGGTTTTGCAACTGTAGGAAGAGTTTCCCCAAAATATTAAACCAGAATTCATACTAGAATGAAAAAGGGAATGATAAACCATAATCAATGCTGTATAACTTAATGGATCTAATTACATAACAAGCAGTACTGAGTTTGGATATCAGCTGTTCCATATGAGTTCTCCAGGACAAGGTGCTGTCAATATTCATTCCAAGAAATTTAGTATTGTAATTTCCTGGACTTCACATCTGTGTACTGTGTTAATTAGTATTTTGTGTTGTTCTGAATCAGTATGTAGTTGTGTCTTATTGGTTTTATGTACTTGTTTTCTTTTGTTGTAATGTTTTTACTTTTATTCTTATTATTCTCATGACATGTCCATTATCACTTTGTAATGATTTTTAGGATGAAATATAAATTAATCTCAAGTAAATTTTTAATTTTGGATACCTGTCATCCAGACACTCTGTATTTATGTGAGCCAGGATGTGAGAGTCTAACGGTTATTTTTTGAAGCCAAAAGGGACCCGTGAGTAAAAAGGTTTGGGAAACACTGGTCTAAATGTTAATTTGTTGTGTAATAGAATATCTCACCTTAGCATTTTACATGTACTTGACTTAATTCTCCTGTTTTTTGAAAACACATCATTGACTTCTTGGTTGAAGTCAAGTTCTGAATTGATTAACTGTCTTAGAATTGACAACACTGCAAAAGCAGTCTGTCTGTCTGTCTTGAGGCATTGTATTCAATAAAAATGTTGAACCAGGTGCAAGAAATCTGCAGCCATGTCAATGCATAATTCTGGTGCTTTTGCTTTGCTTTCTTTTTTTCTTCCAATCTCCCCACCCCCCCCCCCCCCCCCCTCCCCAATTCACCCTGTATTATGCTGTAGCTTCTGAGGATGCAAAGGCTCTGTGTCCTCAGTGAGAAGCTGGTGAGCCGACACATGACAACAGTAACAGACAAGAGAGACATGTGACCTCTAATTGCAGTTTAAATTGTAACAGAAAGATTTTGGCTAATTATTATAGTATTATAGTATGATGTAGTATTGAATAAAAATGATTAGAAATTATTTTGAGATGACACATCCCCTTTGAGTTTTAAGTTACAGGTACATTTCTCAAAATCAGTCACACACAACATGTAAGATAGGATAAAACAGGCAACATGTTTCTGCTGATTAAGCCATCATCAGGCCCTTATCAGGAACATTAAAAATATGCTTGACACTGCAATAGATGTGACATCTCCACCTTTACATTATGATAGTACATTGTAAAGCTATCCATGAATATAAGAAGTGTTTAATACAAGAAGCCTTAGTATATGTATAATAAGAGTATAAAGATATCAAATATGAAAGTGAAAAGGATTTTAAAAATGTGCTTGTAGGCACAGAATAGTATGACGAGTATGTTACTGGATCATAATAAGGTCATGTGGAAATAAGTATATATTTATTTATTCATATTATACATTCTGTCAATCCGTATAATGGTTTACAGTAACCTCCGGATATAGAATCTGTCAGTATAATATATACATAAGATCACAACAAAATGTGTTTGTCTATTTATATACAATAAAACAATAAGTGTAACAGAAGAAAACATATAGATATGATGCTTTCTACTCTTATGATTCAGTTGGAAATTGTAGGTTCTCTGAAGATTTTCTTCTATATTTCTTATTTTGGTTTTTACATATTTTTTCTTGGGTATTTGGAAGTATAACATTTAGTATTAGTATATTCTATGATTTTGTTGGAGTTTGTCATAACAATATGAGAACATTTTCCTAATTCATCATCTGAAAAGTGTGGGGTCACCTTATAGTTTCGCACAAAGTTCAATGTTTTCTACGTAGGTATTTTTATGAAAATTAATGATTGTGAAGGAGGCTCACCTTAAACACAGGGTTGTCTTATGTTTGGGTACATACTGTAAGTTTTGTGTTAAATGTAATTCAGTACTATCT